>OZ018318.1:37438940-38038940 GCA_963969495.1 Ceratothoa steindachneri
CACGTCCTCTCACAGGACGCCCCCTCCTTCCGCCGCCTGACAATTGACGAAAATTGGAACTAACTTAGGGAAAGCTGTTGGGGGGGAGGGGGAGACTGGGCAGGCTTCCTTTGTTCCCCACCTCCAAGAATCTCCCCGCCCGAGAGTTCTCCGAGGGACTTTTCCGCTCGTATGTGGCCAATATTTTGTGTGGGATAAATGTCACCAAATATATTTCAATGGTTTAATGCCCTCTATCGATCGCACTCGGATCTTACGCGAACAGGAAAGAAAGATGGGTAGAAGCAAATAATACCTAAATATAAAGTAAATGAGCTAAAGTAAACAAAGAAAAAATAGGCCATGTAAAAATATGATATATAGCAAAACAGCAACCATAAATGGTGAGGGAAGAAGGTCGCAATGGAGGATTGAATTTGCAAGTGTAGAAATTGGGAATGTGTAGATTTGTTGTTTCGTTATACATATACTGTGTGTATATAACTATTTAGTATACATGCGAGTGTGTATGTAAACACGCAGGAAAAAGAAACCAGATGATTCCGAACAATTTTATTTAATTTATCAAGGCCTCATCCAGTTAATATTTTTTTTATCTAACGCGATTGAAACGCCTCAGACGTCTTTATTTTGACAGGGGGCCCGGCCCCCGCCCCCAAACCTAAAGAGTTAAGACATGATTGATGTTGTCACATTCGATGAAATATAATAATTTCTGATATTTAATTTCCCTATTTCTTCTCTCTTCCATTGTCCATATTGCCCCTTTTTCTTTTAAATATTTACTCCAGCTTTTGTGAGACATCTAAAAATTGGAGTTCTTACTTGGTGGCATTTTTGGTCGCTCAGAATTGCCTCGAAACAGCTGCAAAAGGACTCACTCTGGGTACCATTCAATTTCCTGACGTTTTTATACGGACTTTATCCTCGAAAGTTGGGGTTTGAGGTGGATTTACTAAACCCAAGCGATTGTTTGTTGGTATAGTTCTCAAGTTTGGTTGCAATAGTAAAAATGTGCTCAATTTACCCCGGAATCATTAATCAAAAATAAGAATATATTATTAATGGAATAAATAAAGTGAACTACAAGAGTTAATTTAATAGGAAAAAGAACTAATTTCACGACACACCCGTTTCCAGCATTCTTTTACGACCTTTTTAAGCTATATTTATATTTGTATACTTAAAATGGTCGTGATTAGAAAATATAAATAATTATATGTGTCTATAACTATTCATACATACTTAACTTTTACAAAGAAGCCAGAAGAATTTGTCTCTTAAATCCATTGGTTAATTTTAAATGCAGCACAATTTAAGGGCAAGTCGTACGAGTTGGCCACTCTTCTTTACATTTCGCACAACGTCTTCTCCTTCCCCCCTCCTGATCTATAAGGAGGCCCCATAGATTGAGAGCCTCCTTATGTGAAGTCATGTTCCCTTGTGGTTGTGTAACCAACCCCTTCTTCCGGTCCCTCCAGATCGCTAAAAGATCCCCTCCAACTTAGATTCTCCTCCGTTCTAACAATCATACCAACGAATCCTGACCCATCTTTATTTTTCCCATAAGAGACGATCTTAACACAAACGCCTATCGCGAATTGGACGATGATATCGTCCAAATGATTAACCATAACAGAAGAGGCATAAGTTTCGCCAGATTTCCAGGCTCCGCAGGGGTTTAAGCTGGCGGAGCAAAAGTGCTGTTCTACAAATGATAATAATGGGTTGAAGGAATCAGCTCTTGCGTTTTTATCAAATGTATTCATTACTATTAACAATTTTAGAAAAACTTCATTTTTAATTGTTAACAATATGCAATTTAATCAATAATGTATTCTCCGTTGTTATTTATGACTTCTTCCCAACGTTCAACTAGTTTTTCGATGCCTCTGCAATAAAAATCTCTGGATTTTGACACGAAGAATTCGTCTAACGTGGTTCTTAATTCCACATCAATATTGAACAAAACGACGTGCAAATTGTTGGAGAGCGATCGGAACAGATGGAAATCCGATGAGGCCAAGTCTGGCGAATATGGAGGATGCGGTAGGATTTCCCAATTAAGCGTTTGGATGGCATCTTTTTTCATATTAGCAATATGAGGACGAACATTGTCGTGTTGCAGAAGGAATCCATAACGTCGATGAAGTTGCTCTTCACGAATAACTTCTGCGAATCAATACATTTGTTGAACGTAGAATTCTGCATTTACAATCTCATTGTTTGCCGCAAGGAGCTCATAAAGAATGATGCCTTCACATGCCACCACACACAGAGCATCGTGTTTCGTGGATAAAGTCCTTGCTTTAATTGCGGAAGTGTTTTTTTTATTGTGGCTAAGCCATTGTTTTGGATGGTTCATTTTTGACATAAACACACCACTTTTCGTCGCAAGTGATGATGCAGTGAAGAAATCTGTCCTTATATCCACGAGTAGCCTTGTGACGAGCAAGCAAACCTGCGGCAATCGTGGAGCGTTGAAGTTTGTTGCTTTCGCTCAAAGCGTGCGGAACCCATTCACCGAGTTTTTTAACTTTCCCCATCGAATGAAGGGGATTCACTACAGTTTTCTGATCACACGCCAATTGTACAGCCAATTATCTAGTCGATTGACGAGGATTTTCATGAAGAAGGCCGTTCTATCAATCTTCATCCAACTTAATGGGGCGACCAGAACGTTCTTCGTCATTAAGATTGAAATAATCGTTGTTGAAACGTGAAAACCACCATTGAGCTGTCCTTTCTGATAAAGCATTTTCTCCGTATACAGCACAAATATCGTGCTTTCTTTCAACTTGCCATTCCATTTTGAGGGTACAGTACAAAAATTAAATTAACACAACTTTTAAATAAACCGCACTGACTTATTATTCAACTTCAACACGTAGTCTAAGCAAAAGCCAAATAGTCTACGCTGTTAAGAGACTTAGCCTAACCTTTGCAAATTTTGCTCTCATTATTTATTATTGTTTCTTAATATGTGCACAAATCACGTCAACAAAACTAAAATTAACCCCACATAAAAAAAACGCAAGAACTTATTCCTCAACCTAATAGAAATGTTTTTACCCTAAACCAATAAAAAATCCTACTAAGAAAAGCGTACTTAACTATGAAACCTTACCGATTTCTACAAATTAATCTACCGATGAAGACCAAAATTTACCGAAGAAGACATCTACGAAAAAACAAAAAACACGAATTCCACACACTACTAGATAAAAGGAAAAACAAAGACACTAAGCAAAACACTAAATTAATTAATAAAGTAATTATTACCACAAAAACAAATGCGCATATCATATCTAAAGACATTAATTGATTTTTAAGGCAAATGGCTTGAACGCCATATTATATATATATATATATATATATATATATATAAACTAACTCAAAGACAACAATGTAACTACAAAAACAAAAATACTTAAAAGCGATAGGCCTGCTGATTACCAGGCTCTAGCATCTCTTTGTACCCTTCCACACTTCTTTTTCTTTTCACCACTGGTCTACTTTTCGCTATCTGTCCACACAACCTTACTCTATTCCCTACCTACATCTACTCTTATAACAATACGAATACGTATACCATGTATCTAACCCTAGTATTGCTTAATTGGATTTTACATTTTAAATCTTTCCTCGCGGATGCGCACTAGAATTATATTGGGAGAAGCATCATCATTTGAAAGTAGAAATTCAAAATTATTTGGTCTCAACCTACTTCGGGACTTGTCATATTTATAACAAAGATAATGGTGTAAATGGTAGCTTAGCTCAAAATCGTGAGCACCTATTAGTTTCTTATTGGACCTTTTGAAAGTTGTAAAATTGTCAAAGTAGTTCAGCTATAGTGATAATAAAAATTTAGAAAAGAAATCTATCCTCTTTGAAACTTGCACAATGGTCGGAATCCCCTTAGTCAGTGCAAAGTTCCTACTGATTGACTACCTGCCGTGACCACAACTATGTCACGCTTCAAAAAGCGCCCTCAGGTGAGGCTCTCGTTGGTATCTCCAAAAACCATTGCGCGAACCAGAGCTGAATCAAACGTAGTTTAAAAAATAAACATGAAATTATGAGCCTATTCCATTTGGTGACCAGGACTTCCGATCGTTTAACATATTACTAGGATCTTTTTTATCCATTATCATTCACCACTATCCATCTTCTTCCTTCCGTTGACTGCCCTTAAGGGATTCAATACCGTAACAAGAGAAGACAATATCGAGTATACCCCATAACCTTCTACGCCACACAACTTATTAGACGTTTAGCTTCATCAAGTTGCCCGAGCAGCAGAAAATCTCCACTGCTTTGCTGCTAATCCTCGGTGATTTCAACCTTCCTGGCCACAATCCCAATTTCAAAGCCTTTTCTGAAATCCTTGATCTCTTCTCCCTCACCCAACACGTTTCTTTCCCTACCCACTCTCACGGTAACATTTTAGACCTTCTAATCTCTGACTGTCTTATTTCCAACCTGCGACTACACATTTGTTCAATGCTATATCTGATCACTTCCTTATCAACTTCAACTTTTCTATCCCATTCCATATACCTCCCCAGCTGTCTCATAATCCTAAGCCTTTCCGTCGACTCGCCTCCATTGATATTCCCTCCCTATCTAATGATGTGGCCTCCAAACCTCCTCTTATTGATCCTTCTGCCTCTCCTGAACAGATTCTCTTTTCTTTGGAGCAACCCCTTCTCACTTGTCTGGATGCCCACTCTCCCCTTGTCACCCCTTCAAACTCCCGTTGTCACCGTGCCCCTTGGTACTCTATGGAACTCCTGTACGCTAGGCAGTCCATGCGTGCCCATGAAAGAGTCCTTAGAAAGGATCGCACCCGTGGGCAAGACACGACCCCTCTCTTGCTGGCGTTCTGACTTGCGACAGCTTCCTACGTGGCGAAATTAAAATCTGCTCGTGAAGCCTACTCACGTAATCTGCTTACTGATAATAGGAATGATTCCCGTACCGTCTTCTGTCTGCACTCCCGTCTTAATTCCCCAGCCCAGGTCTCCCCACCCATTAGCCCTGCTACTCTCTCCAATTTCTTCACAGATAAGGTCACTAACCTCCGTGCCATCCTCCCTCAGCCTTCTTTCCCGGCTTCTGCCATTCTCCCTGACTTCCCTCCTCAGCCGCTTATCGTTTTCCCCGCTATGACGGCGTGGGAGCTTACAGCCCTGCTCTCGCGTTCTAAAAAATCGGGCTCCCCAAAGGACATTTTTCCGCCTAAACTGTTATGTAAAATTCTGCCTGCTATCCTCCTAACGCTTCCTCACCTGTTCAATACTTCACTTGCAACTGGTCTTGTTCCCTCTTCCTTCAAACGTGTCCACATCCGTCCGATTCTTAAAAAGCCTCAACTGAACCCCACTGACCCTTCCAATTATCGCCCGATTTCGCAACTTCCTTTCACAGAAACCGCCCTTCTCAATGTGTCCGATTGGTTACGAAGAGCCGCAGACAGGGGTTGTGCCTCCATCCTCGTTCTACTCGACCTCTCCTCTGCCTTCGTTACTATTGACCATACCGTCCTACTTGATCGTCTCCACTCTTTCCTCGGCATATCAGGCACCGTGCTTGACTGGTTCCGCTCTTACCTCTTGTCTCGTACCCAATCCGTTGTGATTGACGACGTTTCATCCGACTTTACCCCCATTCGCTTTGGAGTGCCACAAGGCTCTGTCCTTGGTCCTCTACTATTTCGTATCTACCTTCTCCCTCTTAGTTCCCTTCTCCGTAATCTCGGTGTATCCTTCCACCTATATGCTGATGACACTCAAATTTTCGTTTCCTCATTCCCCATGTCTCTTGCCTACTCTATCACTGACCTCCTGGCTGCCTACTCCTCCATTTCTGACTGGTTCTCTACCAACTTCCTCAGCCTTAATCACTCCCAAACTGAGGTCCTCCTCGTCGGCACCCCTGCTCTTGTCAAAAATCTAAATCTCTCTTTCCCTCGCTTACTCTGGGTGGTAATACTATCATTTTCTCTGAATGCGTTAGAAATATGGGTGTTGTTTTTGATGAGCATCTCTCCTTTAAGCCTAATATTCGCAATGTCAGCAAATCCTCTCTATGTTTCCTTCGTAACTTCTCTTGCATTCGCTCTCATCTTGATCGCCAAAGTCTTGAGACTGCTGTTCATGCCTTCATCACCTTACGCCTTGACTACTGTAACTCTCTGCTTGTGAATCTGCCATCCTCCTCTCTCCGCCCCCTTCAACTTGTATAGAACTATGCCGCCCGGCTTCTCCTCCGTCCCGCTCGCTTCTCTCCCTCGAAACCCTTGCTGCATGAACTGCACTGGCTCCCTGTCAGATCCCTTACTTACTTTAAGATACTTCTCTTCACATTTAAAGCCCTAAACAACAAGGCCCCATCTTACCTCTCTTCTGCCCTTTCGCCACGCCATGTCCCTCGGGCCTTTCGGTCATCACATGCACCTCCTTTGAATATTTCGTGTTCATCCCTCTGCTCAATGGGGGACTGCTCCTTCTCAATCTGCGCCCCTAAGTTGTGGAATGCTCTTCCTGCTGAAATCAGGTCTTCTCCCTCTCTTACCACATTTAAGCGTCTCCTGAAAACGCACCTTTTCAGTATTGCCTTCTCCCCCCTCTTGAATTTCCATTCTCATCTCAGCACAACGTGCGCTCTGGGAAGGCCTCAGGCCTTGAAGAGCGCATTACAAAAGACTTATTATTATTATTATTATAAGAAGAAGACTACAAGAAAAACCACCAGGAATTACTCATCTTAAAGTTGACGTGTGGAAAAATCAAGGTAAAGATTTTTGTTCTTCGGAAAGCGAACTACGCTTTAAATTCCCTTAAAGTTTACTTATGGAAAGAGTCAGTTTCAAGGTTGACAAAGTTCAATGTTTTTAATAGATGCAATTCTTCAAATATTTTTTGGAAGGCCGATTTGAATTCCGTTTAAGGCTATTTTAGGTTAGTCAGCCTTAAGGGTTAGGGATATAAATTTAGTTTTTGCTGGAAAATATTAGAACCTTTTATTTTTGGTGATATTCATATTCTGATCAATTTTTTTGATTGAGCTATATACTATTAAATTAGTCAGGATTAAATATCTATTCGGCCGGTTCTAACGAAAATTAAAAGACTTATGTTGTTTAACATTATCTTTCGAATGATATAATAACCGCTAAGGTCCTCTCAAGGTTAGTCCCGGAATTATTTGGCAAAACATCATAACTATTAGGCCAATTCTAATGAAATTTGAAGTCTTTATATTGTTTCACATTTTCTTTTAGATAATATAATTTCTAAGGTCCTCCTAAGGTTAGGCCGATAATTATATTGTTTTGGTAATAAAATTGCAACTATTCGGGTGGTTCTAACAAAATTTGAAACACTATGTGGTTTTACATTTTCTTTTGAATGATATAATAACTGCTAAGGTGCTCCCAAGGTTAGCCCTGTAATCATTTAGCAAAACATCATTACTGTTAAGCTGATTTTAACGAAATCTGAAAAGTTTATTTGGTTTTACATTCTCTTTCAAATGATATATTTACCAAGGTCCTCCCTAGGTTAGTCAGGGAAGTATTAGAAGTTTTGAAGATCTTAAGATCATAATTCCGAATAAGTTAGAACACGCGACTTTGGTAAGCAGACCTTGTTTGTTTCCATTTCGATTATATCCCCCAATTTCGAGGAATATTTCTCATATATCTGTTTTCTCTCTTAAATATTATTACCGTATTCCTTTTTGATTTGTTATTACTCATCTCAGTGCCTCGTTACTTTGAAGACTAAATGTTTGTTTTCTTGCTTATTCTCAGTTTCGCTAGATCTTGATATATGATTTGAGCTTATCTTGTGCTTTTGAAGCTAAGTTATTTCCTAATTTTAATGAGTCCCCTCATGAGGACTAACTCATTCATTTTTCCCTAATTCCTTCCTCCTATTTTCTCTTCATAAATTCATTTGTTTCTCTATCTATTTCATCACCAGTTGCCTGGCTACGGTCCCAAATTTCATACTTTGTTCTCAAGCTGTCAATTTTCCTTTTCAATGCCTTTATTTTGGTTATTCTGGTTGCCCATTTTAACCAGCTTGCGCCATTCAAGTCTTCCAAGTACTTTAAGATTAGCATTTTTAGCTTTTGCCATTATCTCGTGCCATCTGCTCCACCCTCCCTTTCCTCTCAATATTCTGCCCCATATAAACCCAATAGCACCCAAACACATTTAGCCACCTTATTTGGAAGTTTCTTGTTATTATCCATTCCGCTTGTGCTCACCTTGCATACCTCATACATATACAATTATTTGTAATTTTCACTCCCCTACACCGCTCAGTAACAATTATATATCAATTTGGCTTCTTTATCATAAGCTCTCTTAAAGTATAAATCATTACTAACGACTCTAACTCCCTTCTTTTATGCTTGTCAAACCATGTACTGTCATGTAAAGGCTTATGACTCATTTCCTAAGACCCATTTATCATTCATACTTTCACCAAAGATTATTCATTGCACTTGCTTCGATTAAATTTTATCTTTAATTCATCCTCCCAATCTGCCGTGACACAAAGCGATTCTTGCAGATCTTTATTTTCTTTCATTATCATGACACCATCTTCAAATCCGAGATAACTGGTATTTATATTACTTATTAGCTTTTTTATTAGTTCATCATTTCTGCATAGTCCCATATCATTTAGCATTCGTTCATTTCCTATGCTTTTCAAAATCATCGTTACCCTATTGCTTAGATATGAAATCATAATCACATTCGAAATATTTACATTCGTACCGTTTCATCTCGTCTGTCATATCTATTCCTGAGAGCAAATGTCGTCCGCCATAATCCGTTTTTTGCATGATTCAGCATTTTCGAGACCTTCATGTGTTCTTCCCACGCAAAGCTCGTTCGTTCCCTTAAATTTCATTCAGACATCCTTTGTTATGATTGATTTTATTTACTTTTATCTAAGTCCGAAATGTTCGTTCACTTCACTGGAAACTATCTTACTCTTTTACTATGGTATTCTCCACCGTCAATACCTTCATTAGAAAACATATACGTGTTTGTCGATGATTTTTTCGTACTGCGAAGTCTCTGACGTTATCCTGCATCATCGTTGTTTGCTCTTGTCTTTAATTTTTGACTCTCTAGGAGTTTATTAATTTAATTTCGTGAAAGTTTCACTCTCCTTCATACATAGTTACTAAATGTATATTATAAAAAAAAATTATGAGAGATCATTTTATTTGATTTATTTTATTTAAAAACCTATTTTGAAAATATTTCCGATGAAAAATTTAATATTTCGAGGTGGCGCCCAAACTCAAAGCGTCCTATCAGCAGAATGCTTCGAGGCAGAAGGAAAAGGCTCGTGTTTCGAGCTGGGACTTCTCCGCTGTCTTTGAAGGTGACTGCAACATTTGGTGCACTCCACAGATAATAGCCATCGGAGACCTTTCTTCATGCGCCCTATATAGACCTCAGTGATTGTCTTCCTATCGAAAAAGGTCCATTCGAGCATTTTCATAAAATGGGCTAATTCGAAGCAAGCGAGACTTTTTCCTTCCATTTGCAAATAACAGTTTGTCTTTTGGTAAGAATATTGTGTGCACCCCCTTTGTCCACCTTACAAGTGTATATTGATTTTGCGAACCTACCCTGAAATAGCAGTTTGTTTTGAGAAGACCATGTAGTCTGCGCTCCCTTTGTCCACTCTATGACGGTATATGGATTTTGTGAGGCCCCCACCAAGGTATGGAGTCCGGGCTGATGGATGCACAAATGTCTCCGTTTCTTTTGTAAAATAGGTGGCAGTGAAGCTGCACCAGAGCAGGAGCTATTCTATCAAGTCTCTCTTTATTCAACCTACAATTTTCCTCGATCTGGTGGATTTCCGTCGGGTAGTGGCACGGTTAACGAGTTCCTTTCTTCTCCTAAGGGAATTGAATGGTAGTCATATAATCTCGCGAGGACTACACGTTTAAACCCAGGAGCCGAGTCTTCACTAACATGATCATAGAGAGGAAATTCACTATCCTAATGTGGATACCTTACCCCATCACTCTACTAGAACCGCTTTATTTTCATTTCTTGCCTATCCTTGTTTTCTCTAGATGCACATTCAGATGTTGGGTGGAAGTTTGTCGACAACCTTTAACCTAAAGCATCTCTTTCACTTTTTTACATTTAAAAATCTTTATATGAGGAACTAGCATATGGAAAACCACCTCGATAGTGCTTGCATCGAGCGTCGCATCCGGATTCAAGGAAATGACAGACTTCCCTAACTCTTTCGAGAAGTTTAGGTCGGTTGATGAGGCCGTGAGTTCCCTGCACCTCCCTTGTTTCAGCCTAACTTTTAATCATCGAACGTCTTGCCATTTTACATGGCATCTGCTTTCTAGGCCGTAGACCGAGCGTGAGATGGCTCTCAGTCAGAAAAGAGATGACGATACGAGCTACAAGCGCTGTCCGAAAGATTTCTTCCTGTGTGAAGTTCATCGGATGAGGGCCAGATTATGTAACTATTTTCAACGCGTTGTTATTTTCATTGCCAGCATACATGAATTTAAAGAAATGGGAGGACCCCTCTGGCAGATGTTTGGAAGCGCGTTATAAGGATTCATAGTAAAAATCTCAGACACCCACCCCCCAAGGAGTCCACGCAGGACTCCTTATTCATGGCGTGGTCATTCACAGCTGTTTTGTCCGTATTATGCATCCAAGATGCTGTTTCATCATTATTTGCAGCACATTCTACGGAATCTGAGGATAATTAACCTTAGTTTACCTACAGAGGGCATGTTGAGTTTGTCTTCTCATGGTTTTAAGAAAACGAAGGGATTAATGGGCGATGAGCGCGCTGATGTGGATGTCAAAGACTATTCGAACTTGTTGACGGGACCTGCCGTTTTTCTTTACCACTCTAACTACATGGGAAGAATCAGAAGACCCATTTATGGGGCATTTCAATAAAGATGGGAGAAAGCGGACTATAATTTAAAGTTGCTTGGCATTTAGCAGCGAATTTTGAAATGGATATAACTCCATATTTCGCGACGGTTTCATGTAGTTTGGTCTCTTTTTGGAATGGACAAACAGACCCAGTTTGGGGAAGCATCGTGAGCGGGACATGTCCAATTTCCACAACAGAGAGGCTAGCTATCGTCCACACAGGATTATTGCTCGGTTGATATCTTGGAGAAGGCGGCCCTCATCCGGCACTTCACCGTACTTTTTATTTGGGCGGAGGATTGTTTTTTGTTTATTTTTTAGTAAAGCTAGTAATTGCTGGTGGCGATCAGAAGACAAGTTAAATTTATAATTAATAGATAAGATGACTTACAGATACCAATAAAGATCATTTTCATCATTTTCAGCCCATGCAGATAATATTAAGAAAAACGGAAATAAGAAATCCTGAAATGGCTCTTCTTCTTCAGAAAATAGAAAAGGAAGAGGATGGCATCAAGGAGGGCTTGTCTTTCATTTATTACTGAAGACGGTAGGGACATATAAGAGGTAAATAACTAAATAAAACAAGAATAGCCAAATAAATTAAATATACAATAGAAGGGCGAAGATTAAGGATAACAAAGAATAAAGTGGAGTGACAAATATTAAGAATAGTAAAGCCTGAAAAATAAGGAGAAAGAAATACACAGAAGGAAAAAGAATCAGAATGACAAAGATTAGGAATAATAAAGGTTGAAAAATAATGAAAACCAAATAGACAGAAGAACAAAGAATCAGAATGACCAAAATTATGAATAACAAAGACATAAAAAGGAAAAGAATAAGTAGGTCAAAGATTAAGTATTGCAAAAAGTTTGGGTAATTTGGTACATCAACAATTCCATAGTAGCGTCTTAGTTCAGAGGTCTCAGACGCACAAAATTACAGGACTAAGCCTCCTACAGGCCATTGTGATTTGATCAAAGGAAAGTAAAATAGCCTCTAATTGGTCATTCCTGATTGAATAAAAATTAAAAACCATCGAGGGTATGTTTTATACAATTTCTAGAAAAAAAGGAATAGATATGAAAACGGTTAAAGTTAGGAAAGTAAAATATTTATCTACATAGCCAGACTAGTTTGAAAGAGTAATAACGTCAGGGACGCAACTCCCCTGACTTGTTCCAATGCAAAATGCATGCAGGTTTCTTTGCAGGAACCAAAAAGTAACAATAGTTTTATGTTCCTGACCAAATTGTATGTTTAGTTGGAGTTACTGGAATATTTAACCATTTATGAAGCAAACCTCTATTAGATCCTTCAGTGACGCTAGCGGACGAGTTTCTTCGCCTCTTTCCTAAATACAAATCACAGATGTTGGAATAAGTTAAGATCCAGAAATCATTGAAGGTAATCCGTGTATTCCTCTTCACTATTGTGGTCTCTCGGGCTAATTGTTAACAATTACATCTGTGTGGTCGGATTGGTCATCATCTTGGAAAATCTTGTCACTATTGGGGAACAATGTCTGTACAGTAGCTTGGAGCTGTTTTTTCTAAATCCATAAATCCATTAGGTGTTAACCTTTCCTTGTACCAATCGACATGACTAAGAAAATTCCCCGATATCGCTCCCTAAATCGATACGATTTCGCCCCTATATTTGAAGGAGTAGTGATCAGGTAATTGGGATTAAAATAACCTTTTGCCTCCATCCATTGAATGGAAAAGCCGTGCAAAGTGAGTTATTCGTCAAACTATATCATATTCACTCATTGTTCCATTGTAAAGTTCTGATTATGTCAGTACACCTTTTTTTGCATGTTATTATCAATTTCAGAAAATATCAGAGTTTTGGCAATTACAACCCTTCCGTGGAATCGGGTTGAATAAAGCTCTCGAGGAAATTATTTGGTCAGTAATGCGTTGGCAAAATACTGGTTTAGCTCAGCAATCACTTCCTCAGCTCTATGAAACAATGCTTTTTATTTTTTTGACTCCTGCTGAGTTTCGCTTTAGAAAAAGAAGTGCTCCTGCAGTAGACGAATTGTTTTTTGACTGGATTTTGGTATATCTACACTTTTTAAGGTCCAGTTCATCTACAATTATTTCTCAAATCAGTAATTTCCGTATATTGATACATAGATTCAAAAAAGAGCATAATTTGAGTTAAATTTCCTCACGTATGAGGCGTCCGCGGATGTAAACGATTTGTTGGCAATTGTAGTTTTTATTTATGCATCAAAACCCACAGAAACATGACATGAAAAACAACTGTTTTTACCATTATTTTATTTATATTTTATTACTTCCCGATTTTTTAGAACTCTCCATCCTTGATCAAGGTTTTGTATTTGAAGTAAATTAAATATCTTCAGTTTTGTACTGAAATGTGGGTAATTAATTCATTTTCAATTATCACGGGGGCAATTTGTGTTCATTCAAATGTTTAATTATCAAGTTGACTAAAGAATACTCATATCAAATAAGGGTTCCAGAATAAGAGAAATGAAGTTATTTCTGTCGGCAATATACCCAAACAGGATTTTTAGTCACTTATGCTTAGAGAAATGTGCAAAATTGTGTTAAGGAATAATGTAAGTTTTCCTATAGCTCTTTTAACATTGGGTTATTGGAAGACATCAGCTTTATACGTTAGACTTTTCAGTCCAAAGTCAAATTGAATATTTTTCTTCGCTTTTGAGATCCTCGGATGTTTCAATCATAAAGGTCAACAGCTACCAATACATTTCTAAATTCCACCTCGTCCTTCTCATTTCCTAGCTCTCCTCACCCCCTCCATTGCCGATCCCAATAATCCCCAACAAACCCGTTTATGGATAAGGTGACGTCATGGTGGTTTTAGATTTGTAGTATTTTTGGTGTTGGACATTAAAAAAGAACTTTCATTTTCATTAACAACCCTAACCATGAATTAGTCTTAGGAGTGAATGGGATGAGTAATTTCTGAAACCCGGAATTAGGTCGATGCTAAGGAATAAGCCTGAATAGGTTATATCTGTCCAATTTACCACCAGACCCATTTCCTAAGTTCCAAAACTTTTCTAAGCCTTTCCTATTACAATTGGAGGACAAATAGCAAACAAAGAATTGGTCACGATGATCTCAATTTGCAGGAGGGGGGGGGGGAATTATCCAGGAATATATAAAAAAGTGATCCATTTAACGTTAAGATCAATTGATAGGAAATTTTTCTGGAAGCAAATCCAGAGGATTTCTGCTTAAACTGTCAGCCAGGAAATTTTCGGTACCCTTAATATACACAATTTTAAATTGGGTTTTCAGATGGGGCATTCGGAGGCCTTTTTCGTGAGGCGATCACAAAAGGGCACGGTGATGGAGGCGAAGTTTATAATAAAACGTCGCTAGAAGGAGGCAAACCCCATGAAGGACCTAAACTGCTTCTTTGTTGCAGGCAGTGGCATTTCGACAAGTGCCTTGATTTTGTGAGCTTGGGGAGCCAAGGAGTCGTTCCTTATGTGGAAACTCAAATAGTCAATAGTGCCAAAGGCGAAGTGGCACTTGTTGGAGCCAATTGTGAGGTTGTGTTCCCAGAGTCGACCCTTAAGGGCACGAGGGGCAGCCAGATGGTCGTCCCATTCCTGGGTCACCACATAAATCTTGTCAAAGTTGAAGGTGACGTGGGGCAACCCATCCAATATTCGCCTCATCATTCGGTTATAATTGCTACATGCTATTAACAACCGAAAGGGAGTGGCCGGAATTGCATCAAACTCGTGTCGGTGGGGAAGGCCATGTACTTCTTTATCTCTTTTCTCAATGGAATCAGGTAATAAGCCTTACACTTATCTAATTCAGTAATGAATGTGGCCTTCTCGAACATGTGCAAATTCTGATCGATGAGGGGAATCGGTTCGGCGTCGAACACGGTGGCGGTATTTAACTTCCTGAAGTCGATGCACATCCGGTAATAATTTTCTTCCTTCTTCACTATTGCGACCGGAGAAAAATACTCCAACTCCGAAGGCTCTATAATAACCATCCTCAATAGCTTGTCTACCTCCTCCTTGAACGCTTTTCTTAAGTAAATGGGAAGGGGGTACAGCTTCGAACGCACAAGTTCCTGGGTGGTCAGCCGAATATTGTGTTCGAACTGGGTAGCACAACCAGGGGTATCCGAGCTTACATCGGTAAATTGGGTTAGTAGCGCTTGTAACTGGGTCTTCTGGGAGAAACGAAGCTGAGGGTTTATGCTCAACTAGGTCGATGGGAAATCTAGAGTATCTAACAAGATGTTAAGAGGATATTCTGCGTCATGTTTCACGCAGGTGAATTGTACCACAAACAAGTTATCAAGCGGGAGGCTGGACTCCAAGGCTAATTCTTCGTCCAGGGCCACAAATTGATTGTCACAAGCGCATCGAAGGTACTTTTTAAGCATGTTCACGGGGAATGGCTTAGTGCTAGACTGGGTTTGAATCAAGTAGTCGACGGAGCCGCGTTTCTTGATTACTGGTAACGTGCACTTCCATTGGCTCAAATATTTGTTGTTCTCTGTTGGGAGTAACTAGTAAATGGACTTCGTCACTGTGTTTAAATTTTCGTTCTTGGGACTTACTGTCAAAGTAAGTTTTATACTTGCCCAAGTTTGTCTTGTCGTTCTAATGCCCGATCCCTGCGCACTTTCTTAACCTCTGCCTCAAGTCTATGAGGTAAGCGTAGGAGGATTGGATCTCCTGGCCTAACTTCGAAATGGGGAAAAGCTCATTTAAAATGATAAGGGGCCCTCTAACAATATGTCTATACCGAAGCTCGAATGGGGCAAAATTGAAGGTGCGATGGGGAATTTCTCTTTATGCGAAAAGGGCTACCAGCAAGAAATGGTCCCATTCTCGGGGTTATTCGGCGCACAGTTTCTTGAGGATGGATTTGAGGGAGCCATTGAGCCTCTCACATATCCAGTTACCAGCTAGGTGAAACGGGGTGGTAAAAAAGGGTTTTTTTTCAGGAGCTTGCCGACGTACTCCATCAGTTGTGATGTGAATTGGCGGCCGAGAACAGACGAAGATGGAGATTAGTGCTTCCGCGCAGGAGATACTGTCTATATTCTTCACTGGAATGGCCTCGGGGAACCGGGTGGCAAAATCCACTAAAGTTAGCACGTGGTTGTGACCTTCACTGGACGGGAGGTGTATCGTACGGATAAGATCAATTTCGACATTGGAAAACGGCTCTGAGATTAGGGGTCCTCTCTGCAATGGTGTGGGCTTAACTCGCCCTTTAACGGCAGAATTTTGGCAGATATCGCAAGACCTGTAGTAGCGAAGGATTTCTTCATGGGATCCTAGCCAATAAAAATATTTGAAGATCTTCTGGGTGGTCTTCCTGTGCCTAAAATGTCCTGGAAATAGGCTGTCATGGGCAGTGGGTAATATGTGATCAACGTAGGAACGCGATACACACAATACGCGCGTAGGGGGGTTTTACCGTTTTTTGAGCACCAACGGTAAAGTTAACCGTCGGTAACTTGGTAGGAGATCACCTTGTCTCCTCGGGTGGCTTCCTGCTCTTTTGACTGGTCCTTAGCTGACAGACGACGGAGGAAATCGCAGTTCTTTTGGTTCCTTGTGAAATCTTCAGTCATGAGCTCCTTGAATTCTGATGAACGTTAGGTTTCTAGATAGGTGGGCATCTGTCAATCTTTTGCCACTTGCAAACGGGTAACCACGGGTTGGGCCACGGAGTTGGGGAGACCAGTGGGCACTGGTCAATGAGGACGGAGCAGAATTTAATAGGGGGCTGCTAGTAATTTTGCCCAGCTGGTCAAGTACGCACAATCGATGTAGCACTTAACTATAGGGAACCGATGTGCACGCGCCAAGGAGTCGTGCACGACAGCGAATTTATTATGGTCCAGGGCTACTGGGGTAATCAGCTTGTCCGACAACCCTATGCTGGTGCATCCGGTATCTCTCACAAGAGTAGATACACTGCAGCCATTACTAGTTCCGGATTCGAACTTAAAGCTTCCAGGGATATTCTTATCAAACAAGAAGTTAACCTGGTAGCTTCTCAGGGGGAGGAGAAGATTTCGAAGTTGTTGGCGAAGGCGCAGACGTGGCACAGATCTCGTGTATCTGGTGAGAAGAGTTATTCCTGAATCGAGAGTAGTTGGGGCAGTTCGTTTTCACATGGCCTCCATACCACAGGATAAACAAATGATGTGTCTCCTGGGGAAAGATCTCGTAGCGGAGCTTGTAGAGAACGGTTTTACATCCCGGTGTTCGGACGAAAAGAGTGGTTTCGGCTTTGACGCTTCAGTTACCCTGGCAAGCTTGTTTTTATTTTGCAAGATAAATTTACCTTTTGTTTGGCTTAGGGTTTAAGTGAAAGGGGGGCCGTTTTTTTCCCTTCTTTCGGATAAAGCTTGTGGCTTGCTCAATAAGTGTCGACCTCTTCTATGCACTCAATACATGTGAGGCACCTCGGATCTTATACGAAAGATCTGACTTCAGACGAAAGTGCAGCCAACAACTGGTCTCTCAGAAAGAAGTCAACGAGGGCATCGTAGTCAGGCGAGATTTTAGAAGCATCAAGTCAAATGTTGAGTTAACCCTAGAGTGCGTATTCAAACTAACAGTATGTTTGGCCTGGCTGAAGGCAGGCATGCCTGAATTTGAATCGGTAAAAGTCTGGGGTCGTTATATACCGATAGTAACTCCAATTTTAAGGTCGAATAATCGATTGTTACCTCCGAGGGAAGTGATATGAATATATTTCGGAGTTGGAAATTTAGCAAGGGCAACACTTGAGCCACTCCATCCACCTCGATATCCCAATGGTTGATTTCGAAGATTTTCTCGAAGTGGATTAAGAAGGCTCCGAAATCTTCGCCTTCCTTGAAAACAAGAACCTTATCAGACGTGGTAGGGGGAACTTTCGACCTTATGCTGATTGACAGCCTCTCGTTCTTGGTCCTACTCATTTCCAGTTCATGAAGGCGGGTTCTTTCTCTTTCTTCTGGTTCTTCTCGTTATTCTCTTTCTCTTCTTTCTTCTTGTTCTTCTATTTCTCTCATTTCTTTTAGTTCCTTCTCTTCTATTTCTTTTTCTCTTTGTCTCTTTTCTTCTCTTTAAGTCCTTTCCTCCTGTTGGATATAAGTTAAGTAGTACTTACTGCTGAGCCCAAGCGACTCTCCTTGTACCTTAAATGTATTAAATAATGAAGACATTTTATCGCCTTCGACTAACTTTCAAGAAAAGCACTATACAAAAAAGGGGGAATTATTTGACGCACAGGGGAAGTGCTGCTAGGCTTTAGCGGGCCTACAATTCTTCACTTAAAAAACAAACAAACACAGCGATAATTATTTTGCACGGCGCGAATTTTTAATTATACTCGTAATATTCACTTCCGGAATTTAGCGAGAGACTGTGTTGTCAAATATGCATGAAGAATACGGCAACACAATAAAAAAAATTAACTCTTTTACAATAAGGCTGACGTTTGATGAGGCTTGTTAAAAGGTTAAAGATACACACGGTCACAAAATTCTATACAAAATATGCACACCAAATGAAAAATAGGAAATTACTAAAGTCTCTTCTACAATTTCTAAAACCAGAACCTTTAATATCCAAGAATAATACCTATTAGAATCTATCCCGGGGCTCAAAGAAATGATATCAGATACTGCGGGTGACCCTAAAAAATCCTACACCAGAATATAATATAGATGTCGTAGGGTGACCGTGATGAGGGCACGCCAGAGGATTGGGATACAGATCCCAGTGCGAGGATTAAATAAAGAAAGTCGACTGAGGTTGGCCTAAATGATCAATTCTTAGAGATTCTGGGATTAAAGAAACTAATGGTAGAAAAATATAACTTTGCTATAAACAAAGACGATATTAAGAGCACAAGTGAATAAATGACAATATGTAAAATGAGACCCGGGTACCAAACGGGGTGGAGGGTGGGGAGAAATACAAATGACTCGACGGGTACGAGAGTCCGAGAGAGGGTGTACGGTGATTGCTTCCAGGGAAATGGGGAGAGAGTGAAACTGATGAGGAGAATCGCGTAAAGCATAATTAGCTGGAGGCTTGGATACGACGAGTCAGCATGGCGCTGAAAAGTTCCACTTACAAAATTCTTTCTTCTTAAACATCGCTGCGAAATGAGCGAGGGATTACTCCAGTTGTTAACGAATTCGATACAGGAGTGATAGATGCCTGTCCGTGTCTATTGTCTGTCGGCCGGGAATTTAGGCCGTAAGTACGAGCAAGGCCGGGAGAGATGACAAGTCGCGTTCAAAGCTGGAAGCCGCTGGGAGGCGAAGCAGGGTGTAGGAGAATGTACATGTCTGCTATCTAAGACCGGGTTGTATGGTACTAATTTCTCAAAGTATTTCTCGAAGTATTTATACTGTTTCAGAGGAAGCGGGTCACCAAGGACCCCCAAAGGGGGACGGGGATCTCATTAGACTTGGAGCGCTAAGGAGGGCGGATAGTCTCGGTGGCCTCCCAGCCATGCGCAAATGTCCTTGGCGCCTTGGGTCTGGCGCCGATCAGATGATGAGATTGGGGGGGATAAAGAAAACCCAAACCGTGGCGTCTGACCGCGCGAAATTCTCGCTCCTCCCTTTGGGCCCTCTGGACGTGCTGATGCATCTTCTCAGGCGCCACATCTAGCCGTTGGATTCTAGTGGGCTTAAGTGGGGTAACCTCTCTCTCTGACATTAAGAAAGATACATATTTCGAGCAGTTATGAGAGGAGCCTACTGCGATGGTGAAATGATGTTTTCAGGTGATGTGGCTTCATTTATACATCTTACCAGTGATTATATGGAAAGGGGAATGGTCTTACATAACATATTAACTTATATACGATAGAGCAGCACCCGGCGTCACATTTGATGTGTCACCTTTATCCTAAGTTTAGACGTAATCTCTTTCTTAAATTACTAGTAGGATTATCTTAGGGTGAAAGCAAAATAAAAAGTTGTTCTTTTGCTTCTTCGGTAAATTCAAAATATCGAAACGGCGGTAAAAACTTACAAATTTGGCGGGAAAACCAACCATGCAAATCAGTTGGCAGAATTAGGCCATAGGTTTTATAGCGATATTTAATATGTGAACCTTGATTAAAGTGCTTAAAGATAAAATTTCCTTCCCACTCTTATTGTGCCCTATTTATTAGGATTACAATGCTTTATCACTCGTGATATATCAGTGAAGTTTATAGAGCAATGTTGATACATTTCAAAAGAGAGAACATTGCTAGAATATAAACAAAGAACTACTTGTAAATCAATGGATATATAAAATGAATGGATATAAACGTAGATAATTAATAATCTCTCTTGTCTCCAAATAGAGTATGGAGTGCCGTTCTGTCTCCATTCATTGATGAAGCATATAAACAGGTGACATCAGAAATTTCGAGTTGTCTTCAAATTGTAGAAAGAGAGCAATGATAAATGTAGAATAGACTGAGTGGTCTCAAGTGAATAGCAACGTGCCTCTGGGGCTAGTTAAAGGTCCTGTATTATTTATTATCTTCGGTAAAGAATTAGTTTTAAGATTACTAGATTCAAGCTTCGTAAGTTTGTAGACTGCGATAAACTAGGTCATATATCGTAACATGAACCAGTTCCAGAGGAAATACAGCAAAATCTAAATGAGTTATTATAATTTTCCATAATGTGGTGGGTAAATTTTAATCTAAATAAGTGCAAAATATGTACACCGGTTCTCTAAATAGAAACTTTGATTCTCCGTTAGGTGGTGATCGATCAGAGACCGTTAGGATATCATGATCTCGGTGTAGAGATTTGCTGGTGTTGATTCTGTCATTCTCAATAAAGTATAAAATACATTTCTGGGTACATTACTTTATTAGACAAAAGAGTTTATCAATATGGCGTCTGATAATACTAATAAAGACTGAATTGGTTCAACTTAACTTTGCTGGAAGTAAGACCAATTGAAAGTGAACAAGTATTCATTCTTGAGGTTTCCTAGTGTTGCCATAATGTGAGAATATAAAATAATTTGTTATGTAGTAACAAATTAGAAGTATGAGCTGGAAGTTGCTAATATGAACACTTCAAATATCAATGTTCTTTCAGAAAAAAATAGTGAATTAGGAATGATCAACTTCAAATATTCGCTCCCATCAACTCTATAAAAAAGTTCTATAACCTTCTATATCACATTTTTGGAAATGAAGATAAAGTGAACAGTGCGTGTCTTAACTGTACCTGCAGGCTAATGATCTTTTTCTTAACTATCTCAGGTTTATCTTTAACCTACAGAACGCTGTATGAATACCATTTCTTTGAGCTCATTTTCAACCGCCCCAGGCTCGCAGTTACAAAATTTGATGCAGCTCCTGAGCATGAACAACGCTTCCGGAGAGAAAGCACGCGCTCCCTGAAGACGTCCCTCTCCATCCTGACTATTTCTAATAATAAAAGTTTGTATTCAACAATAAATGTTTGAATTTTATTCGTGTCATGATTAAAATAGTTTGTATTTCAGGTAAAACAACGATAAAGACTAATTATATTTATCTTGATCTAAAGATAAACTTCTCAAATGCAAGGTAGTATCTAAAATTTTCCTTTAATATTGCTATATTGTCATAAGTCAACATGATTTTAAGCCACTCGAAGCATTAAGATGTTGACTTTCTCTCTATATCAACATCGCAAGGCTCTTTTCCAAGAAAGCGACCTTTTTGGTTTCCTTAACTTTTGCCTCTCGTTAACTTCAGTTCTCACATTTCGTGTGTATTCCCAATAGAAGAAGAAAGGCTTCAAACATTTCCTTTCACTCTGTTCTTAAAGGTTTCGCCTCTCTTTTGGTAATTCACTTAATTGTTTTCAACGTTGCATTTATTTCTCCTAGGTTTTTCATTTTCGCACTTTATTTTCAGAATTTTCTCTCCTACATTATTCATCCTATTATGTTTTGTTATGCCTTACTACGACACAAATTTACATAATTTGTTTGGGGAATTTGTTATTTAATTCTTCGAATTGATTTTGTTCCTCCCTATAAAATATATCATATTTGTAGGAAACATTTGTTTCCATAAAGAAAAATAAACGAAAAATATATTTTAATTGAAAGAAAATTCAATTTAAATAAATTTATTTGTATGAGCGGCATCTAAGGACGCTTATCATTCACAACATCTTTGACTTTTCTCTTTCAATCAGTCACTTATTCAACCAGTCTCTTAAGCCTTTTTCTACCCCTTACACACCATCTCACAATCTCTCTTAAATTCTCTTAATAATTCTTCTTACAACTAATGCACTTTCACAACACTCACAGTCGCAAACTCGTTTGCACATTTTCTCAGATGAAATTGTGTTCCTTCCACCTGCATTCCTCTCAACTTTTCCAATCTCACTGCTCTCGCTCTAGATCTTTCTCTATATTTCCATGTTATACACTAACTATAATACATAACGTTAAGACCACCATAACATCACGCAGGTTTATGGCAGGTTAAGCATCTAAACTTTTAGCATTAAGCCTCTCTGCCCGAGAACCGCTTCATTTTCCTACCTCGATCTGTCACTCTGCTCTCCGAATGCACAGCTTGATTTTGAACGTTAGGTGGTCAAGGACCTTAATGGCATTGATCACCTTCCTAAGCTACCATTTTATGCGCCGCTGCTGCCGCCCCCTGAGAAAAAACTTTAGGTGGTGCTTGGAGAGGTGCTTAGATTTAACTTTTGCTCTGTTCGATACTACATGTTTCCTAACATTCGAATCTTCTAGTTGCTTCATCCGCTCGTTTGAGATCTATCCGGGATATAAATTCACCTGATCTAGAGTCACACTATGGACATCAGCATCACTCCTTACCATATTTCCACCCTCATAGATCATCACTTTCCTCCTTTCAGGGTGTAATCTTAACTTTCCTCTCAATTAACTCCTATTGCACTCTTTCTTTTATAAATCCCACTTCTCTTTCTCTTCTCCCATAAAACTAGACAATAATTTCGTTCAATTTTAGTGTGCTAATTTGTGGCCCAAAACTCGTCCATATCTGCTTGGCCATGCAGGTCTAAGGGCTGATGTGATCCTTTTCGTATAGTCAGATAGCTAAAAGCAAAGCACCAGTCTGGTTCCTTAGTCTGAGCATACAGCCTATATCTCTCATTAACGCGAGCATTTCTAGCACCTTCTTTTGTCTCTATGAACCCAACAAAAGACAAACTCAACATACACCCAACTCACACCTGCCATGATATCAGTGGGATTTTGAGATTCCATTGCCTTATAGACCGCTTAACATCTTCTGTCAGCAGCTATAGATTACGATACGGCTTCTAACACGGGCAAGGGGTTGGCCTCTCCCATAACGAGTTTTGGAGCAAACTCGGCCGTCATGACGGAAGCAGCGCCCAACCAGAAAGCCCCATCGGCTTTAAAAAATTGTAGTGTAGCATGAAATCCAATTCATCTTTTCACTTTGAGCCATTTGTGCACATGGGCACGATTCCGGTGTTTCAACATTCATGTTTTAATGAATGCAAGCGCAATACTCGTATTTCTGTGGAAATTTGGGTTAAAGAAGCCTGAAAATAAATGCTCAAAGGTGGTGCCCTTCAGGATCGTGTCTTGGCCTTGTACATATCGCAGCCATCGGTCCAAGAGCTACATCGAATTCTCGAAGTAATTTCATTGTTCTGACACTAAAGGTCTTGCTAATAGATTGACCTTTCTCGGGCATCATAAACACAATCGAGTTCGACCGTATACGAAATAGGATCATTTGCTGACTGGAGGGAAGGCTCAAACGCTGGTAGAAGCTAATCGTGCATTTTTACCAGTACAATCAAGCCTCGTTTAGTAATAGTTTCCGATCGCGGAGCTCTCCATGACGGTAGAGAAGTCAAGACCTTTATCTTGACCAAAGCAAACCAAAATCTGTGCGTTTCAGTGCACATAGAGACAAAGATCAGAGCCTGTTATACTCAAAGTTCCAGGGTTGGCATCTGCACCGCGC
Source organism: Ceratothoa steindachneri (assembly GCA_963969495.1). Classification (NCBI taxonomy): domain Eukaryota; kingdom Metazoa; phylum Arthropoda; class Malacostraca; order Isopoda; family Cymothoidae; genus Ceratothoa; species Ceratothoa steindachneri. The sequence goes on from OZ018318.1 coordinate 37,462,920, forward strand.
CACAAGGAATCGAAAGGTCATCTACGCAAAACATAGCGAGAAAAACTTGCGCCAGCACCTAGGTGATAACGTTTTTGCTCGCAAGAAGCGACATGCTTAACTAAAACATGGCGTGGGAGGGTTTCATGCATCTGGATGTAAAGTCTAGTTAGAAGCCCTCACTGACTGAGTAAGGCCCTTAAAATTCTGGACGAGCAGCATCAGAGCTCAAAGATGTGAAAAAAGTGGTCGCTAAAGATTCTGATACATACAAGGGTCCGATAGGGTGATCCCATTTCCTGGAGGACAGGAAGGAGGTCATGTAAGAACTTTTAAGTGAAGAATTGTATACCCAACATAAGATCGGCATGGGCGATTCGAAACAAAATGGAATCTAACCCTCACTCGACAAAATTCAAGGAGGGTGAAAAGGTTAGTACTATTACGATAGCTCTTATATGACCGTTTCTTACTCGGCTAGCTAACATGAAACCATACGGCCAGACGTGCAGGGTCGTGATACACTTGTAATTCTAGATGGTAGGCAGTGGATGTGGGACCAACATGATCACCCAAAGCCAAAATGCAAATGGGAAAGAGTGGGGGAGAAGTCTCGGCTGTTTCTCTAAGTTAGCTCGATTTCCAGAACAAGTTCACTCAAGAAACTTATCCTTCTAGTCTATCTTACGGAGGTATGTTCATATGCCTCGACGAGACAAACCTCTGAGTGCTGTATACAACGAATTGTCTCAATGGTGAAGTTGCCTTTGAAAAGCGTTTTGAGATCGTAAGTAATGGCGCCAAAGCCATTTAATTCTCTTTCATCTAATCATTTGGTTGGCATTGGGACTAGAATAGTGGTACCCTCATTTTAGGAAGCATCCTCCAGAGAGTGCATAGGTGCTGCAGCTGACACTTCCTGGGCCTAGGCTCCTCCGAGGAGAGTGAATCTATTTTGGAACTTGAAACTGGTTTTGGCCGAGCAGGCTTAAGTCCTTACTTCTTCTGGCTGGGTCGGGGTTATGCCCGGTGTTTGTATAACTTACACAAAAATTTTCAATGGTCACGTGGGCTAACCTATTGTTAGAACTGTAAGAGATGGAGACGCCTGGTCGCGTAGACTGCGAGATGCTGAGTCTCGCTGTGGGAGACTCGGTCAGCATGATTCAGAGACACTTGGTTTTGCAAGAAATCCATGTTGTGTTCGGGCTTAAAGCATTAGGCAAAACTTGGGGTTGACCATATTCTCCTGTAAATAAGATTTATTGATATTGATGAATAGCTGGTAATAATAACACCTACCAGTAACGTAATAATACCTTATGCTATAACTATGACAGTCAGCTCGCACCAACTAAGGGTTCTTATCTAGATTTAACGTAAAGAAGAGAGTCTGAGGGTTTAGAAACCTCTCCGGCCTTCCTCGACACTAGCTTTAACCTGACCGCCACCCATTAAGACATTTCTTCAGTAATATGCTCAAGGGAATTATTTCCAAGTTCTATGGCATATATTAAATCCTTTATAACATTCATAGTAGGATGTGGTTCGTCCAAAGGGCAGGTTTGACTACATAAGCACAAGGATACTTTCCGCAAAGCGGGAAACCATTGGTTTCCTACCAAAGCACGCAGTTCGGCCCATGTGCTGACGGAACGTCTATCCTTCAGACAACCATGTTTCATTAATCACTAAAATTTCGAGTCACCGTTTGAAGCAAGCGGGCTCGAAAAAGATGGGAATCTTTACAAATAATGACTCGTAGATACCTAATGCTCAGCTCTCTTACGCGAATTTTTAATTTTTATGTGAGGAGGGCGCGGTTTTCATCCCTTTCCTTCCACCTCCCAAAATTTCCCAAGGACAGACGAAACGATTTCGTCCTAGTCTTTCGCAGAGATGACAACGAAATCGCCAGTAATCCCAGCACCATCGTAAGAGGAGGTTTTCTTTCTCTTGTTTGTAGCGTTGAAGCACTGCCCTCGGCAGATGTCTACCAGGGACGTAATCGGGGTTGTGGTTGGCGTCAGTCTCTAAGGCCTGATCTACCCTCGTGGATGACTCAGCCTTCTTGAGTGATGGTACCTAGGTTCCATGGCTGGGGTCAATCCATTGCATCGAAGTTCCTGTCCAGAACCTGCAAAAATTTACGGTGTTGCTGGGATAGAGCCAGAGTCGGAATCTCTATTTCTGATTGCCTTGCATCTGGCTACAGTATCCAGTTAACCAGCACGCTGGCTACCATGATATTTATTAATTTTGGTTAAAAATAATTGTACAGCCACCATAGGAGCCATTTTTCAAAATCCCTTTGAGGTGATTAATTAACACTTCCATGTCTCTGCGGGAGCGTTCAAACTTACTTCTAACACTCCTACTCTTATTTGGGAGTCTCTAAGTGGTTGCAGGTGAGACTATACATGCACCAGAGAGGGATCCGCTTGGTCAGTGGACTGGTAAATGGAAAAAAGACTATAAAGGGAAACCTATTTATCGGAGCCAGAGGACCGATAAATTCTATCCCCCCTAAGTAAATTTCAGGGGTCCATGAATAAGGATAGCGTGGACAGACTTTTCATTAGAGTGAAAACCTCTTCGGCCCAACTCACTAGAGCTCGGTGAAAAGCTGAGGCTCCTCCTTATCCTCTCAACTGGCACTAATGTGAGATGATGATCTTGCTCTCGAGTGGCGTGTTTTTCTTTTCCAATATAGGCGATAACAAGATAGAAATAAACTGAACACGCTGCGACTCACCGTAGCTTTAAACCAGAAATTTAGAAAGAGGGGTGGTCAGCTATACCTCGTGTCTAACCACTCCTTCCTGACTCATCTAATAGTTTTAAACCTTTCGAGGGTGATCTCTCTCGGTGAGTTAATGATGTTCATGGTGACCTGAAGTTTGACAGAGGTTGGCCTAGTTCCTGAATGGCTGCAGCTTCAAACTAAGCAGTCAAAAATGCGACCGGCTTGGAGAGGAACATCATGCTAATACCCAAATTTGCCATTGGAGACTTTAATGAATGGATGAAAGCTTGCCCTCGACTTGTTTTAAAAAAATAACCAGCAAAGAAGTAAATTGGCTGAGAAAAGGCTTTTAAAGTGTGGTTAAAAAATGTTTAAAAGGAAATGTTTAGAAGGAATAAAACAGTTTTTCCCAGTTTAATTAGAGAGAGCCGGAACCACCGGGATCTCCGGGACCATAATAACGTGCCGCTACCATAGGTATCAAGTCTATTCGGGGTATCCCCCTACGACTAATCAGATTATAAGTATACACCAATATATATTGAACTCATTTTTCGCCTTTGTTTAGCAATACCTTCCCCCCTTTCATCATCAATATCACTACCTATTTAAGCAGTCTATCCATACATACATTGTGTAACCTCGCTCATGTCATTTTTTACCTGTATATCAAACCACTTTACCTATTTTACCCCAGAATTCGTGCCTCATTTTCACTCCACCTGAAAATTACCCCCAAATTACCACTCCTCTCTCCTAACGAGAACATTATTTCTTGAGATCTATAAACCTAGCATCTGTCCTACATCTGGATTCCGATCCGTTCTATACCCACCTTGATCATGACCTATCATTTCTTCATTTGTCTGTCTTATAACCAGAATTATAATATTCCACCACACCCTACCTACCACCATCTAACAACCATAATCCCCTGTATTCACCTTTCTCACTTTTCACTTCGTTCCATAGTACTATCTCAGCATTATTCGTCTTCTGGCGCTGTTGCATTTAAAAAAAATATTAGGAACATAACCAGACTCTTCCCATGACACAACGCCATTCTTTAATCTTTTTGTCTGTTCTATCGTGTACTATAGCAGCCTTACCACTTATATATACTCGCAAAGTTTTCATAACCTCTTGCATACCTATCGGACGTTCTCAGGATACAAAACACTCGAAGCCAACCATATTTACTATTATCTTTACATATTTATCTAAGATATTCATACAACGTTTATTCTATTGTTTTCTCACACTTCTTTTTACCTTTAGAAAAAGAATTCCTGTTACTATCTGGCTCTTCATTCACATGCCGTTCAACAGCTTTATTTTTAGCTTTTTGACTATGGTTAATCACTCATTTACTTCGCTTTTCTCCTCTCTGTATGCATTCATTCGCACTACTTTTCCATCTTACTGCATATTCCACCATTTAGCATTTAATTTCGTAGATTCATTTCTAGCATGCCTAATATATAGCTATCCTTAAATAGTTCTACATTTGATCTGTTTCTATATTCTTCCTCTTCCTTCACTCGCTGATTCAACAGAGTTTCACACTCAATTCACAATTACTTTTCACTGTCGTTTTTTTATCTTTACCCAACCAATATTATCTTTCGCAATACATTTATGCAATCAGTTTCTCACAGACTCATTTACTTTTCTCAAATTAAATATGAACAAGCACCCTAGATATATTCTTTCTTACCTTTAGCAAATCAGACATACTCTTAGATTATGTTTTTCTTCTTTGCCCAAAACATGTGTTTTTATTTCTATCCTTATGTTGAAACAAAAAAAAATTTCACCACACTTCAATTTCATTTATTTATATCACCTATAACCACTAACCGATACCCATTACTGATTTTATCTACCACGCCTTCCAAGTCATACAATATATTCCCATCTTCAGCCAAACTTTAATATTTGAAAGTTCTTACACTACAGCCACCCAGTCTAACCCTTGTGACTCTCAGGTTCACCTGCTTGATTTTCGAGCCTCATATCAGTGCCCCTTCCTAGCCTTATGCCATCCATCATTGGGAAGCCCCGCAACACATTCATCATCTCAAGTTAAGGTTAGGGCTTGAGATGGATTTAACAATATCACCGTCCTATAATCAGCACAGGACTCAAATGTAGGAGGTACAGTCCTCTTGAGAGCCCGACAAAGAATATTGGTGGTTGTATATTCTTAAACCCTACTGGCTACTGTTTATATATGCTTCCTTGATTGATTTGGATGTTAATGTTTAGGACTGTCAGCGTTCTTGGTGCCCTAATGAGGGTTATAACCGATCCTCTGTTTTCAATATGGCTGTAATCATTCGTGACCGGGATTGAATTCCATAGAGACCGATTTCCTTATGGACTGAATCCTATGAATAAGCTAAATTCATGAGAATAATGAGTAGAGTATACTATGTTTCCAAATAAAAAATAACCCCTTCTTGTTCTCTAACCGAGAGATATCCATTAGCCAAATAAAATTAAAAACAGATACATTACAAGATGTGGTAATACAAACCTTTGAAGGTGAATTGCTGAAGCCAGTAGGGTGCAATTAAAAATGCTTGCGAGTAGATGAGAACAAGAGAATTGAAATATGGGAACATAACTATTTTTTGAGCTCAGGACTTGATATGTTGGAGCTGAGCTACAACTTGAGTTTCCCTCTTTTATGCGATTTTCTCCTTTAGTTTTATGTCTGCTGTTTTCACCTCATTCCCCGAACAAATGTTCGAGGGTAATTTTTGTGAAGGCGGTTCTATCTGCTCTTATTTACGCCCAAGGGGTTTTGGTTGCAGATACTTTGATTTTGACCAGTACTCATTTTTGTACCATGGACATACACAAAATATTAATGAACGAGGATTTCTTTGTTTCTTTGGCTTTCTATAAACGAAATAATTATATTCCCCCACACCTTAAAGGCAGAGATGAGCTCCTCGAGCCCATGTAATAAATATTAGGGATTAAAGTTTTAAAGCAATTGGTATGGTTCGAATATAATAGACATCCTACTTTTCCACTGTAAACTTCCCTATTGTGTTAACAGAGATTTCTCTCGAGACAATATTCTACTTATATTTAAGGGGGTGATTTTATTGTTCTTTCATAAACTTATCGGTACTCAAATCATCAAATATAAAGGTATTTTATAAACTCTCAGATTTACCAACGTCACGATATTTTCCGGTGAGGCTGGAAGGATGTCAAATCGTGGACTAACCGCTTTCTTTACTCCTGCCACTCTTTCATCAGAGGGGATGTCGTTAAAAAGTAACGAAAAACATCGACCTTCGGAATCCTTCTTTTCTAGAGTGCCTTAAACATCCAAGCAGTTCTAAATGAGGCAGATTTACTAATTCCACCGGGATATGCAATAGATTCCGTGCTGATTTCCTTTCCAGTTTTTACTACAGTTAGGAAAAAAGATCAATCCTATCGACATTAACATTAGGGGCTTGTCAGTAATTCTATTTTTTTTATCAATACTTGTGTTGAAGGCAAAAAAGGATTTTTAATAAATGAGTTAAATAAAATTTCAGAACTCCCGTTTTAAGTGGTCAGCTTGTATATAGCTATGATTATGTGTAAGACAAGTGTCTGGGAGATATATTATATCAATGAGTGAAGGATTTATGCCGTTTGTTTGCGAATTTGTGAACTTCCCCAAAAGCGAGTGATGTCACGTTAAAGATTGTAACCAAGGAAATCATTCTTTGTATATTGCAAAACAGACATTTCGTAAATTAGAAGTGGAATGGAAGAAACACATTAATATCAAATCTGATATAAATTTCATTCAATTTTGTGTAGAGTAATTTTAGAAGTTTGTTCACGTATGCAAACGATACACTGCCATAAGCACATACACTATATATCATGGGGGCATGATACGCTTTTGAACATTGAGACGAGTTGGCATACAATCTCTCCTTTCACCCAAAACCATATTAGAACTTTTTTTATAGACTCTCGCACACGAAGTGTTACCTACACACATTCCCTTTATAATACACATAATTCTTTTTTTAATATGGATATGTATTAAAATATCATCAATTTAGTGTGCGATATAGATAGAGAGGGTTTTTTTTTTTGGTTTTTTTTTGTTTGTTTTTTTAGAGCTCATCTGGCGACTGCCTACTTGGGCATTAGACGCCGTATTAAAACTGGCCTAGTTCTAGGCTACTTTAAAATAAAATTAAAGAGAAAAAAGAAAAAAAACAACAACACCCCAAAAGGGGGAAAGGAAGCAAGCTGGTGCGTCCGGGAGAGGTCCCCCCGGCGCAGGAGCGTGCAACTAAAGGAAAAAACAAAAACAAAAAACAACAACAACAAAACAAAACAAAAAAACAAACAAACCTTGCTTAAATAATAGGGAGAAGGCCGGCCTCCCCCAAGAAGTCAACAAGTCCACAAGTCAATGTGAACGAATCTGTCCCGAGCACATAGATAGAGAGGGAGAAATAGGAGTAAGTATATATGGTTGTATGTATGTGAATTCTAATCATGTATTTGCTTGAACAATGCGGTATTTAGAGAAGAGGAAAGTCACTTATTTTAGCCTTTTCTTTTATTTCTTTTAAATTGGAACAAAAGGAAAAAAATTTCTTCCACGAAAATCAGAGAACATATTTGTTGTTTTTATTTGTTTTAATGGTTCCGTTTTTGTTTCTTGTTATTTTGTTTTGTTCAGTTTTTTATCTAAAGTTTCTTGCTGTTAGGTTTTACTTACAAATTTATCCTATATTTATTACTTTAGGTTGATTCTATTTGTTGATTTGTGTTTGCCCCTTGTCTATATTCTTCACTGTGAAAAAAAATGGGTAAGATAAGGGTAATAGGGGGTAAACCTAGTGCCCCAAATAACTTACCCTTTAAGGGTAAATGAGATCTCGATTTACTCTTTTCCAATGTACGTAAATTAGACCATATATTGCCCTTTTTCATAAGGTAAAATAACAGCCCATAATTAACCCCTTGCATTTACCCTTTCCAATATAGGTAAATTAGTTTTATTTTGCTCTTTTTTTATAAGGTGAAGTTACAGCCGATATTTACCCCATCTATTTACCATTTTAAGTCATTTGATTTTCCCAGCATACAGGATAACCATGATAGCCATAACCTGTAGAAGGAGAGATGAAACAGTAAGGTAGATATTACAGGAAAAAATGTTTAAATGTGCTGAAGTAAATGGTAAAAAATAATAAATAAAAAAATAATGGCCCACTAAGTTCCAGATAGGCATAGTCAGCCCCTTTCTCTAGCCATAAACAATCGAACCAATCAAACTGTTACAAGATACGAAAAACATCTCCAAACAAAATCTATATCTCTAAAGGAGGCTGTGTGTGTGTTACCTATGTGTGGGCATACTGTTGATCCAATTGCAACCAAACGTGCTGTCAGGTACATTTTGACTTAGGGGGTGTCCCTGCGAGATAAAGTTTTAGACCATCCCAAAGGTGGGGGGGGGGATGGGCTAAACCTGTTCTTGTGTGGCAAAACTGTTGATTCGATTGCAACCAAACTTGCTGTGGAGGTAAGTTTTGATCTAAGGAGTAACCTGTGGAATGTCCTTGAGGGGTAAAAAATTTTTAGCGCTCCATGGGGAGGCCTAAATCTTCACTCCGCGTGTGTCCTTTGTTAATCCGATTGCGACCTAACTTGCCATGGAGGTTCTTCTTAACTTGGGAACTGTTGAGCTGACTTGACCATTGACCTCCCAACGAAATTGTCTTCACGGGGTTGAAGCTCTAGGGCCCCCTCTATGGGCATAGCACTCTAAAGCCCTTACCTGAGCAACGCCGGGTCCTCTAAGCGTTATGTCGTGGTATTTAAGAGCGGATACCATCGCTGAAGAGAATGCAGTCTACTTACGTTGCAGGCGGCCAGATAGATAGATCAGCTGCACAGGGCTAATAAGAGGTGAGTGCGTGAGGAGATTAATGGTTGGCCAAAGGGGAGATTTAAATACTAGGTTACATGCAAGGTTATTGAAAGATTAAAAAAACAAAAACTTTAATCACACTAGTAATGCTATTTATGGAAATGTCTACAAAATGAAATGAATGGGAGAATAATGTTGCTCCCAATGAAATAATAAATCAAATACTAATCAGTTTAACGGGGATCAAAATATGGGACTTGGTCAGAGAGGAAAAATGTTAGTAAACACTGGAGAGTCCAATTAAAGGGTTGGGGGAGGACAGCAGGTGACCAGGACAAAAAGGGGGATAATCTTCGAAAAGGGGTAAAAGATTTTTACCTTGACGGCTTGACTCTTGGCGAGAGGAGCGATTCTTACGAGGCGGGCTAGGCTTGCGGCTCAAGCGGCCTTGTACTCTTGACGGAGGGGTTGGAATTACCTGGGGCACAAGTAAGGTAATTTCGAGGCAGAGTGATACACTCTGTAATTAGGATGAATAATCTTAGATGAGTGGCAAGGTTTATTTGACGGGATGAGAAAAATGGTTCGCGTAATTCTCCAAAGAAAAAGTCATTTCACGAATTTGCCTATTGAATGTGGCCAAACTCACGACAATCTGTCTAGCCGACGAGACCTAACTCCGAGGTTGGAGTCCAGACGAGTGGCTGTATATTCCCTAAAGGGCAGGCGGTACTCTCTGACGAGTAATAGTCGATCTTAGGTTAAATACCCTGCTGGCTTCCTCGCTATAAAGCCTCCAGGCATGGCACTCTCTTGGGAGTAACCATTGGTGCCAGTCTCTTTCGGCCCAGACGAGATAAGACGACTGAGGAGGCTTCTTTTCGGGACGTGTTAACCTCCAGGAAGGAAAGGGCCGGAAAAATGCGTCTCAGTTGAGGATAGGCTGACTGATCAAGCTCAGGTGTTACCAGCCGCTTTGAAGTTTTCCCACGCGAGAATAGTTCTCTCTCCTTGCGTTTAGTGATCTAGCTTAGGCCCACGTGGTCTCTGCTTGAAGGAAGGGGGGCTCAAACTGGACCTTAAGGTTCGTTCCCTTACACGGTAATTTGAGACAACGATAGCGTCGTCATTCCCAGGGATTTAGAGCCTTCTTAAAAACAAAGGTTATAGAAGAAATGATATTCAGTTCACCAAATTACATAGGAATAACCGTGTATGATTCCATTCCATTCTAAGTTTGACAAAAATTCGGCCGCCATCTTAAAATCCAATAGTCTCATTGTTAATTGGAATCGCATCATATGATAGATCATTTTGAAGGATTTTTTTGTGAATTAAAATTTGATATGGACAGTTTATATTAATCAATTTAAAAAAAATGATTGATTTAAATAGTATTCGGTGTTGAGGCTTATATATCTGATGTCAAGGAACGCGGTAGAAAAACTAGAGGCCTAACGACATTTATCAATCGACTTTTGCATTCAAATCTGATGTTAGGCTTTCAAATTAAAAAAAATTACTAGTTTTTTATAAGTTTTGGGTTTTTTTGGCGGTGCACTCCCCAAAATAAAGTGAGGGATATGTTGGCGAAGCCCTTATTTTGAAACTAGCAAAAAAGAATTAAAAAATTCGGAAATAGCCTAAAGTAGGCGGCGATGTCGTCTTATTTACCATTTGACAAAGTTAAATAGTAAATAAGATAATGAACTACATTCAACTTCCTGGAGGGTTACTTTCATTTAAACAAACTTAATATAAAAGTGTTCCAAGATTTCTTGAAAGAAAATAATAATGTGGATCTTCATAAAGATAAAAGAAAGTTTTCAAATGTAACAAACATTACCTTGGGAGATTTAGCTCCTCCACCCCACATCAGCAATAATATTAATCAGGAACAGAACATTGAGATGGACTTGTGAGTGCTTCTTGCAATGTTTCTTTGCTTCTATCTTGTTCCCCTGCTCTGGATTGATCGCAACAAAACATATTTAATGAAGGAGAGTACTGTACTACATATATACTGTAAATATTAAATTTATTTTCCAATATCGTTATAAACTGCAATTCTAATATTTCAGGCTATAACTAGATACCAGGGTTACATGAATCTTAAAAGCAATATGCTCAGTAATTTCAGATAAGGGGAAGTAAAAACTATTAACTGTTAACACTGGAGTCGTTTTGAACATATTTAACCATGTCTATTTTTTAAATAATTGCCTTACCTTTAAATAAACTTTAATGATGATGCAGAATCAATACCATATATTATATTCAGGTTTTAGTAGGAAACCACCCACATAGATAAGATAGTAGTAAATGTAACGATATGGTAAGTGACAACAAAACCATTAATTGACAGCATATATCTGGTTGTTGTTAACCTTGATTCGCCTGAAAGTATTAAAGGAATTAATATAGCTAAATCTTCTAATGATTTCAGGATTTGCCAAACATCCTAACCCCTACCTCCAATATTCTATGCTCATGACAGAATTGTTTTTTAGATATTTAAGCACCCCCTCTTCCAGCATCTTCCCTCAAACTACCATGTAATAACAATGATAACAATAATTCTTCCATCTCTTATATATATAACCCAACAAATCTTTTTATAGACAAGATACTTCTTTATCCTAAATTTTGCAGAAAATATCCTCGCATTTCCTCTCTGTTCATTAAGCATATAGGAACCAATTAATATCTTTGTCAAAAGAAAATGCTTCACATCGTTCCATTCTATATCATTACCCATAAAAATTAAAACTAGGTTTGATGATAATGTTGGTAAATATCATGTATGTTAAGGAAACAAACTATAAGCTTTGACTTACAAAAGCCTATGAAACATAGTGTTTGGGTAAGGTACTTCTCAAATTCAGGCCTAGATGCAGTTTGCTAAGAGGGATGCAGGCAGCGGCGGAGGGGATGGGGGCAAACAAAAGTGCCAGTTGTCGTGGTATAGCAATTATATATATATATATATATATATATATATATATATATATATATACACACTGATGGACTTGGCCGACCAGTTAGTGGGAGGAGTTAATGAGAAGGGGAAGAATACTGAGCTATGGCTCAGTGCAGTTTAGGTTATTTAAAGAGGACGAAAAAATAATATTTAATAACCTAAAAGGAAATCTTAAATATTTATAAAACTGGATTTAAGTGAAAATGTTTGGTCAGATGAAAAATACACTCGGTGTTGGTCGAAGGGACAAGTCAAAGGGATTATAGCGGGTTAATGAACTTCCTTGGAACAGGGCCTTTAAAGGGGCCACGTGAAGCCCAAATACAAAGAGAGATTATTAATATGGAAAGACCGCATTATAATAAGATCCGCGGGCGACGGCGGCTTACACTCCTGAAGCTTGAAGGACGAAGGGCAAAGGCAATGCGGGGGGCAAGAATTGCAAAAGTATAGGTTTTACCTCAGGGTCCTTGTTGAGGGAGTACTTGCGCGAATCCACGAAAGAATGGCTCTTGCACGGAGCTTGTCAATAGTCTGGGGCAGAGTCTAACGGGGGGAGAGTTCTAGCCTTCGGTGCTCGAATAAACCAATGGGAAGCCGAATCGAGAATCGTGACGTGTCTCCTTGTTTAGATAAGCGGGTACTAACTCGATCCAGCCAAATCTTAGGTGAAATAGGGGTTGACGAGGCAGGGAAAATCCTCAGGCTACGGCCCGCTCTCCTTAGTGGGCCCCCAGACGAGGAATTCGAAATAAGTAGGCCTATAGAATATTCTCCCGAGTTCTTTCTCACTTCGAGGGTAGGGCGTTGAGAGATCAAATCACCTAAATAAATAAACGAATAAACCAAGATAACGAAATATATAGCTTACCTTGCGTCACTGAAATATATACGGTCAAACGTCTCAGTTTCCTTTTTTCTTTATTTCATTATGAATAATTTTCATTTTCCCCTTAGTTAAAAATTCATAAGCGTTACCTGTCAATGTTTTGAGTAACAATGCCAGATGTCTCAATAAAATTATGCAAGCAAAATAACATGAAAAAAAAACGACTTAAAACATAGTTTCAAGGCTATTGGTGAATCCGAACGAATAAGTATCACATTCCAAGTATTTTATAAAACATAACATCGAAAACAAATGCTTAGAAACCCCAATAAATTCCAACATTAACAGTCACTATGTATTTCGAATTACGTACAGTATTTTATCGGTACTTCATTCCATCGTGAAAAAAAATTATTTATATAATTTGGAGGGTTATGGTGTCTCGGAAAACACTTAATATTACATTGTAAATGTTAACAAAGTCTCAGCCAAGTGTAGTTACGAGGGGCGGTCAATAAGTTTGGAAATTCCGATATAGGGAAACGAGATATGAGGAAAAGTATTAAACTATTTTTCAATATAACTATCCTCGACTTCAATGAACTTGCACCACTTGTCCCTGAGGCTTCGAATTCCCGACAACCAGAAATCTCCCGACTGCTGTTCAATCCCCTCTTGGATTTAACAGCATCGTCCCCAAACCGGCGTAGAAGCAGTGCAGTCTTAAACTGGCGGATTAAAAAGTATTCGCTAGGGGCCAGATCTGGACTGTAGGGGGGATGGTTAAGCTCCTCGAATCCGCACTCGCGCAGGGCCGCTGGTGCAACTCTGGCCTTGTGGACAGGGGCACTGTCGTGGAGGAGCAGGACACCGCGTGTCAACTTGCCGCGCCGCTTCTGACGGATGCACTTCTTCAACCCAGCCAGTTTTTTGGCGTAATATTGGCCTGTGATGGTCCTTCCACAAGGCGCATAGTCCACCATTAACACTCCCTCATAATCCCAGAAGATGGTGACCATGATCTTCCAGGCTGAGGGTTGGGTCAGGAATTTGATGAGGGTCGGAGAGCCCCTGTGCTTCCAGGGCATGCTTTCGAGCTTGGTCACGGGATCCCAGTGCTGGATCCACGTTTCATCACCTGTCACCATGCGTGACTCGAATCTCGTCGGGTCTTGGTTGTACAGGATCAGCAGCCCCTCCGAACTTTGACGACGTTGAAGTCGATCATGGGGCGTGAGGTTTCTAGGGACCCAACGGGCAGAGAGACCTTGGTCATGGCCAAATTGTCGTGGATGATGTTAATAACACTTCCATGTGATAATCCAAGTTCTCGCTCGATTTCTTCGACCTTTTCTCGTCGATTTTTGAGGATCATTCTCTTCATCAGGCCACATTGTCCTCGTTGGTCACGTCTGACCGGCGTCCTGGACGGAGGTCATCTTCAAGGGACTCACGACGATGGCGGAACTTCCTATTCCAGTGAGCAAAGGTTTCATAGGAAGGGGCGGTGTCGGTGTACACTGCAACCACGCGTTCATGGATCTCTTTTTAATTCTTGCCTTCCTTGGTTAAAAATCTGATCCCTGCGCGGTGCTTAACCTTCTCCATTGTTTAAAAAATTGTGACTGACGATCTGCAATCAGCTACTTGCTTTTTAAATAGACGAGGCAGAAGCGTTCGGCTGCAGGTCCTGACTTGTTCTAGCACCCCCACTAACAGCCATCCCCATTCCTCTGTTTTGCCCTCCAGATTCGCAAAACTTATTGACCGCCCATCGTATATATGAATGATTACCGGATGTTTTTTTTTTACCAAAAAGAGACACTTGTAAATACTTTTGGAAGAGTTAACTGAAAATATTCGAAATCTGTTTTCAACAATTTCGAAGGTTTAATCACAGATACATTACATTTCGATTATATATGTATTCCTTATTGTATTTTTGTTGTTTTTCAAAGAAAGATTTCCATTCTAACTCACTAATGAAAAAAGTCTAGAACCTTTATTTAAGGCTGCACTCGAAAAGGCTATTTATTGAAACATTTACCTTTTCCTAAAGGGTAAATCATGGAACAAGGGTACACTGTCAACATAAATCCACTTTTGTTTCATAGATTACTCTATGCTTTTCTAAATTACCCCCTATCTTACGCCGCATTTTTAACAGTGTTGGTTTTTTAGGATCTATCTTAATATAAATAGCGTGAATACAGGAATCCTAAAAATCCTGAACTCTGTCTAGCGTCCAATGAGCCATGGCTCATTGGACGCTAAATTTCACTTCATTCAATAGAACCGGGATTCTTAGAGCTAACGCCACACCTATTTTTCCCTGCAAGTCTCCTTAATGCACACCGAATCTGACCCCTCAGAGGATTTGAATACTTTGAGATAACGGCTGGTTTAATGGTTACGTGCGTATTTAACTTAGAGAGAGTGGATCTATTCGATAACACGGGTGTTTCAATGGTCCACCTCCGTATTTGACCTTAAGAGATCGGTTGCTAAAGAGAACACGGCTGTTTTAATAGGCAACTTGCCTCTTCGACTTATAGATATTGGTTGTTTTAGAAAACACTGCTGTTTTAATGGTACACTGGCGTATTTAATTTAGTTCGTTTGTTTGTTTTAAAGAACACGGCTGTATTAATGATCCACTTGAGTAATTTACCTAAATTAACCTAACCCAGGCTGGGTTAGATTAGGTACTCGGATTTTATGAATGATGTTTAAGTTGTTTTCCGCTAAATATTAAAAATTGTTAGATTTTGTTCAATTTTTTGAGGCTATCCATACATTTTTTGCTACTAAACTTACAAATAATTATTATCTCAATGTAACCACTTTACGATAAAAGTGTACATGTTTGAAAAAATTGGTCGATCAAAAGGGAGATGGTAAATCACGAATGTGAAAATCACCTCATTATCTTTCTTGGAATCTACCTTATCGTATTTACTCTTGAATATAGTAGTCACGTGCACTGTTCTCCTCTTCCTTGTTTAGCGCTGCGTGGTGAAGCCATAGAAGCTGGGTTGCCTGTTAATTCAGAATAAATTTACTGTCAATACAAATCATTAATTTTGCGCTAAGATTTGTGGCAGGTTTTCACTGATAGCTACAAAGTTGAAATGGTTCAATCTATTTTTGAAAGCAAGATATTTGCTGTTCTTACCTTTTGATTTTGGTGTAAATTTAATGCTTGGGTGTTTGCTATTAGAGTAATTTCGGAAATAATTGTGATTGTGTTTAAAATCTTGTTATTCTATTTATTAATTTTAGGGGGTTTATTGTACAAGTGAATTTGTATGCCTTTTGCTGATTCTTTTTATAATTATCAATACACGGATAATTAATTAATTATTGTATTTGTAGCCTCTTAATAAATAGAGGTAGTGGTTTGGTAGTCTGAGCATCTCTTTAACATCGCCAAACTTCCTAGTGTTTTTTAACCTGGGGCATCTCTCTCTCTCTCTCTTTTGTCTAATATATAAGAGAGAGATATAAGAATGCGAAATTTGTCCGTTTATTTGATTCACTATTTAATATTCTATTTTTCTTTAAAAAATTTGGATAATTGGGAATAAGACTGAGACACGCGTTTTAGGACACTAAATCCTGTAATACTTTTTCCTTCCATTGTAAAAGTGTCCTAGGATTAATATTTTAAAAGATAGTGTCTATTACACCTTATAAAGTCATACAAAGACAATATGTCGATGGCGGAGAGGGTCTTTCATCCTTAATAAAGTCACAAAAAGACAATAATTTAACCCCATTCTGCAACTCAAGAATTCTTCCACGAACCTGCTTAAGTTACTCGAAGAACGATGTAGAAGGTTAGGGGTATTATGAGATTTAAGCACGTACAGTAACACGATTTTTAACGATTCGATTATTTTGCGTTAATCTGTAGAATTAGCAAAACTAAACGTGATTAGATAATCTGCTACCCATAACTTTATATATCGATACTTAAACAGAAAAACATTCAATGTTTCTTCTGTAACTTAAAAAAAACTTGGCCCAAAAGAAAGGAAAAGCTTTCTTTATTGTGGTGGGTAGAGATGGGCAGCGGCTAAAAGAAATTAGTGGAAGTGCTCATTCCAACTAGTATGTTTGACAGGGGAGAAAAAAAGTACCCTCAAAATCCGACCTTTTAAACATCCAACTCGATTTACACTTTTATTATCTGTGAAAATAACGTTTCTTTCACAACGAAAATGAATTTATTTATTCGATATAACCTTACCCTTACATGTCAGACACGCCACCTCTTTCTACATAAATTTATGTTAAAAAAAGAACTTAATAAACTTAGATTTATCCTCACACAAAAGGGTTAGATCGTGAATGTTGAAACAACAACCTTTCATAAAGAAAATGACATTCAGTTAAGGCGAAAAAGGTAAAAAAACCGCAAATAATTCGCGAAACACGTGAGTAAACGTAATATTTCGTCCATAGCATTTAAAATTGGGGTCGTGAAAGAATTCTTGCGTTTCAGAATCATGTTGAAATATGGACATTTCATGACTTTATAAATGAGGATAGACTCTCTCCGACATTAAAATATTATCCTATATCACTAGTATAACGATACAAGAAAGTATTGCAGGATTCAGTAGACTAAAAGGTGTGCTCCCGTCTTATTCAAAATTACTAACTTACGTTGAAATTACCCCGTAAGTGGCGCGACGATTTGCTATCCTGGCCACCGGGCTGACGAGATCCAGCGCTCCGTCCGGCCCCAGCTTAGCCTCTCTTCCTTAATTCAGATAGCCTGTATTTCTCCCCCAACCTCGTCGCTTTTCATACAACCTCTCCCACAACTTTCTCTGGTCAGTCTCTAATTTCACAGGGTAGATGCTGACCTTCTTCTCAAGCCAACCGTCCCGGATCAGGGCTGAGGGGGGAGGGGACAATGTTCCCTAACCCCTGAGCTCCGATTTGGGATGGGGTTTTTTAACAACCTGCTTCATTTCCACCCATACCTTCCTCATATCCCTTTCATCCTCAATTCACTGTCTATCCTTGATTTTACGCCGTGTCTAAGGTGGAGCCACCATGCCGATGGACTGCCAGGCCACCAGGCGGGAGGCCTAGTCCCAAATGGCGGTGCCTGGCTCTGCCGGGCCTGCAAGCACCTCTTGCAGTGCGGGCTACTGCGAGAGGTGATGCGCGATTGCATCCTGTGTAAAGAGGGTCACCATGCCCAATGATGAATATAAAAAAAAAACAACCCCCCAACTTCCCATGTAACATCAAAAGAGCCGCCCTCGGCAGGCTCCACCGAAATAATGGAGGTCTTTCCCCCTTGTGCTTGCGCAGGGGACCCTCCATACTTCTTTAACCGGAGAGGAGGCTTACTTTTGTCCTACGTCTACGGGTGTAGGGGACTCCACTTCACCCCCTTCTCTGAAGGTGCTTTCGCACCTCCCTATTTCCAGCGGCAGTCCCTCCTTTTCTTTCAAAGGGGACTGCCAAGAAAGCCAGCAGGCAGCCCATTTCCGACCGCCCCTCGTGTAAGCGGCTCGGTAGGGCAAACCCCCTTAGGGGGGGAAAGGGAAGCTAGGCCCCTTAGGTCGCTTCCCTCAAAAGACCTGCTGGCCAGAATTTTAAACCTTCCTGGATTCAAGGCCTGTGCCTCCCCACACAAGACTGGCAACACTGCCAAGGGGACCTGCGATGTCCTGGGAGGGGATGGCCAACTGGAGGCCCCTCCAGTGATAGACATGGTCCTTGAGGAAACCCAGCCTCAGAGGGTAGGACCTTCCATGGGGGAGAATCTTGGCTCGGCACGAAACACAAAACCCAAATCCGTCCCTATGCAAGGTCCTCCTCAAACGGTAAGGGTTTCTGAGGCAGTGTAAGGAGGGGAGGGATCTTCTCCGACCGGTGGCCCTGCGACCACCAGGACCTTCTTCATTTCGGAGAAGGACCTGGTTAAGGCCGGTCCATCTGGCTTAGGGCCTTCTGCCGGCGGAGTTAAGAAGCGGGTTGATTTCCCGCCCTCCTCTCCAAAAAAGAAAAAGACTAAGACCAAAAAAAAAGACAAAGAATACTCGCGGCTCCTCTCCATCGGCGGGGGCTGCGGGGACGGATGGGTCTGCTACCACTCTGGCAAGCGACCAAGCCAAGATCGGCACATCCGGCCCCTCTGCCCCCCCGGTTGCGGAGCCCCTGACTAAGACCAAAAGCACACAGGGCGGAGCCTCGATGACATCGGGGCCCCTGATTCAGAGGTTACCTGGCGTTTTTGAGCCCAATGGCTTCAAACGCTTCCTCGTCATTTGTTCTACTGATGGCAGCATGTTGGCCAAGGGCAACATGATCCATCAGAGGAGAGGATTAGCTAGTGTAATTGGTAGAGAGCCGAAGGTGACCCGTTCTCGAACGGGAGCCTTCTGACGAATGCGGCGAATCCCGCCGAGGCGGCCAAGATAAGTGCTCTTCGGACACTTCATGGCACCCCGGTGAGTGTGACACCGCACTCTACCATGAACTTTGTGAAAAGAGAAGTTTATGCGAGGAAACTCGTTGACTACTCCATAGAGGACATCAGCTTGGAGCTGGCCCACCATATGGCGGTCAAGGTCGAACGTGTGATATGAAAACAGGGAGGGGCCTCGAGACCCACCCCTACACTCTTCGTCCCGTTTGACTGTGACAAGCTCCCTGAGTCGGTGCGTGCCTGTTGGTACCGCTACCGCGTGAAGGCATTCGTGCCACTGCCGCAGCGGTGCTATTACTGTCACCGCTTCGGCCATACAAATCGTTCTTATAGAAGTGCAAATTCGGGGTCACTCAAAGTTTGTATAAATTGCTCCAAGGCCGCACACGATAAATCCAAATCGTGTGTGGCCGAGTGTGTCAATTGCTGAGAGCCGTTAAAGACATGATCGACTCTAATTCCGCGAGGCTAAGAACTTGGTTCTGGCTCGCCTTGCTCTGCCTGAGACGTCATATGCCCTTCTGCGTGCTCTACTCAACCGTGGCGCTCTCCTGGTAAAGCTGGCGGCAAAAAGGGTTCACACCCAGCCCCGGTTAAAACTAGGGCTCCCCACTCTTCCCCCAGCGTGACCGTTTCCCGTAAGGCGAAACGGCCACGCGCCTCCACCGAGTCGTTAGACTCACAGGAGGCATTACCCCTGAAGATGGTCACTAGGTCTATCTTCCGGGGTTCCTAAAACTGTGCCCCGAAAGGAGGACAGCAACAAAGGAGCTTCGGTTCCTTCGCCCACGCCTAGTGGTGGAGCGAGTGGCTCGGAGACGGTGGTTCATCGAAAAGAAGGCCTCCCGCCTCCGAAGCCGCAACGTCCGCCTAAGGTTTCGAGGCGGAGGGAGGAAAAGACTCGCATGGCGAGCCGAACCTCCCCCAATAAGTCCTCGAAGGCAACAGCGCCTTCAGCGCTTTGTCCGGCCAACAGCGCCCGGGGCTCTGTCCCCGGGACGCGTACGGCCATTCCCGTGAGGGTCTTCTGTTCGAGGAGAGCCCCATCGTCTCCTCCGAGCTAGGCCTGGAGGGCATATTCCTTCAATGAAATTGCCGTAGACTCCGGGCCAACTGGGAGGATCTGCGGAGGCTCGTCTCGTGCCGTTCTCCGTTAGCTATCTTTTTGCAGGCGCGTGCCTCCTAGCCGCCCTCTCGGGGTATAGGAGTCTTGCGACCCCACCACCGCGGGATAGCCAGGC
Organism: Ceratothoa steindachneri; assembly: GCA_963969495.1. NCBI lineage: Eukaryota > Metazoa > Arthropoda > Malacostraca > Isopoda > Cymothoidae > Ceratothoa > Ceratothoa steindachneri. The sequence goes on from OZ018318.1 coordinate 37,483,063, forward strand.
TAGGGGATGCGCGGTTTACACCCGCCATGATGTCTCCGTTCTTCCTTTCTCTTTAGATACCTCCTTTCAGGCAGTGGCTGTGCCGCTGCACCTGGATAGGAGGTTTACTATCATTTCTGCGTACATTCCACCGTCAGCTGACTTCGACGCAGGGGACTTCCGTCGCGTCGTAGCACGGTTGCTGAGGCCCTTTCTCTTGCTTGGATATCTGAACGGCAGGCATCCTCTCTGGGGAGATTACTTAATAAATCCCAGGGGACAAGTCCTTGCCGATCTGATCGAAGAGCTTGAAATGGGTGTCATAAACGTGGATGAGTTTACGCATCACTGTCCGAGAACCGCTTCATTTTCTTGCCTCATCTATCTTTGTGCTCTTCGGATGCACAGCCGTTTTTTGATTGGGGGCTGGTCGATGACCTCCATGGTAGTGATCACTTTCCAATTCAAATATCATTTTCAGGGCAACTGCCGCCTGAGAGCTCACCTCGGTGGTGCTTGGTTTCGGGCGCGGTGGACTGCATTTCAGGAAATGACTGAATTCTCTAACTCAGTCGAGGAGTTTAGGTCGGTAGATGAGGCCATTGAGTTCTTCTCCGGCAACCTCATCGCCGTGGGCCTGACTACTATTCCTAGGACGTCTGGCCGTTTTGCACGCCAACCACTCCCATGGTGGTCGGCCAAGTGTGAGACGGCCGTCAAACAGAAGCGTTATGCCTATATGCGCTATAAGCGCCGCCCGAACGATTTCACTGTCGCTGAATTTCGTCGGGCTAGGGCTAGGTTCCGGTATATTTCGAAGCACGCCCGCCGCTCTTCTTGGCAGGCATACGTATCTTCACTTAACGGCAAGACCCCTTTAGCAGAGGTGTGGAAGCGAGTCAAAAGGATTCGGGGCAAGTTCTCGAAGGACCCCCCTCCCGTTATCCAGGAGAATGGGACCGCAATCCGGACGCCGCGTCCGTAGCGGAATCCTTAGCGACCGCTTTTTCCGCATTCTCTAGCCGGGATGCTGCTTCGCCAGCATTCAATGCACGTTGTGATATCACGGAAGGCCGCCGGCTGGACTTTTCCCCCAGAGGCAGAGAACCCTTCAGCGACATGTTTACTGTGAGTGAGTTGCGCTCCGCTCTCGCTTCGTGCGCGGACACCACCCATGGTCCGGACGATGTCCCATACGCCATGCTTCGACACCTAGGTGAGCGAGGCATGGCCTCTCTGTTAGATTTGTTCAACAGGATCTGGATGGAGGATATTCTCCCAGACTCCTGGCGAATCGCTACTGTGCTCGCCTTTCACAAACCGCCTGAGATCACTCTACTCCGACCGGTTTCCGCCCAATCTCTCTAAGCTCTTGCGTGTGCGAGTTGATGGAGAAATTGGTATATGTTAAATTAGCTTTTTCCTGGACAGCGGAGGCCATCTGTCTTCTGCACAGGCGGCTTCCGCAAGTTCCACTCCACGTCAGATGCTCTGCTCCGACTGGAAAATGCCGTCTGTGAGGCTTTCTTTCGTAGACCACACTACGCCATGGTGTTTTTTGATCTGAAGAAGGCATATGATACCTCGTGGCAATATGGTATCATGGAGACTCTCCACACGATGGGGGCGAGGGGACGCCTCCCAATGTTTATATCTGAATTTTTGTGAGATCGTCGATTCCGCGTACGGGTGAAAGAAGCCCTCTCCGGCCCAAAGGAGCAGGAAGAGGGTGTCCCACAGGGAAGTGTCCTCAGTGTCACACTCTTTGCCCTGAGCATCAACGGCATCACCTCCGTGCTGCCGAAAGATGGTCTCGCTACGCTCTACGCAGATGATCTTTCGAACTCTTTTGGCGCGGCCCAGATGCCACCTCTGGAGCGTCGACTCCAACAGGCATTGAACCGCGTCTCTCGCTATGCCGAAGCACATAGGTTTCGGTTTTCTTTGGTCAAGACTAAAGTGGTGCACTTCTGGCCCCATCCACGGTTTCACCCCGAGCCAGATTTGTTTCTTAATGGGGTGCGCCTGGATGTGGTGGAATCGCACCGTTTCCTTGGTCTTGTATTGGACCGACGCCTCACCTGGAAGGCTCATATTCGCAGCCTTAGGGTCCCTTGTACTCGCGCCATGGACATTCTCCGTTCCGTGACGTTCATCGCTTAGGGGCGCTGATAGGGCTACCGCCTTACTTTTTTATCGATCCTTTGTTCGTTAGAAGCTCGACTACGGATGCGAGTTTTATGCATTCGCAGCCGAGCGTTTATTGCGGAAGGTGGATTCGATCCACCACACCGGCCTTCGCCTTGCGAGCGGTGCCTTCCGCACATCCCCTATTGAGAGCCTGTTGGTTGATGCTGGGGAGATGCCACTCGCTCTGCGCCGCGTGCAGTGCATCACTCGCCTGTACGCGCAAGCCCAGCGCCTCCCTCAGTCGCCAACAGCTCTTACTGCATCCGCAGCTCATCTTGATGGTGCCTATACCACCGAGAGACGCCAATCATACCCTAAGCCCCTTGGGTTTAGGGCCAGGAAACTCTTTCGAGAGCTAGATATAGCTCTCGGGCTGGTAGCGCCCCTGGTTCTGCCCAGGACGCTACCCTGGAGGGTACCACATTTGGCTATTTGTTACCACGCCTCTGCTCCCAAAGCTTGTACGGCGCCGGGAGTATTGCGTTCGACCTTTTTGGAGCACCCCTCTTGTCACGCTGGTACTGTGCCAGTGTATACGGATGGCTCCAAGTCCCAAGAGGGGGTCGGCTTCCACGCTGCATCCCCTCTGTTTGAAGTCAGCGGGGCTCTGACAGGCGCTGCGTCTGTCTTCAAGGCCAAGCTGGTGGCAATACACCACTCCGTACGGGAGATTACGCGACGTGCCCGTTTTGGAGACCGGATTGTGATCTATAGCGACTCACAAAGAGCCCTGAGTGTTCTCAGGGCATTGGAATCTCCGCATCCCCTGGTTCCTGATATCCGTGACGCCACGTTTTTGGCGAGCCAGGCAGATGTCGAGATTATCTTCTGCTGTGTTCCCGTACATGGAGGAATTGCGGGAAATAAGCGCGCTGATGAGGGCACCAAAGAGTCCGCAAGCACTCTGCGACCGGACCAGCGTTTCGCTCTTCCTCACACCGACTACATGGCAGGAATACGGGCAGCTCTTCGGACTGCTTGGCAAAGAAGATGGGAGACGGTCGAAGGGAACTTAAAGTTGCGTGCCATTGTGCCACGATTGTTCCCGTGGACCTATTCCCCAATGCCGCGACAGCTTCAGGTCGCTTCCTTTCGTCTCCGAATCGGACACACTCGTGTGACGCATCGCTATTTGATGGAGCGCTCGCCTGCGCCCTATTGTGACGACTGCGTCGTCCCCCAGACTGTTCGGCACATTCTTGTCGAATGTCCCAGTCTGGGTGATTTTCGCGCACGTTACCTGTCCCGGTACCAGGATGGACGGGGTCGCTACCGCCTGTCCCTAGTACTCGGGACGAGTGCATGCACATTGAACAGTGGACTTGTTGACTTTTGGGGGGAGGCCGGCCTTCTCCCTATTGTTTAAGCCGGGGTTGTTTTTTTGTTTTGTTTTGTTCTTTGCATTTGTTTTTTTTTCCTTTAGGTTGCATGCTCCCTCGCTGGGGGGACCTCCCCTGGCGCACCGGCCTGCTTCTTTTGCCCCTTTTTGGGGTGTTTTTTTTCGTCTCTTTAATTTTATTTTAAAGTAGCCTAGAACTAGGCTAGTTTTAATACGGCGACTAATGCCCAAGTAGGTAGTCGCCAGATGAGCTCTTAAAAAAAAACACCAAGCCGTTGAAATTAATGCATATTCGACGTAGAGCAGTTGTTTTGAAAGCGATGGTGGAATATTTAGAGGATCTCATGATTTGGAGAAAGATACCATCCGCCAGCTTTTTCACGGTGTGAAATACATTCGTATTCTCTTGTTTATTTATATTTTTTTACTTAAAATGTGTCGTCAACACCATTCTATTTTTGTTGAACTTTAGAAGAGGCAACTGCGAGGCGTTTCTTTTAAAGTTGGGGAGACTGAACAGGGCAAGAAGTTGTCCACCCTTTTACGCTTTCCCAAAGAGACTAGACATAGTACTTCACTAAAAACATGAAATATACTAGTTTCATTTATACCTAAGCATAAAACAAAGAGCCCTGGTTCCAAAAAATGTTGCATGTTAGTATAAATGAGAGCTGCTTAAGTCAACCGCTGTTTCATGCTTTGGGATCACTGAGAGTGATTAGGAGTAAGCTATATTATAAACCATTCAACCACGATCATTTGTATTATCAGGTATTCCTACATTTCCCTTCCTCTCCTACGGCGGTGTCAAGCGAACCTTTGCGCTTTCTTTCTATCGATACTAAATATTTCTTGATGAATAGTGCTTATAAATATACAAGGGGCGGTCAATAAGTTTTGCGAATCAGTAGGGCAAAACAGAGCAAGGGGGATGACTGTTTGTGGGGGTGTTAGGACAAGTTATGTTGAGTCAGGACCTGTAGCCGCACGCTCCTGCCTCGTCTATTTGAGAAGCAGTAGCTAATCGCAGATCGTCAGTCACAAATATTTAAACAATGAAAGGTTAAGCACCGCGCAGTGATCAAATTTTTGACCAAAGAAGGCAAGAATGCAAAAGAGATCCATGAACGCATGGTTGCAGTGTACCCCGACACCGCTCCTTCCTATGAAACCATTCCTCGCTGGAATAGGGAGTTCCGCCATGGTAGTGAGTCCATTAAAGTTTACCCTCGTCAGACGTGACCAACGAGGACAATGTGGCACGTGTGGAGATGATGATCCTCGAAAATTGACGGGTGAAGGTCGAAGAAATCGAGTAAGAACTTGGAATATCACAAGGAAGTGTTATAATCATCATCCACGACAATTTGGCAATGACCAAGGTCTCGGCCCGTTGGGTACCTCGAAACCTCACGCCCCATGATCGACTTCAACGTCGTCAAAGTCCACAAGGCCAGAGTGGCACAAGCTGCCCTGCGCGAGTGCGGATTCGAGAAGCTCAACCATCTCCCTACAGTCCAGATCTAGCCGTATCGACTACTTTTTATTTCGCCAGCTCAAGGCTGCACTGCGTGGACGCCGGTTTGGGGACGATGAAGATGTCTAGCTCACCGTATAGGAGTGGATTAAACAGCAGTCGGCAGATTTTGGGTTGTAGGGAATTCGAAGTCTCAGGGAAAAGTGGCGCGAGTGCATTGAAGTCGAGGGTATAGTTATATTGAAAAATAATAAAACACTTTTCCTTATATCTGAATTGCAAAACTTATTGATCGCCCCTCCTATTTGTGCGTTTTGCATAAGTAATAATGAGAAAAGTTACTTTGCCTTGGAAACCAAGAAACACCTTAAGAAATGTAGAAATAGATCTCGAAATAACGGAATAGCGCCTTTTTATGGCGCCTAATAAACAATAATTTAAAAAGATGAAGGCATCATTAAGAAAAACGCTCGAAAATATTGTAAATTTCCTAAATAAGAGACTTCAATAGGCCAAGAGCTCAAATAGGTCTCTTAGGAAGGCAGCTATTTTGATAGCTAACTCTGCGGGAACCAGAGTTGGGGAGTTAGTGAAGCACAAGACCTTAGCAACAAAAAACGACAAGGTTTATTTATCAAATACCTTGTGATGGATGCGATCGCTTTTATTATGGGGAGTCAGGAAGAGATATTAGGATTAATGAGCATAAGAGGGACACTAGAGCTTATAAAACATCAAACGCAATGTTAGTACATGCCGAGGAATACGGTCAGTTGCCTAATTGGGGTGGAATTAAAGTAAATCATAAGGGTTTAGAAAAAACAAGGGAGAAGAATGATTGAAGCTGCGCATATTATCTCCGACAGGTCACTCAATCCCTGGGACGGGTTCTTCTGTCTGGCGAATGGTGCAGCTAGGTTCATAAGAAATTAAACGGAAAGGTCGAAGTCCGACAACATCAACCGACCAACCAACTCGAAGAAGCCGACTGAGTATTTGCAGCCGTGACCCGGGATGATATCTGACTACATATATAGAGAGCGAGCTCCCTTTTTCTGGCGTTCTTTTCTGAAGAAACTGAAAGGCGAAACGTCAATAAAGTACTCCAGAGTGTTTCCAGATTTTTACTTCCAGCAACCATTCTCACCTATACGTGGTGAAGTCCAACAACATTATGTCGGGTGGTGGAGAAGGATTGTACCCCACACAATTGGAATTCTACAAGAGAATGAAGATTGTTAGCCGTATATCACGCAGAGATTTTCTCCAATGTTGCCTCGAGGAGCAGTTTATACCAAGATCCGCCCCCAAACAGCTAAGTTTCATATGGAAACCTTTTAGCATTTATGCTTGGCAGTATTTAGCGGAGAATTGCGAGGCCTTAACTACTAAAATAGATATGTTGAGAGAGGAGAGCGAGGAATCCTTAATATTATCCGCGGCCCTAACTAACGAGTTAATAGAAGTAAATCCCAAGCAAAGGAGAGGACATAAAGTGAAGGGAATAAAATAGTCAGGTCTAACTTAGTTAACAATCGATCGAGTAGAAACCTTGTGCACAGTGCGACACTGGCTCTCTCCTTTGGTTTAAGGTTTCATATAGGCACGGACAAGAAAAGCTATTTAAGTTACTTAGCTAAGAATTACAGACAGTGAGAGTGATGTAGATAAAGGGTTTATTCAAGGGATTTTATTTCGCAATAAGAGTATGGGTGACGGGGAGAATTACGCTTTACCCAAAAGATTAATGACCGCATTAGAAGCTCTTGGGAAATGTAAGGAAATGTTAATAACACAAGTGGACAAAGGAGGTTTGGTGGTATTATTGGACAGGTCAGCATATATATATATTTATATAAATAAATATATATATATATATATAAATAAATATATATATATATATAAATAAATATATATATATATATATATAAATATATAAATATATATATATATATATATATATATATATATATATATATATATATATATATATATATATATATATATACGCCCAACGAGGGAGACCAACCTGAGGTCTCACCTTGCGAGTCCCCCCCTCCAACTCCCCATTACCCCGTGGGAGTAATTTGTGTATATAACAGGTTGACCCAAAGAAACGAGGCTTTTTGTTCGTTCTAACGGAAGAGACAAGTAAGTTACCGGTTGAGAGATTTTTCGAGTTCGAGAAGGAAACAGAAAAATCACCTGTAGAAAGTTTTCTGCAAGTTAAGGAGAACTTGCAGTCCTTGTACAAAACCAGATTTTACCAAGGAAGCTCGGCGCCGTTTGAGCCCCCAAGATATTGAATATCAAGCTAGCTAGTTTCAGAACTCCAAATCTTATTCTATCTAAGTTGGACAAACCCTAAGTAGAAGAAAAAAAAGAAGACAACGATTTCATCTCGTCTGGACGAAAAGGAGAAGGACTAAGCTTTCGCTTGAGCATCCACCCACCCAAGATCCCTTGTGACGTCACCCGTCAAATCGACAGGCAGGTCGACGAACGCCATCTAGGGAGCAAACAATAAACACCTCGAGCAACGCCTCACCGGATCAAAATCTCCGATGATAGCCTAACTGGTCGCGAGTCTTTAATCTCTATTACCTTATGAGAGTAAAGAATAATCCTGTTGTTTATTTCCCCATGCATAATAATTAGTTTATTGGATGTCTGGCCAAAGACTAAGAAATTAACTTAATTTCTGTTTCCCCCGTAAAATTCTATCTCGAATTGAGCTTCAAGAGCTCACCCAGTAATTCCATGTTCTTTTTTTTAAGTGTATTATATCTGTATTTGTTTTTTTCTTATTTAGTGAGATGGTTTATGCTCATTAAAGTATATTCTTTTAGAAAAAGCACTGTTTTAATTATCCTCGAACGAGTTAAAGTGGCAATAATTGATAAAGTCAAGAAAGAAACCCCTTTTATTCATTCACTAGAATAAAAATAATTAACACTCTTAGAGGACGATCCTCAAGCGATCACCGAAGCACGAACCTACGCCTTAAGTCAAAGTTTATTTGGTTTAGTAAAAATTAATAAAACAAATAAATATATATAATCTCGGCTAACCTACGATAATATTAATGAGCATGATTTGTGAAAAGGCGATGATGATTTAAACCGACCTCATTTTGAAAACACCAGGAGCATCAAAGGACGAAAAAAAGCATTCAGGGAAGGCGAAAGGTGATTGGAGAGGTTTAAAAGAAGAACTGGCATCTCCTTCACGCCAATAGCACCCATCATTCCCCCATCCATTTCCTTATCCCTTTTACTAGGAGGTACCTTCTATTTTCGTAAATTGAACAGTAGTTATTTTTATTTTATTTCATTAATTACTTATTCTTTCTCAGGTTCATTTATATTAATATTTTTTTATTTTATGCACTAAGAATTTAAAAAACGATTTTAAATATTATTCAAGTTGATTTGGGGTACTTTTTTCTTAGGCATGGGATGCATTCTCGTATTTTTCATTGATTCCTATGGGAATCAATGAAACGAATTACACTAGGGAACAGTGTATTTGGTGAATTGACCAAAGTACATTTTCCTACCTAATTGGAACATATTGATTTCAAATCTGAAGTCAGATTCTCTCTAAATGGTACAAATTTTTTAGAATATCAGTAACTAATATTATACAATAATTTTGAATCATCCTTTTGCTCTATTTATAATAAAGCAGGTTTTTTGCACAAACATTTTATTGCATATGAAAAGAAACTTGAATTTCACATTAGGATTACAAATACTGTAATCAAATGGATGCTAATTTATTAATGACCGTACATCAGGCTGGAGAGCATCTTCTTGATTTCAATCGGGGAAAATATTTGCGTTTGTAACTCTTTCTCTTGTAAGTCTTCTCTGGCTGATCTCTTTTAATCGTCCAGCAGTAGTCCCCCATCATATGTCTATCCCAGTGACCTTGGTAGCGCTCTTCCATAGTCATCAAATCCTGATGGAAGCGTTCTCCTTGTTCGTCGCTCACGGCTCCCGGATTCTCTGGGAAAAGTTCGAGGTGACTATTTAGGAAATACAGCTTCACACACACACACATGTTGCATCCCAGATTACGATATGCTGAAAGCATATTAGTAACCAGATCCTCGTAGTTATGCGCTTTATTGTTTCCCAAAAAGTTACTAACAACGGCAAGAAATGAGAGCTAGGCTGCTTTCTCTTTTTCATTCATGGTGTTCACGAATCTAGAATCACGCAAGAGGTCTTTGGATTCGGGGAACATCAAATACTCCTGCTTTTATATTTTCGTATGACAAAACAGGAAACGCCAATACTAGGTACAGAAAACGATCATTGTCAGTGGTCAACGCATTGACATACTGCTTCATCAACCTCAGTATGAGATGACGTGGAGGTAAAACGATCTTCTCTCGACTTACGATGGCTCATTAACAATGTTCGCCATTCGTGCTTTCAAAGTTTCCCGAACTAGCCAATCTCTTTAGAACAAATGTTTGTCACGGGCTCGACTGTCACAAATACAGATATAGCATGGAAACTTTGTATATCCCTTCTGATGGCCAAGGAAAGAGTTGAGCATCATGTGGTCTACACATATGATTCAATTGTGTTCATAGTATTTAAGTAAATCCATGAACATTCTTATCTCATCGTGAGTTTCTCGCAGGTGGACAGAGTGACCGAGAGGAAATGCACAAAAGTCATTGTTATTATGCAAAAGGACACACTTGACGCTACGCTTGGAGCTAGCCAAAACAGTCTCCACTCAGCAGAACTATAGGAGCCAAGTCCCAACTCAGTAAACAAACCAGGAACATCGTGTCAGTATACAAATTGTTTGTCCTTAAGAGAAATACTTAACCAATGTACTCTCCCTTGTTCGATAATATGATACCCGTACCGACCTCTCAAGCATATGTCATTCACTCAACCTGGAGGCTAAAAGTTCTGCAGCTTTTTTGGAGAGCGCCAAATCACGTATCCAGTCATTCAAATTCTCTTGATTGAAACAGTGAGGAGCTAATGACTGTTCAGAATCTGATGATGAATCTGCAGACTCTGAATCCATTCCATGGACGTCCATATCAGATATATCCTTTTCATCTTCGGAGAAAGCATATCCACTGAAATTCGGACTGGTAAAGACTCAGAATGAAGTACTAGCAGGATCGCCAAGAGAATGTTGGGGTAGTCGATCTTGGGTCGATTTTTCTTGCCAATCTCTTTTGTATAGTATAGGTTTCATAAAATGCTGAAATTGAATAGTGCGATTAAGGATAAGCTGCTTAATACAGGAATAGAATTAATATGAATAATTTTAAAATACTTAGTCATATCCCTCATCCCAACGAACTACGAATATTAGAAACAGTTTTCATCCTAAATCTTAAACCTAATTTAAATATAAATGAAACCTCATCCAATCTCTACATTGTATCATAATTAAATGAATTTTTTATTCTTGCACTAAGCAGCTAATCCTAAATTACACTTTTTAATTTTAGTATTTTATGAAAACTAGAAACTTTAACCCTTAACCAGCTGTTTCTTAGTGCCGATGATGAGGTTAGAACCTCGAAACGTTCAACCACAGACAACTAAAGATGCTTTTATCAATAGCGTGCTTGGTTTTCACCTTCCTATTGAAACGCCGATTTGGAAGAAGCTTAACATTTCATTTATATATATATATATATATATATATATATATATATATATATATATATATATATATATATATATATATATATATATATATGAGATAGAACGGTTTGAGGCCGCTTAATTTCAACCGTTATCACATGTTGTTTAGAAACACGATGCTACCCACGTGCATCTTCGCCTTAAGGCCAGCGCATTATCGCCACCACCTGAGTTAATATTGAACCAAGCAGGTTTATCATCCCCCCCGTCCCGTTCGCGTCATGCGCCGATCACGCCAGATAGAGTTAGGCTTATGGGCAGATAAGGTATTGTTCTCAGGCGCGGCTGTGCATTTCCTCGAAGCCCCAACTCCATTGTCCCCTATGCCAAGGGGATGTCTTGACTATTTATATAGAAACTTTTCCACTAAGAGCAAGATTCGAGATCCAGATTTTCTTCGCGAGACATCACTACGATCCAGTCTCACCTTGTGCACCAAGGGCCTTCTACCTCGAGATCCACCATCATTGTCCAGAAGAGGACAATATCCCTTGAGTGCCAAGGTTGGTGCCTTCAAGACGCCAAGTCCACAAGGCTTCCCCTGTTGTTCAGAAAGAGAACAACGTTAGAACAGCCATTGTTCTTTGAGCCCATTGCCAAGAAACGGTTCTTATCCTTCACCCCTGTTGTTCAGAAAAAGAACAACATTAGAACAGCCATTGTTCTTTGAGCCCGTAGACAAGAGACGGTTCTCAACCCGCCTGTTGTTCAGAAGAGAACAACGTAGAACAGCCATTGTTCTTCAAGCCCGTTCGCCAAGGAACGGTTCTCATTCCCAAGACGCCACGTCAGGATCATTTAATTCCCCCCCCCCCCACTTCGGCTGGAACTCGCCAGCGGACCGAAGATTCCGTAACGTTGCCTTCCTCGGCACAACAAGTGTAATTACGTAAGCTGAACGTTACCTTTGACTATTTAACCCTTTTTTTCAACCCTATCCTGTGCTTTAAATAGTTTAGCAAACCATCCCATCGCTTTAATTTTTATTTGTTTTACCTTTTTAAATCTCTTCCAAATCTTAATCCTCGGATTAGCTAGATTTCCCACGACCCCTTCCATTCTCTGTTTATGTCAATATTTTCCGTTTTGTGTGTTGTTGATAGTTTTTATTAATAAAACTCTATTTTATTAATGATAGCCATATTATTATCTTTGAGCTCAGTTTTACTTCTTAAGCATATTGAAGATAAATAACCTCGGTCGACCAGACACCACGCTCTCTAAATATAAATGAATAGTTTCCTCAACGAATAGTCATATATGGTATATCGTCAAGAGTCCATTCTACGACATATATATATATATATATATATATATATATATATATATACTATTTAAATTTGGTATCAAGTGTGTAAGGTTTAACGCTATATCTTTGCAATCACTGGTCTCATTCGAGTGAAGCATAGTGTTATTCGTTATAAGAATGGAGTATAGTAGTTCGCTTTTGTTGTAACGATTGCTATCCCCTTTTTTGAACCTTAAAAAGCTGGAGTAGCTCAAGGAACTGTTATAATAATTTGTTTGTGTTTTTTTTTGTGTGATTTTAGTCATTGGTTATTTAGATCGAGAAACCAATTACGAATAGGTGAGTGCCCATATTTAGGTAGGCTAACTCTCTAGAAGGCATAATTCTTATTGCTAGGAATTTTAGTTGGTTGACTATTGCGCCCCAAAGTGCAAAGATGACTCAGTTTGAAATCTTTAAAGCGCAAGGAGAATCCTTGGGTCTTTCCGGAAAAGAATTAATTGAGTACATTAAAGAGGAGCAAAGAACGGAAAGAGAAAAGTTAAGAGAAGAAAGAGAAAGAGAAATCCAACGAGAAGAAAAAGAAAGAGAAAGAGAAATCCAACGAGAAGAAAGAGAAAGAGAAATCCAACGAGAAGAAAGAGGGAGAGAGGAACCGAAAAGACAAGCTGAGCTTCACCATCTGATTGAAATGGCTCGGGTAGAAGCATAAATACAGTTAGCCAGTTGACGTTCAGAAGCCACCCCAATCTCCCACTTAAGCTCCCGAATTTCAGGGATAGAGAGAATTTCAGGGCATTTTTAGCCCACTTCGAAAAGATCCTTGAAATCAATAACATGGATCTGGAGGCTGAAGGTGTAGTTAGATCACTTCCACTGTTAAATTGTAAATTGCGCAAGATTTTTATATCTTTACCATCTGAATGTACAATTAACTACAATACCTTAAAAGCTGAGTTATTGGCCGCTCACAATATGACTCCCGATTTCTACCGCCAAGAAATTCGAGGAGGTCGTATTAAACCCGGACAGACGTTCCGTCAATTCGTTTACATTCCTTAGAGGAATTTTAAATTTTGGATAGAATCCTCAAAGGTTGATCCTATCTACGAGTCCTTAACAGACTTCGTGTTGCGGGATCAATTTTTGGCGACTTTCCCGACAGAGATCCGCGTGTTCGTCAAGGATCGTCGGTGCCAGACCTTTAAAGAGTGCACCGAAGAAGCGGATGTCTATGCCCCAAGCCATAGTTATAGTTTATACCCAAAGGAGAATCGAACTTCTCCTCAACCCCCTTACCAGGAAAGAAGGAAGGATTCGCGCCCCTTCCCAGAAAAGCGGACGAAGTTTCCGGGCCCTATAAAACCCCAAAACCTTTTTCCTTAAACCAACAACAGGACACCAAACCTCCCGTTAATATTTCTCCTCCATCACTCTTCCCGAAGTAACCAATCATATGCTTCACTTGTGGTGTAGAAAACCACATGAGCTGGAATTGCCCCAAAAATTCTAGGCTTAAAAGCGGACCAGCCCCACCAAGTTCACCAGATTATCGCTACCCCGGCTTCCCCGGTGGTGCAGACCCAAGCAGAAACTTCTCCCTCTCCGTCAGGCCACCAGGTAAATTTTATTTTTGACAAAAGTTCACCGGGAACTTTGAAATTTGAGGAGGGCAGCGTGAACGGCTGCCGACTATCAACTCTAGTCAGGGACAGAGGATGCACGTGTTTCATTGTGTCCGACGAGCTCCTCCCCCCAGTGGATCCTAACCATGAAAAATTGCGGTGGTACATGACTACCTTGGGCGGGCGAAGCGATTCCCCGTCGTTAGATGTTACCTGCAGTGTCAATATTATGATGGCTGGGCTGAAGTCATTTCAGCACCCATAAAATTCTGTTCTGTACTTATGGACAGAGCCCTCAAGCAAGCTCTGACCCTGTGCCCCAGGCCGCCCTTACTCGAGGTCAAGCAAAAAGGAAGCCCAGGAGTCCGTCCCCCTCAGAACCTCGATACCGTCCGAATTCTCGGAGATCCTTAACCAGGACTTTAGGACATCACAAAAAGAGTGTAAAGCACTAACACCCTTATGGGATAAGGCCCAAAATCAGGACACGGAGACTGTCCGTGGACCCAAAGTCATCAGGTACCTGGAGCAAGGTGGCTTACTTTATCGATCCGCCGAGGACAGTAATAACGCGGTTACTACTGTCCTATGCATTCCACGATCCCATGTCCCTATAGTGCTTAAAGTAGGTTATGACAGCATTTTTTTCCGGTCTTTTAGTCATACTAAAACGGGTCAGCGCATTTTAAAATATTTTTATTGGCCGGGTGCTGCAGCTGACACATTGAAGCATTGTCAATCGTGCGATGTGTGTCAGAAGACGTCCATTAAGGGGCGGGTCAAACCTGCTCCCTTACAAAGGGGGACCAGTCATTACTGAACCCTTCTCCAGAGTGGCCATCGACCTGGTTTGCCCTATACACCCCCCTTCGAGCGAAGGGCACAGCTACATTTTCACCTTAGTAGATTTTGCTACCCGTTTTCCTGAGCCTGTTCCCCCTTCGCCGAATCGACAGTATTTCTTGCGCCAAGGCCCTCATTTCCATCTTTTCAAGGGTATGCGTCCCCAAGGAAATACTCTCCGATAGAGGTCGACAATTCACCTCTGAGTTGATGGAGTACGTAGGGAAGCTGCTCATGGTAAAGCCCTTTTTTACCACCCCTTTCCGGCCACAGACAAACGGGATGTGCGAGAAATTAAATGGAAATTTAAAATCAATTATTAAGAAGATCTGTGCCGAGCAGCCCCGCGAATGGTACCGATATCTCCCGGTCGCCCTACTCGCCTATCGGGTAATTCCCCACCGTACATTATGCTTCGCCCCGTTCAAGCTCCTTTATTTTATGGACGTAATGTACGCGGGCCACTTAGTATTTTAAAGGAGTTGTTAATCAAGCCCTAACTGGAACAAGAACTCCAGTCATCTTACGCCTATGTCTTGGACCTACGCCAAAGGCTCGAGAAATGCGCAAACATCGCCTATGAAAATGCCGATGTCAATTTTGAGAAATTCAAAACCTATTTTGATGTCAGGTCCGAAGATCGTAAATTTAAGCCCGGTGATGAAGTACTCCTGCTCCTTCCCACAGCTAGTAATAAATTACTGAGCCAATGGAAAGGTCCGTACTCGGTCCGCGAGGTACGAGGACCGGTAGATTACCTCATTGGTACCCCAGCAAGCGATAAGCTCGATCACGTCCACTTATTGAAAAAGTACCACCGATGCGCCCATGGAGATACGTTCGTAGTACCGGACGAAACATCGGCGCTTGAAGAGGATTACCCCGCGGAGTCCCCTAATGTAATACAGACAGTGTGCATTCAACCTGATGCCGGTTACCCTCTTCCTTCCCTACCTGGCGAGTCTTTTGTACCCTCTTACCTGGATATTGACGCGCAGCTGACACCACATCAAAAGAGTCAGCTACAAGAACTATTATGTCAGTTCAACGACGTTATTTCAGAGAAGCCTGGATGCGCTACTAGTTTCGAGCATGATATTAAATTAAAAACCTTAGAACCCGTCCGTTCAAAACCCTATCCCATGCCGATTCATTTATGCCAAGCCTTTAACGCCGAAGTTGATAATTTAATTATTTTAGAAATAATAGAACCTTCCACCTCTAGTTATTGTTTCCCAATCGTCATGGTCAAGAAACCTGTTAGCTCTTATCGGATGTGCATCGACATCCGGAAGTTAAATTCGGTAACTGTGTTCGACGCCGAGCCCATCCCGTTGGTAGACCAAAACCTCCACCTTTTTGAAAACGCCAAGTTCATCTCAGAACTCGATTTGTGCTAGGCGTATTCTCAAATCCCCCTCCAGCCCGAGGTGAAAGCATATACCGCCTTTGCTAAGGAGAAAGGCCTTATGCAATTCAAACGCCTTCCTTTTGGCCTCGTCACTGCTTGTAGCAACCATTACCGTCTCATGAGAAGGTTGTTAGATTGAATTCCGAATGTATCCATTTACTTCGATAATGTCTACGTCGCACCTAGCGAGTGGAGTCACCATTTAACCACCCTATTAGCTCTCTTCGAGAAACTGCGCGAAAATGGCATTTTTCCTTCGAAACCATAAAATACTTGGGTTTCAAAATAGGACAAAGCCAGTTAGGTCCCCAAGAGGACAAGATTAAGGCAATCACCGGCATGCCCCTCCCGATTACAAAGAAGCAATTAAGATCGTTCCTAGGATCAGCTTCTTACTATCGGCGATTTGTCCCGAATTTCACTGCAGTTTCGGCGCCCCTCAGCTCCCTTTCAAAAAGGAATTCCCCCGATCGTCTACGTTGGAATGATGTCGCTGTTTTCCATTTTAAACAGCTCAAGAGTTAGCTCATTTCTGCCCCCTTTTCAAAGTTGCCCAACCCGGAAAAATCCTTTAGGATTAAGACCCACGCGAGCAACGAGGGCATTGGAGGTGTACTCCTTCAATATGAGGATGACGGAACGAGTCATCCAGTTGCATATGCTAGTCGCCAATTATTACCACGCGGAAATAGATATGCCACTATAGAGAATGAAGCTCTATCAATTATCTGGGTTATAGACAAATTCAAAATGTACTTGATAGAAGAAGAATTTCAGGTACGACACTACAACGGCCGAATTATGCGCTAAGGGAGTTTACTCTTGCAAGAGTATCAATTTAAAATAAATTATATAAAAGGTTTCGATAACCAGGTCGCTGACACACTCAGTAGGAGTGCGTTACCAAATAGCGTAGATTAATTGTATTCGTAGGATTATGATCTCCATGTAGGTATATACCGTCTTGTACGACTTAAATTAGATTCTCTTGTAATAGAACTAGTTGATGTTTATGTCTGAATTTTGTAGCGCTCAATGTCCATTTTTTTGTATGTATATATATTTGTACCCATTAAATTACGTATAATTTATTTTGTCCTATATGTACCAATTTTATATCATTTCAATGCTCCATGCCTCTTTTATGATTAAGTTTGAATTAAAGGTTAGTTTTCCCTATAATCAAAAGATCAAAATAATCATATGTATTGAGGTAAAACTAGTTAGGTGCATGAAGGTACAGTCGGTACAAGAAAACGAGTTCCCAACAACGGAGATCTATCGTTGTCCCTCCTCTCTTTTTTTCGAAGTGACAACTTTCCCCGGAATGGAGGGGTGTGATAAAACGGTTTAAGGCCGCTTAATTTCAACTGTTATCACATGTTGTTAAGAAACACGATGCTACCCATGTGCATCTTCGCCTTGAAGCCGGGTGCATTATCGCCGCCACCGGAGTCAATATTGAACTAAGGAGGTTTATTATCCCCCCCCGTTCGCCGATGCGCCGATCACGCCAGATTGAGTAAGGCTTTTGGGCAGATAAGGTATTGTTCTCAGGCGTGGCTGTGCATTTCCTCGAAGCCCCCACTCCATTGTCCCCTACGCCAAGGGGATGTCCTGACTATTTATATGGAAACTTTGCCACTTAGAGCAAGATTCGAGATCCAGATTTTCTTCGCGAGACATCAGTACGATCTAGTCTTACCTTGTGAACCAAGGGCCTTCTACCTCGAGATCCACCATCATTTTTCAGAAGAGGACAATATTCCTTGAGTGCTGAGGTTCAAGCCTTCAAGACACCAAGTCCAAAAGGCTTCTCCTGTTGTTCAGAAAGAGAAAAACGTTAGAACAGCCATTGTTCTTTGAGCCCGTTGACAAGAAACGGTTCTCACCCTTCCCCCCTGTTGTTCAGAAAGATAACAACATTAGAACAGCCATTGTTCTTTGAGCCCGTAGACAAGAGACGGTTCTCACCCCACCTGTTGTTCAGAAGAGAACAACGTAGAACAGCCATTGTTCTTCAAGCTTGTTCGCCAAAAAATGGTTCTCATTCCCAAGACGCCACGTCAGGATCATTTAATTCACCCCCTCCTTCGGCTGGAACTCGCTAGCGGACTGAAGATTTCTTCACGTCGCCTTCCTCTACACAACACGAGTAATTACGTAAGTTAAACGTTACCTTTGAGTATTTAACCCTTTTGTCAACCCTATTTTGTGCTTTAAATGGTTTAGCGAACCATCCTATCCCTTTAATTTTTATTTGTTTTACCTTTTTAAATCTCTTCCAAATCTTAATCCTCGGATTAGCTAGATTTTCCACGACTCTTTCCATTCTCTGTTTATGTCAATATTTTCCGTTTTGTGTGTTGTTGATAGTTTTTATTAATAAAACTCTATTTTATTAATGATAGCCATATTATTATCCTTGAGCTCATTTCCACTTCTTAAGCATATTGAAGATAAATAACCTCGGTTGACCAGAAACCACGCACTCTAAATATTAATGAATAGTTTCCTCAACGAATAGTCGTATATGGTATATCGTTTAGAGTCCATTCTACGTCAATATATAAATATATATATATATATATATATGAGAATTTGAGGGGAGAGTATAAACCTGGAAAGTACAATGAAGTTCTTTATTAAGGTTTCGCCTGTTGGCTTCTTCAGGCGAAACGGCCGACAGGCAAAACGTCAATAAAGAACTTTACTCTACTTTCCAGATTTTTACTTCCGCATCCCATTCTCACCTATACGTCATGATATTCCTACAATATATTTATATATATTTATATATATATATATATATATATATATATATATATATATATATATATATATAATTAGGGAAAAGGCCATGTTGTATGCAGGTTCCTTTGAAGTCCACAGCTGTGGCAGCGTTATTAATTTTAACTTGTATTTTCTAATATCTATTACAAGTTTTTTAAAGTGGTCTTAGAGGCGAGAAAAAACATCCGCGAATGACATTCTTTATATATAGACATCATTTGACCATGTTAGGTCATCTTCAAGGAATGAAGAGAAATTGAATTATTTTGATTGTTTACTCATTTTAGTAGATGTTGGGTAGTAGTAGATAAAAGTTGTTGAAATTTAAAATGGGGAGGGCTAATTTGCACTAGTAGGAGGGCCTCACATTATATTTTTTATCTTGATTTTTTCTTTTTGTTTTATTTATTGTATGTAGTGTTTTTATATGTTTGTTTCTTTTTTGTGTAGCTAGCGTGTTCTTCTTATTGTTAGTGTCTCAATACTTGTATACTTATTTTGGCGGTTCAATTCTTGAGCATTCAAGCCTTCCATAGCTGTTAGCTCAGCAATTTACCTGTGTTGTTTTAATGTTATGTTATTTGGTCTCTATATTTTTTGTTTCAGTTGAACTGTGTTGTTTTTTCGTGATCCCTTGCTTTCTTCACTGGGCACAAAAGGCTCTAGCCGACGTCATCTGCAACTTGCAGCTACATCGTGTCACTGTGCACCGGGGTTGGGAGGTCGATGGTAAAGATCGAGTAAAGCATTATTCTTAGGTAACTTCCCTGCAGAACGCCCGCCTTCAGTTCGAATTCTTGTCCTCTGTATCCTTCTACCATATGACATGCCCTTCTGTCCATGACAAAGTCACAAAGGATGCTTTCCAGGATTTGGTCCAGTTGGATGTTCAGGATCTTGTATTGAAGTCCTTCCAGCCAGACTTTATCAAAGGCCTGCTGCACTTCCCTCAACACAATGTCTGAATAGTACCCATTCGCTCGGCAATAGGCTACTTTTCATGTCAGGCGCGCTAGGGCTGTATCTGTGCCCCTTTTATGGAGGAACCCGTGCTGTTAGGGGTGATGCGCTCCCAACTCCCTCAGTTGAGCTTGTAGCCTATTGGCTAGGATCTTTTCAAAGATCTTGCCAAGCATCTCTAGAAGAGATATCGGGTGATAGTTAGCCACCTAGTCTGGGGGCCTGTTTCCGTTAGGGATGAAGATGATTTTACTATCTTCTACCCATCAGGAAAGTAGCCTGTATTCAGAGCAGCATTCATGGTATTAACTAGTTCCTGAATGATTTTCCTCGGGGCATTCACGAGGTTGTTTTTCCTGAGACCAGACCAGCCTGGCGCCCTTTGCTTGAAGGACCTTAGGGTGTTCATGGTCTCTTCGAAGGTTATTCGGCACCCGTGTCCAACCATCTCTCTTTCCTGAGATACTTTCGGGTGAGGGTGGGTTCCATGTATCACTGTGCCGAGTTCCTCGAGCAGTTGGTCACCGAATTCCTGGTTAAAGTCGTCGTTCTCTTCAAGGGTTATAGCGAAAATCTTTTTCCAGTGTCTCCTGAATCTTTTTTTGAAGAAACTCTGGATCCTCAATGATTTCATCTCCATCTTTTGTTTATGTTCTGGCTTTACAGAGCAGTCCCCTAAGTCTTCAGATGCTATTCCCAAAACTTACTGGACTTTCCTCCCTGTCCAGCCTACCAATGATGTCATTCTAGATTTCCTTCTGTTTCTCTGTGATTGTGTGTTTTGGTTCCTCACTTAGTTGTCTCATTCTGGCTGCCCTTTCCCGATTTGAGCCTGTCTTGCCTATTTCTTGGAAGATTCTCCTATGTTCTTGAGCGATATCTCTCACCTCATTCGTCTACCTAGCTTGTGGGAGCATTTTATATGAAATCCTGGGGACGCATCTCTCGTCGGCTTGAATGAGGAGATTAGTGATGGAGTTTATCTCTTCATCTATCTCACGAGATTGTCGTCTTCCAGGTCAGCTGGTTGATATTCGCTGAGTATCTCTCTATATAGCTCCCAGTTAGCTTTCGCATAACTCTTCCTAAATGAAACGGGTTTAAGAATTAGTGCAAGCTAGATTGTTGTAAGGATCGGGATATGGTCGCTCGGTACCACAGGTCCGGGCTCGTTGCTGATGTTAAAGGGAAAATTACGGCTCGCCAACACTATGTTAGGTTTCGTTGCCGAACGTTGCGTTAGGTAAGTCGGAAAATCCGGT
Source organism: Ceratothoa steindachneri (assembly GCA_963969495.1). NCBI lineage: Eukaryota > Metazoa > Arthropoda > Malacostraca > Isopoda > Cymothoidae > Ceratothoa > Ceratothoa steindachneri. The sequence goes on from OZ018318.1 coordinate 37,503,884, forward strand.
CCTATTCTCTGGATTCTATCTCTTTCAAAGAGTAGTTCCAGATTCTTTCCTCTATGGTTAGAGTTACCGTAACCAAACGCTGTACCACTGGCGTTAAGGTCTCTACCTAGCAAAGCCATTTTACTTCACCCAAAGATGTTGAAAAAATTGGGAATCGGCAGGTACTTTTGGCCCGGCAGCTGATAAGCCGCTGCCACAGTCAGGCTTTTCACCAGGATTGGGATTTCGGCAGCCACTAATGATTCTTCTAAGTCTGGAAGTGTTTTGTATGTTATGTTTTTCCAGATCGCGATAGCTGCGCCGTCGTATCTTTCTAGTGTATGTTTTTTTGCGATCACAATGTAATTTGGTATTTTTTTATTGTTGTTGTTCCTGTGTTTACACCGTGTTCGGAAATGAGGATCAGGTCGGGATCCACTGTACGGAATATGTTTCCGTAGGGAATGGATTTCCCTCCCCTTCCGTTATTCCGTTAGTGTTAGTGAGAGTATTTTTTAGCGTGTTGTTTGTGTTTTCCATGTTTTGTTTGTTTGGTGTTCTTGTAGTCTATGTGTGTGTGTGTGTGTGTGGCGTACTCCTGTACTTCTTATCACGTCTCTTTATTTCATATTTGTTATTTTTTCATACTCTGCTTCACTTAAGGTGAGGCAGGAGTCTTGTGCAATTTAATCTTTGCCGCCATGAATGCCTTAGCTATTGTTGCCTCTTGCGCCTGCGTATCATAGGTTCACTTTAATCGGACAGTCTTTACCCCTTTAACAATCTACCTAATGTTGGCCTTCTCTAGGAATGAGGTCTTGTAAATCTGGGAAAATTGCATTTTCAACTCTTCTCCATCTAATTTAGTGATTTGTTAGGGACCCTTTCCACTGCTACTACTCCTCGATCTCTTGCTTTCTTTGGGGGGTTAGATCTGCTCGTCTTTGTGTTCTGGCCTCTATTCTTGGGACCATATTTTTGTATTTTTGAGTGGCTTGGGTTGTCTCCTAGCCTTCATTTACTTCCGTTCTATCTTCACTCGGGTTCGTTTCTCAGTTGCAGGCCGTCCCTTGATGGAGGGTTGTGCGGGAACCAGATTTCTTCGAGATCATTCATTTTGAGCATGGTGTTTAGTTCGGTCGTGAAGCAGCCCACGTTAGTAATGTTTCTCATGTCTGTAGAAAAAAATATACGTAAGGATTTTTTTAAAATTTTAATTCCCTACCTTCAGGTGGATCTTTGGAGCGGCACTTACTATGGTTCTTGCGGCGGTGGCTTTTGCTGCTTGGGCATAGGAGGTATTCGCTCTCCATATTACCTCCGCCTTTTTTCCGTATACTTTTCTTTTCAGCACATCCTTCTTCTTTGGGCAAGACATGGCCATAGACCAGTGCTTTTACCACCAATTTTGGAATTTTTCTTCCGCTGCCGGGCATTCCCGCCAGCCATGTCGTTTACCACTGCATCTAGATCAGGTTATTTCCTGTTCCTTGCAATCTTTTGTAGCGTGGTGTTCTAATTTAAAACACCTGAAGCAGATTTGTACTGTGGTGAACTCCTTCGTCTTGATTTGTTCTGTGCTTATTTTTGGGGTTGAAAAGCAGTAGCCCACTCTCCTTCGACTTTGTTGCCATCATGGTATCGCTAAATATGATCTTAAACACGTGGTTGTATTCCGTGTTATCTCTTTTGTTTTTAAATTTTACCACTTTGCTGATTCTCGCCCATTGCTGGTTCCTCTCTATGTCTCCTTTAATTTCCTTCTTTGTATGTTCGCTGACCCACGGGTCCAGCCTTCGGCATATCACACTTCTATGTGCCTGGATCTGGAAAGGGGTACTGGGTTGAAGGTTTATTCCCCTCAGAATCTTTATCCAATTTTCTTTTGTGAGGGACTCTACGTCCTTTTCCTTCTCGCATATAGCGACGTATCCTGTCAATGATTCGATCAGGCGAAGGACTGCCACATTTAGGCTTCCAAATAAGGTTTCGTAAACCTTCCCCTTACTAAGTTTTTCTAACCCACTTGCTGTTCAAGGCGGTACCCTTCCAGCACTGGAGTCAGCCATTTCTGCTTGTGTGCAGCCCCTTGTGGAGGTGGATGCACTTACTTTATGTCTTACCTTATTATCTGTTTATTTCGAGTGTGTACCTACAAGTCTGAGTTCTTCAGAGATTTTAGTTTCTAAGTTTTTTGGATTATTTGCCTTGGGGAGAAGAGAGCGCCTCCTTCGTTTGCCCACCGCCTCGACGGAAGAAGGTATTGCCTTTTACGGTGAATCATAACGATAGATGAGATGAGTCCGGGTGGGATCCTTTCAAGAGTGTAATTGTATAGCGAACTTATTGACAACGCTGCCCCCCCGAGGGTGTTTTAATCGCGACCACATCCCAACATACCATAGAGACAGTTGTATGTCCCTCTATGGTCCTGAGGAAAGCCCCCGCTGTATTGAGCAGTGGAAGACGCAGTCCGTCCCTTGTCCGGAATTGTTTCTGACATTCTTCTCGGCTGTGGGTTACTCCTCAAAACAGCTTCCTCCAATGCCCCCAATTATGCCGTGGCAACAATACGGCATAGTTGGCACGAAATATGATTGGCAATCCCTTCTCAGATCTGGCAGCAGGTCACGGAGAGGGGCAGGGCTGGGGACTTAAGCATCATCTGCCTAATTGGGGCCTGTAAAAAAGAAAGCTGAATATTAGTAGTGATGAATGAATGGTGATGAGTATCTCTTTCGTGAATGTGGTTTACGGAAGCGTCTTTTTGGAAAACTTATTTCCCAAAACTTTACCTCCTTTGCCGAGTTCTGCAGTAAATCTGCCGGTAATTTTTCCAAGATTTCCGAGCTAGCATGGAATTATGAAAGAATGAATGATGAATAATAGTTAAGAAAATAAAATTGGTGTGGAAGATGAGATGATTGATTGTCGGAGAAGAGAGTATGTAGAGTTTCCCTGGAAATATTCAAAAATTGCTATATTATATATAGTACATATTTCTACGCGAACATAAGTATTACAAAAATTGGCCAATCATGGCATGGGAAATTTTTAAGAGGAAACTAAGCGCTACAAGAAACATAAAATTAGAAGGCTCAGATTGCCTGACTATTGAAGGATTGAATTTGGAGGGTTTTTTACAATGAAGAAATGTGAGCGCGCTTAAGGAAAGGTTCACTTTTCATTAGAGTTAACGTTAACCTCAAGAAAAAAGAAATATATGCGCCCTCTGGACTGATTGGAGATTCCTCCTGTTCCAGTGGGCGGGGTGCTTACCCTAAAGGGGTAATTCATCCTTATTCCACGCTTTGACTTCCACTTACTTCACCGACTAAAAGCGACATAACGCGACCACCGCTGTGCCCAGAGCCAATTAAAGTAGGGTATAGTAAACCCCAGAAGGAAGCCCCAATAGGAGGCGCGAAGAAGTGGGGTCCTTAAGATGACGAGCAGGAAATTCTGTGGAGGCGCCTCTTAGCTTAGGCCTATACAGGTAGGATGGTCGTAAAGCGCTAAAACAAGTAGGTAAATAGGGAACCATGGGTTCTAGGTGATAGGGGACGTTTTCACTGTCCTTTTTTATAGATTTAGAAAGGAAGGAAGAAAAAAACATAGGCTTCAGGGGAAGGAACGAAGAAAAGAGTGCCTAGGCGCTTGGCTAGCAAAAGGATGGGGGATCATCCCCCTCTAGGGAAAGGGGGCAGCCAGGAATTCCGACGAGTACCTTTACGGACAATTGACCAGGAGATCAAGCCAGACAAAGGAAAACTCTGCGACTATTTGTCGCTCCGATCTAGTTCTCTGGCAAAGGAGAACTAGACTTTGCAGAAATATTGGATACTTCCCCAAAGCATTTGAAACGGCAAAGGTGATCTTCCTGCCGAAGCCGGGCAAACCGAAACATCATGTCAGAAGCATTCGTCCTATCTCGCTCCTGGAATTTCTAGGCAAAGTCCTAGAAAAGCTCCTTAACGAGAGGTCCGATCAGCCATCTTAACATAAACAACTTATACAACCCACAACAGCCTGGGTTCCGGAGCAAGCGAGGGACGGACAAAGCGCTAGCAATCATTATCGAAAAGATTGCTACTGAAACAGCGCCAGGCAAGAAAGTTGACATTGTACTCCGTGATGTTGCCAAAGCCTTTGACAAGGTGTAGTTGTCAGGCCTAAAAGCCAAAATCTGCGACCTTAACCTGAAAATAAATCTCTGCAAAACACTCTGCAGCTATCTAGACGAAAGGAAAGCAGTATTGCAGATAAACGGCAAAACGGGCGACGCAATCAATCTGCAAACTAGTGTCCGACAGGGAGACTGCCTCTCACCAACACTGTACCCAGTGTACATTAGGGACCTTCCACATCCAACCGATGAACGTTCGATGTATATACAATTAGCGGGCGATATCACTCAGAAAAGCCCCAAGGACATCGTCCTGAGAACAGGAATATAAATTAAAAACTTAAATGATGACGAGAAAAGGAATAAAATAAAGATAAATTCAAACTAATATCCATGAACAGAAGGAAAAAAAACACTGTATGCGTAGATGGAGAAGCCTATCCTTTTCAACAGAAGGACGTGTCCTCGGACTAAAATTAACAACGTCAAGCTATACATATCATCTACCACAAATAATCATCAAAGCAAAATCAACATTATCAGCACTATACAGATTAAGACAACTAATAACCAAAAATTAAAGAAAATTATACCTAGTCTTAGTACAACCTAAGCTCCTATACCCAATAGTATCATTGAACGCATTAAGTAACTTCCAAATCAAGAAGATCGAAAGAGTCCAAAATCAAGCCACTAGATTCATAACAAACACAAGACGACTAGATTACATACCAGCAGAAGAACTCCACCGCAGATCTACTATAGAACCATTAAACAGAGTCTTACACAAAAGAGCAGGAAAGTTGTGGGAAAATTAAAAAATACAATACCCGAGAATATAATAGACCAAACCGTCGTACAAGAAGACCAAATCCGTCGTACGCACCATAAACAACGCTTCAACGGAAGCCTGAGAAAAACATTAACGAACGTCAATTTAAACTATAGGTAATAAACTCTAGTACATAAATGTAACTACCAGAAACGTAACAACTTAAAAAGGACAACCAATTATGACTACCAACTATTCCACTCAAATCAAAATCCCGATGAGGAACCAAAAGTAATTACTGACTCTCCCCCCCCCCCCCGAAAAAAAATATATAGATAATAGTATTAATAATAAAATAAATCAATAAAAATCAAACCAAAAAAAACGAAAGAAGCACAACAAAAAAATAGACAAAACAAAAACTTAAAAAGTGATAGAGACGCTTTCTTGAGCAAAAGAAAACAAAGGCTCCAATGCTTAAAATAATAATGTATCTCAAATCGAAAAAAATATTAAAGAAAAACGAAAGCGTTAGCCAGGCAACCTGGCACAAATCTCTAACATCTTCATCTATCATCCTACACACTTTAATTTCTATCTATCCTATCTCCCTCTCTCTCTACACATTCTAACTTTATTCATATTATGCTCTTATGCTTAATTCCATTTCTGTTCATTCCCTGAAGATTACCTAAAATGGTCAAAAGACTTCTAGGAATAAAGAATGTTATTCACGGATGTTTTTCTCGCCTCGAAGACCCCGTTAAAAATATTTTAAGAAATATTAAGAAAATACAAGTTAAAATTAATAACGCTGCTACAGCTGTGGACTTCAGTAGAACCTGCATATATATATATATATATATATATATATATATATATACACACGCCTCCTGAGAGGCTTTCATCCATAAGTGGGTCTAAGCCAACCTTGGTACTTAATGAAAAAGAACTCACCCAAATTCTAATCGCTCTTCCCTGTACATTCATTCTCACTCCAATAATAATACAAAAATATCGAGGCCCTCCCCCTCCTGGGACATTCTTTTATCTGCATTTTCAACTATGAGAGAGAGGATGGGGAGCTCAACTGTCTTTCTGGGGCGCCGTTGGCATTGGAAGGGGGGAGCGATGTGGGCGCAGATAATGCCTGGAAGGGAAGGTCGCCTCGAGGTCACGTGAGCCTCGTTTCGATGAACTACACTTCCATAAACTTACATCTTTGTGTAATAAGATACGTGCACATATCTGTATCATATATACAGATGCAGGTCATGGTGAGTACACAAGGACTCAGTTAGCTACACATGTATGAATGTGTAGAAACTAATTATACACGCGTATATGCAGTTTATAACAGTATACAACTTCGAATGTACACATCCTTAAAACATGCCCACGTATGATTCAAGATACAGATAGACGTGCACATAAAAGGAGTATAAAATCCCCCCTCCTACTACAACCCGACTCTCCTGAAAATAGAAAGTCGTACCTTGCTTGATGTATATTAATTGGTTAAGTAAGACCCGCAAAAGCCAAAGAAGGACTTCCGTTCCTACCATTAAGTTGCAAGGATACCTAAAATTTCTTTGGCGACTTTATCACCTTCCATAACACTCATTCTATTTTTTACCAAAAATTCATCATTTTACTAATTCATTCTCTTGTTCATAAATAAATAATATATTCATTTAAATGGGCACGTACTCCATGTACAAGGGACTTTAGGGAACCATATTTCCTCTGTCATTTCATTGCTCGCAACGGAATGGTATTCTCAATTCTCTGTCCTCGATCTCAGAATAGTCAGGAATTACGTCCATCACAATTCCCAAATCATTTCATTGATCTCAAATGAGGCATAGGATCATTTCTGCTCATTGATACTCTAAGAGTCTTGGAGTTACAACTACATATGTACTACATTTAGAGTCTGCAAATGAGCAGTTGTAAGACTGACAATGCCCCTGGTTAGTCTCAAAACAGCATTCGCTTTATTCCTAGTAGCCATTCCTTTTACACCCATTTGCGAATTAATAGATAAGCCCATTCTTGCCTATTTTATGGTAAGTGTCTAATATTTTAGACTCGTCGACAAGCAGTTTCCTTTCATCCATCTATTGTCTAAGCCAGAGCTAAAGGATGGGAGGATATTCACCATATTATCAATTCCGATTGGCGAAGTTGTTTTTTTGACAAGAGTGAATTATTTCCCACATTTCTTTCTCTTGCTCCCTTAGTGTTTTATCTCTTTTTCCTACCATTTTACACCCAGGTTCTGGTTGCACTCTGAGGTTTGGGCCCTAGACAGAAGAAGTGGCCCTTGGTGATGTGGGAAAATATATCTTCCGCCCTACAGAATATGATATTACTATATGTCTTAAAATTATATTATAATCCTTATTATAAATTAGTGGTTTATCTTACCACCTTGTTAATTCAGGATTGTAATTCTCTTCTCCTTTTGACTTGTAACGGTTGGCAATTGTATTTATTAAATTATCTTGATTATGTCGGGGAAAATTCTCCCTAGATTCTTATTGTTCACTTGCATTCAACCCGTGTGGTTCGCTGTAATATCGCTCTCGCTTTAAAGACTCTGCTTTCTATCGGAATTGATCCCTTGTTATATTCCCTTGACATCAATATTGATTGCCGGTTTGGCAAGTATTGAAGCTGTAAATATACCAAATATCTTTTGGGTGTAACTATAGTCTATAAGCTAATTTAATAGCAGTGATTATCATTTAATTTCCAACCCGGTAACCCTGCTTTCAATAGGTTTAGAAAAGTAATCTGCTCAATTGGTGGGTACAATTAAGTGTCTAATCCCTCGAAAACAACTAGATATACAGGTAGTACCAGCCCGTCCATCCGGCTCCCCATGCACGCACTACCGATTGGGCTCTAGGGGCGGGTGTTTACCATTTGCTTCCTGCGACAGAAAAGGATCCTCATGCAAGAAGATTAAATAAATGATGATCTGAGGGAATTGAGGCTAACAACAAGAGCTTTTCTAAGGTTCTGAAAAATCCAACCCGTCATTAATCGATTTATCCTTCAATCATCTCTTGCTGTAAAGTGGCATGGTCTTTAACATGCCTTCATCTCAGTGAGATGACCTAAAGCAACACCCTCTTCTCTATCAGAGGTAGGTCAGGAACAACTCCTAGTAATTTTAAAAGCATCTATCTTTGGGGTTTGCCACAGTTTTTCCGATTCCAAAATTGTTTATGGGCTTGGAATCGGGACGATTTTTTGCTGGATTCTCTCGTTTGGAGCCAGTCAACCGACGCTTCGGTTGCTCCATTATTGCATCCTGGACTTTGGTATAGTTTGAAAGATTATGGCATCTTGAACTATAATCTTTTGGCCCAAGAGATCCCAAACGGAATCCCGGATGCCTGTAAGGCGGGTAAAATGGAGGTTTCGATGGAAGCATTTTCCCGGGTAAGCGGGAAATATGTTTCCTGGTTATTCGCTCGAAGGAAGAAAGAAAGTTGTCCGACAGGCATAAATTCTCTCAACTTAGGCCTTTAATTGAATAAATGTTGTAGCAGAGTTAATGTCTCTGCTACATTTGAAATCTAGTGGAACTGCACACTCTTAGCGAGAATATTCCCACCCGACCTGTGGGTTACCCTTGATTGGGATAGGTCTACGGAAGCACTACCAAAAATGAAAAAGCTGTGCGTCGGTTCCCACATTGGGTAGCTTTTGGCAAACAGGATGTTCAGCAGATCTCTGAAACCTCTCACAGTCGATGGTCACCCTGATTAACTCTTGCCACTATTAATTCTGTGTGAGGCTAAGCTGTGGGGATATGCCAAGCGCAAGCCACTCTCCACATTAATCGACTCAATGCACAAGCACAGCTCCACTCATCTTTTCTCTTCTCTCATTTCTTCCTTTCATTCATCTCTTTCACTCAATCATCCCTTTCACACACTAATCCCTTCATTAAACCTTTATCATCAAAAGTACCTCGGTGACAGGATAAGGTGTAAGTGGCAGACCATGGATGCGGCTGGGAGCTGCGAGCTTGATTTCTGCCCGCGGGCGGTGTTGAGGTGATCTCCGCTGTCTGAGTGGCAAAAAGGGCTGGCTCAGCTTTCGTGTTCTCTTAACACATCTGAGCAGCCAGAAACAGAAGCCTCACTGCTCACTCAGGAATGGGAAGGACCGTTTTTAAAAGAACTCGGAAGGGAAGGTCTCGATTAAAAAAAAAGGAGCATCTCAACAACATGGGCAGAAGACCTCGTCTGCCAATGCCTTCCTGACTTCAGTCTTAAACATAATAAAAGGAAAATAGAACTTAGAGTTCCTGAGTAGAATATCAGAACCTTATTAGATAATGAACCCCAAACCAGACCTCGACGCAGAGCAGCTATTATAGCCCATGAACTAAACAGATACAATATTTACATTCTGGCACTGAGCGAAACGAGATTACTAGGCGAAGATAGTTTAAGGAAGGTTGGTGAGGAATATACAGTCTACTGCTAACGCTATGATGAATACAAACGGAAAATTCATGTATCTGGCTTTGCCATACGTGATAAACTAGTCACAAAAATAACTGAATCGCCAGTAGGCATATCTACAAGACTGATGACATGGCGTATACCTCTTGCAAAGCACCACTTCACCACTATAATTAGTGCATATGCTTTGAGGCTGAACCCCAGTGGAGTACAAAAAGATCCATTCTATGAATCGCGACATTTAGCAGTAGTCGGAGTATCTAACGAAGACAAAATCCTATTGCTTGGGGATTTCCTTGCAAAAGTAGGAAAACAAGCCCATCTCTGGCCACAGGTCATTGACAAACATGGGTTGGGGAAAATGAAGAGTTACAGTCTCAGACTGCTAACACTCTGTTTAGAGAAAAATCTTGTAATCACTAATACTACATTTTATCTTCCGAAAAAATATAAAACCACTTGCACTTACCTAGGTTCCAAGCATGGGCATATGATTGATTTTATAATAACCAGCCAGAGTAACCAAAGGGATATTTACCTCACACGAGCAATGAGAGGTGGAGAGTGATCAACAGATCATACTATGTTACTCTACAAGCGAAATATTATAATAAGCCCCTCAGCTCAGCACACATGCTCCTCAACAAAGCTAAATAACAACAGCTTGAAAGATTAAGTAAAACGAAGTGGTTACAAAAGTTCATTATATGTAAATTTTAGGCAAGGCTACAATCCCCACAAATGCGACAGCTGTACCACTCATCATTCCACTTTGAAGTAGTGTGCAGAGGAGACTCTAGGTTTTCAACCTCGACACCATAAAGACTTGTTTAGCGAAAATGCGAAAGACATTCAAATATTTCTGACGCAAAAGAACAAGGCCCATAATGACTGGCTCTCAAACCCAAGTTCCTTAAATCTGAAACTAACTTTTGATAATTTAAGAAAGAAAACTCAATTCAAACTTCGTGATATGGAAAATGAATGGTGGACCAAACAGGCAAAGAACCTGCAACACCTTGCTGACAATGACATCCAACATGGGTTCTACAACGGCTTGAAGACCATCTATGGGCCTGTAAAACACAATTTAGCCCCTGTCAGATCACAAGATGGCAATATCCTAAAGACAAACAGCCATTTTCAATCGCTGGGGACAGCACTTCCAAACCCTGTTAAATCCGAGAAATTTTAGCAATGGAGATAGACAAACTGCCCAATTTTGAAGAAACTCTTGACGCCATAAAATCATTAAGAAATAATAAATCACCTGGTACAAATGGCCTTCCCTCTGAACTGTGCAATGCAGGTAGCTATTTCTTGCACTCAAAGATACATGAGCTCATGTCGGTCATCTGAAATACCGAAGAACCTCTGCTGAATTTCAGAAATCTGACATCGTGTTTGTGTACAAAAAGAAGGGTGATCGAGCACTCTGTGAAAATAGTTGAGGAAGAATTATGCTTGTCAGATTATGCCGCCATATATCAGAGAGTACCTTGCTATAAACACCTTGCGGAGTTGGTAAGTACAGGAGCACCTGCGACATGACAATCTGTGCAAGAGAACTACAGAAGTGCAATGAGCAAAACACAGAACTCTACATAGCTTTTATTGACCTTCAAAATGATTTTGATACAATTAATCGGGAACTACTATGGATCGTTTTAGAAAAGTTTGGCTCCCTCTAAACTTCCTATCAATTCTGAAGAAACTACACGATGGCATGACAGCAACAGTACTTGCCTCAGGAGAAAGATCCAAACCTTTCAGCGTTAAAGTTGGTGTCAAGCAAGGATGTGTCATAGCTCCAATGTTATTCAACATCTTTATATCTGCTATCACCTTCCTCAGTCAGAATGCAATTCCTCAGGTGGACAGGGTTGATATGCAGTACCGACATGATGGCAACCTATTTAATTTAAGAAGACTTCAAACCCGCACGAAAACTAAGACCAATCATATTCTGGAACTTCAATATGCAAATGACTGTGCGCTGATTGCACACATTACTTGCTCTAAAAAGATCCCTTAATGTTATAGCCGGTCATTACGAAGCAATGGGTCTGAAAATGAATGTCAATGAAACAGAAATACTAATGCAACGACACAATCCATGACCACGTCTAACTTTCCACATCAACGGTGATGACATTAAATAGGTCACAAGTTGCAAATATCTGAGAAACATCCTGTCGAATAAGTATAATATAGATGACGAGGTCGGCCACAGAATAAATCAAGCCTCTGTAGCCTTTGGAGTACTGCGCATAAGAGTCTTTCAAAACGATAACCTCAGCTTAAATCGAAGATAGGAGTCTACACCGATGTATGTATAATTTTTCTACTCTACGCTGCTAAAAGATAGACTGCTTACAGAAGGCATATAAGAAAATTAGAAGCATTTCATATAAGAAATCTGCAGAAGATTCTCAAGCTAAAGTGGAGGGACAAAGTTGTCCATGTAGAAATCCTTCGAGGCGCCAGCACAACCACAATTCAGACCATGTTTGCAAAAATACAAAACGATAACCTCAGCTTAAATCGAAGATAGGAGTCTACACCGATGTATGTATAATTTTTCTACTCTACGCTGCTAAAAGATAGACTGCTTACAGAAGGCATATAAGAAAATTAGAAGCATTTCATATAAGAAATCTGCAGAAGATTCTCAAGCTAAAGTGGAGGGACAAAGTTGTCCATGTAGAAATCCTTCGAGGCGCCAGCACAACCACAATTCAGACCATGTTTGCAAAAATACAACTGCAACGGACTAGACATATAATACGCATGAATGGTGACAGACTACCTCGACAAATACTCTTTGGATAACTCACACAGGGACACCGTAGGGGAAGTGGGCTAATGAAACGTTATAAAGATCAAATAAAAGCAACCCAAAATAGTGTAATATTAAACCCCTGACTCTGGAATTCAAAGCCAGTGACTCACCAGCATGGATATCAACGTGTATTGAGGGACTGTCGCACCTTGAGCAGTCCATCCACAATGAGACAGAGGCAATAAGACAACGGCAACACAATCCACCAGTCCAGCGGCCAAATAACTCAGGAATAGAGTGTAATTTATGTGGCAGAGTGTGTGCATCGCACATCAGACTATATAGTAATCTTCGCTGGCATAACTGACAGCCACCATAAATTCATCTCCATTTTCATTGAGTGAAGCTTGAGTCGTCTTCGTATTCGAAGGACAGCCATGAGCAAAGAACTATCCCCATATATTTCCTCTTCGTCTTTTTTCTTGACAAATATTTCCTTCCTAACTTTTTGCGTCATACGGCTTCGTTGCTTTTCCCCTTTAGATTGGAAATTTTGAAAAAAACCTGACAGCTCAGAGATATACCAAATTCCCTTGCTCGGGAACGAAATTATTTCATTTTTCAGACAGGAGACATTTGATGAATGTTGAATGGGTAATTTATGTATGGTATTTGCTCGACTACTCTCTTGAGTACATTACCCCGACCATTCCGTCATTGCCCCGACCATGGGGGCAGCCAGCGCTGAGAGACTACTAAAGAAAGTGAAGAGGTCTTGAGACCCACCCGACCGTCACTCTTGCGTTTGCTCTAGACTGGCTTCCTGAGTCAGGGCCTGCTGGATGGTATCTCTTCTGCGGAAAGGCATTTTGATCTCCAAGCTATTTGTTAACCTTCAAAACCATTAACGCTGATATATAGCGTATAGAACATTGATATCTAACAGTTATATTCACTTCCCATTTCTCAAATTTATTAAAGCTATAGAGATTTGCGATCATTAAATTGGCATCACATGATAGACTCTAGTGCTTTCTTTTAAAGCAAACTTCAGCTTTATTATAAAATCAGTGAGAAAAACCATGTTAAGGATTTTTAACCTGTTTTTATCGCTCACAAGAGGATAAAAGCGTTTTATAAGGCTCTATCGCTTTTCTCTTCATAAATTTTATGCCTTAACCTCGTTTCTTTATACAACACGTATACACGAGATAAACTACTTAAACTACTTAATCCCAAAATAGAAACCAGGTCTTTATTCTCCTTGTATAATTTCATTGTTTTGAACTTATCCCAATAGGTAAAAAGAGCAAATGCGCTCAAAGAAACGACTCATTAGAGATCAAATTCTGTCAAAAATTCTTGGAATTAAAACACAAATTAAGAAGCGCCGTCAAACCATCCCTCCAAGTGCCCAATCTCGTTCGATTCGTAATTAAAAAAATAAGACTATGAAGAGAACAAATTTAAAAATACTCGCGTTTTGAGGACTTTTATTAGTCTTTTATATTTCGAAAAAATTGTTCGGTAAAATAGTATTTAAGTAATTTAATTGGAGGTATTTTAAATATCAGTGAAAAGGGGAAAATAATAATTACCTAGTTGTTTTACCTATGACGAGAATCGGAATAGTTAAAGCGAAATCAACAATAAAAAGCAATGATCCTATTTGACTTCAATGCTTGCAAAGATAAATGCTTACGTCCTTCGTTTGATTTGTATACATGTCTACGTCCATGTTATTATGTGTGTAAACAACGAATGATTCAATGGATACCAAGAAAGAAGCAAAAGTTTATAATTAGCTACAATTTAACCAACATCACCTGTGTTAAAATGGTAGCAAGAAAATACTCTACCTATTGGGACGAAATAAATATAATCAATGATGCTTTTGTTTATTTTCCTAATAAAATTTCCATAAAGCATCGATAATTCGCCTCCTTTTCCATCACATTTCTAACTCAATGTTTTTCCTTGATATCATTATAAGAGAAGTGCTATTGGTTAAATGGCAGCTCATTTAAAACTTGTGTTTCTTCTCTGGTAATCTATTAAATCACTCCTTGTTTATACAAATCCTAACAAGTACCTATAAATTTATAGAAATCATAACATGAAAGTAGATATTTATCGTCCCGGGGATTGAATTGAAATTTGATGCCTGTTTTTTATTGTAGATTTTGCTGGAAATATTCTGATTCATTTAATTCGGGCTCCCCTTTATTAACACCTCTATTTGAGATGAAATTCCTCTGCCATAAGAACACAACATGAAATTACTATTACTGTTCCGAAATTTAAACATTTCTCTTATCTTTGCTGGTGTTCCAGAGGTAGTCTCTTATTTTGAGTTCTGAAGCAATGTTTAGCCACTTCGGATATCATGTGTCACAGGATGTGGGCAAAATTTGGTCCCAATTTGCGAAATGTGCATTAATATTTTTTATCTATCGGTAGTTGAAATATGCATTAAGAGAAGACACCCCCTCCGCCTCCTTGGATATTTCCAGCTAAGGAGTACGAAAGGTAAGAATAAGGTGCTTTGATTTTGAGAGTCATTTGGGTGAAATTGTGTTTACTTATGCTCAATCGTCTCCACTTGTGGACAGGTTTTGTTTTGCTATTTTTATCCTTCATACTATTTTTTTATCATTAATTCCTTTTCTTTTTTCTGCGTTTATCCTCTCTGTAATTCTTGTCAATGGAAATTTTATTAACCAATTATAGCCCCAATTGTTGTGCAAATTTCTTTTTGATAGAAATTATATAATAAAGCTAAAATGGCATGGAAATGAACTAATATGGCTACTTTCGGAAATCATTGAATAATAGAAAAAATCGCGTCCTATAATAAGGATGTAGAGAAATGGCTACATTAAGCATCCTGGAGGAGTATAGGTACATTAAAGCCCCCCCCCCTCATGAGGAGAATCGTGGGAAAGGTAGCCGGCGAAACTACTTACCATGTGTGATCTCCCCGCCGCTGTGGGCAGTTGGAGCTAAACTCTGTTTTAAGGCAACCACCTAAGGTCTTTAAACGACGCTCTAACGATCTAATTACCTACGAGACCCATAAACCCGTGGTTATGGAAAAAAAAGCGGTGCGAGTCAGAAGGCACGCCAAGTAGCGGTGCGGTTGCGAGCCCCTAATTTGCGAGCTGACTTGGGCACCCCAGTGCCACCTCAGGAATTCTCGCTCTCCCCAGATGCTAACTCACCATTCGCCCCCCCCCCTTTTGCCTCTGTGGCCTGGTCACCTTACCCTTTAGATGGGGCGGCAATCCGCCTATAAATAAGCCCCGCAAAGAAAGAGAGAGGATTATTATCAGAAGTCGATACGCCAGAGTAGGATTAGTGGGTGAAGATCGATCCTTCGTCCAGACAAGAAGATTATTAGAACTCGATACGCCAGAAGAAAGATTAGTTCGTGAAGATCAATCTTTCAGCCAGACAAGAAGATTAGAAGTCGATACGCCAGAAGAAGGGTTAGTTCGCGAAGATCGATCCTTCCGCCATACAAGACTATTTCCTTGAGAAACAATAGGATCAGATTGAGAAAATCGATCCACCCCTTTTCAGGGCCGTATTAACCTAAATAGTCAAGCTTTATATCGGTGTCATACCGAAAAAGCCTTTTCAGTCTGCAAAGAAATTTGACTGAAGAAAAGCAAAGCTGCTCACACTCGAGTGACTCTCACATCTCAAGCACCGTAAGAGTGAGAGGAGAAGAACCCAGCCCCAACGAGTTCCCGTTCTTTAATTACGTTGAAGAATCAGCCCCCGTCACAGGCGACAAGCAATCCCTCCTCGACGAAAATTCAACCAGCGGCCACAACACTTCAAAGCGAGAGATAAGTCCTCCAGCGACATCCGGCAATCCCTAATACCTACTTGTAAGTTCAAAATAACATTTATATTCCTAGTGCGATAGTAGAAGTTTAGTACGTCTCACGTTTTAAAGGAGAATAGAAACCATTGTTCTTGAACCTAGGTCATATGTGTTTGTAGACGAGAGTACGTTAATTTAATGTTTAACGCTAATCAAATAGAGTCTCGATAAAAATACTAATCGGCAATTGGTATGTTTACGGGAAGCCTATTTGTTTATTTTTTGTCATTAAAAGATCTTTGATGCCAAAGATAGAAATGTGTTTACTGTTGGTTTGTTATAGTTAAGTGTTTCATTTCAAATACATGTTTATTTTGGTAGATATCTGGTGTTTTCTCTTATCCTTATGTGTTTAAAAATAGCTCTTCATTAAGAACAAAACTACTGAATTAGCACTCTTAGAACAAAGCCTACTTCATCATAGAAGTAACTCACGCTCCTTAAAGCATACCGCTACTAAAAGGGTGTCAAAGAGTATAGTGATCAAAATAAAGGGCCATACTACGACAAAGGACATGGGCCAAAAAAGTCAATTGTCCGATAAAAACAACACAGGGCAGAGAGGAAACTATTTTCTTATGAAAAATACGCTTTATATTTGTTTAACTGTCCTCTAAAAAGGACAATGAACGTTAACGACTAATCTAAATGGCCCACTCCTTGTTATAGTATTTAGCGCTTGTCCAACTACAAGGAGGTCTCTCGCTTTTCCTGCTCCACTGGGGTTCGAGGCTGCGCTAGTTATCGATACTGGGGAATAGGGGTCTTTTTAAGCCCGGTACAAGAGGTATATTATTAGATTTAAGAGAGTATTTGTGTGTTTTGTGCAAATGCAGATAAACATTCCATAAAATAGCGATATTTTCGAGGAAAATGAATTGTTTGAGGAATTGTTCTTATTACTTTCGATAGTTCTTCATTTCTAAGCTCTCTATCCCTCTTTTGCTCTCTCCTACGCCCCCATTCTTGCCCTCTCTCGTTCATCTCTCTCCCACTTTTTCTCTTCTTCCTCTCTCCCTGCTTGCTTCTGGATCTTTGGAGTTCATGTACTTTTTGAATAAATTTCTCCTCTGTAAGTTTATTCACTCATTAGTGTCTACTTTATTGTAAAGGTCATTTTAAAGCCTTAACCTTGGCCACTTTTGTCGACCTTTCTCCTCAGATTAGCTTTAATTCATCTTCCCAAATCATTTACTATTATCACACCGATCCCAATTCATTAAATTTGTCTATATTTTAGGGATAATTTCGACCTTCTCTTTCGGTGTTATGCTTAGCTCATCACTACTTCACCTACACTTTTAACTTATTAAACTCACTTGCATTATCACTTAACCTTTTTAGATCTATTTTCTTCCTATCATGCCACGTCTTTCATTCCATTCTTTCATCCTCATCTCATTTCCATTTCTCTCCTTCTCCTAACTTTCATTCACATTCTTTCCTTTTCTTTTCAATTCTACCTTTTCATTAGTTCCATTTCTCCTTTATCTGCTATCTGCACTTCATTCTCTCTTTCTTTCGTACTCTTCTCTCCTTTAACTTTTAACATTCCACTCCTCAACCCTTCAACATCCGTTATTTCTTCTTTTCTTTCCTGGTCATTGCTTTTATTTTCTCTAGGTCTTATTTAATTGGGCTCTATTTAAATAAGAAGCATTAATAAGAGTTAAGAAATTATTCTTAATCAAATAAAGCAAATGAACAAGAAAAAATTAAATATAATAAAATGTAAATAATTTCATGAAAGACTCACTCCTACTATTGTATTACAACCTTTTAAGTTATTCAATATATCTGTGTGCTTAAAATGGCTCAACTAGAACCCTCTTTTTCGAAAAAGGATGGTAGTAAGAACCAAGTATGTTATTAGAGAGAGAGACCAAAGCAAAGAGAGATAAATTCCATTTAATTTGTTCCTATATTATTACAATTATTATGAATTCGCGCTTGACTGAGGAATTTAATAATTTAATGAGTTCGATTAAAAGTACACAAGCCATACGTAAACAGTATATCTTAACTTAATTTTGACAATTACAAGAAATTAGTTGAGAGTATAACCGTACTCGAAACACAGGAATTGCGATCATAATATAATTCGGTTCAATCTAAATTTTCCTTAAAATGTTGGAAAAAGGTTTTCTCAGTGATTCTCAAATTTAAAATCTCGTAATTCTGATATTTTTTCACCCTTTAAAACTTTTACATTGGGGTAAATTTAAACTTTGAAAACGTCCTGGCAATGCCTAATGATTTCCTAGGGGGGCATTTTGAATATAAAAAACGTAATAGTTTGCTATAAGACAAAAATTATAATAAATTTAACCTAGGTACGGTGGATAAATAGTGAAATTAAAAAGTACATACGGTAAAGAAATCAATATTATCAAATTTTAAAAGCGAGCAATAGTGTCGAAAATCAAAACCGATACCTATATTATTGTCGTCTTGTCAAATAAAAAATAAAAACGAGTAAAAAAACTAAGAAAACGAACAAGCAGGTATGGCAAAACACGAGTGAAAGGGTTTTATAGATAGGAACAATTAAAGAAGGTATTGGGCCTCTTCAGGGTGCAGAGGGGTTCCTTAGTGAGGATCCGTACTAGGAGGTGACAATATTAGATAAATATGTTGTAAATGAGTTTACCTTTCAGGATACAAATAACTTACCAACGATAAAATAAACTTTAGCGAAGACATTAAAATTTAGTAACATAAATGACAATGAAATTACTTTCTATATTAACAATTGAACATTCAAAGTCGCTTGGCCCGATAAAATCTGTACGATACACCTTAAAGAATTAGAAAGTAAATTTTTAAAGCCTATTTGTATAATTTTCAAAGTGTATAAGCATAAAAATAGTTCCTAATGAGATCAAAGAGGCAAAATTAATAGCAATTTTTTAAAATAGTCCTAGAGACTGGTGATGTTAATTATTCTCCCAATTCCATTAGTTCGGTCCTTGGCAAACTCTAAGAGTCTATTTTTAGAGGAGACGACTATGAAGGCTCATCATTAATTAATTTGCTTGATTTTTCTTTTTCAAAATGACTTAAATATTTGACCACAATAAAGCTTTAGATGTATAATATCTAGATTTTTAATTTAAAGCGTTTGACAGCATCTCTCATAAAGACTTAATGAAGCTAAAATCACACGGAACAGGTGGAACGTTCTCAAATGGATTAAAAATTGGTTGAAAAACCGTAAGTAGATAGTTGTTTTAAATGGAAATAGTTCATCCTAGGCATCACTAGCGCCATTCCTTAGAGATATTTACTCTGAACTTTACTTTTTTAAATAAAAATATACAATTTTTAAACGAATTCATTGCGTAAAATTTTTAATTTGCTGATAGCACGAAACTTGTTACTCTGGTAAAATATCATAGAGACTAAAAACTTGCAAACAGATCATAGAGTAGTCAAATGGTCTGTATGATGGCAGATGCAATTCAATATCTACAAGTATGTGAAAGGTAATGGAAATAGGTCATGATTATTTCGGAAGACATTTTATTATGAGTGGTCATAATTTAAACATAGTCAACATGGAAAAAGATTTAGGTGTCAATCTTAAAGGATCTAATTTTTTAAATATAATAACGTCTTAAGTGGGCCAAAGATCACATGAATTGGACACATGAGCAATGATCTAAAGTTTTCAAGATTTATTTGTACTTGTGGTACTTCTTATTGGTTTTCTAGCTCCTTCTCACATGTGTTCTATTGGATTTAAATCTCGGACTTTTCTAGTGGATGAAGGAATTCTTACTATTACCATTCCCTAACCACATATATATATATATATATATATATATATATATATATATATATATATATATATATATATATATATATGTATATATACATATATATATATTTGTAATTGATTTGTTCCTTGGGAATCTGATACGTAGTAGGAATATGAAGACCCAGGAGATTACACGAATCATTTATTATTTATTGGCAGGATGTTTCTGACCTTCGCTAGGACAATCTTCAGTGACTGTATCGACTAATGAGAAGGGGAAAAAATATTAACCATAACAGTTAAACAGTTAGAACCATGTATTATATAATGGCTAAAAAAGCGGGTGAAGGCAAGTTAAATAAATAAAGTTCACAATTATTGAGATTAAATAACAATATATAGAATTAATTGATACTATATAGTGTTATTTTGAAAAATAATATAAAGAAGTTTTGTTTTAACATGAAATGACATAAATATCAAAAAATTAAAAGTAACTAGAATGAATTACAAAATACCTTATTATATAAAATTATAAATAATAAACCTTTATTGTAGGAGTTGTAAAAACAACTAACTAAAGATATAAAAACTACTAACGAGATTTGTTCGGTTGATCAGTTAGCTAGTTAATGTATAAAGTGTTGGTTGGTTATATAGTGAAGAGTTTAGTTGAGGAGGAGTAACTATTTAGGTTTGAATTGATTCTATTGATTGATATTCGAATTTCTAAACCTGAAGCTTCTTCCATCAGGCAACATGCTGGGTATCACCATCATCCTCATAATTCCGATTCATTTACCATCTTATCCTCAGCCTCAACTTTTCTCGATTTCAAAATCTTAAGTCATTGGAAAAGTCATTGAATTAATAAATTATCAACTAAATTAATGGTTTGAAAAGAATGATGCCATTACAAAAATGCGGAACTATTAAAGTTAGTAGGTATTAATGCTTGTTATGATATACAGGTAACTGGTTATCTAGATGTGTCATTCCTACGCTTCCCTATTGTTCAGATGTCCACTCAAGGTGATTATTTGCCAAGGAATAGCGTGTCTTCTTCATTGTTTCTGTGAGTCGAGGCTTCTTTCTCGGGTGATATAATTTCAATCCAACTTGCAAAAGTCTCTCATTCACCGTTCTTCTGGCAAAGCTAACATCCATTGCTGTCACCTCAATATAAATCTTCCCTCAAGATGTTTTTCAGTTCTTAAGAGCCTCTTGTAATAATTTTATATGTTCTTGGATTTTTTTCCGTCGTCCATCACATTTTCTACCCCTTTTTGCGTTTAAATCTTGACCGTTTTAATTTTTTTTCCTAATTAAACTGACTGATGGAATTGAAACACCTATTCTTTTTGCCTTTTCGTTCTGTTTTAATTGAGTTTCTTTCAGTAAAACGTTTATTGTCCATTTTTTCCAGTACTTAAACCACTTTGTTTACTGATTTTCCAGTCGCCTTCAATCTATTTAGGATGTAGCCCCTTATTCCGTGCGCTTTTTGCTTTATCAATTGCCTTTTATGTGGAATTAAATTATTCAGAGACGAATAACGATACAGTAACAACTACGCATAAATTTTAAGGGAACATTTAAACCGTTATAATTAAACTGCAACAGTTCACTTATAATGTACTATTGCTTAACTCGTAAAGCCACTTTCAGCTTACAATAACAAAAGAAGCATGAACTGATTTGGTAGTTATGTTGTGCATCTTTTTCTTGTCTAATAAACGCAGTAATGCCTCATATATCTATGAATTGAGTCATGAATTTCGGCCTGAACTATTTTTACGTAATAAATTAATTTTTGTCTTAACTTATCTTTCATTTCTACATATCGTGCTTCTCAATTTGGGAAGCCTCAAAATTAAATCAGAAAATATCCACTCGAGGTAAACCGATTGCACAACTCTCTTCGGGTGATCAGAATCATATTAGATATGATTTATATAAACTCTTATAATTGCCATACTTCCAAAAAGCAGTCAAACGGACGTTTCTTCAAAGTAGATTTTTCAAACAGATTAAAGTTAGTGTTAAATATAAAAATTGAGAAATTTTATAAGTTCAAAATCGAAAGACATCTTTTAGGTATATGTCGTAGAATGACTCCCGACGATATACCATATATCACTATTCGTTGAGGGAACTTCCTTAATTATCTCTAGAGTGCGTTTTTACTATCTAGCGGCCGATATTATGTATCTTCAAAATGCTTAAGAAGTGGAACTGAGCTCAAGGATAATAATATTGCTATCATTAATAAAATAGAGTTTTATTAATAATAACTATAAACAAAACACAAAAACGGAAAATATTGACAAACAGAATGGAAAGGGTCGTGGAGACTCGGGCTAATCCAAGGATTTAAGGGATCAAAAAAGGTAAAACAAATATGGAGTTAAAGAGATGGGATGGTTCGATAAACCATTTAAAGCACAGGATAGAATTGACAAAAGGGATCAATACTCAAAAGGTGACGCTTGGCTTACGTAACTTCATTAGGGTGCCGTGGAAGGTACTTGAACGAATATTCGGTCCGCTGGCGAGTTCCAGCCGAAGGGGGGGGATAAAAGGATCCTGACGTGGCGTCTTGGAAAGGAGAACCGTTACTCGACGAATGGCTTGACGAACAATGGCTGTTCTAGGTTGTTCTCTTCTGAACAAAGGGGGAGATGAGAACCGTCTCTTGTCTACGGGCTCAAGAACAATGGCTGTTCTAATGTTGTTCTCCTTTGAACAACAGGGGGGGTGAGAACCGTTTCTTGGCGAAGGGCTCAAAACGAACAATGGCTGTTCTAATGTTGTTCTCCTTGAACAACAGGGGGGGGATGAGAACCGTTTCTTGGCGAAGGGCTCAAAACGAACAATGGCTGTTCTAATGCTGTTCTCCTTGAACAACAGGGGGGGGGATGAGAACCGTTTCTTGGCGAAGG
Organism: Ceratothoa steindachneri; assembly: GCA_963969495.1. NCBI lineage: Eukaryota > Metazoa > Arthropoda > Malacostraca > Isopoda > Cymothoidae > Ceratothoa > Ceratothoa steindachneri. The sequence goes on from OZ018318.1 coordinate 37,526,624, forward strand.
GCTCAAAACGAACAATGGCTGTTCTAATGCTGTTCTCCTTGAACAACAGGGGGGGAAGAGAACGGTTTGTTGGCGAAGGGCTCAAAACGAACAATGGCTGTTCTAATGCTGTTCTCCTTGAACAACAGGGGGGGGATGAGAACCGTTTCTTGGCGAAGGGCTCAAAACGAACAATGGCTGTTCTAATGCTGTTCTCCTTGAACAACAGGGGGGGGGGATGAGAACCGTTTCTTGGCGAAGGGCTCAAAACGAACAATGGCTGTTCTAATGCTGTTCTCCTTGAACAACAGGGGGGGATGAGAACCGTTTATTGGCGAAGGGCTCAAAACGAACAATGGCTGTTCTAATGCTGTTCTCCTTGAACAACAGGGGGGGATGCCTTGGGGACTTGGCGTCACTAAAGGCTCGAACCTTTGGCACTCAAGGAATATTGTCCTCCTTCTGGACAAGTGATGGTGAATCTCGAGGTCGAGGTCCCTTGGTGCACAAAGGGAGAGAGGGTCGTGGTGATGTTTCGCGACGAAAATCTGGATCTCCAATCTGATCTTAGTGGTAAAGTTTCCATATAAATAGCCAGGACATCTCCTTGGCGTGGGGGAGAATGGGGTGGAAGCTTCGAGGGAATGCACAGCCGAGCCGGGGAACAATGCCTTATCTGCCCATAAGCCTAACTCGATCTGGCGAGGTCGGCGTATGGGGGCGAACGGGGGGGACGATAACCTCCTTGTTTAAACATTGGCATCCGGTAGCTGTTGATAAGACTCCAAGCCTCGAATCGAAGATGCACGTGGGTAGCCTCATGGTTTTAAATAAAATGTGATAGAAGTTGAAATGAATGCAGCTCTGAACTCGTTCTATCACAGTATATGTTAAGCAAATATTTTCAAACAATTTAGGATAAAATAAAATAATGGTGGAAGGAATGTGCTAAAAAGAGTTTAAAGTAATTTATTGTAAAGATTCTCTAATTGGCAAACACCTCATTGCATTAATTCTCAGACCTCAACCCCACCAGTTTATTCTACCCCTTTTAGAAGAAAAGTGCCCCCCTAGAGAGCTGCGTAAACAAATTGACGTTAATTGCCTCCAGCTCATCAACTCCCCAATTAAGTCCACATAGAAAAATAATTTCATCATTCCTTGTTAATTCGACTATACCAAACAAATCCAAGGAATAGAGAACCAAGGTCACTACTCCAGGAGACCTAAGGTAGCTAAACTGACCTCTGTAAAACACAGTAACTTTGTCTGGTTTTGTCCTATCTGTCCTTTTTGAACTCACAGCAACCGATTTCCAGCACCATAGATCGAGAACAGGATCTCGATTTCAAGGATCAATGATGATCCAACGCTTACCACTCTTAATCTGGTGCAGAAATGTTCATTCCTGGTACAGAAATGTTTGTTCGTGGATAAGCTTTTATATATCATTCAATCTTTGTTTTCGAGGATTCAATTTTTAATTTCGATCTTTAAGAGTCATTATTTTAAAATTAAATTTATAGCATTGCAAAAAACTCCCCAGCACATATAGGCTTTAACTTAATTGGAGGCATTCCATTAAATTGAAATCAATTGATTAAGTTCGTTGGTGACATTTGTCATGCAAGCTGCGTGACAAAGATGCAAATAAAAAAGAAATAAAGAAATGGGTTGAGTTAGATAGGGAAGATTCTTTTTTTTAAAAGGTATATAGTATACTCATGGCCATTCAATACTGATGCATTTAAGAGTTTCAATCTTTAATGGAATTGGAGTGTCGTAGGGTGACCGTGAAGAGGGCACGTCAGAGGATCGTGATACAGATCCCAGTGCGAAGGTTAAATAAACAAAGTCAAGTGCGTTTGGCCTAAATAATCAATTTGTAGAGTTTTGGGATTAGAGAAACTAATGGTACGAAAATATATAACTTTACTATATACAAAGAAAATATTAATAGCATAAGTAAATAAATGACAAATGAAATGAGAGCCGGGGTACCAAACGGCAGGTGGGTACAAATGACTCGACGGGTACGAGTATCCGAGAGAGGATCCACGGTGATTACTTCCAGAGAAAATGGGAGAGTACAATTATCAGGGAGACTCACGCAAAGCCTAATTGACTGGAGGCTTAAATACGGCGTGTAAACGGGGCGCTGCAAAGTTGAACTTGCAAGATTCCTTCTTCTCTAACGTTGCTGAAAAATGAGCGAGGGGGTACTCCAGTCGTTAATGGAAGTCGATAACCGAGTGATAGATGCTTGTCTATCGTCTATCGGAGGGTACTCTTGCCTAAAATACGAGCAAGGCCGGGTAGGGATGACGCGTCGCGTTCGAAACTGGAAGCCGTTGGAAGGCGAAGCAGGGTGTACGAGACTGTACGTGGCTGCTAAACAAGACGGGGCTGTATGGTATTGGTTTCACAAAGCTTTTCTAGAAGTATTTATACTGCCTCGGCGGAAGCATGTTGCTGCGGCTCCACAAAAGGGGACGGGGATCTCATTAGACTTGGCGCGCCAGAGGGGAGGAGGGTAGTTTTGGCGGTCGCACAGCTTTGCGCAAAGGTCCTTGGAGCCGTGGGTCTGGCGTCGGTCAGACGATGAGACAGAAAGATAAAGAGAACCCAAACTGGGTCAGCCGACCGCATGAAGTTTCGATGCTCCCTTGGAGCTCTCTGACAGTGCGGGTGCATCTTTCTCAGGCGTCACGGGTAGAAGTTGGGTTCTGAGGAGTGGGTGGGAATAACTTCCTCTTTTTGACATGGGGTAATGGAGTAAATTTTTCAACACCCAAAGGAACAAAATTATATAGGGCAAACCACAATAACTACTAATTATGGAACCTTTAAAATGTCATATTTACAATATAAAATTTACTAAATATCATCATCATTGGATTTATAAAGTTATTGATTTTCAAAAACTTACTCAAAATTGGCACTCTTCCCATCTCTGACCTGATATTTTGTTGCCAGATTCTAGACCACTTTCTATCAAAGCCCACATGAGCGATCAACGCATTGATTGATTCTCATCTTAAACGATAGATACGCATTCATACAACTAACAGTGAAATTTTTTAGGAAAGAATATACTAAGACCACAGATTTTTACCCCTAATCCAACTGACTTACAAAGAAATATTACCTGTAGAAGTCTAAATACTACCATGCATTAGTACGTACATAAATACACCGACACAGCTGCATGCTCGCCCCCCCTTAGTTCAAATTCGCCTTTTCGCATCGAATCCCCTTCACCCCATTTCATATTTCCAATTTATGTATATTATAGTTTATTTTTGTATCTGTTAGTTATAATTATTTTGGACGATCCTTTGGCAATTGATAAGCAATCCATTCGGCTCAATTCTCAATATTACATAAGTCCACCCATGACTGGCTTTTACGGAGTGAAAACACACTCAGGGGATCATTATCTTAAGTTTGATCAAAAGGGAAGCACCGGGGTTATCCTTATTTATGGGAAGTTGCTCCGGTAGGTGTATTGGCTACATTTAACCGTACTTTACCTTGGTGCGGAATTAAAATAGATGCCAAGGAAGTGGGACTGGGATTACCCACTCACTAACCCTCGACATTATCATTTCATACAACAGTGTGACTCACCACGTTAAGGATTCTTTAAGCTTCTATCACTACAACCTGTGCTTCCACTGCAACTATTATCATGCTCCAAAGTTTTACCACCATTCCTAACAGCTCTTCCCTTGTAACTTGCTGCTAACTACATATGCTTTAAATGTCTATTTCTTAAAAGATGAGTTTCCAAAAGCTCATTTGAGTTGGGGAATTATAATGTCTCCCAAAATAAGGGTAAATTATAACTAATGAGAGAATTATCCTTCATAGAGAGAAACTGAAGGAGAAAGACAGAAAGAAGCCGAATTGTGGAAAATACCTGATATTTTGATCCTCCGGGTCAATGGAGTGTATTTGACAACCTCCAAAGTAAACAAACTATATTGCACAAACAACAATAATTTCTCAAACTCCATTTCTCCATCACAATCTTTAAATCCTCTTCATTTCTTCTACGTAAGTGACCTAATTTCCTATCCCTCCTTTTCTTCTTTCTCTACCCTCTACCCCTTCTATCACATAATACTTGAGAATCTGTCGATTATAATTTAAGAAGTTAAACACTCCAAGTTCGGTTTCAAAGAAGTTTTGGCGAGCTTTCAGCGGCTTACGTGACTTCGCGCAAATTTTCTCGAAAATTTAATCGACTGATTCAAAGTCAGCACTGGCTTAGGCTTTCTTTGATAAGCCTAAGAGCCTAAAAGCCTCTTTAAACGGCCTCTTGGAAAAGGGTCTAGATTGGAAACGGGGTGTGAATCGGCAGCATGTATACCAAGCCATAAGTAAATCCCTTATGTAGCGACATTAGTCGAATGAAAATTGCGTTCAAGCAATAGTAGCGTAAAGAAGAATAGAATTTAGAATGCTGCAAAGCTACAGAACATGCAACTCTCTTGTAGCCTCTTTCACTATATTTACTAGCTTTTGGGTAAGATCAGATGAAGAACAAGCAAAACCTACTTTTTTTGGTGTGAGCTTGTATATATAGAGCTTAGGGAAAAAGGTTCGAGTATCACGATCTAGGAAAGGAGGTGTTGGCAAATAGAGATATCGTTGGTATCTTCTGTTTCACCAGGGAATTTCATTGTGCCAACAAGCTTGTACACCTGTAGTTCTTAAACTCTTTTAATTCATCCCAACATATCTAAAAAGAACTGATGTCACTCTTAACATATAAACATATTTGTTATCAAATACTCGAAATTAAAATCTAGAAATTTGTACCCAAAAGGTTTGCTTCATTCGTAAGTCTCCTAATTTTATTTGGATATTAAGCGTCACTGTGATCATACAGCTACATTCCGTTCCTGTAACTTCAGAGAGATTTTAACGGAATTTTCATTCTCTATTTCAGACAGTTCTTCTGAAATCGAAAGTCAGCCAATAGAAAAAATAAATTGTTGTAAATACTTTTTTTCATTTAAATTACACCAGTGTTTTCAAATGATTCCAAATTCAAAGTGTACCAGCATCAATTATCCCACACTTTGAAAATAAAAACTATTTAACTTAGAAAAGCTGTTCCAAGACCTGTTGATTGTAGGTGTTTTTCAGGTTTAGCCTTTAAATGTCCAAAAAAAATTAGAAGTTTTATGAATCTTTTCAGGTTTTAATGAATTAAGTCACATCTTATATCAGTGTGGAAGAATAATCTTACCTAATCCTAACAGATTTGTTTCAAAAAGAATCATGTTTGTAACTGGTTTAGATAGTATTAATATATATTATTACTAAACTTAATATGCAATTTTATAAATGTGACCTATATTGGGCAAAAACATTTTCTCTGATTTTGGTTGTCCGTCGGGTCGACGGTTACCCCTCAATCTCATCTCTCCGGTGCTCGTTCGTGGCAACGAACTCCTGACGTTCACGTCTCACTTACTCCATGTTTCGGATCTCTTACTCCTTTTCCTGTTCCTCAACTCCAAATTTGATAATAGGTCGCCAGGGCACATGACATTTACAGAGTGCTTCGAGTTGGTCAGGATTGACGTTGCAGAACTTGTGTAAGAGCTATTTTGATATGGTTCTTATATCATTTTTATGACCACCAGCAATGATTATATGACCGTCTAGTGATGCGGGATTCTATGTTTTCATATTTGGTTCATGAATAATATCTTTATGTGGTACTTTGTCCTTCCACGTTATCCAGAAGATCTTTCGAAGTCTTCAAATGTTAAATGTCTTAAGAGGTACTATCTGCCACCTGTAAGGAATCACTGTATAATACTGATATAGCAGAGTGAAACCGAGAAAATTGTGCAAGACGGAGATCTTTCCCTTGAGTCTCAGGTCGTGATTTAACGAGAGTCTGTCCTTCAATCGTCCAGAAGCAGAAGAGGTTAGCTGCATTATATCGGTAATTTCACGTTTGATTCTTTAATTCCATGATATAATGCAGTTATTCATCATCGATCATGAGTTCATGCCGGGCATTTTGTCGGATTGCTGCGCAAAATGTTTCCGTCTTCGTCACATTTATTTAGAAGCCAGCTCATGTCTATGTCTATGTCTCATTTAAAACTAATAACTAATTTAGGAGTGACTTTGTCATGTGTGCCACTACGGTAGCTCCATCACCATATTGCTGATGGTGAATTGAATATGCTTATATTGTACATTCCATCATTTAACAAGTATTTTGTGATGATAATTTCTTCCGCTGCATTGAGATTGTAACATGCTAGTGTATCAACCAATTAGTATATTTAAATAAACTACAGTAGTGTCAGAGAGAAAAAAAAACAAATATGTGGCGCAGATAAAGAGAAAAAGGAGTATCTCATGGACGAAGAACATTCCATCGAAACCTTTCGGTATACTTCCGGAGCGATATCGAATTCAGACTGGAGCCGGGACACTATTCGGCGATATGGCGCTAAAACCATCATGGCTGTGTCTTTGAGACAGAGGTGGGATCACTTCTTTTGGAAAATAAATGAGCTTCCGGCGTAGTCCTATATATTCCCCAGCTCGGGAATGATCAAATGAGTATTCTCTGAGCATTCGGGACGCGAGCTGTATCGACGCCGCTTTCATGCAAGAAATATTCACGCAGTACTCCTACAGTACTCACGCAACATCTTGAGAGGTCATGGACTCATCCAAGTACGACGCACAATTCTCGAGCGACAACCAGCACCCTTATTACTCGCATGCAGAAACAATAATTCGGCACAACGGAGGTAAAGGACGAAGGCCCAGTCAATAATAACGCGCTTAGCTACGCTTCTCCGCAAAGAATACTCTCACGAGTGACTACTTGAGGCTTCCTCCAGAAAATCGTAAGCCAGTACATTTTTGTTTTCATTGTCGAAGACTCATGACGCTCTACGACCGCAAGGCTTACTTCGTAGTCTCCTCCCGATCCCTTTCCGTTATTATTGTGCCTCTTACGGCTCAGACAGTATTATTATTTGTAAATTCACGCAACATCATACTTGTTAATCTCATTTGTTGTTTGTATACTATTAAAGTTTATTTTATTTCACTTGTTTATATCCTATAACCGTCAGAAGCCTGTTGAAATATTATCCAAGTCGGCCAATATTAGAGTTTGCGCTCCTCTTTAATACGCACGTACTTAAAAGGGAGACAGTCCCTATATTTGCTTGGCGCCTACTTTCCCCTCGTTGAGGGAGGGTAGCCAGGGTCAGAAAAAACTACGCGATCATACGACAAGGAGCAAGCACACATCTTTACTTTACTCCACCAAGGACCTGGAATTAATTAGAATATTCACCACCTGTAGTCACTCTTGCTTGAGTGACTTGAAGAACTTGGCGAATTAGTTGAACCTTGGAAGTCAACCAAATCTATCTTGGATCTGATACTTCAGTTCATGATTAACTGTTTAGAATGCTACGTTTAACTCAATAAAAGCTGCACTGAAAAGCTACTGTTGTTCTCTGTATGCCTGCAACCATTCTCGGTAGAGGAATTTCAAGTCATGTATAATTGAGTCTGCTCAAAAACCACATTGTGATTCAGAGATAATTATACCCACCACATAAAATTCGCCCAAATTAATTCATAAAAGTCTTATACCTCGGATATTTACACTCCACTATTTTTTTTGTAAATAATAACAAAGTTTTCTCTTCTTCACTATTCTGGAATTTTTTAACTTGACCAGTAAGCTTGAGGGAATTCAGGGACAATTGTTTACCAAGTCTTGTCACACATTTTTATAAACTCCCGATGGAAATCCATCAGACCTTGGAGATTTCAGATACTGTAGCTTTTTAATTGCCGTTTCCACCTCTTCCAACCACGGTAATCAATCAAGCAAGTAAAGCATCGTAAAATTGATTTTTGTTGAGGTCATCTGCGTCAAGTGTTGTGAGCAAATACACACTTATCACTGTTACATTCCTCTTTTTTGCAAAGGGGATCCTTGCTGTGTCAGGAAGACATCTGCGTGAGTTTCTAAGCAAATCATTGCAAATTGCAAAGTCAACTCCATGTGGAGTAATGAGTGAAGAGCTGGGAGGAGAGATGGTGGATGGAGAAGAAAGAGACGGGTGATATGTGTGGGAGAGAGAAAAAGAATATTTATCTATCCCGATCCATATTAATCTTGATTATTTATCCTTCGGATTCATTTTTTTCTTTAAAGATCTAATCCAAAAGATTCCGAAAAAACTTTAAAAAATACTGAATATAAAAGATCTATGTAATCATTATCATCATCACTAACTCTATAATTTAAGGAGGGGATTTTTTTGAGTATTTGAATAATAATTTCATCTTAGTTTGTTTATGACTTGTGTTTTTGTACCAAAGTTATTTCTAAGAATTCATTTATAATATCAAAAAACAAAATGGTGAAGTTCAGAATAAATATAAGTATCGAAATTTTGTGAATTCTTTACAACCCAAAGAATTACAAATGGTGAAGTTCATAAAATTTATTTTTATATATCTTCTTCTATCTTCTATATCTCTATATTTTAGCAATGTGATACTTTGAAAAGGGGGAAATTTAGTTCCTTTTTTAAAATTATTATAAATGGTGAAGTTCAGAAAATTTATAAAAATTTAACCATGGTTACTTTTTTTTAGATTTTAATTTTTAATCTTAATATCGAAGCGCAAGCTCCCCCCTTAGGGGGGAGTGGCGAAGCCATTGCCTGGTTTTATATACGATCACTGCATCTTTGCAATTTATTAGTGTCTTGAATGCACCTAGCACAATGTATTCCGCTAGCTCCCATTATTAAATTAAAACGAGAACCTTTGAGATAGACTTGATCATTTAAGAATCCATTGTTTGGATTGCAATTGCCTCTCAGGATCAGAATGATGCATCCAGGTTTAATCTGCACTTAATACTCTGCATAAACTCGTCTTCATTAGCTTTTTTTAATTGAAATGATTCAAAATTTCCCCCCACGTTCGCTAGAATCGATTGATTCAATTCAACAGAGATGTAAATTCTTTGACAAGTGTTCCAAATCAATGTCGACCACCCTTTCTTTTCAAATTCATACGGATCGTAGTCAAGTTTTCAAAATTAGTTGTTGCTGATGGCCTCCCATTCTCTGGGTTATTATTATCACACTGGTTTCTCTTTGAAATTTTTAATTTCCGTAGAAAAAGCCGTTTCTCATGGTCATTGTTTATGAAAACTGCAGAAAAATCTCTTGATTTCTCTGCCTTGAGGTTAGATGGCATTAAATGCTTAAACTTAACCATTACTCAAATCGCCATCGTACAAAGAGCATCTTTGGCAGCTTTTCAAACACTTTCTAAGCCTTATGAGGTTTTAATCTAATCGGTACGAAAGATAAATATAGTTCAATGTATAATTTAAGCATGAAGTTTTATGAATAAGCTTCTTAAATATGTAATAATGAGAAGTTTCTCCATCCCAAAGATTATGAGCTAAACTGCATTCTAAGGGAATATAAAGGTTTATTTTCTTACGCTTGAGAGTCATATTTATGCCTGTCGGGGAATGGTTACCCCCTCCCCCCGTCCACTCTTGGTGCAGTCACAAGGTGGTTACCGCAAAGACATCCGTCGAAGGCATCGGCGGGTCAGTGCTTAACCGCAGTGTGGCACAACTCGGTGCCATGTAAGACCCTAAAGGTCAAAAAGGTAAGATCTCCCCCAGGAGAGTGAGATCCAGTTTCACGTCAAACAAGAAATTGGAGACGGGTTTCTCCCAATCTCGATGGCTAACGAGAAGCCGATGTTTGACTTCGTGGGAAAGACCGTTTGGAAAAAGAACTCTCCTGGGGACGTCCTCAAGCCCCCCCCCCTTACCACTCCCCCAGTGGGGGTGCGAGGTATAAATGAGGAACTCTGAGGAAAATCGAGGTAGTATACGTCAGTCTCTAGGTGACGAAGTCCTCGGATCCACAACCGAGCTACCGAGACTGGAGAGGTAGTGTACTTGGCTCGCCAGACCAAGAAGTACCCTGCAAGAGAGGCAGGGCTACCTACCTTAAGGGGCTAAGAAGAAGCTCATCCTCGAGCTAAGTCCCTGGTTATCAAACCAAACGATAAGTTAACTTTGGTAAGTTCAACTTACTCTCGCCAGAGAGACTCCTCATATCCTGGTGCACCTTAAACACCAGGGGTATTCCTCTTCCTTGAGGAATTAAGAGGAAGAAGGAAAAGGCTCCCCCTCGAGCCCGTTATTCGGTGGCCACACCGAACTCTTAAGTTAACTTGGTAAGGAACCAAGTTCAAATTATTCTCGCCAGAGAAATCCCCCTCCGTTATCCTCGCCCGTGAAGAAGACCTTCCCCGAGTTGAGTCCTCGTCCATAAGGAAATAAGTAACGAAGGAGAAAAGCTCCTCCTCGAGCTCGTTACTCGGTGATCACACCGCACTCCAAGTTAACTTGATTTAAGAAACAAGTTCGACTCACTCTCGCCAGATAGACCACGACTGCCTAGGTGTTGCATAAAGCACCGTATTGGTCCTCGTCCTTGAAGCCCCCTTCCCCTCGGAAGAACGTGTGGCCCCCCCCCCAGCTGCTACCCTCGCCAAAACGACCGTAGAATTTCGCCCATCTACAACTGGACACACGGCACGCGTCGTGAGTCAATAACATTTCTGAGGCCCTTTAAACTCCATATGAGTCCGTAAGCCTAATTCTTATATTATTGTTGTGTGTGGAGAAAACGTTAACTTAATTTTGTGGGTCAACTAATTTAATTAATTCTTGTTTACGATAATATTCAGAGTATTACTGTAGTTAATGTCTAAATGTTATGTATTCAATTAATAAAGGTAAAATATAAGTTTATTTTGTGAATTAATGGGCGTTTCTTTTATATCCTAACGTGTTTTGTTACGGCTCTGTTCTTTAAGATATTCTTATAATATAAATATATATTAGACACTCTTAGCACTCTTAGAGATAGAACAAAAAGGGGGGGAATTCTACGACACTAAATAAAAGTGGTGTCAGGTAAGTAGGGTTCTTATCAGAAAGAATTCTACGACATAATTAAAGTGGTGTCAGGTTTTGTAGGTTGTTATTAGAAAGAACCCAGCAGTGTCTAATTAAGAAAGAGCCAACACGTAAAGGAATATCAGGAACAAGAGAATAATTGACGAGAGGAAAATTGGTAGAGTTAGGCGTGGTAACAATCTAAAGGTAATTGGTAGGCCAAGTGGTAAATTTGTTGTCGGGAGTGGTATTTCAATCAGCATAGTAGTGGGATTAAGGGTAAGTTATGCTGAGCGCTACCTGGTGAGTTGTGGCATAATTACCTAAGAGTACAGTAAGGAAAATTCGACGGACCAACATAAAATGGATCCGGTCAAAAGATTTTACCTACAAGCCCAAATTCTAGGATTCGAAGGCAAGGATATGAATGCCTACATCCTTAAAGAATTGAGAATACAAAGAGAAGAAGAAGAAGAAATAATAGAGTTTGATAGAAAAAGGGAAAATATAGAAATATGGATGAACCGGAAAAGTGAAGAATCCCGAATACAGCTGAAAAGAGAAATAGAGGAAAGAAGATTCTCAAGCGAAATAAGTACAAACGAAAGAATAATACTGTTGAAAAGAGAAGCAAAAGAATTCGGAATAAGGATAGAAAGGGAAGATGAGGAAAGAAGACTAAAGATAAAGCTGGAAGATGAAGAAAGAAGAACTCGACGGGAAAACGAAATAGCGAAAGCAGAAAAAGAAGCCGAGGAAAGAAGAATGAAGAGGGAAAAAGAGTCTAAAGAGAGGAGAAAAAGATTAAAAAAGAAACAGATGAAAGTAGAATACAGAGGGAAAAAGAACTTGCTCAAGCTGAAAGAGAAGAGAGAGAAGAAAATGAAAGATTGCTCGACCTCGAAAGAGCACCTATCGAGAATCTCATAGAGTCCGAGGAAGTTGTAGCCCGGCCTGGACCTAAGAAAGGACCATCGAAGGAAACCCAGCCAAATGGGGTGACGATGGAAGAAGTAGGAAGTAGGAATGAGGTACCAGCAGGAGTACCTAAAGGAAAACCTACGAGAAGAACCCAGCCAAATGGGGTTATCACGGAAGAAGAGAGGGTAGAGGTACGATTAGGTGTACCTGAGGAACTACCGGCGAAGAGAATCGAGTCAAATGAGTTGACAAGGAAGGAGGAAAGAGGTGCTATTGCGATACACCCAGGTAAGACTAATCAAATGGTAGACACGGATAAGTATCCCCTACCCCTAGTAGTCTCCTCCCCGAACGGAACGTCCTCGGAGTTACCGCTAAATCGCCAAGTCGTAGTGAGCGCCACGCCCATTAACGACCTCGCAGGAAAAAGTTTTCTCGATCCCCAAAGATCGAACCCAGACACGATCTTCCAGTGTACCTGGTCAAAGGAGAGCTATGGGACTCAAGTTCTCATCAATTATGCCCCGCTGCAACAGGCCGCTCTAGCCATAATGTTCAATTTAAAGTTAGTCAAGTACCATAAGAAGGGTAATTCGAGTAGGTTGAAATACCGCTACCATTTAGTAACATACTGGGGTAGACTCAATAACCCGAACGGCCAACTCAGGCGCGGTAAAGTATTGGACTTAGAGCACCATTTTAGGATCAGCTACATCAAAGGAGCCGATAAAGTACAGCTGCTCTATAGGCGGGGACGAAAAACCATTTAGGGTTATTTCAGTACCTAATGAGCGTGAAACCATGCTTTCATTTGTTGTACGTGTTAATATTTATCGGTAGGATTTAAGTTCTTAAAAAAAACAACTTAGAAATGTAAGGAAGTAGCGTGTTTTGTTGTTTTTTTTGTAGGTAATCGACGAATTAAGGTTTTTTAATTTTTTGTAAAATTGTAAATTGAGTATGTCTAGTTCGACACATTGCCTGTGTAAACGCGCGCGAGGGCGTAAATGTGTTAGGAAACTTAATGTATGAGAGGGCTCAAGAAATACAACTTTGCTAATCTCGACTAGGTTGAGTAAAGTGTTTTGAGTTCCCGGGAGCATCCCCCCTCCCCATTAAATTCTTCGATGGGAAGTGTTGTCGGGGAATGGTTATCCCCCCCCCCGTCCACTCTTGGTGCTTTCACAAGGCGGTTACCGCAAAGAAATCCGTCGAAGGCATCGGCGGGTCAGTGCTTAACCACAGTGTGGCACAACTCGGTGTCATGTAAGACCCTAAAGGTCAAAAAGGTAAGATCTCCCCCAGGAGAGTGAGATCCAGTTTCACGTCAAACAAGAAATTGGAGACGGGTTTCTCCCAATCTCGATGGCTAACGAGGAGCCGATATTTGACTTCGTGGGAAAGAACGTTTGGAAAAAGAACTCTCCTTGAGCCGTCCGCAAGCCCCTCCTCCCCCTTACCACTCCCCCAGTGGGGGTGCGAGGTATAAATGAGGAACTCTGAGGAAAATCGAGGTAGTATACGTCAGTCTCTAGGTGACGAAGTCCTCGGATCCACAACCGAGCTACCGAGACTGAAGAGGTAGTGTACTTGGCTCGCCAGACCAAGAAGTACCCTGCAAGAGAGGCAGGGCTACCTACCTTAAGGGGCTAAGAAGAAGCTCATCCTCGAGCTAAGTCCCTGGTTATCAAACCAAACGATAAGTGAACGTTGGTAAGTTCGACTTACTCTCGCCAGAGAGACTCCTCATATACTGGTGCACCTTAAACACCAGGGGTATTCCTCGTCCTTGAGGAATTAAGAAGAAGAAGGAAAAGGCTCCCCCTCGAGCCCGTTACTCGGTGGCCACACCGAACTCTTAAGTTAACTTGGTAAGGAACCAAGTTCAAATTATTCTCGCCAGAGAAATCCCCCTCCGTTATCCTCGCCCGTGAAGAAGACCTTCCCCGAGTTCAGTCCTCGTCCATAAGGAAATAAGTAACGAAGGAGAAAAGCTCCTCTTCGAGCTCGTTACTCGGTGATCACACCGCACTCCAAGTTAACTTGATTTAAGAAACAAGTTCGACTCACTCTCGCCAGAGAGACCACGACTGCCTAGGTGTTGCATAAAGCACCGTATTGGTCCTCGTCCTTGAAGCCCCCTTCCCCTCGGAAGAACGTGTGGCCCCCCCCCAGCTGCTACCCTCGCCAAAACGACCGTAGAATTTCGCCCATCTACAACTGGACACACGGCACGCGTCGTGAGTCAATAACATTTCTGAGTCCCTTTAAACTCCACATGAGTCCGTAAGCCTAATTCTTATATTATTGTTGTGTGTAGAGATAACGTTAACTTAATTTTGTGGGTCAACTAATTTAATTAAATCTTGTTTACGATAATATTCAGAGTATTACTGTAGTTAATGTCTAAATGTTATGTATTCAATTAATAAAGGTAAAATATAAGTTTATTTTGTGAATTAGTGGGCGTTTCTTTTATATCCTTACGTGTTTGGTAACGGCTCTGTTCTTTAAGATATTCTTATAATATCAATATATATTAGACACTCTTAGCACTCTTAGAGATAGAACAAAAAGGGGAGAGGAATTCTACGACACTAAATAAAAGTGGTGTCAGGTAAGTAGGGTTCTTATCAGAAAGAATTCTACGACAATGCCTATTTAAACCGGAGAAATTAAACAAATACCTTTGGAAGTACTTATTTGGTTGATGTAAACCCCGCCCCTTTCTAGTTCCAAGAGACTCATGGGCATATTTTGAAATGGTGTTCAGAAGGGACCCCGAAACACAGAGACCAGAGGAAGTTACACAATTTAGTGGGCCTACGCCCCTCTCCCCCCAAGTGCCTGCGCCTTATGAGAGTTACATGCAGATTTATGAGTACTCCTGATTTGGGCTACAATGCCCCAAGGTTAGATTATACAAGTAATAAGCCAATTTAAAGCGAGCAAACTCTGTTCGGCCTCGGACAAGGAAGTATAAGAGTAGAAACGCGCTTATTGAGTCATTCCGGTTCGTTTAATGCCGACTCGGAGGCTGCACAGAGGAATCAAAATCGGATGATAACAGAGTGTAAGTAAAGATGATACAAGATAGGTACTGGTCAAATAATATAGTGTGAAGTGGGGTGAGGGAGATAGGGAGAACAAAAGTATTTCATTTAGTTTAAAAAAAAAACGAAAAGAAAAAGTATGTTCATCAAAGGGATTTTATAGGAAATTAGCGAAGAAAGCGATGGATTTAATGGAAACAAAAAACTGTAAAGAAGATATAAACCGAGTAATCAAAAGAGGAAACTACTAAACATCCTATATGTCTGGGGAGGTTCATTCTAGATATTTTGACTAAGATATCTTATTTAATTAATTAAAAGGCGCCAAAATGCGCTAATTCAGAATCGATGAAACGCAAAAGCATGCTAAAGTGAGACTCATTTATGTTAGTCGAGTATCGTAAAAGATTTATTTTCTATTCTTTTTGAGTAAAAAGAATCGCATCGAATGCATCTCCATCACTTAAGAGGCACCTGGAAAAAAAGAGAAGTAATTGAAAATGGGGAAAAAGGTACAAACTCCCAGAAGTTCAAATAGAAGCCTATATTGAGCCGCCTTCTGCAGCAGAAGAAATTTTCTCGACGGTGATTCTGCAGCAGAAAGAAGTCTCCCTAAGGGGATTCGCGGGCGAAAATAAAGTTGGAGGTTGACCTCAGAATACCCACAAATAAGGGTAGACAGACATAATGAAACTTTGGTAGGCTTATTAAAGAAGAACAGTCTGCCTTGGACGAGGTTAGGTAATTAAATAGTAAATATGGTGGTGAGAGTATTAACTTACAGTTCATTCTCTTTCCCCATTTGCGCTCACAAATAGGGTTCTTGATTCTTAATTAATTAAAACCTATTGGTCGCCCGAGGACCTTTATACGTCCTCGATTCAGTGCTACCTAATCGCCCGAGTGCCTTTTGTGGCCTTTCACATATAGACTCGTATTCTCCCTGGTAATTATGATAATTTATCATTTTTTTTCAAACTCTTATGTTAGTGATTAAGCATCTAATTAAGAGAAAAAAATGGCTTAGGTCAGTCTTTCTTTGTTTGTAAACCGAGCTTTATGAATGAGGGTAACTTGACTCTGATCTAGGCCTCACCACAACACGACCGCAAATAGCTGCGAAAAGAGTCCGATTTATTACTCACATCTGTGTAAACACGCTGTTTTTGATGAATCTTCATTTTTGGGGGGTTAAATACACTATGTTTTTCATTTTTCATCCAATTATAACGAGAAAATGCCTTAAGTTAGTATGTTATTGAAAGCACACAAACCAGAAGGCCTATTTTGTCTGAAAAATACATTTTTATAGGTCAAAAATAAGTCCGGAGCAAAACTTTCATAAAATTTAAGCTATAAAATACTCTCCCATAAAAAGCAGCACTGTTTTCTATAATCAGAAATATGTTTTAAAGCGTAACTGTTATTTAAAAAGAATAAACTAACCATAGGTATCGATGAAAATTATAAATAGGTAGAAAGCTATTAATATTTTTTAAATTATATCAATAGAATGATTCTTTTTCATTAAAATGATATATTATTTGTGTAATTGTGTAGACGATGGCCGGATGCGACTATTTTGAGCGTCGGCTCGTTGTTGGGTACGGCTCGCCGCGGGGATAACACTGCGATGACCCTGAGTTTCGATCCTGTAGGGATGGGGGGTCTGGGGGACACAGCCCCCAGTATAAAAACGAAAATCGCCATAAAATTCTTCGATTTCATCTCTAAAAAATAACAATGAAAAGTAGCCCAAAATAGCCCCCAAAAAGCTAGGCCTAGGATCCGGCCATCGTCTACACAATTACCATTATTTGATTTCTAAAAAAAAATTGAATATTTTATTTTAATTATTTTCGATAACGTGTATAATTTGTAATTTTCCGTGGGCGAGTTGGAGAAAAAAAGCCGAAAATTTTGGCCTATTACCGCAGGCATCAAATGGGAGGCGGCGGTAATATGAAAAGACGGGGAGGGGGGGGGGGCGTTCTCCACCCTTCTTTCTTTAGACTCTTCCATGGGGTATAAATGTAGTGTTAGGGAGGTCATATTGGTGATATTCAAATAATCAAGCCTACCTGAGACGTACTCATATTTTAAAAAAGTAGCCATGATTAATGAAGAATAATCATGGTTACTGAGGAAGTTTTGAGGATTACTAAAAATGTACTCAGGATTGCTGGAGAGACAGGCGTGATTACTGATGAATTACTGATGATTACTGAATAAGTAGTAAGAATTATTTATGATCCTGAAGCACTCAGTATTTCAAGAAATAATGAAGATTTCAAATAGTGCTTAGTACTCTAAGCAATAATCGAATCCGAATTTTGCTTAATTCTCCAATAAAAAACGTTGATATTTGAGTAATTAAAAAAAAACCCACAGAGAAATTGCGTAACCAACGAAGGAAGGGTGCAAGAGCCCCAAAATACCTACTCAAACCGCTTCAGTGGGGTTTTTAGGAGATCCCTTCAACCGTATGCGTGGCCTTTATCTCTAAACTATGAAAGTAAGGGAATTTGGTAAGGAAACTGTTGCAACCCAGAGCCGCGCGGAATCGTTAGATAATACACTTAAATTGAAACAGTTTAAATACGCTAAATTGATTATTGTATTATCCATTTTGGTGTGTTTGTGTAAATTTGCATGAGAGCGTAGAAAGAGTTATTGGAAAATGATGCTGAAATAATAAAATTTCGCGTCAAAACCCAATGGAATGATCTTTTGGGATCGATATATCGGCGTTTTTGAGGCGCTGACAGCCGTGGCCAGACGCGCGGCTCGCAGAGCAGAGAGGGCCAACAGCAATTCGACGACAGAAGGAACCAGGTCAGGATTCGCCGCGTGGCCACGCTATGGTAGCAAAAAGAACCATTTGTGTGTGTAAAATGAGAAAGCTAACTGTAGCATTTTTCACAAAGGTTTTTAAAAACCGGGTTTCTCAGAGAATGAAGTCCTGGGAGTAAAAAGCATGGGAAGTCCCACATTAGAAAGCGTAGCGTAGAGTCAATGTCTGTGTGTGTTTATCCTATGTCTTTGTAGTACTCTCTCCGCTATAAAGAGTACCTGAACCTGAATTTGCTTCTCCCCTTACCCATCCTCCCTCTCCCAACATTAAGCACTCAAACTGTATGTTTTGATGAGTGTCTGTACTGTGCGTGTGTTATTTCATCCCAATGGAATTTAAATCTACTCCCTAATTTGGAGAGGTACCGATACGGTGTCCATGATAAGCCGATCTTATGCATTTGTGTTACCCAATTGAATCTTTGCTATCTTTCCCATCCTCCATTATTTCTCCTCTGAGTAAGCAACCCCCACCCATTCCATTTATTTTCACTTCCTCTATCTTCGCCACTTTCTTTATCTAGTGCTAGGGATTCGTTGCTATTGCGCTTTGATTTCCCCTCAAAAAACAAAAAGCAACTTCGTTGGGTTACTTCAGCTCCCATCTCTTAATAATTGATTATAATACTTAATTTCAACTATGATGAGGGCTAAGATATTCATTAGAGGGGGCTTGACCCCGGCAAAAGGAGTCGCTTTCAGGGCAGGGAAGGAAGAGGTTGAGGAGAATTGTGCAACTACACTCTTTTCCACCTCCTGCTTAATATTCGGATTTGTGCAGGGGATGAGGGGGTGCGTTACGAGGATTATATAGCTAGCTACTAGGATTATAGAGCTCTCAGACAGATCCACCATCCTAACTTTACATCTTTCTGTGAGAACAATATTTAAGAAAACTTCCAGCTACATCTTTTAGTAAATAAATTTGGATACAAAGTCTACAACTTTCCTCAGCCACAAGGACAATTGAAAAACACTTGAAGGAGTTTTAGTATGAGTGGCGCTCCTGAAGAGCCTTGAAGAACTCCAAGAGACTTTTCAAGCAGATTAAGGAATTCCTATTATTACCCTGACCTAACCGCATTGACTAGAAAGTTATATATTGTCGTAGAATGGACTCTCGACGGTATACCATATATAACTATTCGGTGAGGTAAGTATTCAATTATATTTAGAGTGCGTGGTTATCTGGTTGACCAATATTATTTATCTTCAATATGCTTAAGAAGTGGAACTGAGCTCAAGGATAATAATATGGCTATCATTAATAAAATAGAGTTTTATTAATTAAACTATCAACAACACACAAAACGGAAAATGTTTACATAAACAGAGAATGGAAAGGGTCATGGGAATATCTGGCTAATCCGAGGATTAAGATTTGAAGAGATTTAAAAAAAAGGTAAACAAACAAAAATTAAAGGGATGGGATGGTTCGCTAAACCATTTAAAGCACAGGATAGGGTTGACAAAAAGGTTGAATACTCAAAGGTAATGTTCAGCTTACGTAATTACAAGTTGATGTGCAGAGGAAGGCGAGCGAAGGAATCTTTGGTCCGCTGGCGAGTTTCAGCCAAAGGGATCCTGACGTAACGTCTTGGGAATGAGAACCGTTTCTTGACGAACGGGCTTGAAGAACAATAGCTGTTCTAACGTTGTTCTCTTTTGAACAACAGGGGGGGTGAGAACCGTCTCTTGTCTACGGGCTCAAAGAACAATGGCTGTTCTAACGTTGTTCTCTTCTGAACAACAGGGGGGCGGTGAGAACCGTCTCTTGTCTACGGGCTCAAAGAACAATGGCTGTTCTAACGTTGTTCTCCTTCTGAACAACGGGGGGGAAGGGTGAGAACCGTTTCCTGTCAACGGGCTCAAAGAACAATGGTTGTTCTAATGTTGTTCTCTTTCTGAACAACAGGGGGGGCCTTGTGGACTTGGTGTCTTGAAGGCTCAAACCTTGACACTCAAGCGATATTGTCCTCTTCTGGGCAAAGATGGAGGATCTCGAGGTAGAGGGCCCTGGTGCACAAGGTGAGACCGGATCGGCGTAATGTCTCGGGACGATAATCTGGATCTGAATCTGCTCTCATTGGTAAAGTTTCCATATAAATAGTCGAGCCACCCTCTTGGCGTAGGGGACAATGGAGTGGGGGCTTCGAGGGAATGCCCAGCCGTGCCATGAGAACATACCTTATCTGCCCATAAGCCTAACTCAATCTGGCGTGATCGGCGCATGGGGCGAAACGGCGGGGGGGGGGGGGAACCTCCTTGGTTAAATATTGACTCAGGTGGGGCGATAACGCGCCCGGCTTCAAGGCAAAGATGCACGTGGGTAGCAACGTGTTTCTAAACAACATGTGATAGCGGTTGAAATTAAGCGGCCTCAAACCGTTCTATCACATATATATATATATATATATGGTGCCAAAAATAAAAAATAACCAAAATATTTGAATTCGATTTATTTACGAACAAGACTAGTGACTAGTTTCGGCTTTCGCCATTGTCAACTGTATAATGAAATGCAAGGCACGCGACTCCGGTATATAAGGGCGAAAAAAGACTACACAAAATGAAAAAAAAGAGGAAATAAAATGAAAGATATAAATATATGCATAGTTCCAGGGGAAACTTTTCATTCCGGTGAACGACCAATCCTGGGGGTTTATAAATAGATTTGGCAACGTTATTCGAGATATATTAATTAAATTTATATTGTCCTTCAGCTATATTGAAGCGATCGACCTTGCCAATCATGATTGATTCTGTAATCCTCCTCTCAATACAATTGTTGAGAGGAGGATTGCCCATCAACAGCCAAGTATAGTCAAACCTCTGAATCAAATAAAGGGAAAATGATGTATTTGGGTTTGTTGGCTGAATCATTTGATCGGTTTAAAGCAACATTAATGGTAGACGCAACTTTGGAATTTAACGACAGCTTTGCCCTAAAATTGCGCGCTGTGCTGACTATTTCGATCTATTAAAATTTTCAAGATTCGTTCAGGTTTGAGATATGGGAGTGGAATTTTAATTTCGCTTAGAATCACTGGGTATCAGGAATAAGACAGCAGGATGCTAGACCGTTGTTGCAGACTCTAGACTGCCTTGCTTGCATGAGCAGACCCCTCCCACTTTGACAGCAAATTTTACGGATTTTCAATAGAAGTGAATTTTTAGCGAGAAAAGTGAATAGAGTGACCCTACTTGTTGATAGTAGCGCGATACTTCGTGAACAAGTGGACTACTTGCTTTTCCAGTGGAAATACGGTACGGAAGAATTCTTCACTCCTTCGTGGAAACGGAGACCAAAAGCCTCCCCTGGCCCACCCGCTTGCCTGGAAAAAAGTTATTTTGAGGTGAAGTAAAAAAATTTGGGGGGCCATTGAACCCCCTTTTTTCTCTCTCACCCCTTTCCGTCTAAAAAACAAAAAGTGAACACAGTAAACATTACACACATACAAACGGTAACACATCATATGATGCACCTAACATGAGAGAAACCCTGCGTATAACTCTTCGGGTCCTCTCGGAGGGCCCAAAACCTGACCGCGAAAAAGTATTTGAAACAGTTTACGGATCCCTACGCATTGCTTTGGTAAGACTAGTGGACTTGAATAATGGTTACTCGGCTATCTGCGCGAGGGAGGCTGATTGTGAAGCCTTGACCTCCGGGAAAGCCGTTGAATGCCTCAAAACAATCAACCTTAGACCACAGACACCACCACAAATACGGACCCACCGCGGCTTGATCTGCAGGCGCCTCGACCCCTGGGTTGGGAGCCACTCAGCCGACGATATAAAACGGGAAATCGAAAACAACCACGAATGGGCAAAGGTAGCAGTAGTTTTTAAATTCAAAACATATACACATGTGTTTAAAGGGGTATTTGAAGACACGGCTATGGCCCCAAAGGCTAAAGATAATGGATTACTTCTTTTCAACGTGAGAGTTTGCCCAGAGCAGATGGAACGAGAGGAGTTTGTTGATTTGCATATGTGCTTCAAGTGCTACAAATACAACAAACACACCACGTCCAACTGCCCTGAAAATAAAGACCTTAAATTGTGCTCCATTTGCGCCGGTCGTGACTATTTTTGGCGCGACTGTAAGAACAGCACCATCAAATGTCTTAATTGCTCAGGCCAGCACCGGACCATGTCCATGGCATGTCCGATAAAAAAAACAGGAAATGAGCAACCAGAGCAAACTCCAACGTGAATCGGAAGAGAAGAAAGCCAACTCCACCTACGCTAAAGTAGCGAAAGCCGCCATTGCCGAGTCAAATAACCAAAAAACATTCTTACACATCGAGAACGAACACTCCACAAAAATTATGTGCTGCATATACTATGCACACATACAAAACATTACACGACCTGGTACCTTTGCGACAGAAGTAAACCGTATGCTCGTGAAGAACGGACTTAGCGAGATGTGGTTCCCCGATAATCCTCCTTCAGAGGAGGTTATGCGAATAACCGTTGCTCCTCAATGCCAAGAAAAGTGCCAGAAAATACAAACCCCGAACGCAGCCATCTCACGTGACCCCCGACTCAACAAACCTAAGGAAACGCAAACACAAAAACAGGCGCCACTCACCCCCAAAAAATCCACACCACAAAAAACAAAAACACACACCCCCACATCCACACCAACAAAGGAGGCAGTCCGACCCAAGGAGATCAGGTCTCCTAGGTCAAGGAAAATCTCCAAAACTCGCGGCCCACGGTCTACCTCCTCATCTAGAGGAAGGGAGCACCAACTAAAATACCACTCCAGAGGCTTCAACCTTAAATTGTACGCCCCTGAATCTGCCCCATTCCCAACTGAATTGGACTCCCGTGAAGTATCAGAAGGTCTTAGGACCGGACGATACAAATGGGAATGCTCTGATGAGGTACCGGAACGACAGGTTGAGGAAGCTCTCTCACAAAATAAGGTTAAGCTGGCCACGGACTGTTTTTACACAATCACCGACACGGAATTCAGAAAGAAAAGAAACGGCAGGGAGTGCACCCCGCCCAGTAAACAACATGGGGCTAAAGTAGATCGCGAATAAGCGCCTACTTTAACTCCATACACTAAAAGAACCTACATTACTCAAATGACCAACAGACTAACAATCATACAGATGAATGTCGATGGGTGGGACAGAAAAGGTTCCATCTACGGCAACATTCTGCGACAAAGTGACCCTGACATTATACTGATTAACAAACACGGAATAACCGCTCATAAAGAAATAAAAATTTTTCAATACGACGTCATCAGCAAAGATCACAGCCAGGAACGGTATGACGGCTGCGCAATAGCCGTCAAAAAAGGTTTAAAATACAAAAGACTACCCGACTTAGATGAATCTTACCTTGTCATTGAGGTAGGCACTACCCTGTGGGGTCTAGTCGTTGCCACGGGGTACCAACCCCCAAGACGCGGCTATGTACCCCTGCACAACCTTCTACAGGTCTTCAGCCATAAGAAAAATGCAATCTTTGCTGGAGATCTGAACGCAAGATGTGCAGCATCAGGGTATACCTCTTACAACAATGCAGGTAGAAACATTAAAGTCCTACTTGACAGAAAATACGGGACTAGAATAGGACCAGAATTCCCAACATTCATTACAGGTAAAGCAGCAACGAAGCCTGATATTGTTTTATCCAGTATCAGGTTTCGAAACAACTATTACATTGAACCAGGCCCCATTATTCCAAGTGACCACCAGGCAGTTAAAATCACAATTAGCGTAAACCCAATTCAAATTGCAATCCCAGAACGCAAAAGCTATAAGCAGGCGGACTGGGAAAGCTACAAAAATTATCTTCTAAATTATACCCCAGACCCTTTAATTGACGCCGGTTTAGAAGAAATAGATGAAGAGCTGGATAAAATCACTGACATCCTTATAAAAGCAGATAAACATAGCATTCCCCGCATTAAATATAAAACCCTTCCAGCTCCTATTTGGACCCCCCCCCCTCCATGAAAGCCCTGGCCCAAGAGTATAAAGACCTGTCCAATGTAATAGCGCTGACAGGCCCCAACCACAATGCCCATAGACGAATAAGACAGATAAAAGACGAACTTCAGACACTCATTACAGACCAACAAATACAGGTATGGGACAGACTAATTGAGGGACTTGACATAGAGAGAGACTCACGGACTTTTTGGCAGACGTAAAGACGTTTAAAAGGACAACCCCCTCAAAATAATATTGTACTCAAGCATGACGAAAAAGAAATTGACGAGACTACAGAGATTAAGGAAATTTTTAGGACTTTCTGGTCCTCAATCTTTAAAATTACCATCGAAGAAAACGATAATTACGACCTCGATTTCGAAAATAACATTATCCAACAGTTAAACACACAAATACATAAAACCTCCCCTCATCATTGTGTGTCGCAGGAAAGAGCGATGGAGGGCTATGGGAGTAAAATAACTGCCCAAGAGCTCTCCGTCGCACTAAAATCCTTTCGTCAAAGAGCACCGGGTACCACGGGGCTGACCAGGGAGAATTTCATTAAGGCCCCGCCCGATGTTCTGAGTGGGCTACTTAACATCATGAATGCCGCTCTGAACACAGGCTATTTTCCCGACCAGTGGAAAGTGGGCAAGATGATCTTCCTTTCCAAATCGGGAAAGCCCCCGGACTGCCCTGCAAACTTCCGACCGATATCTCTCTTAGAATTTGCTGGCAAAGTCTTCGAGAAGATATTGGCTAATAGGGTCAACTCTTTTCTCGACGAAGCCAACCTGCATAACGAGCAACAGCACGGCTTCAGAAAGAAAAGAGGGACCGACACGGCACTAGCCGTTATTACGGAAAAACTTGCGAACATCAAGGCAAGTAAAAGGCATGCCGACCTGGTGCTCCGCGATGTCAAAAAAGCATTTGACAAGGTTTGGAAGAGAGGCTTGCAATTTAAGATCCTGCAAATAGGCCTCGACCCCATTCTTGAAAGGATTCTATGCGATTATATAATGGAGAGGAGAGCGTATATACAGATCAAAGAACACAAAGGCCCCGAGTTCGAGCTCGAATCTGGGGTCCCGCAAGGGAACTGTCTCAGTCCCCTGTTATACAACATATATACACGCGACCTACCACAACCTCTTTCCGAAGGTACGATATACGTCCAGTTCACTGACGATATATCACAAATTTGTACAGCCGCTTACGTTCACAGGGAATTTATGGCGAGAATTACGGCTAGGGAGATATCTAACATCAACTCTTACGAGAGGAAATGGAAGATATCAACCAATGCCCCAAAATTCAAAATAATTCCCATGTTTCGCAAGACCTTCAATGATATACGGGTAGAAGGGGAGAGAATCCCCTACTGCTCGGAAGGGACGGTTCTGGGGCTCAAAATCACCACAGGGGGATACAAGAGTCATATCGGGCGGACAGTTGTGAATAGCAAGAGAGATTTGAGAGAGTTTTATAGGTTCATCGACCTAACTCGCTCAAATAAGCTCAAGATATTCAATGCGTGCATTCGCTCGAGACTCTTGTACCCACCGGTGCCGCTGAACGCGAGCGCCAAGACCCACATTGCGAAACTACAAGTCATCCAGAACAAAGCGGTTCTACTCATTACAAACACCCGAAGAAGAGAACGTAAACGACAAAGGGAGCTCCACGACTCGGTTGGATTATCTCCGATCAACGTGGCGCTCCACGAGAGAGCTAAGAGGATATGGCAGGCCATTGGCGCCCGCTTGACCCCTGAATTCTCTCGTACACACTTAGACATCGAAGCAGACCGACAAATAAGACCTTTCAAAAGTAGCAAGCTACAGACAGAAAATGACGTGATCCCAAAATACACCTGACAGAACTGACAAAATACAAAGTAATTCGCAGGTTCCTTTTAGCATATTCAAATTAAATTAAAAACCACTTGCAAAACGCAAGATTAAATAATTTCACAATCACTTTTAAAAATCCAATTAATTAATAACCAAAAACTTTTCAAAAACTTTTCACTAAAGTCAAAGCGGGAATAAAAACCCCTGCCAAAAATAAAGGCTTGAATGCCTAAAGCAATCAATCGATCAATAGGATCGAAATCATAATTAAATTAACCACGTTTAATTTAATTATATAAACTATGGATTATAATTCATAGTTTATCGAAAAAATACTAAATAACCACAAAAAACACACAAACTTTACATTGACAGAGCTACCCTCTCACCAGGGATCTTTTTATTCTTTCTCCTACACATCATCTATTCTTTAAACTAACCCTTTAACCACTTTACTCTCTTACTATTCTCTCTCTAATTCTACCTATATTTCATCTCTTATTTTGTCCAATGCATAATGTCCAATATTGGTGATATTAGCCGGAAAGTTTGAAAGATCTAAGTCTCATAAGAAGGCCACTTGAGAATGTAGGGAGTGGATGTGTGAAAAAGTGAGGTTCTTATGAATAGTTTGAGGAGAATTACTATTAGTCTTCCCTAACCGATTAGTTAGGGAGAAATTAGTGAAGCCGAACTAGTAAAGACTTTGAGGTTCACTCTGGTCTAGTCGTGGGAAAGAGATGATGAAAGGGAGGTTAGGTGGGGAAATTTTCACACGTGGGAAGCGAAAGAAGTATGGGGGGGGGAATACTGCACACTTATTTACGTAAATGACAGAGGACCTACAGGGAAACCCCCGCCCCCCACACAAAAGTGCCCTAACCTCTAATAGACTTACTTCATTTCTTAATTATTTTTCGAATTAATAAATGAAGCCTATCGAATGTTGGGGTCCATTTTTTAGGGGTCACCCTGTATAAATACTAATCAGAGACTTAATAATACGTTTGGTTTAAATATGTTGCAATTAAAGTACTAGTAACCAGTGGTGACCGCGTTTTCTTAGTTCAAGAGATCAACAGATACCAATTTGCAACGAATTGGGCGGGGCTTAACGCAGTCAACGTACCCAGCACCTTTGATGCCCTATTTAGCACAAGGGCACTCATTATTTTTTCCAAGAGACAAGCCCTTCATAGTAATCGGATGCTCCGTACTGTTGCATCTCGCCCTGTCATATATTGACGAGTACTACCCGGCCTGACTCGACTGAGTTCACTACACCCCCGCCCATTATCTTATTGCTTTTCTCTGCCGCAAAGTTTCTAAGATAAATTCAGGAGCAGTCAAGGAAAAGTAGTAATCACGTGCAGCTAAAATTCTTGCCTAATGCAACAAGGGATGAATATTTCATTTGTACTTTCTTAATTAATATTTTCAGTTAGATGAAATTGTCTTTGTGCTCACACTCCTTCATAAATGTTAAACCATCGCTTATCGAGTGCATTAAAAATATTTACAGAAGGAATTTAGAGTACAATCACTGAGAGATAATTCCATCTTGAGGTTTCTTATAAGGCGAAATTACCCGAAAATGTTTAATTGGAAGTTTCAGTTTAAGTTTCAAACCATTTGTTCTATTATTATTAGAACTTTTGATACTTACTATTACCTCAGTCTGGTGACCAGGCAGCTGACCATTTTCCATAGAAGGCAAGTTAGGCTCCTCAAGTTTTTCCTCGTATGGTAAGCGATGAACTTCGGGAACAAGGTTCATCGTAAATTCCGAACGTTATCCAAAAACGTAACCAAATTTGGGCAACATCTTCAAGCTGTGATCGAACCATCGAATAAATAACAGAAAGCTTATATCACTCTTCTTATCTACAAAAATTAAGACAATAAATCCAAGAGTCTCATTTGCTTGACTCCAATGATACACATTCTACCTGATCTCCTAAAGTATATCTAAACTAACCTTTGTGTGAGCCAATACTTATCACCTTTACATTTATCTACGTTAAACATAAGACGCCATTGTTCGACCATTAAAAGAGGGCATTTAGTTCGTGCTGAATTTCTTCCCTGTCAATTCTGTGGTGCTTTTTTTCCCTCTCTTGCTTGGTATCATCTGCACATGTAGCTAACTTACTTAACAAATTCTAGTTTGGATCTTGTATGAATATTAAGAAAAGTACACCTTATGCCGCACCTATCAGTTTCTGCTAGTTACAGTCACACATTAAGTTGATTCGTCATTTATAACTACTCACTGCCTGCTTGTTATCTCTCGTTTTGAGCCCATAACCTCCAGCATTACTTTCTATTGTTTACATATTAAAAGGATATCTAGTGTTTACTTTCCAAGGAAAGCGCGAGATTAATTTCCTAAATCCTCAGAAGCACGTTTTAACTCGCCTTTTGACCAGAGGCCTAAATTGATTTTAAATTATTCTACAGGGTGGTCCGAAAGTCTTGTCACCCCCTATAAATCTTGTTTTAATTTTATATTTCAGATGACTAAAATTCTTGCAGTGAAGTCATGTCGCTCACCCTCCACGCTGTTGCTAAAATTCAGACGATCATCTCCCAATAAACTTGCAATCAGTCTCTCTTCCAAACGCTTGTGTCAGCCATCGGAAATAGAAAATTAAAATGATATTTACAGAAGCGGTGAGGAATTGCGTTCGGCCATATTATAATGTGTATTTATTTCTCGAATCGGAAGGAATCATGGCGTCGTTAAATGAGGGCAGGCAACTTTTTCCAAATAAACAGATGGTGCTTTTCATTCATTCTTTCACATTTAATGATGGCTTAAATCTGATTATTTGGGGGTCCCACGGAAACGTCCTCTACAAGAGGGGCCATTAATCTGATTACGCCCTCGGTCTGGCCTTACAAAAAGGCCCCCAGTGGCTTCGATGGTCATAGTTCTGTAGTTCCTGTAGTTATGACTATATTTAGAATAGAACATCCCCAATTTTCCTTTCGAACGGCTTTCATCAGGAAAACGATTCAGTCGCGTTCCTTTAAAATCCACTGAGTCACTTCGACCTCTACATATGAAAAATTATCCTTCAGGGCCAATACTCCTTATACAACTGCAACCTGAAATAGCAGCATGCCCTTCCCACCCCAGCACACCAGAGGAAATTGGTTATCTATCAGTTGCCTACTGATGTCATCGGTCCAAATGTGAAACAAACGCTCGTCATTCCTCCATTTTGATTAGAAAATGATCTTAGGCGACTGCTAAAACCCCAGAGTTTCCTAATGTCCTTAATGTCTCCAGCAACAATGTTTCTAATCTCTCGTTCACGTAGATCCCCCTCCTCCCTCATCCTATCCTTGTCTATCTGCTTATCTTTGTTATAAAGTTTAACATCCGCAATATTTTATTCCTCAAGAAAATCTCGGAAGACCTTTTTGTAGCCAAGTTTCCGTTATGGCGATCAAATCAAAGTTTTAATATGTTATAAATTCTTTAAGTCTCGAAACTTGTTTCTAATGACTTGCGCATTAATATGGAGACTCGTTAAGGTATTTTCTTACAGCAATGCTGCAACTCCCTTTGGCAGTACGTTTTCCGACTGATTAAATTCTGAGATTAGCATTTCTATAACGATTTTTCACAGTTTTCAAACACACGGCCTAAACTCGCATTTGTAACCTTAAAATAAATTCCGTTGCCTCCAAATAGGTAATTTCAGAAAAGGAGCCTCTAATGATTCTCAAAAATGAAACGTATCTTGTTAAATATGTCCATTAATAAACATAAGCTTTAATATGTAATTTATTTGCTCAATTATTGTAACTATTTTTGTTTCTAACATTTGAAAACTGTGAAAAATCGTTATAGAAATGTCAATCTCAGAATTTAATCAGTCGGAAAACGAACTGTCAAAGGGAGTTGCAGCATTGCTGTAAGAAAACCCCTTAACGAATATATATTTTAATGCGAAAGTTATTAGAAACAAGTTTCGAGACTTAGAGAATTTATAACATGTTAAAACTTTGATTTGTTAAACTTTGTTAAACTTCCGACCGAAACCAAGTAATGACGTCATAAATTCCTCCTCCTGGTGAACGAGTTCTTTTTTCCTTCCTCAGTCGACCCAAAACGACCTCAAAATCTTGGTTTCTAATAGGAGAATCACCAAATGAAGAAAAGGAGGCTTTTTTAGCCATTTCAAAATTTCCCTTTACCCTTAAAGAGAGCTAGTTGTCCATGCATGACACCAATTTTCCCTCTTTTCTGAATTATTTTGATTTTGTTTATTTACGCATGTTTAATTTTTTGCCCGCGTATAGTTTATAATTTCTTGGAAAACGTCATCACGAAATTGAACTATTGTATTCACCATATTTTGCTATAATACGATTTTGTTGTGAACGTCATTTGCAGAATTCATTTAGCAACGAATATATATATATATATATATATATATATATATATATATATATATATATATATATATAGGAGGGGGGCAGAAAGGTTGCCCAGATTTCATAGGTTAATAAAAAACAAAAACATGATCATACAAGAAAAAAATTTCTATTTATAATAATATCATTAAATGTCATTGTGATTTAACTGGTTTTGAAAATTGTATCACTTAATTGACAACCGCCAATGTTGATGCAGTTTTGAAGTCTCTCGAAAATTCACCATAGCCCTTTGAACCATGTCCAGTAGAATTGCATTGATTTCCTGAGTTATTGCTGTCTTTAGATTTTCTACAGTTACTGGCCGGTGTTGATACACTCGTGATTTGAGGTGCCCCGATAGAGAAAAATCTCAAGGAGCTAACTAAATCGGGGAAATGTGAGGCCACCCAATATCGCCTCGCAGAGAAACAAGATGACCCAGAAACATGTCACGGAGGACTCCGAGGGAACGTCGAGACGTATGCGATGTGGTACCATCTTGTTAGAACCATACATCATCCAGATTATGAGCGGCGAGTAACTGGACGACTTTAGGATGGATAAACTTTTCGAGGAGTTCACAATAACAGTCCGATCTAACAGGTAATGTAACACCTTTTTTTTTTGAATAAGGACCCCACACACCGAAATCACCCATGGCATACCAGATAGTAACCTTCACTCTGT
This sequence comes from Ceratothoa steindachneri, assembly GCA_963969495.1. Lineage (NCBI taxonomy): Eukaryota > Metazoa > Arthropoda > Malacostraca > Isopoda > Cymothoidae > Ceratothoa > Ceratothoa steindachneri. The sequence goes on from OZ018318.1 coordinate 37,557,387, forward strand.
AGAGTAGTCGTTCGTGAAGTTCACGAGGGTTATTGAATGACCACTATCGAAAGTTATGTTTATTAACCATCCTCGATAAATGGAAGTGCACTTCATCATTGCAGATCAGAAGAGCTGTTGGAAGGATAGTCGGCAGAATGGCCCGACACAAAGTCGTACGAGTTTCATAATCCCTCTCGCTTAGCTCCTGTACAACCACCATCTTGTAGGGATGCATGTGGAGATACCTGTATAAGATTCTGCGAACACTTTGAACGGACATGTGTGAGGCAGATGCGTGTTTTTGTGCGGGACGTCCAAGAGACTGCTTTATTGAAGCTGTCACAGCTGCAACATTTTCTGGCCCTGTAGCGGTCACAGGACAACCAGGACTCTGCTTGTTTGGCTAAAGTCAGAAACCCACCGACGAATTGTTTTTCCATCCGGTTCGAGAACATGACGCCGAAGCGCAAAGTGTCTTCGGAAGGAACGTTGCGTTGTTACGACAGACTCACCGTTCTTAAGAAACTTTTCCACAACAAATGCATGACGCTCTCCACTCGAGGCCATGGTGGGTACTACCTGAAACAGAAAATAAATGGCATTTAATATACTTCATAGAGAAACGAAGTTTTTTCTTGTATCATAATATGTTTGTTTTTTATTAACCTTTGAAATCGAGTCAAACTTTCTGCCCCCTCCCCTGTATATGTATATATATATACATATATATATATATATATATATATATATATATATATATATATATATATATATATATATATATATATAAAGTGCCCCGTAAAAGTTTACAACACACCATGAAAAACAGACGTTTATGTATTTGTAAGCACGATAGGTAAATGAATTTTTTATTACTGACAGGATATGTATTCAAGCAATAAAGTAAATCATCAGGACCATACAAAAACCTCAATATAGTTTTTTTTTGAAAAAATACATTTAAGTAGTAACGCAAAAGTTTACAATACATATCGCTTTTTATCACTTACTCATATATGTTCGAGAAGGAGGAACTTCGTACAATTTCTAGAACGTTCTACATTAATCTACGCACATAACTAGGGACTGGTATAAGCTATCGCGTCATTCTTTATAAGACAGCGTCCTGTAAACATTCGTACAATGGGAAAACAGAAACGAATCGATCAAGATCTTCGAAAAGGTATTGTAGACCTTCATAAAAGTGGCATTGGTTATAGAAAAGTATCTTCTCAGTTAGTAGTTCCATTGAGTTCAGTTGGAACGATAATACGTCACTGGAAGTCTCAAAATTCTACTCTTACTCTGATCGGTTCTGGCCGTCCTTGCAAGATAACCGAACAAGCAGGGAGATTATTAGTAAGAAAGGTCAGTAAAACACCCAAGGTTACTCTTAAAGAACTTCAGCGTGACTGAGAAGTGAGTGGAGTTACAGTGAGTAAAGACACAATTAGTCGATTGCTTCGTAGCATGGGCATCTACTCACGGTCTCCAAGGAAAACCACACTTCTTACAAGAAAACAGGTTCGTGATTCGTTCGAATTTTGTAAAAGAGGTTGTTAGTAAACCTGCAGAGTTTTGGAACAACGTACTTTGGTCGGATGAGAAAAAGATAGAACTGTTCAGCCGTAATGGAGCTCAGAGGGCATGGCGAAAGAAAGGTACAGAATACGCATCGAAGAACACTACCCCAACAGTAAAATATGGAGGTGGCTCAATCATAATCTGGGTGTGTTTAGGAGGTGCAGGTGTTGAAAATATCAAAACAATAGAATGAAGGATGAATGGAGAACATTATAGAAGAATCTTGAGGAAAGATTTACGTCCAAGTGTTTATTCTCTTTAATTGAAACAGGATTAGATCTTTAAACAAGATAATGATCCAAAGCATACAGCAGAACAGACACAAAATTGGTTTAGATCAAATGGTGTAAATGTTCTAAATGGCCTAGTCAATCCCCAGATTTGAACCCTATTGAAAATCTATGGAAAGAACAGAAGCTCAGAATCGAAAAACGAGAACCAACAAAAATGTCTGAACGGAAGAAAATATGCATTGAAGAATGGAGTAATATTAACACAAAAACATGTAAGAAGTACTTAGGAGACTACTCTAAGCGGCTACAAGTTGTTATTAGCAACAGTGTTTATGCTACTAAATATCAAGAAACGATTTGATATATATGTTGTAAATTCTTGCGTTACTAATTAATTGTATTGCTTCGACAAAAAATTATATTGATGTTTTTGTATGGTTTTGATGATTTACTTAATTGTTTGAATACATATCCTGTCAGTAATAAAAGTTTCATTGACCTAACGTGCTTATAAATACATTCATGTCTCTTTTTCATAGTGTGTTGTAAACTTTTGCGGGGCACTGTATATATATATATATATATATATATATATATATATATATATATACGAGGGACGGTCAATAAGTTTTGCAAATCGGTAGGGCAAAACAGAGGAAGGGGGATGGCTGTCTGTGGGGATGTTAGGACAAGTTATGACAGGTCAGGACCTGCAGCCGCACGCTCCTGCCTCGTCTATTTTAGAAGCAGGAGCTGATTACAGATCGTCAGTCACAAATTTTTCAACAATGGAGAAGGTTGAGCACCGCGCAGTGATCAAATCTTTGATCAAGGAAGGCAAGAATGCAAAAGAGATCCATGAACGCATGGTTGCAGTGTACACCGACACCGCCCCTTCCTATGCAACCATTGCTCGCTGGAATAAGGAGTTCTGCCATGGATGTGAGTCCCTTGAGTTGGGATCTAATTTTGCGTGATTTCCTAAATTAGAGGAGCGGCGACCAAAATCCAGAAGATGCCTTTACTGCTAAGTGAAAGACGTTCGGAGAAGAGTCGTTAGGGGAGCGAGGCTAAATTCCTAATCCATCACACACATCCTTCCCTTAACCCCAGTGGGTTAGTGAAGTTTATAGGCGGATAACGGGGGAAGAAGATAGAGTTAAAGATCGACGCGACGAAGTCCGGCGGCAGTGCCCAGCAATCAACGAAAGCAACAAAGAAGAATCTCATACTGAGCCAGTTCCTGGTGGTCACACCGAAAATTAGCTTTTTCGAATTGAGAATCACTCTCTTACATCTCTCGTCAGGGAAACTCCCCCTATCCCGGTTTGCAACAAAAAACAGAGATAGTCCTCGCCATTGAGAAATACCCATAGTGAACTCCCTTAAACCCACCCAGTCTTCAAAGGATTTACTCTTTGATCATCGCTCGTCAGTGCGAAGCATCCCAAGATTAACTAAGACAACATGATTAACGCCATTCATCGCCCTCACCGAAATCACGTGTTGCTTCAAGCTCCTCTCCTCGCCAGTCAAACAGCTGAGTGTCTGTGAGCACGCCCACGCGCCTAACCGAAAAAAACATTTTTTGTCTACATAAAATCCAATGCCAAGGTCATTCCTTAGCCGGATTCACGTGCGCTTTTTTAAAGGTAAAGAAATTAAACTATTTTTGAGTGTCAATTTGCGTCCAATATTTAAGTGAGCTTGGGGTCAACCATTACTTTATAATCATTTGGTTTAACTCAGTAATTCTAACATAAACTCGAAAATTCATAGCTCTATAGTTTTTTTTTAGATTTCACCTTTTTATGTTGTAATTGAAGATATATTTCTTTTAGAAGTATTTAATTCAATCCTTGAAACACTGCATATGGCACTAGAAACTCTCAAAGATTCAATAACGTAAAATAATATAGAACTCTTAGAGAAACCATAATCAAGGAGTTATTCAAGTACGTAACAAACCTACGTACCTACACCAACGCGGCTCCTACAATACCATGACAATATTTATATATATATATATATATATATATATATATATATATATATATATATATATATATATATATATATATATATATATATATATATATATATATATATATATATATATATATATATATATATATATGGCAAGATTTAGATGGTATTTGTGACGGCCTTAAATTTTTCAAAAGAGTGGAACAAGAAAAGCAAAGTGAAGCTTTGGTGTGACCGTTTGTACCTTCAATCATAAATCCAAGGATGTCGTTGTTGTTCCGCTTTATGAATCACAGGTTTGATGACAGGTTTGTTGCAACTTCACCCTTCTCGACTTCAGAAAGAGGGACGAAGGTTTGAACGACTTCAGCGACTAAGTCTTTCACCATTATTTTAAAACGGATTTAAGCAAAATCAATGGAGATTTAATTCTTACGTTGCAGGAAATTTTTGGCATTTTAAAAAAAAAATTTACCCAATATTCCGTCACCCACATCTTTGGTCCCCTGAAGACGTTGCTTGTGCGCTTTTACCTTTTGTTGGGTAATACCACCTTTCTCTAGTTATTTCTTTTTATATTTTTCTTAATTATGAGAGTGATTAGATTGGTTTAAAAAATATTATAACTATAAAAACATACTTAGTTCTCCTCTTTTAGATATGCAAATTAATTGTCTTTCAATTACCATATTCTTGCGGGTGTTGGCATAAGACGCGTTCTACCTAGCAAAGAAAATCTACCTCTAATTTTTGTGCGGTATACTTAAGTTAATTAGTTGATAGACCAAAATGTGCCATTTATATAATTTCTGTTTTTACCTCATCTGAAAAATGAGTTTACGTAAACTGTATACGAATTTTTTGCATCCGAACAGAATGAAATTACTTCTTGGCGTGAACGTGGCTTCAGTGGGGAAGTTGTCTATGCTGAACCATGTTGTGGAAGTGAAATACGGGAAAAAATTAAGCGAAAGAGAAGTGGTGACGTTTGCTTTATTCTCCGTGACCCCTAAAGTTGCCAGGAAATTTCTAATGAACAGAATCCTAAATAAATGGTGAGGTTAGAGAAAGTGAAAAGTCTTGTTAAATTACATCACGCGCATTCGCCAGAGATGTAAGTGCAGGGGCCAGACAAGACCGAGGAGGCTTTTAAGTTCCCGGAACCTACTGATATATGAGCCAGGTTCCCTCGTGGGGGAAGAGTAGAGGTATTTATCAAGAAGGTCTTGGATAATGGGGTCTTAAATAAATGGGTGTTTTCCTAGGGCGTAATAGAACGAGAGCCAAACCGTGCACATAAATAACCATTTTTTCCCTCTCATATTTTACTGGTCGAGAAAACCCGACAGAAAATTTGCCCAATATTCTTTACTATTAATTCAGTTTCGCGCCAATTTATCCTTTCATTTCTTCTTTTGCTCCTTAATTTGGTGGCTTAGAGATGATATACACTATGAAGCATATTTGGATGGGTGTATGGGTGGGCAGGTGTGAATAAATATCCTCATTCGGCTGAGGAGGGGTCGTGTGTATGTCTGAATTAATGGGAGATGTCGTAGAATAGACTCTCGACGATATACCATATATAACTATTCGTTGAGGGAACTTCTTTAATTATTTTTAGAGTGCGTGAATGTCTGGCTGGCCGATATTATGTATTTTTAGATATGCTTAACAGTCGGAACTGAGCTCAAGAAAAATAATATTGCTATCATTAATGAAATAGAGTTTTACTAATAATAACTATCAACAATACACAAAACGGAAAATATTGACATAAACAGAGAATGGAAAGGGTCGTGGGGGCTCGGGCTAATCCGAGGATTAAAAGATTTAAAAAGGTAAAACAAATATAAAGTTAAAGAGATGGGATGGTTCGCTAAACCATTTAAAGCACAGGATAGAATTGACAAAAGGGGTAAATACTCAAAGGTAACGTTCGGCTTACGTAATTTTATACTAGTGGTGCAGAGGAAGTCCACTTGAAGGAATTTTCGGTCCGCTGGCGAGTTCCAGCCGAAGGGGGGGGGGATAAAAGGATCCTGACGTGGCGTCTTGGGAATGAGAACCGTTTCTCGACGAACGGCTTGAAGAACAATGGCTGTTCTACGTTGTTCTCTTCTGAACAACAGGGGGGGGGGGGTGAGAACCGTCTCTTGTCTACGGGCTCAAGAACAATGGCTGTTCTGATGTTGTTCTCTTCTGAACAACAAAGGGGAAGGACGAGAACTGGTTTTTGGCGAACGGGCTCAAAAGAACAATGGCTGTTCTACGTTGTTCTCTTATGAACAACAGGGGAAGGGGTGAGAACCGTTTCTTGTCAACGGGCTCGAACGAACAATGGCTGTTCTGACGTTGTTCTCTTTCTGAACAACGAGGGGGAAGCCTTGTGGACTTGGCGTCACGAAAGGCTCGAACCTTAACACTCAAGGGATATTGTCCTCCTTCTGGACAAGTGATGGTAAATCTCGAGGTCGAGGTCCCTTGGCGCACAAAGTGAGAGAGGGTCGGGGTGATGTTTCGCGATTAAAATCTGGATCTCCAATCTGCTCTTAGTGGTAAAGTTTTCATCTAAATAGTCGAGACACTCCCTTGGCGTGGGGGACAATGGAGTGGGAGCTTCGACGGAATGCACAGCCGAGCCTGGGAACAATGCCTTATCTGCCCATAAGCCTAACTCAATCTGGCGAGGTCGGCGTGAGGGGGCGAACGGGGGAAGATAAACCTCCTTGTTTAAACATTGACTCAGGTGACTGCGATAAGGCGCCAAGCTTCAAATCGAAGATGCACGTGGTAAGCATCGTGGTTTTGAATAACACGTGATAGGGGTTGAAATTAACGCGGCCACAACCCGTTTTATCACAGGAGAGTTTGTGTAGATTAGAGATGGCACAGTATGAGGCGATTATCCTATTTTGTATGTGTCGCTTAGAGAAGGACCACAGTATAAAGTGTGGTTACTGTGTGTGTGTGTGTGTGTGTGTGTGTGTGTTTCTAGTGACCGTGTGACTGAGGGCGTGAGGGTCTTAGAGATTTATTTCTCGGAAAACAAGTAAAACAATAATATTGGAAGGATGAAATTAATATCTTTTATGGGTCTATTTAGCCCCATCATAAGCGTAAGGATTTTTTTTAAGAATGTATAGGATTGGTGCTCGTTTCCGGAGAGAATTTATTTCACCTTACTTCAGCTAAGCTCTTCATTTCAAAACTGTTGAGAGAGAGGGCCTCTCTTTGAGACACGCATCTTCAGCTTTATCCACAGTTGTTGGTTGTGGTTCAAATCTTGTGGTTGAGAAGGCCACTTGATTAGAGCAATGCGGCGTTCTGCTAGGTATTTCTGAGTAGATTTGCTGGTATATTTTGGATCCTTGTCTCATTGAAAAGGAAAATGCTTTCCATGTAGTAGTTTTCTAGCCAATTGCTTTTGATCCATTCTATCACTTTTAATACGTCAGTCCTAGTATCAATAAAACATCCCCACAACATAATAGAACCTCCTCCATGTTTGACAGTATTGACGGAGATCTTTTATATGTCTTCGACATACGAGTATCTCCACTAAACGTACCGTTCGTCATTTCAACCATATTTATCTCATCTGGCCTTATTATTTTATCTAATTTAGCTTGGCTATCTCCCAATTTCTCTTTAGCGAACACCAAACGGACTTTTATGAGCTCTCTTCAATAGGATACGTCCATGAAGTCTTTGCCGGTGTAAATAACTTTGTAGTGTTGAAGCGTATACATACATATATCTACACCAAGAGCTGCAAGGCTTGCCTATAACTCAGATGATGAAGTTTTAGGTTGTTTTCCTCTGTCTTCATTATACATAGTTCAAACCTCTCTAAGGCTAATTTGCTTTGTTCTAGTTTCACGCGGATGATTTACTGTAAGGCCCTTAGAATTATATTTCACAATAATGTTCCTTACAAAAGAAATTGGAATGCTTGCAATGAAGGAGAATTTTATATATAAATAAGCGGTCTTGTGCAGTTAAACAGTATGATATGGTGCAGATTCTGAATCCTCAGCGGTCTTCTCCATTGCTCTCTTGGAAATGTTTCCTTGGCAAAGTCTTGACAACAGATAGCAAATATGTTAATCACACGCTAACATATATATATATATATATATATATATATATATATATATATATATATATATATATATATATATATAAATATACGGGTATATATATATATATTATAAGTATAAATTTCTTCTCATTAAAGATGTTTCCATTTCATAAAATATAAAAGTTATAAACTTTCATTAGACACAACAAAAACAAAAGGTGCTGCAAGAGAAGCAATTTTATCCAAGATAGTATTATTTATGAATTTTAAAATGACTGTTTTTGTTTTATTAAGTTATTTTAGGGATCAGGATTTCTCAAATGTAATGACTACCACACTACAGTTGACTTCTTGACGTTTGGAGACAATTTTTTTTGTTACTTCACACATTGGTATTGATTCGCATCATTTTGTCAATTCCCCGAAGAGAGCTACAGCTCTCTCCGTTGTATCGTTCAAGACTTGTAAAGAACCAACAGTTTTTTCATTAATTTGTATTTTTTATCCTCCTCCAACAAGGCTGGATTTTTTAGAAAGATTTAACCATGGTTTACTATGCTAAAGAACCTTTTTTGACGTTGTCACGCTCTCTGACTATATGCTTTAAGACGCATAACTTTTTCATGACTTTCCAATGACATTGACAGCTTTATTTTTCTTTAAAGGTCCACATCATCATCCAATAAGATGACAACAACCAACTCTTCTCTTAAGTATTACAAGTATCTTCTGAAAACGTTGTAAATTGCTTTCCAAATCTCACGGTCATGGGATTCATTGAGCAAGTTAACCACTTGAGGTGGTTACACGCATTTTAAGAGGTAAAATCTCAAAATGTTTTTTATTATTAGATAGAACTACATATCATGTTGTAGTACCCAAGAGTCTTATTGGCTCAACAATAAATTCTCGGAAACCACTCTCAACGCTTTTTCTTTTACGTTTGGCACGTTCAATGAGGATAGGAAGGGGACCCTCATTTGTTTTCCCATGTTGTTAATACATGGGCCTATTGTGGGACAAGCTAAATGAGAAAAATGACTAAGAAGAAGAAAATGGTTAAGGTAGACACCCTCTTATCGAGGAGTACCTAGACCTGACAGAGTTTCGCCAACCACACGTGTGCAGTTACTCAGCTACGAGGACTCGACTCCCCGAAAAGTAGGATAAAGGTGACGGAAGAGATTACTCAAGTCCGAGTCAAGTAGGATAAGTAGAATGCCTTGAGCATAAAGTTGAAATGCTTCCAGCATAAAAATCTCGACATCAGCAGTCACCTGAGTATGACCGAATTAAGTCTAAAATCTATAAATGAAAACAGTAATAGGAAGAGGTAAAGGTAAAACTAAAGATAAGTCGGTGAAAAGGAAAAAGTCAAAGATTTTACAATAGTTTGCCCTGTGCAAATCCAACACCTGCTTCTGTATATTCAGACATGAATTTATCTATTAATTGATTAAGTTTATTCCTTACGAGGCTCTATTTCTTTGTAATCCTGTTAGGTAAGATTTGTTTGCTCTATAATTGCAGATCTACATGCTATGTTAATTTGCTTTTGGGTTAAGTAAGTAATAATTTTTGGTCGTGGTTGATGTTTCGCTGAATAAGTTCTTCTTGTGCATTTAACTAAGTCAAACTTTTCTTGAATTTAATACATATTTCGAGTAAATAAAGTTTATATATATATATATATATATATATATATATATATATATATATATATATATATATATATATATATATATATATATATACATAAAGAGGTATGCGATAGTAGAAATAATAATTTCTTATACCAGATTTTTAGGAACAAACCTTATTTCATCTTCAGTGGCTATGGACAATAAATAAATGTTATACCAAGTGTATCAGACGCATTTTACAACATATCAACCGAAAAAAGAGCTTAAATTGGGATAGCATATACTCGTAACTCAGAGTAAAATAACATGACTAAAAGTGAAACAATAAGAATATATCTTAAACCAAAGGACACAAACTAATTTAAATTACAATGATAAGATATTAAAACTAGACAATTATAAATAATAGGTGGAAATAAAAGATTATTTGACTAACTAGCATACTTAATATAATAAAATGAGTACATACATAAAATTAAATAAAATTATTAACATTCACTAGAATTTAATTGAATGAGAAAGATCTGAATTAAAAGCAACATCACAAAAAATAACCTTGGCTCTCGAGGTTGTAGGGGGTAACTAATTGTATTCAACAAAATAATAATGGATTGAGTTGTGTTTAGTGAGATACGAGAGAATTGGTTGATTGAAATATATTTACTGTGTACTTAATTTGATTAACGATGAGTAATAATTTATTTCGGAGTTCAATCTTATATATACACGGATTCAAGTATTTTTAAATATATTAAACTGGGTCCATTTTAAAAGACAAGTATCATTCAATTTTGCTTCTGTCACTAGAACTGGAATTTTAAATAGACTTCCCATAGTATGTACATAAGCTATCAGTACCTCTTGGTCCTATTCTTTCAGCAATAAACACCCCAATTATAATTTGGCCAAGTTTCTCGTTCCAGTGATTGATCCCCTGACCAAGAATAAGCTCAATTTACCTGCTGCCTTTTAGTTTGTAGATTGTATTTCTTCACTTCAATAAGGCAATTGATTCATGGTTACGTTTGATGTCGACTCTTTGTTCACGAACGTATCCGTTGCTCAGACTTCCAATATCATTATTATTTCACTTCTTCGATCTTCCTCATCAGCTCTTGATTTGAGCAAAACATTGTTTGTTTGATAAACCTTTTGACTTGGCTGTCAAAGAAACAGTATTTTTCTTTAACGGAGAACTCCATCTTCAACAGGATGGGTGGCGATGCAGTCTCCTTTTACATCTTCATTTGCCAATTCTTTCTTTGCTTCCACGAAAAGTCCTGGAATTATTGTTGAATGTCCCTTTGAGTTCAAACCTCTGTTTTTAAAAAGATTTGTGGATGATCACTTTATGATTTTTAAACACAAAGATCACGCTCTCTTATTTTTAAAATACTTAAATGCACAACACAGCAATATCAATTTCTCAATGGATATTAAACATAATAGCAAAATTTCATTTTTAGATGACCAGGAATGAGTCTAGGTTTTCCTCTTCGGTTTTTAGAAAACCCACCGCCATTCTTCTCGATACACATTTTTTTAACAGAGTTGTCCTCAAATTTAAACTTTTGGCACCAATTCCAGAATTCATCGGGTATTCCGTATCTGCTCTTATTGGTAATCTTTCGACCAAGAAATTGGTTATTCGAAAGACATTTTGCATTATAATTTCTCTCCCATCAATATGTTGAATAAACTAGTGTAAATTTTCTGAATAAAAATTTTATTCCAAAACAAACTATTACAACTTGTTCAAAACAGAACGTATACATAAAATGAACCTTTTGGAACTACCTGACCTTTAAACTCAGCAAAGATATCAGATCGCTTATTTCTATACATTTTCCCTAATCTAATTTTATCATTATTTTTGACAATCCCTTTAGTTTATCATTTTTCTTCATTACAAGTATCCCATCCCAAAACTTATGAGATCCCCGGTTGTTTACTTATAACTGTGAGCGACCTGCAACTGTCGCTGCATTGGTTAACAACTTTGCAGCTACAACTTCGTATCTCTAAGCAAATTGGGGTTTTATATACTAGAACTGGTCGACCAGTTTCCATAACTGAGCAGTCGCATATTCGTTCAGATATCACTAATAGTGGCCATTCCAGTGTTACGGATATTTTTTCTCCAATTAATACTGAACTAATGATGAGAAAATCTCCCGGGTAAAGTATCATTTAATTCGGGTAAGGTTTACCTGGTGCTCGATGATGTCAAAGTTTTACCCCCGGAGCTCAGGCATTGGAATCCAGGTCCCTCTCTCTTATAGGGAATATTAGGCGTTAATGAAGGAGGCTTCAGAGCTCCCAACCACTCATTATTAGCCAGTTGTGCCAAGGTTTGTTTCCCTGCATCAGGGTACAAACGTCAATGGTCTGTTACAACTTTCAAGAGAAACTAGAGCTGATCTTCGTCGCATGTCAGCAATTGCTCATACTCCTGAATATGAGCGACGCCCCGCTCGGCGAGATCATTTCTTACACAGAAGCCATGCATGCAGCCTAGGTAGGCAGGGTGATTCGGCCACTCAGAAATTCACTTTCCAGGAGCCTTTTCTTCGGAGAAGCTGGCAGGGTGGGCAGTCACAAAATCTTCGGGTCAGCGCCCAGTGATCACACTTGCAGTAAGTGTGGGTCGCTTTGGTGGAGATTCGTTACTATCATCTTCCTCTTATTTATGGCTGCCTGCATCCGTCGCTTGTCATCGATTGTTTTGTCCTTATCGAAAAGGGCCAAAGCAACAAGCTCTTCAGATAACTACCAAAGGTGACTCAACATCTTCTTCAGTGCTCACTCTGCCACAGGCTTGTTGATGGTCGAGTAGCAGTTTAGGGCCTGGAACAGTGTAAGATCATTGCGGGGAGTGGCAGATGCCAATGATGTCTCCGTTCATGCCTTGCTGTAAATCTTCACAGCGAATACGGAGACTCTCCGGAGGCCTTACTACTCCTGCTGGTCAGCGTGAATTGCTTCCGGAACATCCATACCTTCAGTGAGTATATTACCTTGCTCATCCATCTGGCGCGATGCATTGGGCCATGTGCATGGATTGGTACCCCGCGTTGGGATATACTGTTGATAAAGATAAGCGTTAGTTCCAATAGCTCCCTGCAGTCATTTTGGAGTCCTGTACATTCATCCAGCGCCTTTCTGAACCACTCAACGTCAACTTCCAACAAGAGAAGGGAGACATCTTCTGTCCCTGCGCCGGTCACATACTGTTGCTGATCGATGAACTCCCTCTTTGCCTGGAAACGCCAAAGCAGAACGGCTCTGGCCCTGCCGTAAGTCCCATTACAGAAGGGAAGACAGCTACAATCACAAGCACTAGGACGTGGTGCCGGCAGGCAAAGTAGAGCAAGTCCTTGGCGAGAGCTCGCTCAATTCGAACATATGCGCCCTGGTAATGACCAGTGTTCACTGCAGTGGTGTCAAAACCCATGCTGATGATTCGGTTTATCAGTCCCTATTCTAGCACTATCTCAACAACAGCACAAGCAGAGTCAGTGCAGCTGCCAATGGAGAGCTTGGCTACTCTGAGAAGCTGAGATATGCTTTTCAAGGATTAGAAGAATATCAACGTGTTGACGGCGGTGATTGCGGATGGAGCTTTGCTTAATATTCAGCTCTTCGGGTTGTGGCCCAGAGAACGTGATGTCTTTGTTAAGGCCTAGACAGCTATACGGTCGCTCGACTTCGCTGAATCAGGGATGCTGCTATACCTGGCCTTACAACATTTCGTGAGCCTCGGTTTGCTCATTTTGGGCCGGTTGGGCCACTGGTGCTGCTTTGGGAGATTTAAATGGGGCTACTGAGAGGAGCGCTGCTGCTGGATGATTCAAACTCTGCAGTCGCCGATGATCTTGTGGCTTTGTAAAGCGCCTTCTCCTGCCTTGATGTCTTGTCCGCGTGGCGCTCTGCAACACGCTCTCAAGAGCAGCTTCCACGGGATCAACGCCACCCATTCCCGCACCTCACCCAGGCTTGCGCTGGTCCAGGAGGAATTCCTTGTCCTTTGCGTTTAATATTATCACCAATACCACCTGCATGGGCTACGTAAGACAAGTCATTTGGTTTCTCACTAAACTTATTTACTCGTTCACTATGATTCGAGGTATTGCACTTCTTTTTCCTTCGATTAAGGGCATATTATTTATGCACCTTCTCGAACTTGGTGGCCACCTTATTAATTCGTTGCATTGGAATTCTTGCCCTAACCCAGATTTCTTCCACAATGAGGGAGACCTCATGTGCCAAAACACTGATCGTCTTCTTTTGAACATTGAGCTTGTAAAAATAACTAGACCCAGGACTTCTCTCGTAGATGGTAGATGGGCTCCAGAGATTGTTTCCAGTGGTGTCTCACGGTACCGTTTCTTCATTTTGGTGCTTTCCATCACCCACAAAGACAAAAGTGCACATCTAGAAAAGAAAATTATACTACTTTAGACGGATGAAATTAGATGAATTATGTTATTGAGACATTTGCCACAATTACCTACTACACACATTACTACTACAATTAAGGCATTCCTAGTAAGGTAGTAGACAATATTTATAGACATGTCAGTGTTGTTTTTCTACTAATGGAAAATGTAGTAAAGACCATCTCGGGCATTTATTCGTGACAAAGGCCTCTTTACCGTTTAACACTACATTGCCTTCAGGGGAAAACTTCCAGAACATTGAGCACTAGGTAAATGTCATGCTATTTTGTTAAATTTTGTGTACAATTATTTCTAATGAAGTGGAACAAGGATCCGAGTGGGGAGCACTATTTTTACAACTTTTTAACGACCACCCTAAAAAATATAAAAATATATATATTCAACTACAAGCCGATGACCAGGAAAGTACTCAATGTGATTATTCAATTGCTTTATTATTGACATTTCAAGCCAAAATCTCTTCGGAATTTTGTTTTTAAAATGAGCAGCTACAAACGCGAAATACACAAGAATCGGTTTAAGAAAATTTACGCAAATCTTTGAAGGTAGAAAACACTCATATTTTTCAGTAAAAATATGGTAAAGGAAGAATTATTTGCTTATTTTTCAAATACAAACCTCTAAACGAGGAATCTATGTTACTACATGAGCACGAACCAAGCAGAGCTATACATGTACATATGTCAAAAGAACAATTGAGGCATGTAACTAAGTACTAGGGCTCTGCTTCGATTACAAGATATTATTTATATATTATATTATATTATATTATATTATATATATATATATATATATATATATATATATATATTATTTCTCAATAAGAAAACAATGGCGAGGAGTAGACTTAAATCCATCATCAAAAAATCTTTATTACGATTGAGTAGTGCAACGTTTTGACCTTACGGTCATCTTCTGGCTCTAGAAAACAGATTAAGATGTACAAATATACAAAATAGGTTTAAGTGGTCACCGCAAATTATAATTATAATAACAAGGGAGTAAAGTACAACGATTTAAGGAAAGAAGAAGAGTAAAATTGTACATAAAAACAACTAGAAACTGGCTAATAAAAGATTAAAAACCAACAAAAAACTCAATACAAAACCAAACGGATAAAATGAGAAACATACGAGTACCTTGAATCTTTGATATTCAGTGAGAATATGGTGTGGTAGAGAGATGACGGGAAATATAACAGTTTCGCTAGTAGTGGTTGTTTAAAGGATGTTTAATGCAATAGAAGAGGAATCAGAATTGAGTGAGGGAAATAGTGTTTTGATATAAATAGATTCAGTGATACGTAGTGACAGTTGGGTCTAAGTTGGAAACCAAAATCTCGAAATCATTCAGGGGATGGAATTGTTTGGCATTTAATCGAGTGCTCTTTTATAGAAGAATGTTCTTTTTTATTAAGAACTTTCCCTGTTCTAAGGCTGATGCCCATGTGAGAGGAAAAAACATGCCTGAAGGAAACGTAGGGTGCTCCCAACATATTTTCCAGAGGTAAACTCTAGACAGGAGTAAAAATAAACTACACCACTACCTTAGTCCTTAGGAGTTTGATCTTTAATTTAAAAAAAAAATTAAATTAAGGCTGCACAGCGGAAACTACCTGGATTATATTATTATTTATTTACACAAGGCCTCTTCCCATACCTCGGGGAAGCAGGATCAAACAGCAAGACAAACCCTCACTAACATACACCTTAGCCTCCAGGTCCAGAAACCTAGCCTACCAGACTAGAGCAGCAGAAAGAGGGCTACCCACTGCTGGTGTCGAAATTTGTCAGATGTACACCCGATGCAATGCAAATTTCTGTGTACCTCGTTATATGGCTGTCTAAACTCCTTGGACCAGCTAGACTCATAACTTGGTCTATCTGATCCGAGGTATCAACCTCAAGGCTGCGTCATTTAACAATTGTTCACAAAAATTCTTTATGCATCCCTGTCTTGGCATACGAGTTTAGCACGATCCATACTGATTCCTCTCTTTTGTACAGTATCTTTCACCTCATTTGGCCATCCCATAGGAGGTCTTCCCCGTCCTTGCACACCACTCACACTTGATTTATACACTCGTTTCACCAACCTTTCGTTGTTCATTTTTTCTACATGACCATACCAGCTCAACACTCTTTTATCGAGTCTCTCATCTAATTTCACATTTAATCCCATTCTCGCTTAAATGTTCGCATTCCTAGTTCAATCCCATCTAGTTACACCACACATACCTCTCAGGCACTTCATCTCCATCACACTCAGTTTCTGACGATCACTCCTCTTCAGTCCCCAACACTCACTACCATACAAAACTGTCGGGATAACTATACTCTCATGCAGAACTTTCTTAATCCCAACTCCTAAACTCCTTTCTTACAAAACACTTTTCATAGCACGAACTGTTAAGAAGCCAGCTTTCAGTCTACTTTGAACATCCTCACTCACATCTCCATTATTACTTATCACACAACTAAGGTATTTAAAGGATTCTACCTCCTCCATCACTTCACCCTTCAGCATAATTTTCATTGCTGCCATTTCATCTCGACTACACAACATAACCTTACTCTTTCCAACATTTATCTTTAATTTACGTCTTTTGCATACTATGCCAAACTCCATAAAAAGTCTGTAACCCTTCCTGTGAATTAGCAGCCAATGCAGTATCGTCTGCAAACCACAATTGGTTTACTTCTCACTCCCGTCCACCAAGATCTTTCATAACAAAATCTCTATCCAATGCTCTCATTTTCACCTCTCTCACTACTCCATCTATATATAGATTAAAAAGTCATGGCGACACCACACAACCCTGTCTTAGACCCACTGTCACTTCAAAACTCTCACTCTGCTCCAAACCCACCCCTATAAAAACTCTGAATTCCTCTCAGTAAACTTCCACCAACACCATATATTCTTAGTACATTACACAAACTTCCCTGTCTATTCTGTCGTATGTCTTTTCCAAATTCATGAGAGCAAAGAATACCTTCTCACGTTTCCTGGTTGCTTTTAGACATATCTGTCTAACTGTAAACACCTGGTCACTGCACCCTCTTCTTGTTCTAAAACCGCACTGTTTTTCTCAAATTGACTCATTTGTAAAATTTCTTACTCTCTTAATCAAAATCTTTCTATACACTTTACCAACCACCGATAACAAACTAATCCCCCTATAGTAAGCACAATCACGCATACCACCCTTTCATTTATACAAAGGCACAACCGCTGCACACTTCCAAGCCTCTGGCACACCTCCTGCTATAAAACACACAGTCAACAGCCTTACCAACCATTCAGTAATGACTTTTCCACCATACCTTAAACATTCACCCTGTATATCATCCATACCCACAGCCTTTCCTGCTTTCAAACTTTTTACCGCATTTTCGCTTCACTAGCATTAATGTTTTCATCCATTACATTCACACCACCCATCGGCCTCCCTTCGGCTGCCACATACATAATCTCAGCACTTGTGTTATCCGTTACATTCAGCAAGAATTCAAAATACTCCTTACATCTTTTCCGTACATCCTCATCTTCAACCAGTACCTGTCAATTTGCATCTTTCACACACGTTTTTATACCTGATTCAGCTTTCCTTTCTCTCTTTATTTCCTTCCAGAACATCTTTTTATTTCTTTCAAAACCTCTCACTAATTTTTCACTCCACCTTTTTTCGCCATTCTCTTCGCTTCTTTCACCATCCTTTTAACCTCCTTTCTTTTCTCCTTGAATACCCTATAACTTTCAGCACTTTTATCTTGCAGCCACCTTTCAAATAACAATCGCTTCTCGCATATCAGCTTTTTCACCTCTTCATTCCACCATTCGCTTTTTTTTTCTAATACCCTTTCGTTTCACTCTTCTATTACCGCACACTTCTGTCACACTACCAATCACTGTTTCCTTGAACATCGCCCACTCTTCTTCCACTTCCTTCCTTTCTTCTCCTTTCACTTCATCCATTTAGAACCTAGCAAACTCTGATATTCTCTTCTTACTCACTTATCACCCAGCTTTTCAACCATGATTCTTACTCTATAAGACTTCCTTCCATTTTCCTCCAGCCATACTTCACTCTCAATCCTGCTTCCACTATAAAATGATCGAGCATACCACCAGCTACACCTCTCAACACATTCACATCCAACAGCTTTTCAAGTATCCTCTTGCTCACGAACACATAATCCATTAATGCTTTCTCCACAAGCGTTCCTGTTTCATACCTACACCAGGTATACTTAGGAACACCTCTCTTGTTAAAGATTGTGTTCCCTACTACTAACTCGCATTCCAAACAAAACTCCACTAACCTTTCACCACTTTCATTGTTTCCACTCACTCCATATTTAGCAATCACACCTTATACTGGCACCTCTCCCACTCTAGCATTCAAATCACCTAACACAACAACATTTTCATTATAATCAAAGCCTTGCACACACTCTCTCTCAATCCATTCCAAAACCTCTCAATTTTCTTATTATTCCTCTCTTTCCCTGGACCATACGCACTAACTAACACCCATTTCTCAGAACCAATCCTCATTCGTACCCACATCAGTCTTGACGAAAACTCACGCCAATCTATCACACAATCTTTCAGATGCTCTCTTACTATCAGTGCCACACCTTCTTTCGCCCTACTACTTTCACTCACTCCAGATTTTCTGCCCTTCCTACTTCCGAATCTAACTTCGCCTACTCCCTTTAGCTTTGTCTCACTCAATGCCAAGACATCGAGAGGCCTACTTTTAAATAGGTCTCCGATCTCCTTTCTCTTTTCCTCACTTGAAATACAACCACGCACATTCAAGGCCCCAATATTTAAGGTTCGGATAAGCTTTCACCTATCGTCCCCCTTATCACTGTCTGATTCCTTCGTGGGAAAGAAAGATACAAGGGGATGGGGTTCCCAGCCCTCCACCCTCGGATTTTCTTTGTAGGTTTACTCCCATAGCCTTTATCTAGATAGGCAGTAGGTCTGGCATACTTTTTCCCTACACCAGAGGGAAGATTTATAATCTGGGTTTACTCCCATAACCTTTACCTCAAAAGGTTAAACTAAAAGGCAGCAGGGGTTGTATTCTGGGTTTACTTCCATAGCCTTTGCCTCAACAGGTAAACCCACAAGGCAGCAGGCCCCTATTAGTCGCCTTTTTAAACAACGCAGTGGCTACGTTGGCGTTCAACATGCATCATTGAATCATTGTAAAATATGTGTATATCTTAGGAAATTTTGATTGGTCAATCATTATAAATTAATCAAATAATGATAAAAACGGTATTGATATAATTATAAAATGACGGTAGTTCGGAAATTACCTTTTCAGGCAAGGTATGCAATTTTATAAATATACATTGTACTAAATAGTTTATTACTTTTTGTTCGCATATATATTTGACGACAATATTCTGTTTTGTTAAACTGTGTTTGAGTTCTTCCTCTCAAGCGGTTCTCCCAGTGCAGAAGTTTCCACTTTGCGATGCCGCTCTTTATCGTAGTGGAATATCAATTTTCAGTTTATCGTCGTCGCCTTTGATTTTTCGCAAGATCACTTTGTTTTTTTTTGTTGTTTTGATATTTGGTTCCAGAGATCAGCAGTACACCTTCATTTTTGTATTCTATAGGGTCGTTGAATATTGTTTTCTTTGCTGTTTGCAGGGGGATGGTAGGATAAATTAATGTCGATCCTACTAATCCGTTTTAAATATTGATTTTGTTTGTAACATTCGAACTTTGGCACTGATATACACAGTTTCAATAAATCCTAGCGAGGTCTTTCGATGCGCTTGTCTATATGTTTTCTGAACTTGTAGTTGTTTCTGATCTTACAGATCCTATACGCTTCTAATCTATTCTTCTTTCTTTTTCACCATTGTGGGAGCATTGAGATAAGAAGAGACTACGCGTAACAATGTCGGCAAATTGATGTTTGTTGTTGATTCTAGGTTGGAGTACGTATATCTACTGTGTAAATGTTATATAGGGTGGCACTTAAACATCACTCTTCGGGTAGTTCAAACAACAAATCGACTGTGGCTATTATTTGTGAGATAGCACTCTTATTTGTTAAGTAATCGTAAAGTATCTTGGTCATAATAAGTGGCAGTGCTGTTAAAATTTATATTTTAGGCCTATTCTACAGACATTGTCTAAATATCACGTAGTATCACATATATGTATCGGTTGTCATATTTTGCTCTCGCGAGTTTTTTTATAACTAAAGTCAGCAGTCACTCTGAAACTTTACCTTTCCCTGTATAACAGGGAATTTGTTCTTAGTCTCCCGGTGTCATAGCAAACGGTTGTTGAGAGCCTTATCTAAAAGTTTCCAAGTACTTACAGCAAGGACTAGACTAAAATTATGTGCTGCATCTGTAGAGTTGCCTGGCTTCTGTAAAAATATCGTCTTGTTTCTTTATTGCGTCTGAGAAATAGCCATCGCTAATAGAAGCGATAAATATTTCAACAATTCTTTCCGAGAATTGGTTTTGGAATCTAATAGGAATTTTGCTCGTGATCCCCGATTCACCTGCATCCTTTGTTTCAATTCTCAGATAAATAGATTTAGCTCCTTTTCTGTTCTCCTTCCGTGCTTTTCCAATAACACTGCTATACATATGAAATTTTGGCCAGCTCTAAGGGAGTTTCCAACTGATATTATATAATGCGACCAATCGGAATTAAAAATGACATTCGTTTTCCTCAATCAAGTCAGTTTTACTGTATTATCCATTTATTAGAGGTCAGATTTTTTAAAAAATTATTAAATTTTGTTTAAATTAAATAATTTAGATACGAGTAATATTATAAGAACATTTGCGAAAGATTAAAAAATTGCGACTAATACAAAGGAAACAATTTCCAAATATAGTTTAAGGATGCCAGATATTTGTAATAAATATTTACTTGTGACATCCATAGCCGGATGACGTGAGCTGATTGAGAGAAATGGAATGCAGATTAGAAATGAGCAGGGAAACACTATAAGAATCTGATACAAGCCATTAACAACAAAATTGGCGCATACAGGTTTAATCTTTCTGTAGATGAAGTATTATTTAGGGTTATCTGATCTAGCTGGGCAGTTAAGTGTTTCACTATTTACTGCTCGTGTTCCTGGTGGGATTGTTTGTTCTCGCTAGATCATATTTTAAATTCATTCGACCAATATATACGTAACATAGCTTCTTTTCTCCTTGGTCCACAATCGATCGATTGCCTAATTTAACTCATATCTTAGCATTGGCTTGTATCTTACTTATTGATTTGTAAAAAATAATACGTTCCGAACCCGTTTCGCCTCCACGACTGCAATTGATAACACACCTCCCTCAAATCTTTAAAAGGCGTGGAAAGGTTCAACGAAATATGTAAATCCTAAAATGAGTACAAATTGGAATAAGTGATGAAGTGGAATCGTGTGAGGATAGATGGATTATTAGGCAAGTCGTTGGGTCAACCACCCTAAGAAATGCGAATTTCTTTTCGCAAAACACACCAGAATAGACGACCATCAACTAAACGACCTTCATTCAACTTCTATAACTTTCATTTTCATTTCGCCCCTCCGTAAACTCCGCTCTGACCCTTACAGCCAAAAGTTCACCGGAACTATTGAAAATAATTTAAAAATAAAAATCCGAAAAACTACAAAGGATTGCATGCAAAGTAAATGCTACAACCCTAACCCCCTCCCTTTTTAAAGAGGGAAGGTGGCTGTTGAAGGTATGGAGAGATAAAAGGAATGTCAGTCCGTGGGGATTAAATTGGCGGATTATGGACATTATTATTTAGATTTATTTCAGTTATTTTTTCTGAAGGGGTGATTGTGAAGAGAAAAGTGAATTGAAGGAACTGAAATTCCGTAGAAATACATATCTAGTATAAGAAGATATAACCTGTCCACTGCGGCTCACAATATTGAGACAAGCGGTTTCGGCGAGGCTCGCTGCATCGGGCTGCCTGGTTCCTGCTTTATCAAGGCCCACCTTTGTTTCGCCTGCGTGCTGGGTGCTGCCCTCCTCCGCCAGAGCCAGACATAGGAATCTTATATGCCTATGTATGCTTGGCCCACCTGTGGGGTCTTGCTGTTGCTCTCGTTTAGTATGGAACCTTATCCACGACCTTTCCGTCTTGGGTGACCCTGCCAGGAGTTTGAGTTAATCCTTACGATCCATAACCCCAGCAACGATTGTTTACGTTTTTGAGCCTAATAGTATTGGAATGCGTGTGTTTTATGTTTTCGTTCAGCGCGCATGAATATGCGCTATACACTGCAAGTTAAAAAAATGAAAGCGGCATATTTATACTCGTATGTACTTAAAAAAAACAAGAAATAAGTTAATGCACCATTAAAATGAAATTAAATAACGAAAAATAGTTTTACTTACATTATTCTGGTGGGAAGAGATGCGAAATAGCGCCGAGGAAAGCGTGAAATTGGCTTTGTATTACTGTTTTTTCATAAGGGAACCGTTTATAAAACATGGCGATTGCGAGATACGAGTCAAAATCTGAACATTTGCGGCCAGATTTTGGAATTAAATTTTTCGCATCTCGCCATACTCGCTCTATGTTATGTGTATTAGCTCTCCTTTCAAGGTCCACAAAGTTCTTAGAATGCCTGACGGTCCGATGTTGGTAGCCTTCAAATTCCATGCCTGAGTCGACTGACCAACAATCAGATATTATTTGGGTTCTCGACAAGATCCATTTTTTTAATAACTCCCACAAGCGTTTCTTTTGTGCGATCGGACACCTGGACCATAAACAATGTTTTTGGTCTTGCGTTTAAATCCGCCGAAAACTGAAAGACCGTCAACCACTCTTTCCTTTTTATATTTCTGCTTTCCAAATTTTGCCTCGTCGATTTCGTTGTATTGAAAGTGGTTGGTCACACTTGTCACAATTAATTGTTAATTTAATTAATTTGTGTGCGGCTAAATATTCAATAAGCTTATCCCGATCGCTAAACAAAGGAGCAAGCTGAAAGAGTTCTTGCGGGCAAACTTGGCACGAGGCGTCCATGATAACTAAATGAAATATGTGTATGATTAGACATCGAAAACTAGTTCCCTTCGGAAAAATAGGAATATTTATTTAAAAATGTTTGCTAAAAGGACACCCAAAATGCAGAAATAAATAAAAAAAGAGGGGAAAACTAAAAAAAAATTTTTTAAATGCTTAAAAAGTCTAAATAGACAATAAAGTAAATATTTCCTCAATGGAAGATAACAAAAAAAAGAGAGTAAAAGCAACGGCAAAAAAACGGTAAACAAATATATATAATAGGAAAAAAGAAAGAAATGGAAAATAGAGTACCCCAAAATGCATAAAATAAATATAATTCCATTCAGTGATGACGTCACTAAAGGCGCAACAAAAGAGTGTAAACTAAGTCTTAAAAAAATAGTAATTAAAAAGCACATAAAACAAGATACACGAATGCCAAAAAATTCACGGGAAAAATAAAAAAAAGATACAAAGCTATAGAAAATAAAAGAGACAGCTAAGAGATTAACAATCAAACAACTATATTTCCCCCACATCCCCATTTAAAACAGTTATTCTTCTTGGATGCTCCAGGAGGAACTGGTAAAACTTTTGTTATAAACTTGATTCTATCATTTGTGAGAACCCAGAGAAAGATTGTTGCACTTGCAGTATCCTTATCTGACATTGCTGCCACACTTCTATTAGAAGGCAGAACAGCCCATTCCACATTTAAGCTTCCATTGAATTTGAATGTTAATGAAAACCCAATCTGCCTCATCAAAAGCGGAACCACTGTGGCACATATTTTGCAAGTAACCTCAGTTATTGTCAGTTACGAATGCACTATGGCTCACAGAAAGGCTTTTGAAGCTTTGGATAAAATACTGCAGGACATTAGGCAAAACAACCAGCTCATGGGTGGAATGACCCTTCTTTTGTCAGGAGACTTCAGACAACTCTGCCAGTGATTAAGAGAGGAACAGCAGCATATAAACTCAATGCCTGCTTAAAGAATTCTTACCTTTGGATTCATTTTAACAGACTGTCCTTGAATAAAAACATGAGAGTTCACCTACATGGGGATAAAAATGCTGGGATATTTGCTTCTTAACTTATGGAGCTAGGAAATGGTACAATTGAAAATAATGCAGAGGAGGATATTTCCCTTTCAGGAGATTGTGGAATTTTGGTGAAGGGTATTGAAGAACTGCAACTTAGGGTTTATCCAAATCTACAACATCACTTCCAGAACAAGAACTGGCTCTGTCAAAGGGCATTTCTACTGGAGAAATGAAACAGTGCATGCCATAAACTGGAGACTTCTTTAAGAATTGCCAAAAGAGATAAAAAAAAATTCTATTATGATTACACTGTTCACCCTGACTAAGCAGTTAACTATCTTACTCAGTCCCTAACTCTCTTGATCCTCCTGGAATGTCTTTCCATTTGCTTCCCTTAAAAGAAGGAGCGTCAGTGATGTTATTAAGAGATTTGGATCCTCCGAAGCTATGTAATGGAACAAGACTAATTGTGAAAAAGTTTATGCCTCACTTTCTTCACGATAAAATTTTAACTGCTAAGGGGGAAGGAGAATTAATTATCATTCCAAGGATTCCAATGATACCTCTAGATATGCCATTTGAATTAAAAGACTGCAATTTCCTATTAGAGTCTATTTACAATGTCTATCAACAAAGCCCAAGGTTGTGGGACTTCATTTGCTACAGCTTTGCTTTTCTCATGGTCAGCTCTATGTTGGATGGTCAAGATTTGGAAATGGGAGAAATCTATTTATTCTCACTCCTAATGGAAATTGAAAGACAAAAAATATTGTATATCCTGAGGCTTTGCACTAGTTTCCATTATTTGGTTTACTAAATTTAGTTATACCAACATGTTTTATTACATTTAAATCAATACAAATTGTTTTGGGATTTAACAGTTGATCTCATTTTTTAATTTTAAATCAATAAATTTTCCTGTGCTTTTGTGATTCAAAATTTCTTTCTCTTTTAGAATAAGTTTCGGGCCAGAGGTACCCAGTTTGCTCTCAGAAGATGTATCGTTAAAGTCAGTCCGGGAGATGTAGAAAAAATGATTTTGATTTCCATTATCTAGTTTACTTATAAGAAAGTGGTACAGGGTCCTTACGGCAATTAGCCTCTTTATTACTTTAAAAAGGACCTTCTCAAATAATATAACTAATACATCCATAAATGGTTTCTTCTTTTGATGAGAGAGTACGTGTAAATTCAAAATGGGAATAAACCCAGAAAAAAAAGGATGTTGGATATCTACTTCTCAGAGTGACAGAATGCAAATAGGCCTCGAAATGATACCCATAAAAAAACGGAATGCCGACGGCGGGCACCCAACTGCTAGTATATTCATAAATATTTAAACAAATTATAATTTATATGTTTAATTTAACGCATTTAGTAATGACATCTAATGCTAAGAAGAGAAAAATAACAGGAGAAACGAGAAAATTCAAAATCCCATTGACAAAAATAGTTCGTAATTGAAACATTCAATAATATTAGCTGCCAAATAGGAGTCACAGTGTAATAAATTAAATGAATGAAAATGAAAATATATGAATTGAAGAAAAGTTAATCTCACAATAAAACATTTTTAAAAAAGCGAACTTGCTCAGTCTGTATTGGCGTTTTCCTGGTTCCACACTTCATCAAAGCGAGTTAGAGCTGCAGAGGTTGCGAAATGTGAAAGGATTTGGAAGTCGAAATTATGTCTCTCGAACAGAAAAGGAAGGTGTTGCGATTTGACCAGCAAGCTTTGAGTAGGCAGCTCGTCACTCAGATAGGGAATGGCCCGTCTGGAGATGACCGGGCAGATGACCTGCGCCCCCCAGCAATGGTTGAATCCGATACTCAGGCAACGGAAGGTACACAGCAAGATGAACGACAATCTTCGACCCTGGCTGCTCTAGTCCCTCGAGATAGCCTGCCAAGCCGGCTTTCTGAAATCAGGGATGAATGGTTCGTTACGGTTCGATGAGGAGCCCATCCAAGTCAGCCTAAGCAGAGACTGCCGATAAACGCTACTAAAAAAAATCCGTTTTGATTACTGAGCACGACGATGAATCCCAGGTTCGACTTGTAAGGAATTCTATTATTAGGGGGAAACTTGAGAAATTCTGCTGCAGAAAAACAAACAAACGGAAGAGGTACTCTTATCTTGGAGGAAAAGTTGAGGATCTTGTCAATTCAATGGAAGATTTAACAAGCGGAGATACCAATACACAGCTTATATAATGCATAATG
Organism: Ceratothoa steindachneri; assembly: GCA_963969495.1. Taxonomy (NCBI): domain Eukaryota; kingdom Metazoa; phylum Arthropoda; class Malacostraca; order Isopoda; family Cymothoidae; genus Ceratothoa; species Ceratothoa steindachneri. The sequence continues at coordinate 37,583,655 of OZ018318.1, forward strand.
CATTATGTACAAGGTCCGATGAACTTCTAGCAAGGCACCGCTAACTGATGAGGAAACTGAAAACAAAGAAGTGGGAACATGGCCTTTACAAGTATCCTTCCAATAATAGGTGCGGCGAATGTTTTCTATGGAAGACTATCGCATATTAACAACTCTCTTTGCCAGGAAAAGGGAATGTATTTTATCGATTTATGGGATGATTTTTAAAAACAAATAGAGCTACTCTGACGAGACGGACTTGATCTAAACGGGATGGGAGCGGCAAGGCTTAGAAGAATAATTAATAATTCTCTTGCAAATTTTCAGAGAGAGCAGCATCGGAGAGGAGAAGCCATATTGAGGAGAATGGCTCTCCACGTCGTAAAAATAATGTACCCTTTTTACGAGCAAATTTACATTCCTACTACTGTAAAGCGCGCAGTATTCGAAATGAGCTCGACGAATTTAAATGTTTAGTGCACTTACGCAGCTTCCATATTATATCAATATCGGAATCATGGGCGGCGACATCTAGGAGAGACTATTTCGTCGAATTGCAACTACCAAGCTATAAATTAATCAATAAAGAACGTACGCTAAAACGGGATGGAGGAGTAGTGCTGTACTTCAAAAATAATATAAGTTTAACCTCAAATTAAAATTGAATCTCCCAAAGAAGTCGAGGTAATATTCGCCGAAATAAAATTGAATGGTTTTCCAATAAATATCTTTGTAGTGTATAGCTTCTCAACACAACAGATTGAGATTAACACGGAATTATAGAAAATTATCGGAAGTAACATTAAAAATAATCGCACATTATTAATTGGGGATTTAAATTGTAGAGATATTAATTATAAAACATAAGGCGCGGACAGGGAGGTGCAGAAACTTTTGCAGTTAATGGAAGAAAACTATTTAATACAATTAGTCAAAGAACCAACATGAGGGGAAAGTATCCTAGACGTAATTCTAACTAACAACGTTAATCTTATCTCGAGTGTTAGTAGTGAGGCAGATATAGGTTCTAGCGATAAGAATTCAATAGACTTCGAAAATAATATGAATTGTAACAGGGAGAATAATGATATTCAAGTGCCAAATTTTAAACCTGCGGACTTTAATGGCTTCAACCACAAGTTTAAATAGATCAAGTGGAATCCATCGATAGGAAATGTTAATCAGTGCTAGTTCTTTTTCAGTGAGCATTTTAGAGAATTAGATGATCAATTCGTTTCGCAAAAAAACAAACCAAACGCTTCAAGTAAACCAAAATGGTGTAATCATGATATCGATGTCTAATTGAAGAAGAAAATATATAATTCAACTTCCTCCTAAAAGTAAACATAACCCTAAGAAGTTTTTCTATTATGTATCCAATAGAAACCCGATTAAGGAAATAATAAGACCCATCAAAAATGACTAACGAATTTGTTTCAGATACAGAAAAGGTGGCAAATATATTAAACGAATACGAACATAATACACCACAAACGACGGACCTGATAAACTTTAACGAGTATAAGCTTTTAACTGACATCGAAATCTTCGAAGCAGAAATAGAATTTTCTATCAGTAAGATAAAATCTGGTAAATCTTCTGGTCCTAATTTACTCTATCCGGCGCATTTAAAAGAAATTTGAAACGTTTTAGTGGGACTGCTAACAAAATTTGTTAACAAATCTTTAGAAAAAGGTGTCGGGCCATTAGATTTTAAACTTTCGAATATAACTCCTATATTTAAAAAGGAAAAAAGAGACCTTTAGCCCAATAGTTATCCAATAATAGGCTTAACATCAATCGTAGGTAAATTAATGAAATCCGTCATTCGTGATAGATCCATCGGTCATTTGGAATTGCATAATCTCATTAATGATAGCCAATACGGCTTTACACAGAAACGTTCATGTTAAACTAGTCTAGTAGAATTTTATGGCAGAACGATTAGAAGCTATGAAGAAAGTAGATCATTGGACATAGTTTACTTATACTTCGTCTAGGCATTCAACACCGTTTCTCATAGACGATTACCTAATAACATTTTACTCATGGAATTAGGGGAATCCTCCTACAATGGATACAACCGTGGCCTCGTAATCTTAAGCAGAATGGATTTAAACATTAAATTTTCGGAGTGGAAAAATGTAACTAGTGGCGTATCCCAGAGGTCTGTGTTTGGGCCATTGCTGTTACCTATTTATGAAAACGATATGCCACCGGACTATTTGGTAAATTATAAAAATTTGCGGACCATACAAAAATTGGGGATAAAATTCTAAATGAAAACAAGAGCCTATTAATTCAGCGGGATCTAAATAAAATCTTTGAACGAACAAATAAATGGAACATGAAATTCAATGTTATTTAGGTCGAAATAATAAGTTTTAACTATGAAATGGGTGGTAAAAATCTTATCTCCGTGGACGAAGAAAAAGATTTAGTGGTGCGGGTTTCAAAGGGTTTTAAGTTTATCAAACAGTGTTAAAAGCGTGTAAGAAGGCTAACCGAATTCGTGGATTTATTGCGAGAAGTTTTCAGTACAAACACCAAGATATAATTATGCTTTTATATAAAAGTTTAGTAAGACCACACCTGGAATACGCGATGCATTATGGCCACCTTATACACATGTAAATCTCCAAAAAATAAAAAGTATTCAAAGACGGGCAAATAAACTTGTAGCAGAATAAGGTAGAATTGCGACCACATGCCCTTCTGTACCCGCGTGGTCCTGAGACCACCTTATGGAGCTTTGAAAGCACAGCTGAACCAGGGTGAGGGTGCAGCTTACGCCATTATCACACCGCAGCTGTATTTGCTTAGGGACCGATTTCATGGTTCTCATGTCCGCCTTTCAGCCAACATTCCTTTCTTCCGTCATAAGATCGAAGTTCATCGAATATTCCACGCCAACGTTATGACAATCCTCCTCCCCCCCACACCACTGAAAGAGTCAACGACCTTCCCCCCAAATCGCACGTGTTTTTGGAGGCAGCCACCACGCCACCAAAAACCACCTCTTCGGGCGTCTATATAATCCTTCGACTTAGTTTAGTAAGCAACACTGTTAGACTTCCACCCTACCACCTCCAATTAGTTGAAGGACGCTCGCCTTCCCCTGTGATCGATTTCGATTCAAGAACGAAGGCTAAATCGACATCCGTGAAATCTGCCAAAGTCAATCGGTGTGTATCTGACAAGGATTCCCATCTCCGAAGGCCATATACGAGTGTTCCCTCATCTGAGGTAAGAGTTAACCCGATTTCCACCTTCACAGTCATCGTATCCTAACTGGCTCCTTTCCTGCCACAAGCACGTAAGCAATTGTAACCATTGCCGCCTGCACATGGATCTAGAATCTGGTTTACCCAATCGATCCATTCTTTGTGTTTGCGCCCAAGTTTAAAACCCCCCTCTAAATTACCGACCTGAATCCGAAACGCGATCCCCTAATTACACACATGTATCTCGCGTAGACATTTAACTCACTCTGTGCGACTATTCCCTTTAAGCCCAATATTTGAGTATATTTAAATATTTTTTGTTGCTAGTAAAGATATATTTTTGTCATTGTCTTTCCTTGCCATTCCCAACGCGTAACAGCCACCTCGATGGCAAAAGTATCTTTTTAAGGTTGGACCTGGTTTGTGCCTGCCATCATATCCCTATGAACTAGGCAGTCATAGAGAAAAGTAGGTTCACAACCCCATTTGGTTTGTGGGAGTACGTTAAGCTCCCATTCGATCTTCGAAACGTAAGCTGCACTTTCCAACTGCACATGGGCAACCTGTTTCGAGGATTAGGGTTCGTTTTGTGTATATAGACGACAACCGGACATGTTCCGACAATATGGACAACCACCTGAAGCATTTGAAGCAATTCTTTAAAATCTTGGTCGAAAATGGTCTGAGAATATCACTAGGGAACTGCGAGCTGGCGAAGGAGGAAATAGATTTTGTAGGGCCTCACGTTTCGGTGGAAAGAATATGGCTACTAGCGAAGAAAATGCAGGAAATTGAAGACATACCATTAACAAAGGACAACAAGGAGCCTCGAAGATATTTGGGCATGTTAGGATACTACCGCAGAATTTTTCCTAAACTTGCCGCGATTGCAGCCACGTTGACCGAGCTTGTACGCCTGCAACGAAAAGCTCAGGAGCTCATGTGGAATGGTAAGGCACGGGGAACGTTTGAAACTACCAAATCAGCCTTAATCGGCTCCGATAAACTCTGTAACAGCTCCCCAACCCAATGATTCGCATACCAGCTGGTGACGGATTACTCCCAATATGCGGCAGGTGCTTCCCGGCACCAAAGGGTTAACAGGTCTGAAAAACCGCTGGCATTCTTTTCGATCAAGCTAATACGGAGGCAGCAAGCATAATTCACTTACAACAGAGAGCTATTAGCATCGTATCTTGCTGCTATGAACTTCAGGGGCCTGATTGAAGGTCGCTTCGTTACCTTGTAAACTGATCACAAGCCCTTATTATCAGTCTTTGCATTGCCATTAAGGGCTAAAAACAGACCTTTAACAATGCCAATGGACAACCATTCTCGAGTGTGTCAGTGACATAGCTTATGTGCATGGTCAGGACAACGTAGTCGCTGACCGCCTTTCAAGTAACGTCAATTCGGTTCAAATTGAATCTCTTGACCTTAGAGCTTTGAGGACAGCGCAGGATAATAAGGAAGAAACAAAGAATTTCGCTCGCAAATAAAATCCTACCATTTTCCCGAGCAAGTTCAGCTTTTGTGTGAAGTAACATCAAGAGACTCACGACGGTTTGTCCTTTTAGAATGCAGGAGAACTATCTTCAATCAATTACGTAATCTGTCACACTCTGTAATTAAGGCTTCACTTCCTCTCATCAAATATCGATATGTCTTGCCCAATATGAACAGGGTTAATCGCTATTGGACGAAGGAGTGCCCCCCTTGCGAATCTTCAAAGATCAATGGCCACACGAAATCGCCGATCCTCCCCATTGATATTCAATCGTAAGGTTCGAAACTGTGCATATTGATATAGCTGGACCACGCCCATCGTGTACACTGCCTGAACAATCCTACCCCCCACACAATCGGTATTCGTCCCTTCACTTATTCTTACCCTTAGAGGTTCCTCCTGTGGGGAAGGTGGAGTATCTGTGCAGATGGTGTCTAAGTCGAACAAGTCGTTTCTTGTGGCCCTGGGGGAAGAAAATGGTGTAGACAAAGCCGTCGAGATGTCTATTTCATCGGAATCTGCCGTAGAGCTTTCGTTGATCCTGAATCTGTGAATGGAGCGGGGACTAAGGGAGGCGAATTCCTCGAAAGTGGAGGAGTTATCCTAGTGTTCCAAGCCCATGCGTTGGCGGTGCGGGACACATGTATCCTCCCTCACCAGTCCAGGAAACAAGCGACGTCGTCTAGGAACTGCTAAGCAAGGGTTAGGCCTTCCACGTGGTTAGCCTCTGCCTCTTGTACCCACCTGGGTACTTGGCACCCTCCAGGATCCATATCTCGATGCTTGTTGTCGCACCATGGTGGTTTGTGTTTTTACGATGTGAAGTGCTGCCTCCCTTACCTGTATTCCAGAGCTGACTGCTGCCTGTTTCCTTGCGTCTCGTAATGCAACACGCTAATTATGAACGACCACCTTGTGGTAAAGCCGCAGGCGATTGTGAAGTCGTATGAACTCCTTGCGGTTGAGTCGCGAGCGAAATATGAGTAACCAGATTAATATGTTAATTTCCTCCCTGTCCCTTAGCTTTAAGGTGGGAGACAACAAGTTTTATTTTAAGGACAACAATACTTGTTGCCAGTGGACTGTGTCGAATATTTCCAAATCCGTAGGGCTAAGGTTTTCGTTGGGAGGATGCGTCGGCGGAGGTGGGGCCGGTGACTGTCTTCACGAAGACCTAGGGGATCGATGCTCTAGCACGTGAGCAAGAGGTGAGATGACGGCTTTGTACAGTGGTGTTCGTGCGCGTTCCTGCGTCTCTTCTAATTCCAGCTCCCGGATTTGTAATTCCTACTCACCCAGTTTGCTGGGATCACTAGGGTGGTGGGTCAAGGCTCCCCTGTCCTTGGCTCTAGCCGGCATTTGTCCATTGATGATCTATCTTGATGAAGAACCTGAAACGGGGATAAATCCTTCTTATTCTTGTGTCTAGGAGTCTTCGTTTGGGGGAATAACCTGGAATTTCGTAGCCCTACTCATGCCGAATAATTTGCAAGGATGCTCGGATCAATAATGAAGAACACGAGGAAGGAGTGAACGGAGATTTTGACGGTACGAGATCCAAATTTCAGTGATGAGTTTCTGACAACCTGCCTCTCCCCCATCCACCCCTTCCTCACATACTCTTCCTCTCTCCTTTCACCGTATATCAATTTTACGCCCACCCCAAGGTGGCGCCGCCATGCCGAATGGCTATCTGGCCACTGGGCGGGAGAAGTGGTCTTGAATGGCGTTACCTGTCTTTGCCGGCCCCGTATTCACCCTTCGCAGAGCGGGCTAATGCGTGGAAGTTATAAGCGTTTTCGTCCCGTGAAAATAATAGAGCCACCGTGGCCATTGATAAAGAAAACAAAGTATCCCCCTTTGCCACCATTGAAGCCGCTCTCAGGCAGCTCCAACTAAAGAAAAGGAGGTCCCTACCCACTGTGATTTCTCGGGGGACTCTCCAATCCTCGCTGACGGGAAAGAGAAGGTGTTGCTTCTCTTTATACGGATCGGCTCCCCGAAGCCTTACAAGGAAAGGAGGGATCTACTCCCCCGGCTGCTGCCCTATGTAACAGCAAAAACCTTCTCCATTTCAGAGAAAAATCTAGCTGAGGCCGGTTCATCGGCTTAGGGTGTCCTGCCTGCGGGGGAGAGAAGCGGGTTCATTCCCTCCCCCCTCCTATTCTAAAAAGAAAAGAAGAAGACGAAAAAAACCCAGGGCCCCTCTCTCACCGCAGGAACCAGGGGGAACGGACGGGTCCGCTGCGGTTTCGGTAAGCGATCAAGGCAAGATCAGCACGTCCAGCTCTGGTGCTCCCCCGGGCGAGGAGTCCCAGACGAAGACCAAAAGTGTAAGTGTGCAAAGGAGAGCATCGATTACGTCGGGGCCCCTTATTCAGAGACTACCTGGCGTTTTCGAGCTTGCTGGCCTAAACGCTTTCTGATTATTCGCTCCACAGATGGCAGCATGTTAGACAAGGGCAACAGGATCCGCTAGAAGAAAGCACTAGATAGCGTGATTGATAGAAAGCCAAGGGTGACCAGTTTCTTGGATGGGAGCCTTCTGGCGCATGCGTCGAATCTCCCCGAGGCGCCAATGATTATTGCCCTTTGGATACTCGAGGGCACGCCGGTGAGTGTGACGCCGCACTCTATCATGAACTTCGTGAAAGGAGTCGTTTATGCGATTAAACTGTTGGACTACTCCATAGATGATTTAACTTTAGAGATAGCCGACCATGAAGCGATCAAGGTCGAACGTGTGATGAGAAAACATGTGGGGCCTCGAGACCCACCCCTACACTCTTCGTTATGTTAGCCAGTGACAGGCTCCCTGGTCGGTATGTACCGGTTGGTATCTCTACCTCGTGAAGGCATTCAGGCCACAGCCGTAGATGTGCTACTACTCCCACCATCTCGGCTATATTAAGCGCTTCAAGAGACGTGCAAAGTAGGGGTTACCCGAAGTTTGTGTAAGTTGCTCAAAGGTTTCACACGATAAGTTCAAATCGTGTGTGGCCAGAAAGTATGTTAAGTGCAGAGCGCTGCATCCCGCTTCTTTGAAACAATGTGGTGCTTATCTCCTTGAGACAGAAATCTTGGCCTTCTAGGCCCCGGATCGTCGTTCATTTCTCGAGGCTAAGGACTTAGTTCTGGTGCAGGCGGGGCTGCCTGGGACGTCTTATGCCTCAATATTAAAAAGGAAACCCTCTGCTCCTGGCCCTTCCTGGCCTACGAGCACTCTCATTTCCGTGCTCATTCGGAACCCTTCTGCCTATTCTACCCACCCCGGAGGCTTCCCTAATAGAGCTGGTGGCACAACGGTTCACACCCAGGCCATGCTAAAACCAGGGCTAGCCATCTTCACCCAGGTTGACTGTGTCCCTTAAGTCGAAATGGCCGCGCGCATCAACCGAGGCAATACCTTCGAAGTTGTTCGTGAGGCTATCTTCTGTGGTTCTCTAGGTCGCCCCTAAAAGGAGGACAGTATTAGAAGAGCTTCGGCTCCTGCACCCTGTACCGAACCGAAGAGAGGGGATGGATGAGTCGAAAAAGAGGATCCTCCAAAGAAGGGAGCTCCGCCTCCAAAACCGCAGCTCTTGCCTAGGGTTTAGAGGCAGAGGGGGAAAAAGACTCGCATGGTGAGCCCAACCTTCCCTGATAAATCCTGGAAGGGCGACAGCGCCTTCAGTGTTTCATTCGACCAACAGCGCCCGGAGCTTTGCCTCCGGGAATCATAAGGCCATTCCCGTGAAGGTCTTCTCTTCCAAGAGGGCCCCCGCATCTCCTCCGAGCTAGACCTGGAGTGCATATTCCTTCAATGGAATTGCTGCGGCCTCCGGGCCAACTGGGAGCTTTGGAGGTTCGTCTCCTCCCGTCGTCCGTTAGCTATCTTATTGCAGGACACCATGCTGGGCACGTGCTCCGTGACCACACTCATGGGATATAAGCGTTTTGCGCCCCCAGCACTAAGGAATGGAGGGTAGGGGGTCCGAGCATGAGAATGCACCATTTACACCCGGCATGGTGTCTCCCTCCTTCTCTTTGCTTTGAATACCTCTTTCAGGCAGTAGTTGCGCAGCTGCAACTGGATATGTGATATACTTATATTCCTGCGTATATTCCAACGTCGGGCGACTTCAAAGCGGCAGCAATAAATACAGGCTTTCGGCCGGGCTGGCAAAGAAAATGGGAGACAGTCGACGGGAACTTACATGCCATTGCGCCGTGACTGTTCCCATGGACCTACCCACTAATGCTGCGATGGCTTTAGGCTGCATTCCGTCATCTCCGAATCGGACACACTCGCGGGACGCACCGCCATTTGGCTAGGCGCTCGCTTGCACCTTACTGCGACGACTGCGTTGTCCCCCAGACTGTTCCGCACATTCTTGTTGAATGTCCAAATCTGGGTGATCTCCGCGCACGTTACCTGTTCCGGTACCGAGGCGAGTGGGGTCGCTACCGCTTGTTCCTTGTATTCGGGACTGGTTTGTGCACACAGACTTGTGGACTATACAACTTTTTGGAGGAGGTTGGCCTCCTCAACTTTATTTCAGTGTTTTTTTGTAGATCGCATATTTCTGCACCTGAGAAAGACATGCATACCCCTGAATCCGCGGCGCGCTTCCTACTTGTTTCTTATTTCTTTTCTTTTTTTTTATTTGTAAGGTCAGTTGATCTGTTTGTTAATTGATAATACGTTTGTTATTTTTTTTAATTATTGAAATAATTGAGAGCACGCGACGTAGATATGTTAACCGTTTAGAATAACTTTTATCGAATTACAATAACAAATACGATCAATTTCAAATTTCTGAAATTTAAATATTCACCCGTCCAACTTTGAAACAATGATCCGAAAAATTCTAAATATTTTATTCTCCCGAGAGTGAGTCAATTAAGGGTGAATTCAGATGAAAGTTTTGATAATTATTAAAGCGCAACTTTGTCGCGAAAATTTTACATTCGTATTTGGTAATAAATTTAAATTTGGCAATTATTTAAGGGCGAAGGGATCGCCTCTTCTTGAAATAGGGAGTCGTGTTTAATATGAATTACTTATGCTCGGTGTCGCGAAGGAGATTTATAGGCAAGGCGATTCGCTCCATGGAGCAAGGTTTTCCTCGCACATGAGAAATAGTATCCGTACTGACAAGTATATTAATCCTAAATAAAATTATCACATTAGAGCTCATATATATATATATATATATATATATAGATATATATATATATATATATATATATATATATATATATATATATATATATATATATATATATATATATATATATATATATGTGTGTGTGTGTATGCGCGTGTGTGGTTGTGAGAGCAATGAGCGCTTGACGACACATGGTTCGAATATAACTCCTTTATTCACCTTCATATAGCAGTTAAAATAGTTTTTCCGCTTTTATCTGTTTCTAAATCTCTCGTTTTCTTTCCTAAACTTTTAATGTTTCAAGTAATATATATTATCCTCAGCGTTTTACCGGATTGTGAAACCACTTTTCTATTCTTTGGGCTGCTAACTACATCCATTCACTTAATATATATATATGAAAAAAGCTCACAAAGCGCACGTGAGTCAGTTATTCAGATATATATATATATATATATATATATATATATATATATATATATATATATATATATCCACCATAACGCAATAAAAAGAAAACTGAATAATTTTTATTCGGAAATAGTTATTTTTTGTTTCGAAAAAATCCATAATGGTGTTGTATTCGAACCAAACACACTGAGACAGCGAGCAACCGCTTCGATCTCAATTAAATTGAGCCGGCTACGCGGTGTGGTGTGTGGCGAAAGAGTAGCTTCTGCTAACTCTTCTCTGACTTGCTGAAAGACATTTTCTGCACAGCCATCCTATTTTAAAGGAAAGTGAGGCTGTGTTTTTGTTCATTCCTTTTAAATGTCTAGTTAATGGGAAAATGGTAGTTCCGGCGTTTTTCATAAACTGTCGGTGAAACCTGATCAGTCATCAAAGTTGTTGTAATTATTTACTGCTGTCTGGGAATGGACCTGTCGAAGCAACCTGAACCATATAATGTCTACTAAATCAATTACAGGAATATATTTCGCAAAATTAATCTGCAATCAGTGTAATCGAAATCGAGCGAAAAGTTGTTCTAAATGCTGTTTTTGTTGCTCCACATCTTTACTGGCCACCATGAGGTCATATGTATATATTCAAAGTTAATTCCAACCTTCTTAAGGTACAATCGGTGAACCTTTGCCATGTTTGTGCATTATTACCTAACCCTTAAGGCATACATACCGACTCGTTACTCCCTACAGCCGTCAAAATTGCAGATTTTGCTATAGAACTTGGTTCCATTAGGATTTGAAAAAAAATGTGGCTTTTAATGTATTATTTTTAAATATCCTGCAAATTCGCAATGTTTCTACGTAATCGGTGAGGAAAAGGAGGGGGTATCTGTCTATAACTGTAATTGAGTTTAGTAATCTATAACCCTTTGTTTATTTAGAGGATCGATCCTTTTTCTGAATTTAGTTAAAGGTTGAACCAAGCTGGGTTTGCAGGTCGTATTTTTATATCTGCACTTTACCGTTGATTCTCCTGTTTTGATATGAAGTAAGAAGAATGGGGAGATGGCTTAATTTTCCGATGCCCCAACTTCACTACAATTATTTCGCTGCATATATAAATCAATATATTTTGATATTAGATCACTGAAGAGCGAATTCTTCAAAAAATTAAGTGATATTAAAAGTGCTGTTGTATTATGAAACAATGCCCTGGTAGCTATTTGTATTTCTCCGTCTACTAATTTATCTCTTTTTTATATTAACTATAAGATTATAAATAAAAGAGGAAATCCGCACTGATAATAGCAAATTTTACGTCAACGACTAGGAACTTCCAAGTATATTCTGCCTAAGTATAAGTGAAATTAATTATTTTTGACATGCGTTTTATAGGGGCACTGGTGGCAATTTGGAAGGGCACACACGATTCTTTCGAATTTCTGTTTGCAGTCATCACTGGTACGATGGTAAAAACGGATCTCTTGTAGCTGGTATGATAAAATGTACAAGCAGGCGTTTTTGCAGGTTATATGGCATATTACCTCTAAGTGCCCAATCCTGACGTTTCCCTGTTGTGCATTGGTTCATTTTCACCCAGTAAAGCACTGATAAGTTTACGCCTAAATTTCCTTGTGGTACCAACATACCCTATCATCGAGACCGTTGGCATTCATGATCGGTGTTTTAGACACTCCTTGTGAGGAAGGCACCGCAGTATCAAGCATCGCCAACCTTTTCTTGTAATAGGCTCCGCTCGACGAGGGTAACTTGCCCGTGATGGTTTCTTTCGAGAGCATTGGCAGCTGTTGTTGCTAGTTATTCGAGGGTGGTCTCGCGGGTATAGTATTTGCAGAGATTACTGAATTTGTGTCGGAAGCTGCCGCACAAATGACTCCCTAAGTAAATCCTGATTGATACTGTGTCATAAAGTACTGCGCAGTCTTTTCACGTACTACACGGGATGCATGTGGGATAGTTGTATGGTTTTGGTCAGCATTTCTATCTTCTGGGCAACCTTTGAGTCGTAACGCTCATAGTACTACGACTATGATGGATACTTAAATAGGGGGTTATCAAGGTCACTTAGGATAGGTGAAACGGTGTCGATAGTAGGGTATGGTAGTGCTCTAACCATTGAGTTCAACTTCTGTCCGTCACTGATTATCCCAACTAAACTAACGAGTAATTCAGCCTAATTAAACTAAGAAGCTGGGGGATTTGTTTGAAAACACAGTAGTGCAATTGTCCCAATTGGGACTATATTTGGTTGCAGTGCAAACCTTATTATTTATGTTGCCAAGTGTTGGAGAAATTCGGGGCACTGTTGCGAGATGGCGGTGTTGAATGACCGTGAAGCTCTGAAAAATGAAACTTCAGCAGGGTCACCCAATTTTTGTGGTGAGCCGGTTGGGATTGAATTATAGTTGCTCCAGATCACTTATCCTTTCTTTAGCGTACCTCAAATGGATCATTAAGACTTTGCTGGTCAGCCATTCTGTAACCCCACTGTTGCTCTGGTGATATTAGTCCGCAACGCTTTTATTATAAGTATTTTTCATTTCTTGACATAAACAAATAAAGACCGTAAATCAAGCCACCTGTGTCAATATGGAATATTCAAGTACTCCATCAACTTTGCCATTAAAGAGCATTTGGGTCTTGTCAAGAGGAGGAAGAGTTCGGGATCCTCACTTCCCTTGGTTCTAAAATAAATCGGGCGAGAATTTTTTTAGGAAATGTTTCGTAGTGGTATCTCGCAACCAGAAATAATTCCTATTATCAATTATTCATTTAAACGAGAATAAATGATGGAGTGAAAAGAAAAATATATATTCACGCCTTTCAGGCTCGATACTAATTTTTCCACTAATTTCAGATTCCTTTTGGTCTAAGTTCGTGATATTTGGGATAAATCTAATGATATTTTGATGCCTGATGTCTTTGAACTTTGATAACTTCACAGTAAAGTCCAATGAATGAGAGCCTTGACGATCTTGCTGACCTGGCATAAAAGGAAGAGCCTTGGTTAAATCTTCATACCCATTGTTAGAGTAAAGCACCAGTCGGCCAAGGGGAATGAATGGAAGTGATAAAAAGATGAATTAGTGAACGACTAACAATTGTAGTAACTTTGTATATCATTTTATACTTATGGAAATAATGTTAAAATTTCATGTACAATATTCTCACAACCATAGCAAAAAATAGTGAGCTAAAACCACTACCAGAGAGTTCGAATTCGCGTGAATGAGAAAGGGCTGGTTGACTCATACCACAAAGAAAGGATACCGGATTTCCATTAATTTGTTCTTATACCAATAATTAAAATTGAAGACTTTAGTTAAGATAACTAGGTGGGGTAAAGGATATTGGTTCTTATCTTCTCAGGGCTCTTGAATTATAGGCAGGTCTAATTACCTTGTTAGCTAACCATTTATTTGATAACATTTTACTCTTAAGATTAACTTTGCTGATTCAGGGTTCAAAATTTCAAAGCAATTCTAGGGTCTGTCTGAAAGATGAGCCAGCGCTTTGGTCCAAATCATATGGTTCACACTTCTGTTAACTAATATGGGAAAAAAGCTGCTGAAAACTTGAGCAACTACAGAATGGTGTAGGCAGAAACCAAAAGAGACCAATATTCTACAGTCCAAATGTTTTCAGGAGAAAGTTGACAATTTTTTATCCAACAAGGACTGGTCATAAGTAACAAGGGCCTGCGTTTCAAAACGTTTTTTCCAAAGGTCATCGTTTTTCCAACTGATTTAAAATCATTTTTGCCTGATGAATTTAATAATATTATTAGCTTTCTTTAGTCAGTTCTGGTTTCCAAGATATACTCGATTTATGCGAGAACGTATATTCCAAAATATCGCTATCATCTAACCGTTTATTACTTCTGTTTTGTTACATCTAGTAATTAGTAACCATACATAACCTATTTTATTCATCTTTTCATGTCTAGATTTACATTAAAATGGATCGTATGCGCGTAGGAATCATCCGAATAGGTTTTGTTACATCTGCAGACCGTCAAGCAAAAATCACGGATTTTGTGAAAATGGATATCCTTCTTACTTTGGAGTGAAATTAGAGGACCAAGATAAGCCATTTGCTTCCCATATTTGCTGTAAAGCATATATGGAAAATTTACGGGAATAAAGGCAAAGATCACGTTACCGACTGCTAATTCTGCATAACAAATTTGAAAGGCATCAATCGCAAGACAAGAACAAGCACCATGTAGAATACGCTAATGTTCTTTCTGATTTAATCGAGTTCCGCATGACCCGATCCTCCTGTTCCTCAGCATAATTTTACCATGGGTTCTAGCTTTGATTCCGAGACTAGTGTCACTATCGATAGAGCTGAGTTTGATGCATACAAGCTAGAGGAGGGTGCCCAACTGGTGACATTTACGCAAGGCAAACTAACGACCTGACACGAGACCTGAACCTTTCCAAAGAATCTGCTCAGCTATTGGGGTTACGTCTTTCAGAGAAATTTATGCTGGTACCAGGGACATCATTCTATTGGTATCGGGATCGCGAGGAATAATTTAGGAAATTTTTCACGTTTGATGAAGCCTCCTTTCTGGTATACTGTAACAACATTACTGACCTGCTCATCTTACTGGGCCTGAAGTATGATGTTATGGAATGGAGATTTTTCGTTGACTTAAGTAACAGAAGTCTCAAGACAGTTATTCTTAATAACAGCAATAAGATTTCATCGACCTGTTAGACACTCAGCTGCAATGAAAAAACTGCAACAGCGTCAAACGCCTGTTGTCTGCTCTCAACTACCAGGAACTCAGTTGGATGATCTGTATGCTTATGGTATATGATTAAATACTTAAATTTCACATTCTACGGATGTAGGAGAGAAAGATTTTTAGTGTGTAAAGAGTAGCAAGTTTAAATATTGATGGTTAATTTAGGTAGTATCAAACTTCATGCTTGTAAAATGCGAGATATCATTTATTATTTTAAAATTGCTGAGTGTTCTCCCGGGCCTGATATCGGGGTAGAGTGTCTCCTTTATTTCACCACAGGGCATCTTTAATCTGATTTATTAGGTGTTGAAAAAGAAGAAGAAGAAAAACCTACGTCGCCATACTATAGCATGCCCCACTGTACCTAAGCTAGAATATTATATAGTTTGCCTCCTTTCTTATGCAAAGATGCCTTCTCAACAAAGTAAAACATACTCTTTCCTGCAGGACATCGTCAGCCCGAAATACTTTACTTAGGACAGAATCCTATCGATTTATTCTAGGCCATTCATCTTCTCTGGTCTTTATCCTTTAGGAATGAGGTCGCTGTCCATCCTGAATTTAAATGAATTTTTCTTTTCTTTTTTGTTAGGCTATTACTGCTTAATTGGTTTTAGGCGCTCATTTCCTGCGATCAATTTCTAACTTATTTGCAATTTGAGTAATTGCTCGTAGAGTTTTCCTGTGATCATTTTATGTTTTATAGTATTAGGTAATCTTGGATTTAATTACTTTCTTCCCCAAATTTAAGCCGGTAGAGTTTTCCTATGATATTGAATGAGCCTTTATAAAGCGGGTGTTTTATTATTTACCTTATTAATTTCACTCAAACGTTTCTTCGGTGGTTATTTCTCTACTGGAATAAGAGGCGTTTTTTTTGTATTTGATTCTATGTTAAAGTGATATCGTGACAATATAAAAGGGTATAATTTTCACTTTAATATCGGTCAAAGAGTCCTTAGTATTTTGAACAATTGATTTTTTCTCTTAACTGTGGTGTAGGAGTCTGGGGAGTTCAAATTTCGAAGCTAGCCCAAGGCCGTTTATGGACATCATTCAATTGCTAAATCTTCGTTGATGATATCCTAGATTTGATGAATGAGCTAGGCTGTCCTTACGTCTTCTGATGACCGAGCTTAATTCGTTCCTTTGCTTACGGAATTCACGTCTAACCCAAAAGCCAGTGATTCTTTATTCACGAAGGACCTGGCCACGTTCAAAAAGGGGACGGTCTCCAAATCCTTCTCTTCGATGGCCACGGCGAAGATAGGCGGAAGTGACATGAATTTTTATTTCCTCACTCAGTTTAGATGCGGTTTGGAGGATAGAAAGGATGAAGATAAAGCCAGGGGTATGCATTGCAGTACAAGGAAATTGAAAAGATCCATGTATCCACATTCTGCCAGTCAATAAGCAGCAATGTTATATTGTCATCACTCACAACACCCACCTTTCGCAAATATGATTAATTTTAATTTATGTAAGGTTATTATTTAAAAATTAAGGGGTCAGTCTATTATTGAACGTAGCAGGCAAACTATTCCAAGCGGTTATTTTCTTAAATGTAAATAAATGTCATGCTCTATCTGCACTTCCGCTACGATGAAACAACAAAAACCATTATTTCTTGTAACACCTTTGTTATTTGAGATAAAAAAAGTGGTCAGGGGTATGGTATCAAAACCTTTGACAATGTAAAAACCTGATCACTTTCCACTGCAATCTCCAGGTTTTTAGAGATGGCAAACCTAAGTGTTTAAATCTATCGTCGTTTGATTTATAGCGGAGTTCTAGAATCATCATAGTGGGCCGATGGTTGAAGTATTGTTCTCAAATACCTGGTTCTGAAAAGAGAAGGGGAAAGGTTTGAGCCATGTTTGGATAACTACACTTGTGCTCCTTAATATCTGGCTCCATTTGCAAATATTACATAGAAACTGGGCAACTAATAATGACGGAATAATGACGAGATTTTAGACAAAGTGTTATTTGGAAAAATAGAGTTGTGTGATAGGTAAATATACCAACTAGATTATTTGGAGATGTGTGGTCCAACTGAGCACATAAAATCAGGAAGATCATTCCATATCCTAATAGCAAAGACCTCGAAAGCAAGATCATGCACGTAGCAAGGACGAGTTACAGAATTGTGCACCAGCTGATACCCTAAGATCCACTCAGGCTAGTTAAAGTGAAGGGAAGAAGTGAAGGCCAGAGGTGAAGGATTGTTCATAGAAAGAGACGTGATGAAGATTGAATTATTCAGGTTGACAGCTTTTATAGATAGATTTTAAAGTAATAGTTATTTATTCTATTATTGCACATATGAATTGGCAGAGCCCGAAAGTAGGGCTCTCAAAAGCAGGCAAGGGTTCAGAGAGGAAGAGAGGCAAGAAGATAACTTAGGATTTGAGATCGTCTCGGTGGTTTAACAATAGAGTTGATAAAACGTGGCGCCTGCAGGGAAAAAACATCATCAGCAGGCAAGAAGGTTTCGAACGAAGTGAAGCTGCCGAAATGTGGATAGTGATGGATAGGATCCATTTAGAAGGAAATAAAACTGGCAGGAGTATGGCTAACGAGGGTGTCCAAATAAGAGAGGATTTGACTAACAAAACCCAGCGATCAGTGAGGAGACTTAGAGACATTACTGATGTGAGCGCTGGGATTTAGTTACCTATTAAAGGTGACGCCCAGTTTTTTACCTCTGCTACAAAATGTATGTTGAGGCACCCTAAGTTATAGATAGTGAATAACTTTAAACGCTCAGCTTGTATCTGCCACCTCAAGGAATAAGTAGCCACTATGTACAAAAAATCAGCCTACTACTTAGATACTTTAAAATTCCCACTAAAAGTAATACAAACACCTCCTTTCCCCTCAAAAAAGCAATGGAGCATAAACAAAATAAATACAAACCAAAAACAAGCGATAAAAGGGTTGGAAAGTAAACCAGAACTAGCCACATGAAGCTTATCCGAGCACAAAGGACAATTGGAGTCCTCCCCTGAAGGCAACTACTTTCTCTTACAAATATAATTTTCTGGGCCGCTATCACCTAAAATATCCCCACCTCGGTAGTGCTCGTAGCCTGCGTGGTGGCCTGCCTTTCCGGAAATGTCTAATTTCTCTATCCCTTTCACCAACTTTAGATAGGCTGATGAGGCTGTTGAGTTCTTCTCGGGCAACCTCATGGCCATGGGCTTAACAGCTATCCCCAGAAGGCCTGGAAGATTTGCATGCCGTCCGCTTCCTAGGTGGTCGTAAGAGTGTGTGACGGTCCTCAGGGAGAAGCGATATGCCTACATGCGTTATGAGGGTTGTTCGAACGATTTACCCTCATTAGGGGTAAAAGGATGGAGTTACTGGAAATAAAAATGTGTGAAGTATATTTAAACCGAATAAACAAAACGCAAATGGCTTTAAACACAGGAAAACAAGAGGTAATCCTAATTCTCCTTAAATTGTCAATTTTAGTAGAACAATGGCTTCATATGGGTACAAAAATAACTAAAAGATTCATAAAGGCAAAATCAGTTCAGTAAACAACGGTCGATAACAACGGTCCCTGATAAAATTCGTGATTAAGGGTCATGAAGTTAAGCGACGGTGTTTAGTAGCAATGACACTGATATCGAAGATCTCCATTCCAGCACGAAAAGCGATTGCTCGCGTCAGTGGACGCCAAAAGAGGATTCTAAAATTAAATTATCCCTATTCGGCCACGAAAATCCTCTACCTGCAATGTTTTGAATAAAACAAATATAATGTATGAAAAATGCGTATACCAAGGATACATCCCTCCCCCACGTCCATCTTTGCCAAAGAAGCGAGATAAAAAACAAAATAAAAATCACTCAACCTCGGAAAGAAATTCCTTAAATTTGTGTTTTTGGTTTAAATTGAGGCCTTGTATTAGCTATCACCCTGTCTCCCCGCTCGCTGTTCCAACTTTTTCCAACTGCTTATCTCTAACCACAATTTTTTTCTTCGTCAAATTGTTTGTTGTCGTCAACTTTTGAACTGGAATTCTCCCAAGTTGAGAAATTTCCCATTTAGCCATTGCCTTCCGCTAGATCGACGCTTGTTTGCGCGTGTGTGAGAATTTGCTTCATGTTGGGGCTTAGTTTAGGAGCATAGCACTATGTATTTACATGATAGTGAATGAGCAACAGCGTATATGGTTGATATCTTCATACTGTGCAGGTGTGTGCGCTGTGTATATCTGAGTGTGTGTATCGAGGATTGTCAACATTTGAGATGTCAGCTGCAGGCGCTTTTTATTTGATGGTTATTTTTTATTAGAAAGTGAGGGCAGGAGCGTTTTCATTTAAAGGTTTAACAAACAGGAGATGAAGGAGGAGTGAAGAAAAGTTTTCTTTTCTAAATGAAAAATGGGTTAGTTGACCAGATGCATTCGGTGTGTGTGTGTGTACGGGTGGAACGATCGAGTTGAGAAGGAAAAATCAAATATGAAATGAAACGGAGAGGGAAAGAAAGAGATACCGATAGAGGGCGGCACTGTTATGCGGGGAGAGTGGGATTTGATGTCCCTGTAGTACACTAATGGGATGTGTCGTGGTACACCAATCTATACCATAGATTACTTCTATATTATGTGGGGGTGATTTAATCACCTACTGCAACAGAAACCGTTGAATGACAGTTCGCAGGGATTAACGAGAGACTTAGGAGGTCAAACTTGAGGCGTTGGCGAGATTTGCTTGAATAGGCCGAGAGTATTGTTCAGGTTTAGTTAAAGATGAAACAACAAAAATATAATTTTATTTACAAAAATCAAAATAAGAATAATAATAGGCAAAAGGGAATTATTTAAATTGAAATATTTTATTGATAATTATTATGAGGAGGGATTCTCAATTAGAATTAATTGATTAATGTTACTAGGCTCAGATAAAAAGGGGGGACTTGACAATACTATTAATGGAGGGAATTTCAGTTTTACGGGTCGGTGACTTCGAGGAAGGTCCTTCTTGCGATGAGGCGAGTGGGAAACAATCCGATAGGGCGAGTAAGGCACTATCTGATGAGGCAAATTGGGCACGGTCCGAATGAGCCAGGTGGGGCACGATCTGAATAAGGTAGGTGGGGCGCGATTCGAACCAACCTTTCGATGAAGATAGCCAATCTCGAAGATGACGTTCGACGGGAAATGTGGGATTACTCGTAATTCCACTGGAAGAGGAAACTTCTTTCTTCAAACGTAATCGATGAAGATTTTCTTTGGTTCGATTAAACGAAGAACTAAAATTGCGCAAATTCAAAGGCCTACGATCAGAGATGCTACCAATTAACTGGGATAGATTCACGGCGGAGAAAGTCTTGCTGTCTCACGAACGCTCACGGGACGACGGCCTTGAGGTGCGAGCTGGACTACTCGAACTAGAGAAAATCCGAGATTTGTATGCCTAATTCTGAGTGGGAGGGGGGAGTTTGGAGAAATAAGTCACAAGCTCCAGATATCTTAATCCGGAGGCGGAGTCAATTTATCATTTAGCAGCGAGGTGCGACAAACAGCGGCTCTTCCTCGCCTCGTCACCGAGGGGGGTGGGGGGCTTGGAATGAGTTCGCAGGATTGGGGAATATTTCCCCAATGTGCTTAGAAGTAAAAAATTCGTGAATGTTCGAATAGCCAGTGACGTCGTCCCTGGCGGGATACCATAACACGTGGTCTCCGATAAAGTGGGGGGAAAGGGCGGGGTCAGAGGTTGTTCCTTTACAGAATGTTACAGGCAAACTTTATGGGAAAGTAACGAAGTAATTTTTTTGTGTCTAACGATTAAATCTTCTGATTCACCTCCTGGAACGCAAGGTCAATACTCAGAAATAGATATATATGTCGAACCTAATTGCAGAAACTGCCCACACTATAACATTCACAATCATCGCCTGTGGCTGTCCTCCTCTCTCTCTCTCAAGAAACCCAGAGGGAGAGGTGACGCCCCCTTGTCGCGGGAAGAGAGCTTGTGTGGACCTTTGACTTTTCGAGCTATGTCGGCGGGAGTACCTCTTCTGGGTACCCCTGGCAGGGCTTCCCTTGTCGATTTGGTCGGAAACGAGGTTCCAGACTAAGTGCGTCATCTTTTCTTTTTTCTACTCTATCCTCCTCCTTTTTTTACTTTTATCTTATTTCCCACTTATATAAAAAGAAAAAAAACAACAAAAAAAACGCCTACTCCTATCATGTCACTCTTTCCCTTTTTTCCCTCTATCTACATATAAGGACCTGGCAGCTACCTCACGCGTCAGAAGAGAGGCTTTGGAACCTCTATAAACAACGCCAATCGACGCTCACTGGTTGCGAGAGACTAGGACTAGAGGGGTCCTAGGCGTTGGGGCACGATGAATGGGATGAGGGTAGTGCCCCGTTAACCATTTCCCTGGCGCGTAATTATTGACCGTTCCCAGTGCCCGTTGACGGGTGCCTCTGGTAGCATCGGTCCGAGGTGACGGCCCTTTGTTCCCATGTTGGTTGCCAGGCCAATAAAAAGCCTTGGGTTGAGTTCCTTGGTGTGGCGGGATATCCATTGAACGCTACTCCGAGATCCTGGCCGTTGTGAAGGGAACTAGTAGGAGCTTAGTAAGGGGTGTGCTTCGTTGTTGTTCACCTGGTGAGAAATCGATGGCCCCTTCAGGGACCGTCTGTGCTGCTTGGTTGGGAGCCACGGCACGCCGAGGCTTGACGACTCGGTTGGACGAACAGCAGCACATGGAGCGTGCCTTCTGGAAGACTCCGAAACGACTTCGATCAATAGGCGGGAGCGACTCACGCGGGGAGAACTCACCAACCCCTTTTTATATATTGATTGGTCACAAGCTTAAGAAATAGAGTGTTCAAAATGGCAGGAAAGAAAGGTCCAGCAGCGCTAAAATTTACGTGTGCCACATGTAAGAAGGACAAGTGGTGCGTTGACTTCCCGGAAGGCTGCTATGCGAAATGCCACCCAGACAGTGTATGCACCACTTGCATTTTAAAGAAGGAAGTGGAGGAAGTAGTCGCCTACTACAGGAAAAGAACTACAGACCTCGAACAGAAAATCGAGAGGCTCAAGGAGGAGCACTCCCACCAGATCCGCAGGCTCGAAGAGAAATTAAACGATCTCTCGAGTCCTGTGGCAAACACCACCTCTGCAGAGAGCCCGTGCCCGAATGTGGCAGCGACACCAAAAGGAAAAAAGAAAAAAAAAGACGAAAAAGGGAAAGAAGAAAGAGGAAGAGAGAGAAATACAAGAAGAAAAGGTAGAAGAAGTTAATGAAAAGGATGACAAGGGGGAAAAGATGATAGAGAAGAAGAAGAAGAATAAGAGGAAGAAGAAAAAAGAAAAGCCTGAAAAGACCATGACGGGGAAGAGAGAGGAATCGGAGAGCTTGCCTCAGAAAATAAAGAATCCGAGCTCAGCAGGCAAATGTGCCAGGGTCATCCTTGTGGGCGATTCCCAGGCACGGGACCTGCAGCCCCTGCTAGCGGCCCGCCTTCGCACAAGCATTAAGGTAAGCTGCCTGCCAGGATGTGGTAACCACCACATCAGAGTAGAGGCTGAGAAATCACAGATTTCTGAGAGCTCAGTCGTTGCTCTGATGGTCAGTGGAAACGACCTCTACCTGAGAGGAGGTAGGGTAGGCCCTACAGATAAAATCCTCCACACGGTCATGGGTGCCGTGGACAACTGTGGGCTGAAAACCCGCAAGCGCGTGGTAGTCGGGATGCTCCCGAGGAGAGGTCCAACACGGACCGCTCACTCGATGAATGTGTCTTTAAACTGGCGCCTGGCAGATTTGTGTACGGCAGAGGGGGTCTTTTTTGTGGACCCTTTCCGCACCTTTTATGGTAGAAATGATCTCTACCAAAGGGATGGGGTACATCTTTCCTTTAAAGCAAAGGCCTTTCTGTCGAACATGATCCAGGATGTCGTAGAGTGGACCGAAAGGAGTATCTGGCCCAGAGTGAGGGCGGACGTACGCCAGTATGCCCGTGTCACTCCAGGAACGACCTTCTCAGAGGTCGCAAAAAGGGGTGCCTCGCCAACAAACAAGCCGGGAAACGGAAGAGCGTAGGGAGTCCTACAGTCGGAGACTCCCTGAAAGTTCTTCTGTTCAATGCGAGGTCAATCAGGAATAAGTTTCCTGAGCTCCGTGGCCTCGTAGCGACGGAAGAACCCGAAATGGTAGACATAACAGAATCGTGGATAAAAACGTCAAACCGAGACTTTGAAGGCGAATTCACGATTCCCGGTTACCAGCTCTTCTTGAAAGATAGGCCAAACAGAGAGGGTGGCTGTGTGATGTTGTATGTCAAGGATACTCTCAACTCGACGGATTGCAACATCGTATCCGACCATGAACTACTAGGTGTTGACCTAGAGATACGTCCTGCCAAATACAGGACCCTTGTGCTTTATAGACCTCCTGCCCAACTCGTTGAAAAGGACAGAGATCTGTACCAGCTACTAGGAGAACTTCTCCAAGACAAGTGTGTATCGTCATGGGTGATTTCAACAAACAAGTTGACTGGGAAACCAGAGAACCCTGTGGCGAGAACGCACTACTCCTAGAGTTCACGAACAACGAGTTCCTCACTCAATGGGTGAGAGAGCCAACGAGAGGAGACAATATCCTCGACTTGGTTTTCACCTCTGAGGATGACATCGTTGAGGACCTCTCTGTTGGTGAAGAGCTCGGGGGCAGTGACCACCGACTAATTAGATTTGTAGTCAAAGTCCCCAAGGCAGAGCCTGCAATTAGTAAATTAAGGAAACTGGATATAAGAAGAGCAGACTTTGCAGGTCTACGCGCGGGACTGACTGACGCGAGGCTAGAAGAGTGCGATGCTGTTGAAGACTCTTGGAACAGTTTCAAAACCACATTCATGAGTCTTCAATCGCGTTTTATCCCTCTGAAATGCCCCCGTCGGTCTTCTATTCAACCAAAGTGGTTTAATCGAGAAATTGGGCAACTGCTTAGGGAGAAGAGAAATGTGTACCGGGAATCGAAGATCTCGGGTGACTTTGACGAATACCGAAGGCTAGCCAGGAGAGTGAAGTCCAGCATAAGGGCGGCCCAGCGGTCTGAGGAACTCCGAGTGGCGAGACTCTGTAAAGAGAATCCCAAGGAGTTTATTAGATATGTGAACAGCCGTAAACCAATCCGTCGAACGATTGGCCCTTTGAGGAATGAGGAGGGGCCATTAAAGCATTTAGATGCAGAAAATGCTAACCTCCTCAACGACTACTTCTCTTCAGTGTTTACTGAAGAGTGTGGTCCCATTCCCCAGCCGACGGATTCCTACTCGGGGGAAAAGCAGGAGGCAATGGACTTCACCGAAGGAGAAATAAAGAAAAAGATCGCTGACCTAAAGACGAATAAGTCCCCTGGACCGGACGGGTTTCTACCTAAAGTGTTGAAGGAAGTGTGCGATGAAGTATCACGACATCTGTGCGCTATCTTTAACATGTCAATCCGGACCAAATGCGTTCCTAGAGACTGGCGTGAGGCGGAGATGACTTCTATCTTCAAGAAAGGAGACCGTAACCAACCGTCGAACTACCGACCTATCAGTCTGACTTCGATAGTCGGTAAACTCATGGAAAGCATCATGGTGGACAAAGTGACGTCGTATTTAGAGTCAAACCTGCTACTGAGGAGTTCCTAGCACGGCTTCCGAAGGCAACGGTCATGCCTGACGAACCTTGTAGAATTCTTCCACTTCGTTTTCAGTGAGCACGATCGGGACAAGGCGGTAGATGTGGTCTACCTAGACTTTCAGAAAGCCTTTGATAAGGTACCACACCGCCGCCTTCTCCGGAAAGTGCGAGCGCTTGGCATAGACGGAAAGGTAGCCGGCTGGATCGAGAACTGGCTAAGTGGCAGACGGCAACGGTTGGTGGTAAATGGACAATCTTCTAAGTGGGTGCCCGTTACTAGCGGGGTGCCTCAAGGTTCTGTCCTGGGACCACTACTATTCATCATCTACGTCAACGACATGGACGGTGACATGGTTGCCAAGATTCATAAATTTGCCGATGATACTAAGCTTGGTATGAACGTTACAAAAGATGGAAATACTGCCCGCCTGCAGGAAGATCTTGGGAAGATTGGGGAGTGGTCGGACACGTGGCAAATGCCTTTTAACGTGGGGAAATGCAAAGTGATGCATATCGGCCACAGAAACCCCCAATCTCAGTATATCCTTAAGGGCACTGCTATGGAATCCACCGACACTGAGAAGGACTTGGGTGTAACAATCACTAGTGACCTCAAGTTCTCGAAACAGTGCATTGAGGCGGAGAAAAAGGCCCAAAGGATGCTAGGCTATATTAAGCGCCAGTTTGGTTATCGGAACCAGGAGATTGTACTGTGCCTGTACAACTCACTTGTCCGACCGCACCTGGAGTATGCCGTGCAATTTTGGAGTCCTTCATTTCGAAAGGACATCGCGAGATTGGAACGTGTACAAGCCAGGGCAACCAAGCTGATTCCCTCTATCCGACATAAAAGTTATGAGGATAGACTAAGGGAATTAGATCTGTTCTCGCTGGAAACCCGTAGACTGCGTGGTCAGCTCATCGAAGTTTTCAAAATACTTCGAGGGTTCGACAATGTTGACTACCGGGATATATTCACACTGAGTGAGAACAGAACGCGCAATCACGGCTTCAAACTTGAACTGAAGCGTTACAACCGCAATCTGTGTGCAAATTTTTTCACTTACAGTATCTGCGGTATGTGGAACGCACTTCCAGTGGAAGTTGTCAACAGTGAATCTATGACCAGTTCAGGTCAAGACTAGACAAAGTCTTGAAAAGTAGCCGTTTAGGGACGCAAAACAATTGAGCAGCCTTGTGCCAGCTCAATTGCTAGTCCAAAGGTACCCTGTTTGAATGGACCGTAAGGTCTCCTAGGGTACCTTCTTTCCTTGTTGTTACTCCTTGTTGTTACTCCTCCCGTCTATTGTAATCCTCCTTCTTTCACCCCCCCCTTCCTTCTCTCCTAATCTACTCATCCTCTGCTCGAAGTGGCCTGTTTACATCTTTACTGCATGGGTGACTGCGCTTTCCTCATTCATTCATTAAGACGCTGTTAAGACCTGAAAGTTAATCTTCAATAATCTCCATCTCCTCTCCTTGATTCCATACGTGATGCCAAAACTCTTCCGTAATCCTTTATCCCTTTTACTGATTTCTTTCTTTTCTCGCTTCTTCTCTCTCAAACTCTTGATTGAGTGGATGCACGGTAACAGTTACAATGCCCAAAGAGTGCCAGCTGCCAGAACATTATTATTATTATTTCTGGCGTTGTACGAATTTGCTTAATAGCAGTGGATAGGACCTTTTCCCTTCCTTCTCGTCCATTGTATTTGAATTTTCCAGATGATATTTTTTTGTGGTGGTGTCTGGTATCTTTACAAAATAAAGGCAGGTTAAAAACCAATAACATAACTGGAGCTAAGAGTAAGTAGTCAGCCATCCATCATCTAGTCATAATCTGGGATTAATTGAATGAATCAGGTTGGCGACTAGCCTTCTAACCTAACCGCCGGCCACATAAATGGGTGAGGAGAGGCTTAAGAATAAATAAAAAAGAGTAGTTTCAACCTGGTTTAGGACTGAAAGGAAAACTGGGGTCTGGAGGGCATGTAGTTCTTCTAGCTACCAGGTGTCACAATCCGCACGAGGTGAGAGCTTGCGGGGGAGAAGGGGTAAATTAGGCCGGTGCTACAAAAGTCGAGCGACGCCATACAAAAGCGGTCCCAAAAGACGACCTTGGAATTTCTTCCAGAGAAAATGAAATGTTAGCAAGAGTTAAAAAGAGGAGATAAATGGGACTTTTAGTAAACTACTATTATTAATATGTTATGAAATCTGTCTTTCGATGGTGGATGAGTGCACCAGGTTACACAACTTCCAGATAACATGAGGCATCGGCAGGAATTCTTGCAGCAGAGAAGAATGTGCATTGTGCTGTTAAAACGGGCGAGGAACAAGAGGTGTGTTCTGATTGCTTATGCGTCTGATTACCTTTCTAAGATCAAAATAATCATGTGAGGGTAAGCACGTCGCCTCCACAAATTGGTACCCAGACATCTACGTGCGCTAACGTTTGAGTGCGTTCTCGCTGGCAGTGAACTCGACTGCTCGCCTTCAGAAGATCAAAGCCGTATCCATTAGGTAGTCGAGATATCTTCTCCTATTATAAAAGGAAATAATGAAAATATAAATATGTTGGTAAAATGGACACTTACTGCAAGTTATGGGTAAAGAAAATGGAAATGACGAGAGAGAAAAAGAACCAGAGGGAAAACTATAGGAAAGCGAAAAGGGATACCATTAGGAAAAGAAAAGATAAACAAATGAAGAAAAATAATAAATAAAAAGATCACTATGAAGAAGGTTGAATTAACCCTTAATTGCCCATTATTGGGGAAACGAGGGTTTAAAAAATCATAAAACCTTAATGCAAAGACTTCAACCACCTACACTTACCTTTTACAACCTCATTTCGTATGAAATTGGCACTCCATCTCCCAAACCCTGTTTCTTTTCCTATTTCTGCCACCCCTTTCTTCTTCTCTTGGTTTAAATGTATTTAAGAGGTCGTATCAATGTATTCTCATTCCTTGAACAAGCTTCATTAAAGCGTTCGCAATCATTATTTCCTTATTTTAGGAGTGGGAGATAAGATAACGAGTTTTAAATGGATGAATGACGATGAATTTGCTCACAAATTCAATGCTCGGAAGAAGTATTGAATTGTCCCCATCTAAACGGCTTTCTTTTAGCGACAATCAATATTTTGAGTTTGTGTGAGTGTAAGTGTGTGAGTTTGAGTGATTGTGTGAGAGTGAGACTTACTGTGAGAATTAATTTTGGTGTCTGAGTGAGAAAGTGAGTGTATGTGAGAGAGAGGGTGTGAGATGGAGTGAGTGTGAGAGTGTGTGAGATTGTTTGTCCCAAAGTTAATGGTTACTTTGAGAAGCATTTCTGCCTTGACCGTTGAAGAACGATTGTAGATAACATGGATAGAGAGAGAGAGATAGCTAGATAGATAGAGAGAGAGAGAGAGAGAGAAAGAGAGAAATAGAAGTAACAAATCCGTTCTTCTTAATAAGGCAGATCAAGAACGAGCGCGAGGAAATGACTTCCCCTTCATTCGAATAGCGGAGAAAGAGAGGTCAGCAGAATGACCCGATCTCCTTTTACCCTGAATTAGAGAAGGTTTCTATTAGGCTCCTTGATGAATGCTCCCCCTCTCCCTGTGGTAATTTCTTGGATCATATAGTGCCTCCCTTGCAAAGTCCTCTTCTCCATTTCCTTCGCTCTCTCTCTCTCTCTCTCTCTCTCTCTTCTCTCTCTCTCTCTCTCCCTCTCTCTCTCCCGCCGTCCTTTTAAGGAGCTACATTATTTCCCACCTGATGTCATGTGTCCGGAAATTGTTTGTTCAATTGCTCGACGTCGTCCCAATTTCGTTCAAAATCTGCTTCTTTCCTTGTATTTTTTTCAGACGGGGCACAAAGGGTGTCATGGAATGGATGACGACCGGATGGCTGTGGCCTTTTCCGTTATTATAATTTTTCTGTGGTGGGCATGGATGAGGTCTAATGAAGGGGACGTGAGCAAAAAGGCTAAAGAAATAAAGGTCGGTATTCCCCTATTATCTAATTCATTTCGAGGTGGTTTCTCTTGCTTATTATTTTTATAATTTCCCCTCTTTCCTAAGTAACCGCCAAAAATGTGTTTAGACCAGATGGAAAAAAAAAGATGAAGATTACCCGCAGAAAAAATAAAAAAAGACCACAAGGGCTTATTTAAGGACGCATCATTCCACCAATAAGGCAAAAGGACAAAATATATAGAGGGGGAAGGAGGCAAGTGATAAGGAAGCAGGTATGCATAGAGATAAGGAATGGTGAGAGTTTCTTTGTCTGTCATGGTTTCCTAACTCGCTCTTTCCAGACTCCCATATTTAATTATTCTCTTTGTTTATTGTGGGGGGGGGGGGGTAATAACATCGCTTTTGAGGTTCACTAAAAAATGGAAGAGGCGAATAATATTGTAAACTTAACTGCTTTGTACTGAATATTATTTTCAGCCTACAGGAAATGAAAATCACACACCTCTCACCCAATAATACCTTTCTATAACGGTAGAGTATATAATGGTCGTTTCCTTTTAGATTCTTTAAAAATCCCGCATTCTATAATTTTATTATTCTTCTTCTGTCTCCCATTCCCCTACAGGAATTTCTCCCATATTTTCGCTCTAGACAAGAGCCATATTTGATCAAAATAATAGAATCGTCTCATCTTTACTATTGTTATTTTTAATCAAGGATTGAAATCTCCTGATGTAGTTCTTGAGATTGAATGGTCATAATAGTCACCCCAGATTGCATATGAGGGGAAGGTTAAGTGAAACAAAAGAGACCTGTTCCGTGCGTGGAAGAAACATGTTGGAAAATGACTTTAGCCTAAATCCGGGTGAGCGAAGCCGAAATAGACGCAATGGCGGAACGAACGATTTAATGAGATTAGAACGAGTGGGCAATTGAGCGGATTGCATTAAGACGTGAAGACTAAACCCCAAACTTAAAGAGGCGAATTAATTTACACCTTGGTGGGAGCTCTTGGATGCTCGATACCGGGTGAGAGGTGTGTTTACTAAAAAAAAGCAGAAATAAATGAAAGATTGTTAAAAGAAATGGGGAAGATAAACTGTGCGAGAGATAGAGAGGCCGAGTCAATGCCTTGAACCGGAAGGACTAAGGTCAAGCTCGCAACTCTCTGAAACGTGCGTCATTAGCCAAAATACAAAACTACCCCTAGAAGCTTAGGCTGAGGATGGTATGCAACTTTTATAAAGCGGCTTTTCTTCCTTAACCTCCTTCCTGTTACAAACTTAAATCCTCCCATCAAAGTCTAGATCCTTTCCTCCCTATTTCCTTTCAGTTCCACATTGGTACTTTCAACGCTTACCCCTTTCCCCCCCCCCCAATGTGGTGTTATACCATGCAGTTTCAACCATGTTACTGTTCTTCCAGCCCGAACCTAAACGGCCCGACAAACTACTAGCCAATCTCTAACTCACGTCTCTTTTATATCCTTTGTAGTCATCGAAAGAGTAGTGTCAGTCTGGTTTCTTGATCAGGTCTACACCTTCAACCCTGAATTAATGTTCAAGTCTTGTTTAAAGGCTACTCATGGCACTGAACTGATGTTCTAGTCTTGCTTTAAGGCTGCTCACGGCACTGAAAAATTGTGCAGGTATTGTTTCAAGGCTGTTCAAGGCAATATCAGTTCTTCGTCGATATAATTTTCCGCCATCCTCGACCTTTTAATTTTATTCCATGAAATCCTCATCTTTCAGGAGGACAAAAACAACCCACAATCGTCCGGCAATTAAGAAAATGAAATCGAACATTTTGAAATTAATAGTCTTTCTTTACCAAAAGAAGTAATATTCATTACCAAAATCTACAAACACTTTCTTAACTAAAGCAAGAGGCTTCCTCATTTCAGGAACAGGCGTAACTTGGAAGGCCTTTTGTCTAATAAACGCCCAAACCTCCCGAAAGTTAAGGGTGGTAAGGTTTCATGCAATTTAACACCATAAAGCCAAGGCTAGGGAAATTGTATCAAACATGGGGCCTTTAATTTATCAGCTCCAAGAAGGAGAAACCATCGATAGCATTCGTCCTACTACCCAGTTTCGCACTAAATTATCATTGAAATTCTGGCATGGAAATATGCCGAACCAATGACTCCTTATGGATTTAATATTCCAAAATACTCAAGTTTGCTACAAGTTATCCACAAGAGAAACTACTTTCATCACATTCTGGAACCCAAGTTGAAGTACCTAAATTATATGACGATAATACTCATTTGGATTAGGTGAAACCTCTCATAAAGGCAAAAATTTGGGCATTAAAATTGAAGACCAAAATCTAACACTGTATTTCAAAAGCTGCCGAAGGGAAAAATTATTTTATCAGTTTTAGGTGCGTGTAACCACTATGATTATTTACACGCGTGTTTGGTTTTATGGCTGAGGTCTCTGCACCGCTTAGCCAACCATCCATACCTTCCCAGCCGGTCCTGGAACTTTTCTTAGCAGAGTTAAAAAAAATCAAGCTGACTCTGTGAGAGTATTTTCAGTTTCGGCTAAGTAAAAGAGGGTTATGTTGGTTTGAGCCCAGTGTGGTGGGAGCAACCGTACCTTTACTGCTCGGAAATTCTTTTGTTAAAGTAATGAGCAGAGGTTAGACAAATTCAGACAGGTATAATAGAAATATTTTTAGGACAGCTCTAATCCTATATACATAAAAATGCGGCCTACAAACTAAGGAAATGCTATGGAGAAGTGGGCATCAAGGCATGCTTCAAAGCACCAAGATATGGCAATATGTGTATAGCAAGTAGATTTTTCATTTCCTAAAAAAATATGCTCTTTCATAACTATTCGTGGGCCATAGCTACCATTTTCTACCACTGTCAAAAACCTGGGCGTCACCTTCGATAGTCAAATAGATTTCAAATCTCACCTCATTCATGTCTCTAAGTCTCTTCACTGATCCCTTTGTAATATTAGTCGAATCCTTTTCCTTATTTACTATAACAACTTAGGGATTTCCACCCACCCCCTCGTAATTCATACACTCTTGCCTGCTCTATTTCTTTCTTACTGGATCCTTTGCTTTCATTCTTCGACAACTTCACTTCCTTGGAAACCTTCTTGTCCATCGAGGGCGTTTGTTTGAACTGGCGTCATATTGCATCATTCTAGTGTTAACCCATGTGGTCCCTCTACGTTTTTAATGTTGCTATCGTCACTTAGAGAATCTTAAATACAAAGACACCCTCTTGCCTTTCTACCTCTCTGAACATTTCCTTCCTCTTGAAGTATCTAATTTGGGGCTCTGCAACTTAATGTGTTTAAGAATAAAATAGATAACTATTACTTTAAAATATAACTATTAAAGATGTAAATCTAAATAATTCCCACTAAATATCCTCTCTTCATTTGAAAATTTTTTCACCTTTGCCCTTCACTTCTTCCCTTCAATTGAACTAGCCTGAGTGGATCTTAGGGTCTTAGCTGGTGTGTAAACTGTACATCGTCCTTGCTACGAGGATGATCTTCCTGAGGTTCTGTGATCCTTCTCCTCTCTTGGGCTCTTGATATGTTATGTGATCCTTCTCCTCTCTTAGGCTCTTCATGGGTTCTGTGATGACTCCTTTATACTATCAAGTCTCTTTTTTAACAGAAATGATGTGAGATCCTTAGACTTTGAAGAACGTCAGCCAAAAGTATATATTCTTCCTTCAATGAAATTGCCCTGATCTCCGAGCCAAGTGAATGGAGCTGAGGGGCTCGTCTCCCCCCCTTTTTACGTTAGTTATTGTTATTTTTTTGGCAGATCATAAATCATATGACGATAGATTAAAACACTTTGATTAATCATCTATAAAATAGCGTATATTAAGGGAGTGGGGGCAGAACTGATCCAGGTTTTTAAGATTATAAAGGGCTTGTTATTATTACCTCTAACAGTTTTTAACTTTGAATAACAAAGGTGTTACTAGCACTAATGACTTTGAGATGTTTCATCCTAGGGTCAATAAGGAAATAGCAAAAGATTTCTTTTATTTAAGATTTTAACTGTTTGGAATAGCTTGCCTGCTACACTAGTATCTGGTACTTCATTAAATATGTTCAAGAATAAAGTGGATTCCTACTTTTGGAATATCATTAAATAAAATAAAATTGGACATATCGGCGGTGTTCTGGCTGTTGCGAGTGATGACACTATAACAATACTGGTTATAGACAGGCCTCCTGTAGAGCCTGTGGTCCTGGCCAGTTCCTTGTACTGAAATTAATACCACAAGCTTAGTCTTCCTCCTAATATATTCCCAACATAGGCTGATCGAAACGAGCCTCATTTTCCCTAATGGTGCCTGCGCATGGGCGTCTAGGGCGCGGTTCGTCACTCACATCTCTGTCGCCATTCTTGAATCGACGAACCGATATTCTATCAGTGATGACATCATGTGCCTTAGCTCCGTAAACGTTCACCAAGCGTTGGTGAATGTCAATTCATTCAACTTCTTCGGCATGGAGGAATTCAATGACGCATCTCTGTTTCTGACACACGACCATGAGAGAGGTTGCTTTCTTAGACTGTCAAACCTTCAATATCCGTAACAGAAAAATAAAAATTTCAGATTATTAGCGCGAAGGTTCAGTCATCAAAACAATAATATAAAGCAATCCCCTCGGAAAGTAATTGAGTGAATTAAAGGAAATGAAAGGAGAAGAATAGTCGACAGGGGAAGAATAAATAAGAGAGAAGAGCAGTGGGCAAATTAGGAAAGAAAGAAGAAGGGAAGACGAGAATAAAGTGGACAAAGTGGAAAAAATGATAAGGAGAGAAATAGTTAATGTAGGGTACTAGAGCGATGAATGCTAAGTACAATTTTGATCTAAATTTAAAATATTGTTTACTCGTTAATGTTGCTTTGTCATTTCCCTCTCAAATCGAAATTTGATAACCCCCCTTTTTAACAGTGTTTCCTCTTCACCTGTCATTGTTCTCAAAGGCTAGGTTCTTAATTGCTAGAATAAATAAAAATAAGCTTCATCCGAGGGGAAATTTGACTAATATGTCACTTGTATATTTTCCCTTATTCCAATGTTCGATTTTTTCATTTTCCCTCCATAGTACGGGTACGACTTTTGTAAAAATCTGTTTCCCTTCGAGAACGTTTCTGATGCATACGAGTATGAGGAGTATTCGGTCATATAATGGTGTCCTATTTCATTGTTACCCATCTTCAACCCTCTGACTGAACCCACTCATCATTTTTTTATGTTTTTTCGATTATTCCCTTCCTTTGGGAGCCATTAGTCATAGGTTGTTGACGGCCTTAAAACCCCTCTAGCCCCTAATTTCCTTTCTATCTTGACTATAAAGGGGAAGTTTACGAAGCTTTATATTCCTGATAACCAATTCCCCTCTTATGTACAGACCATAGAGCCTTCCCTTTTAGGTTTATAGCCTCATCTTATTAATTTTGCCTTCCCTCTTTCTTGGGTGGTTTATCTTAGCCCGAAAATAACACTTTTTCACCCTATTCTTTCCCCTCAACGAGGGTTTCATGGTGCACTAATGTTGGTTTTGCTTTTCTCTATCTTCAAATTTTTGATCAATCTTGGGATACGAAGGGTAAATCTCCTTTTCTGTATTGCAACATTTTGAATATTTAATTTCACCATTCAATTCCTTAAGAACTTGAAATAAAATAATGTGAAATAAGTATATAAATATATTTAAGAAATAGGTTATTTTTTCTGAAAAAATATTAATTAAATAATTCATGAACGCTGTCGCTGGTTGTGAGTTACTAACATTCGATGGTATGTTTAAGATACTTTTTTCCAGAAATCTTTGTTAGATTAGAGTTTTAATTAGGCTGGTTTGTGCAGGTTGTTTAGTTAGAAGTGCCTCTATCACAGGGTTATATTTTATTTATTTTATTTATAGAAAATGAAAATACGATTCATTTTAAATAGCATTATTGAAAAATAATGAAAGGCAGCAGGTTAGGCGGGAGAATGTCGAGGAAAGAACGAGGACTTAGATCTTCCGTTGAGGTTTTGTCATTTTGTCTTCTTATGGGTTCGGTTACCGGACCAAAATGACAAGGGGGTTTCTGATGACAATGAGTATCACAACTTCAAGTACCAGTCAACAAAATTGCAAGCTTAGCTGTATACTCAAGCTTGATGCTGCCACCGATGTAACCTACAGCCTCCAAGAATCACAAAGAAGGTCTCTGTAACGGAAAGCGGGTCTTCATATACCCTAATTATTAATTTATATAAAACATAGATTCCTTACACTGGGGTAAACACCAAACTAAAATATATATCGAGGAATCGCTTTAGAAAATATAGAGACCTGGTTTCTCGTTAGTTTAAAGAAAAAAGTCAATTTAATTTTTAATAGTTCAATTGACAGGGGGCGTTAAATAAGTTGCCGCCGTTGGCAACAAAGAATTAAACGCATCTGCGCTGTCTGGCATCGGTTCTCTGTTCTTTATAGCATAGTAGACTCATTTTTTAATCTTCTCGGAAGGAAGGAATACCATGGCTAAATTCAATCGTCCAAGAATTTAAAACGTCAATCTGTGTTGTTTGGTATTCAGCCCGTGAGCTCTAAAGGGAAGATTCCCGATTGACTGCGTGTCAATTTGAGGACGGTGCGGATGATCAGGAGAGAGTTGAATGAAACAAGCTGTGACTACGTTGGTAAGACGACTCTGAAGCCTTACTCTAAGCGTACTGATACGCAACGAATCCCCTAATTTCTTGTCAATATCCAGGGCGTCATCAACAACCTTCCAGGAAAGTCTATGAAGTCCCTAGCCAAGGACAAGGCAATGTCCCTCTCTCATCAGATGGATAGCGCACGAGGACATCCGCTACTAATCAGACAAGAAGGAAAAGGGCCAGATTTTGTTGCAGAAGATGAAGGACAAGCTAATGGAAGGTGCTGCGAAACTGGTGAACAAACTAGAGTATCCACTCAATCCTGGCATGATTTGGCTCTTCTCAGACAACAAGAGCAGTGGTTAAACAGCAAAGCAACCACTGGCTTGTTGTTTCCACCAAAGATGCACCGAGAGTCATGAAAACGAAGTTCCCTGTATAAATCGTTGTGTTGGGCTGGTAAGGAGTGAAAAACATCGTATTCCTCTGATTATCTTCATGGAAGTCAACAGCAAGTGCATAAATGAGCTGATATTTCCTTGGATCCAGCAGGCGGCCGTTGGAAAGGCGTACCTGTGGAAGCAAAACTCGGCAGACTGTTTCTTTGACCAACTACCCAGCTTGCTACTCCCTGGTATATTATGAGTAAGGCGTGATTGAGAGAGAGATCAACAAGTCTCCTAGCACCAGCAAGGTGTAGCTTACGTGCAAGATCACCATTGTTCCCCAAGTTAAAGAGGATAACCGTCAAGAAGGTTTGCATCAGATTTCGAGACCGCCTGGAGATCGTAGATTTCATTGAAAAAAAACGAATAGTACAACAATCCTTCAAGTCTTTAACAAATTACTCGCCACCGCCTGAAAACTCATTTAATACTTCTCTTTTTCCATCACATTCCACATAGCCACTCCATTTAAATATTGACGCTGGTTAATCGCTCCGACTCGAAGGTTGGTCTATCACAGCCAAATCGTGTCGAGCTGGCAGGAACAACACTACAGGGTGCCCCACTTGCTAGTCTCTTTGTCACTATCGAAACAAGGTCTCCTGTTACGATAACTATCAAAACTCGGCATTGGTATTTATCGTGCCTCATTTACAGGCAT
Source organism: Ceratothoa steindachneri (assembly GCA_963969495.1). Lineage (NCBI taxonomy): Eukaryota > Metazoa > Arthropoda > Malacostraca > Isopoda > Cymothoidae > Ceratothoa > Ceratothoa steindachneri. The sequence goes on from OZ018318.1 coordinate 37,620,094, forward strand.
ATTTTTTTGATATTTTAAAATAGAATTTCTCAAAGCACAGTTTCCCTCCTCTCTAAACTACGGGACCGTATTCAATTATTTAAAAAAATATCTGCCTTTGGCGCGTAAAAGCACCATGATAACAATAGTTAAGGGAAAATAGGGTCAAGCTATAAGTGTTTACCTCAAATAATAAATAAATTATTTTTTATCGTCCTTCTTCCTCTTTATGCACCACCACAGATCATCTATCCTTCTACCAATAAAAGAGTCGGGATAGAGGTCGATGGATCTCCAAGGCAAGCTTTAAAGGCACAGAGAGGTGGTATATCGACCGCAGCGGCATCTCATTCCCCCTTTCAGGAGCAATTATCGAGAAACTACGATCACCCACGAGGATAAACCATTATGAGGAAGAGGCTGTAAGAGGAAAAGCGGGAACATTAGATCCCCTGGGACTAGGATAGGCTTCCTGTGGAAGAAGGCTGATTGCGCTTTTACATCTTACTCCCTTACATTCCCCAAAATAATTGTCTGAGAGGCAGTCATTCAATCATCTTTTTATTAAGAAAGGTACAGTAATGGAAGGAAAATTCACCTCTATTGAGGGGTTCTATGCTTGAAAGAGGTGGAGCTCTGGGTTTTGAAGTGATTAAAAGATGATAATTTAGTGTTCGTTAATGGTAACATTTAATGGCACTAATTTCTTTTAAATAAATCAATAAATTAATTCCAATTTGCAATCCAATGGGAAATTTGGCTTCATAGTCTTCGGAATGGACAATAAAGTTATTTCAAAATTTCATCACACGTAATTAAAAATGTAATAAACTTAATTTTGGTTAAATTTATTTCATTATCTTTCGTTCATATTAATGGCATGTACATTTTTGCAATTAACATAAATAACTCTCATTTCTTACGAAATTTCCTAAAAGCAATTCCAGGCACGTAGTTTTCTCCCGTTAACCCCCTCCCCCTAACACCACCACTTAGTATGATATTAGCAAAGAGTGCAATGTAGTAAGATTATTATGGTTTTATTCCGCCTTTGATAATTGTTTAAAAATTCGGGAGTGAATTATGGGATCAAGTAAGTTATTGTTACGATGATTAGATGGCAACACTCGATTGCCACTTACCACAATCCAGTTAAATTGTCTGTTTGGTGGCCAGCTAATGCAATCTAGTTAAATTTTCATCTGTTTCTAGCTACCACTGTATAGTAAATTGCCAGTGCAATTGCTATCTACTACAATCCTTTTAATTGCCACTCCATTGTCAGCAATCACGATCAATTAATCTCCTATGGAACCCACAGGATAAAAACGGCCGTAATAAACTCTCTCCACTGGTACTTATCCTGAGCGATCTTCTCCAATTCGTCATTTCAACTATATACTGCCTCTCTCTTCATCGTCTTTATCCATGTTTCCTTCGGTCTACCTCTTCCCCTTCTTCCAGCTGCCTCCTACTTTGGTGCATACTGCACATATCGTCCCTCTCGTCTGTAAATATGCTCCATCCACTTCCATCGCGACGATTCCACATACTCTTTTACCTGTTGTACTTTCGTAATTTCTCTAACTTTCTCATTTGTCACTCTTTCCTACCATCGTATACCTAATATTCTTCTCAATCTTTTATTTTCCTAAACAGAAAATTTTACATCTATGATTGCCGTACTATAATACCACGATTCATGTCCATATATAGAAATTGGTCTCACCATACTTTTATCAATTTTTATCTTAGTGTGTATTGAAAAAATATTATTATTCCACACAGCTTTCAACATGCCCACTGCTTGGTTAGCTTTCCTAATTCTTTCCTCAAACTTCTTTTTTAAAGAATCATCTCTTGATACAATCGTCCTAAAGTACTTAAAATTTTCTCCTTCATTAAAATGCTGATCATTTTTTTTGCACACTCTCGGGTTTTCCATATTCATGTTTATTATTACCGTTTTCGCACAATTTATCGTTAATCCTATCTTTCTACCTTCTCTATCTAAACAATCTATTACTCCTTGCAATTAGAAGAATTTCATCTGCATAATTCGAATCGGCCAATTTCATAGCTCTCTTCCAAAGTATTGTAGCATCAGTTTCACTTATGAACTTCTTCATTACAAATTCAATGATCAAAATAAACAGGAATGGAGAAAGAATTCCACTCGGAATTACTCCCGATATAACTTTATAACTTATACTCAGACTCTCATCTACCAATACTTGGCAGAAGGTATCTTCATGCACACTTTTGACCAAGTCGACAAACTTCTCGGGTATTCCATAGTGTCCCATTATTCTTAGTAGAGCAGTACGTTTTACGCTGTCAAAAACTTTTTGAAAATCCACAAAACACAGAGACCGCGGCATTTTACTTTTGTTAGCGTGTTGTATCAGGTTTCTTGAAATAAAGTTTGGTCATTGTATCCACGATGTTTCCTAAATCGTGTCTGCTCATCTCTCAAGATCTTATTGACCTCTGACTCCATTTTATTCAAAAGAATCTTACTAAAACCTTTTGAAATAATAGGCGACAATGTAAATACCTTTCCAATTTCCACAATCACTGAGATCTCCTTTTTTTGGAATTTTTATAATTGCCCCTTTTTTTGATTCTTCTGTCACCTCACCACTATTCCACACTTCATTGAAAAACTTCACTAAAACATTCAGGGTCTCTACATCCGCAACTTTAAACAGCTCTGGAGGTATCTCTTCAATTCCGGGAGCTTTGTTATTCTTCAAATCATTGATCGCCTTGTCGACTTCATACGATCGTATTTCTCCCGTACCTATGTTTAATTCATGCTTTGCTGGTAAAATTTTATCTTCATCAGATGGGATTGTTCTATTTAATACCGCATTAAAATTTTATTTCCATCTGTCCTTTATATCAGTCTTTCCTAAGTACTTCACTACCTTTAATCGGAATCTCTTTATTATTTTTCTTCTTTCCAGCAAGTTCCTTGATGTTACTATGTATAAGCAAGTCTCTTACTTTTTCAACCATGGTTATTCATCTGTATTTCCGTTGTTTTAGCTAAGACATCGTATGTGTAAGAACCATCCGAATAGATTTTTCTACATCTGTAAACATGTCGCTCTTCCAGACCGTCAAGCAAAGATCACGGATTTTATCAAAAAGGCATATTCTGCTTAATTTAGAGTAAAACTTGAGGACAAGGATAAGTCATTTGTTGCGGATATTTGCTGTAAAACATGTGTGGAAAACTTTTGGGATTGGAGTAATAAGAAAAGGAAAAGTATGCCATTTGGTATCCCAATGGTGTGGGTGGAAGGCAAAAATCAAATCACCAACTGAAAGGCATCCATCGCAAGACCAAGCAGCATGTTCAATACCCCAATGTTCCTTCTTCTATAAAATCAGCCCCACATGGCCCCAATATTCCTGTTTCTTAGCCAGATTTTACTATGGGTTCGAGATCTGAATCTGAGTCTTGTGTCACTACCAATACAGTTAGGTTTGGTGCATGCAAGCTAAAAGAGAGCGACCAACTGCTGCCATTTACGCAAGCCGAACTCAAAGATCTGACACGAGACCTGAACTCTTTCGAAGTATCCTCTCAGCTATTGAGTTCTCGTCTTCGAGAGAAATGTATGCTGGCACTAGGAACAACATTCTATTGGTATCGGGACCGCAAGGAAGAATTTAGGAAATTTTTCACGTTTGATGAAGTCTCTTTACTGGTCTACTGTAACACCATTGCTAACTTGCTCAACTAAATGGACCTTGAGTATGATGCTAAGGAATAGCGACTTTTCATTGACTCATCTAACAGAAGTTTCAATGCAGTTCTCCTTAATAACAGCAATAAGTTTTCAGCGATCCTTGTTGGACACTCAAAAGTTAGAATAAAGTTTTGTTAAAGCAAGGGATATGTTGCTTTGGACGTTGATACCCTACCGAAAAGAAAACCGGGACTTTTTAATTAATAAACAAAATGGGACATGTAAATGATTTTATATTAATTAATTAAAAATAAGGAGGTGGGGTCTTAGATATTCAGAAGTAAACAAAGAGACTTAGGGAAAACAAGACCTGAGTTCTAGAGTATTTTATAAACCGGCAAGGACAAGTTCTGAGTTGAACAGGTAATCAAAAGTACAAAGGATAAACTAACATAGAAGAAAAACAATAAAGTAAAAGTGGAATAAAGGGTGTTCTCTGTTTGCAATAATTTGAGTTTACCAAAATACTCAAAAGTTGCAATGTTTTAATCTAGTTTTAAGTTGAAGTGTTGAAATGTAGTTTTAACATTGCTTATATTTATTTAACATGAGAAAAAGCCAAAAGTGGAAGTTATGCCTTATCGTAGGTTTTTAAAATCAGACTGCTCAAGAAACTGAGGTGAGAAAATATGTGGTATAAATGTAGACCTTAAGGAAGAGTACTTGAAATAGTAGAAATCGGTTGAGCGGAGGCATGTTTATCACTTCCACTTGATTCCATAACGGACACAAGAACTTTTGTTGCCAGGGTTTATTAAGAGATCAACTCTCGCCGTCCTAAATCAATTTAAGTATTAGGATCTATTGAAATAAATCACATAAAACCAAAATAGCAAGACAAATATAACCAAATAAAACGATAAGACATGATCCAGCTTCGGAGGGATGCCACCCTCTCTCCGGTGCCCTACCATCCCTTAACCAGCAAATGCTTTGTCAAATAAGGAGGATGGCCTCTTCCCCAAAAGTCTAGTAACCAATAATAAGGATTTCATGAAATGCTCCGCGTACAAGGGACATGCGGTAGCAACGCCAATTTCCCTGGTAACGTGCGCGAAGATCCCCGAGGATAAGACCATAGACAAGAATGCACCATACAGCCTGTGGAACGACACTCATCGCAATAATCTCCAGGGGAGCACCCATCAAGTGGCGATGACTTCCATGAGTGGGCCCTTTGATCATATGACCTGAAAATAACCTGAAGCGGTAAAGACAATAGAGGGCAGACCTTCGGATAAAGTCGTGACGCGATGGCAATATTAGTTTCACCTACGCTGCTTTTCATCTTCTTTGGTAGGAAGCCTGAAAGGGTGACCTGATTCTTGACAACTATTTATTGTAAGAAAGAGCCAAAGACTTGTGTAATCAGCATAAATAGACACTGTCTTATACACAGAGGATAAAATGAGAGCCGTTTTCGACTAGGAGAGAAACTGGGCTCCCGAGTACAAATTTATATTAATGCGCTGGGACGGCCTAGAATAAGGGGAATTTCCATCTATCGATAGTGTGGCTTTAAAAATGGCTGGCGCGGAAAATACTAGTGTCTAAACGGAGATCGGTGTTGTGGATCGAGTTTACTTCCAGTAAATCACGTTCGGCTGCGAATAAATAAAAAAGAGCATCTTCTCTATAGCTTGAACTGAACAACGGAAAGATAGAAACAAAATATAGTAACCTTATCAGCTACCCGGTTTCTGAACGTCATGGAACGTCGTAGCGTGGATAGAAATGAATAAGTCTGCAGATATAGGAATTCCAGATAAGGCGTCGCTCGAAAACAATTACAGGGAAACTGTGCAGCTCTACCTTAATCCATGATAGGAGAATGTCCAGGTTGGGATAAAGTCATGAACCGCGAGAAAATTGCAGTACCTTGGTCTTGGTTAAATAAATAAGAAACTCGCGTGCTTCGCCATAGCCATAGATGAGGTTACAGGCCAGTTTGGATAGGACGCTCCAGAGTTTGCATCTTGGCAATACCAAGAGAGATTGAAAGGTTGTCTATGTAGAACGTAGTGAGAACTTCTTTAAGCAGCGCAGGTGATAGTCTTAATGCACAAGGCAAAAAGAATGACTCTGAGGACACTTTTCACCAGGAAGCTCTCATTGTACAATATTGGATTAGAGAGCTTTCCTATCCGTTCACAAAATCGACGATCTTAAATTGTGAGATATAAAATTAGTAGGCTTCCCCTTTCCCATGGTGTGAAAGGTTTCCATGATAGCTGTCATAGTATGCTTGTGTAGAATAGCTCGGCGCTCAGAATCCTACACAAGCACCGGCAGACAGCTGACCCCAAGCCGCTTGAGATATGTTTGGGGACGATTAATAAAGAATGCGATTTACAGTTGACCTAGTTTTGACTAATGGTTTGACAAGTTGCAGTTCAAAGGATATGTAAAGACAATACCCCAAAATATAATTTTAATATATATAATAAAAGGGGACAATTTATATATATATACAAAAGGGGTGAACAAATTACTTATGGTAGTTAACTGAATTAAGTGAAGATTAACGAGGTAATCTGGGGATGACCATACAAGATCGCTTTACCTTCAAGCGCGGGCGAATTAGAGGGGGTGGAATACAACGGTTCAGGTCTTTAAGAATATACTTCGAAGACTCCTGACGAGGAGGACTCGAAGATGGGGTTGGATTAATTCGTGATGAAGAATGAGATTTTCTCTCCTCCAGAGAGACGGAATCTCAACTCGAGATGATTCTGCTGATGGGCAGGGAGTCTCAGTCTCGAATTAGCGGGAATCTTAAAGAGGTTGTAAGGATGAGATGGGCCACACAACTCTCCATGAAGAAGGGTGCACGATAGCTTTCCTCCGAACAGGGGCCAAAGGTTAGCGAAGGTAGATCTACTGGCGAGATCTCCGACGAAGTACGACGACGGATTACAGGGTTTCAAGGAAAACAGACGGCAGTCTAAACGGAGTGGATGGCGGGCTTTTAATCCCATCTAGAGATTGTGAGCTTTGTGTAAAATACTCGTGTGGCTAATCCGATAGATGCCTCAAGGCCTGGCAGTCCCTAGGGGATTCTTGGCGCCACTCTAAGCAAACCAATTTCATAATAATGCGTCTTTCCAGACGAAGAAACTTGCCTTGTGATATGGGGGTATGGTTAATGTGGCTGTGCCTGATGTTATCGCAGGGGAGGGAGGGGGCGAGTTGCGTCTGAAAGCAAACACAGCTGTGACGGAGAATTAAGCGAGGGACTGATTCTTTCTCGAACTTTCTAAAATTTTCCCGCTGTGTGCATGTGATCTTGAAAGAAGAGAGAGGTATTTCCGAGGGTGCTTCCTCTCACGAAAGTCCTTCGAGGGTATTCCCTCACAATACCATATCGTCATACCGTATCCTAGGCTTCATCCGCCTTCTCCAGATGAAACACCGTGGTGGAATGCTCTCTAAGAAAGAAGGACTCTCAGATAGAAAATTTTCTAGGGGGAAAAGAGTATCCTACATGCAGTGGAACTTGTAAAAGCCCCAATCTTCAGTAGACAGGTTGCTCTAGGTTTCTAGCAAATAAAAAATGTAGGATTGACAGGTTTATCCTGAAATTTGAGGAAGCGAATGATTAGAAAGGAGAGAGATCAAAGAAAAGGGTTCGAATGCATCCAGAATCTACCATTAACCTTGTCGTAGAATTGCTCATAGTGTGGTCCAATAATTATTCTAGTCCTTGATCTGGACACACCGCTTTTGTTTAAGTCAATGGTATTGACCCTATGATTCAATCAACGATCATATATATATATATATATATATATATACATATATATAGGTAGGCTTTAATTCCTACTTAAAGTGCGAAAGCTGGCTAGAGGCGGGTTGTGCCGTAGCCAGGATTCTCACTATAAAAGTCCCACTTGTTACTGGGGGGAGGTTTGTGATTGTTGAACTCTAAGAGTGCATAATACAGGTTGAATACATTAGCTGAAGGGATTGTTAATTAAAGTCTTGCCAAGCGTACGTCAAAAGAAGGAGCCACAAATAAACAAACGTACTCAAAATAAACTTTACTTTACACAAATATAATAATTAGCAATAGTTAAACGGGCAAAATTAAGGATTAAATATTAAACACTAACGTTAAACATCTAGATTTATAATGACTCAATGGGAGTATCAATCACTGTTAATTAAATAAGTATTTTAAGAATAGAGGGACACTGGGTTTACAGATTACCATTAATTGTGATGGATTGGAGAGACGACTACTCAGGTCCAGACGGGGTGGTTCGGCTGGCGTTAACACGAGTTCTCGGGGAGGTGGGGAATAAGACGACGGGTTTGGGGCTGCTGGCTGCAGTTCCAGTTAGTTCACTCCTAACTGGATGTGACACAAACAAATAGTAACTTCCAGTAACTATTTGTATGTTCCTTTTCTTTCTGCGGGGCACGATTTACTTCAGGAACACTTTGAGACAGTGACCGAGTTATCTCGGTGGCGCGTTGATAGTCGATACGTTACGGCAACGACTCTCGTTTAACGTGAGGATTCCGCGTTACGCTAGTTGGTTTGGGACACTGCTCTAGAGGGATGAACGGCGTTATTATTTATACCGAGGATTGTGGGAAATCGAGAGAGAGATTCCATTCATGACAATTTGCTTATCGCAGCGCCTTCTGGACAATCTCCATGGTATCATAAAGAAAGCAAATAGAATTTAGGCTTCTCAGTAAGATAGGCCTCCTTTCATGTATTTAGTTTTGACTCGAATTGATTCATCTGCAAAAGCAATTCAATTAGTCGAAGCTTTTGGTAGTAGCATGAAAGCCTTGATGCTCCAGGGATGCGAGGAACCACTATCTTTCTTGTTCGGTTTTGCTTTTCAGAGGAGGGCGGGGAGTGAGCTATCCTTTATCTACACTCATAGGGGGCTGTAAAGCCGGACAAGCAAGCTTTCTTATCCTTTTACGAAATACGGAAGTATTTGTCTGTTCTGTGTGGCCATCCCAATTGGTAAAAGTCTCCTGTCGCGGTATGACATTACATTATATCAATACCATACTATATCTATGGGTAAGGGACCAATAACTTAAAAGCGAACCGACAAGGAACGGAACGCCACGAGTTTCGACGCGCGGAACAAGGAGAAAAGAGTGCCACGAGGTGAGGTAAAATTTGGGCAATGGCCAAGCTCAAGGTTATTTAAAGAGGCATGTACAAAAATATAATTTTATTTACAAAAGTAAGAGAATAAATAGGCAAAAGTTTAAAATTAATGTATTACAGCAGGAGACTATCAAATGGGGAGGATTAACTCAATTTGGTTGCCTAAGGGGAAGAGAGTCTAGCTTACGGAGGATTCTGGGTTAGATGTCAGGGTAAGGCTTCACGGATGTGTTAAGCAGGCAATAAACGTGAGGCAAGGGCGCTCAAAGCTTCTGAGCGGGAAGTTAACGTGATGACAGGTCTCAAAAAGAAGGAGGGGGCGGTAACGCCCAATCCAGGGGAGAGTATTTCGGCCACCCGAAAACGAGGGGCAAACGAGGAAGGGTTCGATAGGAGTTGATGAGTGGAGTCAGAAAAATCGTTCAGTAGCGATTGTCAAATGGAATTAACTCACTGGCTGGGGCTAATTCCAACACACAAATAGTTCAGCCGTCATTTTGCTTTGTGGTTAGCACCTGACTTGGAACTAGGGGAATCTTCTTGGATCTGGGTGAGACTCTCAACTCTGTGTCTCCCACATAGAAGATGAGCTCTATATATATCCAAGGCTCCCTCCGCCGGGGTGGGGGAGACAGCGCTACTCTCGAATGGCCTCGAATCTTCACGGTGAGGCGATTCTAACCCGCTTAAAGGTAGTCTGTGGTGGACGCGGTTCGAGGCTACCACTTGTGGAAGGGATAGGAGGCTTACCCATTTAAGCCTAACCAACTTCTAGAATCTTCTCCAGCGCAAGGACTTCACTTTCGTGCTGAAAATGAAATTCCACGTGGAATTCCCACACATCTTCCTTCTATTTTTTGAGTGTTTGGGGGTCAATGCTACCTCAGAAAACTCTTGCACAGGAGCGGACTTAGGCTCGGAGCTATCTCATATCAAGCCAAAGTGCGTCCAAAGGAAGATCCTGCCATTTGCTGTGGGGTGGCCTCAGGTTCCATTTAGAATTCGGGGTAGGGTGTAGGGCTCCAAATACCACTCCTATCCAATAATGCCCAAGGGATCTCGAACGAGGATTAAAGTCTTGTCATTTGTTGGAAACATCGTTGGGTCTAGCATACTGACCACCTAAAGAAAAAAAGTGTAAACTAGGCATTCCGGTTGCTATAAACGTATGAAATTTGATATATATTAGATGGGATGTTGCAGGGACTCAAGGACGGCGCCTTCGTTTACCCATTTAAGGGAGTTTGCCCGGTACTTTTGCCCTCATCAAGGCTTAGACCCAGACAGTGCTCCCTTTGCCGCATCATATACTTTGCGTGTGCTTGTGAAAGAGTGGAAGGAGAGGTGGAAGAGGTATCCGTCGCTTGTAGAGAGTTGTGCAGAGAAGAAAGACTCTATAGTACAAGCTAAGGGGGAACTCAAGGAACATGGACCATGGAGAAGGGGGATTCCTGTAAAGGAAATGAATTTGACAGCCTTCACCTTAGATGTAGAGCAGCCTGAGGGCATCTCAGAGTTTGGCAATGTGTAACGTTCTTTGCTACCTGGTTATGGTTGGAAGCGCGTACTTTCAATGGCGATAAGGGTGCCTCGGACACATCTCACTTTTTTTCCTGCGGACACCTACTATTACTTTCCGTCGTAAAAATAGTAAATAAGATAAAGAAATAACGCATTATAGGTAAATAGTCTGAGCTCCCAATGTCTTGAGAGGTTACAGAAAACGTTGATATAGGATCGAAACCATTAAGAATGCGATCATTTGCGCATACACGGCCTGCAGATTCAAGCTACGATTGGCTTTGAGAACCCGACCTGGCTTAATGCTTTGGCGCTCGCCGCCACCCGGCTATATTATGGTAAGCCGACGCGAGTGTATCGAGCAACCCCAGAACCTCTAAAAAGCAAGAGCAAATGTTGGCAGGAAGTAGAAAAGGGTACGTAAAAAGAACAATAGAGATAAGCGGGTCAACTAAGAAGTAGGGTAAGTCATAATCTATTATTATCATAGCCTGGCACTTGGAGAGCAAAGCCTTGCCTGTACTCCATGTTTTCGTTGCAGTAAAGGTTTGAAGCAAGGCTACACCATTTACCATCTTGCATGAAAATAAAGACTCGTAGGAAAAAGTGGTTTTATAGAAGAAAACGGGAAACGCCCCAGGTACCCCATGCCCCGTTAAGTAGTTGACTCACCTCGGGAAGCTTGGCCTTCCCTATTTGCTTTGGTCTCGCAACTGGGTGTAGAAGTCCATAGGGGGTAGGGGGAGAGGGTAGTCCCTTTGTTAGATCTAGGAGAAATGAAATAGGAGATATTTCGATTTCCAATGAACTTGGGGTGACAATGCATGAAAAGACTGGTCGTAGATGCACGGTGTATTATGACATAGTCGAAAAATTCCCGGAAAAGTCACATGACAACATATGCCAAGCTTATATATGAGAAAACTCCACAATGAAGAAAAAGATAATATTTAGCTTATTAATCAGTGTAATGAAGCAAAATAATAAGTTTAGGTTAGGTTAAGCTAGGTTAGGTCATGTTAGGTCTGTTTGCCTAGGTTAGGTAAGGCAAGTTAAAATAAGCATTTATTTCAATAATAAGAGAATAATGCTACAAAGTTCTAGAAATGATACATAAAATAGCAAGAGAAATGTGATAAATACAATAACAAAAGAAAAAGACAACTATAGTGATAATAAGTAATAAAAATAGTGATAGAATAGTGCTAAATAGAATGCTGAGGAAGGACAATAATGAAAAAAATGTAAAGTAATAGAAAAGTAAGAAATGGAATTGTAATGGCAAAATGTTTACTACAGTATTGATAGAAAGGACAGAGCCACAAAATTTATCCAAAAAAAGGTGAAAGGATAAAACTGAAATGGTGAGCGTTGGTGAAAGGTGAGTATGTTTGGAAGAAGAAATATCACGTATGAGAGAATTATTCCTTACAGGGTTAACCAGCATTTGACTCTAATTTTCTCCTTTTAGAAATATGATCTTCACTTGAATTTCATTGCATCATTATGAATACGCAATGTTTATTATTTTGCATCTTCCTTTCTTTCATATAATTCCTATTCCTTTCATTATTAGCCTCCTCTCTGTGTATATCCTAATCTTGCAAAATTTAGTGAATTCCCCCTCAATGGTTCACCCACTTGCGAGTAGAAGAACAAGAAGAGTCGTACGTGGCGCTTCAAGAAATGGCGAAGGCCGAAGAATTTCCCATATCCCCAGAGAGGGTGCAACCTCGGTATGTTGCTTGGTTTGGAAAGACTTGGGATCTTCCCCCCTTCTCGCCCTTGTTCTTCCTACACTTCCTCCTTGTACGCCATAGTTGAAGACATTGAGAATAACTCCTGCACTCTCACCTACCTATGAACCAGCTGTGACCGACAGGGCCACCAATCACAAGCGTCTTTCCTCTTTAACTCAAGCAACAAATCGCATGATCTCTAATGCCCACACCTACACTCCCTCAAACAATTACGCACACTAGTAAAGCTGCAATCCATACACAACTGCAACACACTCCCTCCAACATGCATCCAGCATCCTGCCCACTATCCCAACATCCTCCAATTCAACACGAACGACATCCGTAACAAATAGAAAGAATTACATAAAACACTAAACACATTCGAACTTCACATTGCCCCCAAATTTCCGCAACTAAATTAAGATATGTTGCACACTCTGCATGCCACAGCTCAATCACCTTAATACACAAATACATCCTATTCACCAACACAAAGAGATACACAAAACCTCCTTAAAAATCGATTACACGACAAAATGACATCAAACAAATCAACATTTACATCCTACCTACATCCTTCCAACAGGCTTTAGTTAAATCTAACGCCACTTTCACTTTCAGAGCTCTTCACCTTCTCCTTAGGGTGGACTTTAATGTCCACCATCACACATGGCTAATATCACAGCCAGATGGAAAAATATTCCACTCACTGAACAATAGACACCAACCAACAATATTAACACCACAAAACAACCACGACTCCACTACTCCAGACATAACCTCTGCTCCATTTACTTCCAGACTAGAGCCACCTGGCCAACTTTACACGCACTTCAAACTCACACCCTCCCAATATTCATTACATGCCAGCTCATCTAACCTATCAACAGCTCTAACAACATAACATACACTAATTACACTGCATTCATAACTGAAAGAGAAAAAAACTATTCAACTTCACACTAGAGAAATTCCTTCCCTTCTACCAAACTCTCTCCTAGTTTGCCAACACAATCCACGAGACAATCCAAAATATACCCCCTAGGTACTAGAAAAATGCCTCATAAATGATATAAACAAACTCAGATATAACAGAACCTCTACTGCTACACAACTAGAATAAATCAACTACATCAAAAACTCAATCAATACTTTTACGAAACAACAACAAAACTGGAAACACAAAGAAGTCCCATAACCTAACGAAAAAAATCAACTGCTCATGGTCTACCACTCCTAAATCAGCCAAATACCCACCAACCGCAACAATAAGGCAACATATATCTACCTAAATGATATACAGATCCAAAGTATTAACCACCATTTTTCCAACAAGAAAACGCCCAAAATATTCGAAACCTAAACATAACAAAGCACCAAACAACCTCCCCTCATAAATCACTAATTACTCTCTTTACCCCTGACAATAGCCAATAAAACTTCCACCCACACATCTTATGCCCTCATCCACCCAAACATAGACGGACAGGTGTCCTTTAACACGAAAATCATTACCACGAAGGACAAGTCCATACTCATCATCCTCAGAACACTTAAACAACAACTTCGGACAACACAAAGAAAGTCTTAATACAGAGACGGGAAATCATAATACTCACATGAGATGGCAACTGCTCAATAACCCATAGGAATAAAGAAGGATAATTAGAGGAATTTAATAACAAACAAGAATCAAACATGGATAAAAAGAAAGAAAATAAAGAGAAAAATGGAGATAGCCAGCGGATTAAAAAAATATAAACTTTTATATGTTAATAAAAATGAAAAATGGGTAGGTTCGAATCTATAGCATCGAGCGATCTCGGCTGTTTTAATGAAGTTCCAGCTCACGTTAGTGTCCCAGTCTCTGTCTATGTCTCTCTCTTTGACTCTCTCCGTCTCTTTCTGTTTCTCTTTATTTTTCTTTCCTGTTTCCTCTCATATAAAGAGGGAACGCTTTTTGTCTTTTCTTATTGTGGGGGTGGGTGTAATTGAGCACAATAAACAGAGAAAACCAATATAACACTGAACTGCGCATCATCAGCTTCGGAATCAACTATGTATTTATATCATACACAAGATGCCAACAGTATAAAGTAAGGTCGTCCTCATCCGAACTGGCTCCATGAAATACACCCCTAAGCATCACAACCACTAACACGACAAAACAAACAAGCTCTGCTGACCAAAGTCGCGTGCTCTTATTTATTCTTATTTATGACCTTACGACCTTCAAAACTTTTAATAATTCCAGGTATAGCATTGGGAGGACTTTGGCAATTATAGCATACGAAAGAGAATGTAGAACAACATAAGGGTTTCTAATTTCGTTAGAATCGGCCGAATAGTTACAATGTTATTATCCCCCAATAAGCGAAACGGGGACCGACGGACCCGCAGACCGACGGACATAGTAAGATATAGAGTTGCACGCGACTAAAAATTCCCCCAAAGAAATACAGCTTAATTATGAGATACAAAATGATTCAACAAGATTTTATGGCTACCATACCCTCAACCTACCCACCTCACAATACACATAAATTTTTACTAGCTTCTCCGAACCTCACTAAATCAAAACAATATATAACACATACACAGACACTTTACTGCCAAAACACTTCAAAAACAGCAGCAAAACATCATAGTTTAATGCCCCACCTTTCTCCCACAAGGTATTCAATAAACCAAACCAGAGTTTGATTGGCCCACCTACGAGCAGAATACCACACCGCCCTAAAGGCATAAATAATAGATTACTCCTCCCCCCCTACTTTGAATTCCGATGTTGCAACCTCCATCAAGATAAAAACGGTGACCACCATACTGTCTCGCTCGCAACACCTCACAACCAATTTCAATTTAAACACTCAGAGATATCTGGAAATAATTACAGGTCGTGATTTCATTGCTGAGTACTGACAGGAAATTGTTAATAAATTCTAAATCAGAAACAAAACAAATATCAATTAGTTGTAATCAAAATTGTCCATGCTTTCGCTACACTATCCCACACCACACGTGTGCTGAATTTATTGCCCCAAGACTCTCTAGGTCGCAGGGGAAGAAAACTTCCCTTTCTCGCACCATGGGCTCTCCTTTCCTGCTTTAGGGATTGTCTCAGACACAATTGTGTTTGATCTCTCCTTGCAAACATCTTCCTCCTCAAGATTCCAAACTCATTCGGTTTCTTCCCTTCAAAGTACGGCCAGTGGTTTTCGATGGTAATGTCTCAATTCCGAAGCTACTCAAGGTAAGTAAACAATTTTTCATTTCCCCGGCGGACGAAACAAGTCCTTTAAACTTTACCTCATCTCTTCACCATTTCTTTTAAACTGTGAACTAACGAGGGTTATCTGAGCTTACATCGCTTAGAGAATCTCCTCTGAAAATACCACCTTCATCTTTTTAAAAACCTTACTCTCATTTATTGATTTTTCTTTACCCTGGCCTTCAACAACTCTCCTTGTTGTTTGCAACCCTAATACGTTGATTTTGCGCCTTTCAAGCTATGCGTTGGGACTAACACAGTATTAAAGACAAACTTGCCAAAGTCATATTTATCAATGCCCACTCATGGTTCCTCAAAGAACAAATCAGGCGATAGTGAAGAAAAGAAATGAAGAAGACAGGGAAAATTATATCATCGGTTTTAATGACTCATTCTTTACCTTTTTAGTCGCGTGCGAGTCAGGTCGCGAGCGACTCTACAACTCAGTCTTTCGGTCGGTCCCCGTTTTGCTTTTTGTATTGTTTTTGTGATAACATTGTAACTATTTGGCCGATTCTAACGAAATTTGGAATCCTTGTGTTGTTTAACATTCTCTTACAAATGCTATAAGTGGCAAAGCCTCTCACGGTTGGTTAACTCCAGAATTATTTTGTTTTGGAAATATAATTATAACTATTCGGCCGATTCTAACGAAATTCAAAACTATCATGTTGTTTTGCATTTTCTTTTGAATGATATAATTGCCAAGGTCCTTCCGAGGCTACCCTGGTAATTATTTTGTTGTGGCAATGATATTTAACTATTCTGCCGAATCTAACGAAATTTAAAATCATTGTATTGTCCTACATTCTCTTCCAAATGACATAATTGCCAAAGTCCTATCAAGGTTATCCAGAGAATTACTTTGTTTTGGCAACATCCTAACTTTTCGGCCGATACTCTGCTAGACTAGACTAGGCTATAATATGCTAGACTCTGATAGGCAAGCATAGAATAGGTTTATGCATTTGCTAGGATATTATAGGCTAGGCTATACTATACTAAATTATGCTAAGATATAATGTACAAGGGTCAAATATACTATGCAAATTAAGGCTATAATATGCTATGATAGGATACCATATAGTAAATATGTTAGGTTAGACAATAATAAGCTATGCTTGAGTAGGGTATAATAGTATATTATAAGCTATACATGTCTAGGATATTTAATGTGAGGCTAGGTTTTGCTATGCTAGGATAGGCTAAGCTATACTAGGCTAGGCAGGGCATGAAAGGCTATACTAATGTAGGCTACGCTATAGTATTCTAGGTTAGGCTATGATATACTAAGCTATGCTACACTAGGCTATTTTTCGCTATACCAGGCTAGGATAAGCGAGACTTTGCTAGGGTAGTCTAGCTATGTTATGCATGCTATGCAAGCCTAGGCTAAGATCTAATAGTCTAGTCTAGGTTACGCAATTCTATGATATGCTATACTATAGTAATTAGGCTAGGGTAGGGTAGGGTAAGGTAGGCTATGATATCCTATACTAAGCTATGCTAGTCAAGGCTAGAATATGCTAACGAGGGTAGGATAAGATACAATATAGGCCTTATTATACATTCTCTGCTAGGCTAGGCTAGATTAGTCTAGGCTAAGTTATACTATGATAAGCTAAACTATATTATCTAAGGCTAGGCTATACTATGATAGGTACGCTAGAGTATGGGATTGGGATATGGGATATGGATATGGCGGGCGAACAGACAGCACGTGTTTCGTAGAGCTCTCTGAATATCTCGATTATTTGCTATACTTTGGTGATTGATAGAAGTTTTTACGCAAAATAGTATTACGTATAGTCTAGTGACATAGGAAACATAAATATTAAGTTATTAGATCGTATATTTGGTTAATATAACGAAGTTGTTTAGTATTGTTAATTTATCGGCCAGGTTCTCTTGTTTACCTTATTTTGCACTGGAAAGTACGTAATAGCTGAATTAAATTAGTGTTTTGAAACCTCGTTTCTAGGTTGACGGTTTAATTAGCGACTGATTTGGACTGTGTTGTGCCTTAAATCTCGTTTCGGTCTGTTGATTTATTTTTCGGATTTTTCTACAGTCTTGTTTACCACAGAATCAGCGAAAGCTAAGTTGCTCTTTTTTTCCCATTACTACTTAAGTTCTTTCTTTGTTTGAATAAGTGATGGAGTTCGGGGATGAAAGTGAGCATGAGTGATGGAATGTATGCATTGGGTGTGGTATAGTTGGTGAGGGGTATACATGTGTTGTATGTGGGCTGCGTGAATGCATTGTAGATTTAGAGGGGATGAGAATGCAGGATTTAGACAGGATATGTAGGCTGGAGGAGTTAGTTGCGGAGCTCAGGAGGGAACTTAGTGTTAGGCCTAGGGCTGGGAATAGGTTAGGTGGTGAGGTAGGCCAGTTAGATGTTTCAGGTGAAGGTAGAGGGCCGGTGGAGGAGGTAGGATATGATAGTTCTAGTAATGGTGGAGTTAGCCCCATTGGATTAGTTAGAAATAAGCCTAGTGGGGATGGGGACAGTGGAGAGTGGTTAGGAAACGTGTAGCTAAGGAGGCTTCTCCTGTTCTTTGTGAGAATAGGGTTGCCTCTGTTGAGGTGGTTAGCCAGGGGGAGAATAGGTGCGTGAGTCAAAGGGGCACAAAACCTATTAGCTTGACTAATAGATTCAGTGCCCTAAGAGAGGAAGTAACTGGAAGGATTGTGACTGATGGGGGGTGGGGATGGAGGTAGAGTGACTAGTAGTTTGAATGAGAATAGGAGTGGGGATGGAGTAAGGTCTGTGGGGGTTAGGAATAGGAGTATGACTGAAGTGCTTGTGATGGTTGATTCACGAGTTAGATATTTAGATAGGAAGTTGAATGCAAGTAGATTGAATGGTTAGAGGGTGTGTTTGCCGGGTGCTGGAGTGAGAGATCTGTCTGATAGATATGAGGAGCTGGTGTCTGGCTGTGCAAGGGATGTGATTACACATGTAGGAGTGAATGATGTGAAGAAAGTGGGTGCATGTGAGTTACGTGAGAGGTTCAAGAGGTTGATTGATAAGGTAAAAGAAAGTAGAATGAAAGGTGTTGTAACAGGTGTGCTTCCAAGAATGAATGTGCGGGAGGATGGATGTCTCGTGCGATTGGAATGATTATGTGACGAGGATGTGGAAGATGGAAGTTGTCGTGTTTGTGGATGTGTGGGATAGGTTTGTTGGAATGAAAGAACTGTATGCGATGGATGGACTGCATTTCAGTAGGAGGGGGGTAGATGTGTTGTGGGAGGAGTATGATTGTGTTATTAGGTCTTTGCGGGCGGGAAACTAGATACTAATAGTGGTCAGGGAATTATGAGAGGACATTATAGTACTGAAAGTAGAATCGACTTGGCAGATAACAGAAATAGGTTCCAAGGCGATAGAGGTGAGGTCATTCAGGTTTCAAGAGGTGCTTCAGGGATAGGGGGGTTAAATTGTTTCTATACAAATGTTCGTAGTCTTAGAAACAAGAAGGATGAGCTATTTAGTTATATTAGCAATGAGGATATAGATATATTATGTGTTACTGAATCATGGGTTAATGAAATAGAATTTAGTGACACTATAAGTGAATTTGATTTACAGGGCTATAATATGTACATTAGTCAAAGGACAGGTAGGATTGGTGGAGGAATAATTATTTATTTAAAAAACAACATTGTTTCAAGTTTAAATACTTCAATAAAGCAGGATGGAGTTGAGTCACTTTGTATAGATATTAGGTTCAGTAAAATTAGAATGGTGCATTTGGGGGCTTTTTACAGGCCACCTGGGAAGACTGATGATATGGATGAACTAATGATAAGGCAAATAAGTAAGGGATGTGAAAAAGATGCAGTTATTATTGGGGACTTCAACTTAAACTCTGTGGTCTGGGAAAATATGATAGGCAGGGATAGAACAACTGGCAAGTTCATAGAATGCTTTGAGGATAATTTTTTGGAATCAATTTGTTAATGAGCCAACGAGGGGGGACAATATATTAGATTTAGTACTTTTTAACAGTGATCATTTAGTTCAAGAATTGACTGTTGGGGAAGCATTGGGAAATAGTGACCATCAGATAGTTCGTTTTATCTTGGAAATTGAGAAGGGTAAAATAACTGAGAATGCTGTAAAAGTTCCAAATTTTCATAAGGGAGATTATGTAAAACTCCCAAGCTTGCTAAATTTTGTAGACTGGGATGTAGAATTCAGAGGTAAAAATGCTTATGGGATGTGGGATACTTTCAAGCATATAATAAATGTAGTCCAAGAGCAATGTATCCCAATGAAGGCTATTAGGAACAAAAGTAGGAAACCATTATGGTGGAATCAGAAGATAGCTAGAAAAATTTAAGAGAAGAAAAGGGCATATAAAAAATTACAGGTAAAAAAATAATATTCAAAATTTAAGTGATTATAGAATGGCTAGGGATGAGTTAAATAAGATTATAAAGAAGAGCAAAAGGGTGTCATAAATTAAAATAGCTCAGGATAGCAAAAAAGAACCTAGAAAGTTATTTAGTTACTAAGAAATTAATAACAAGTCTGGCAGAGTTAAAATAGGACCTATCAAATATGAAGGAGTTGTGAGAGAAACTGATGAGGAAATAGTTGAGGTACTAAATGGTCATTTTGCATCAGTATTTACAAAGGAGAAACTAAATAGTCTTATGTATAGTACTCATGGGTCAGGGAAAGAGGTGTTTACTACTATTAGTGTGGATCGGAGGACGATAAAAGGACTAATAGGTGAGTTAAAAAACTACCAAGGCCTCCGGCCCTGATAATATTCATTCTAGGATACTTAAAGAAGGGGTAGAAAGTATCTCAATAGCTCTGGAGAAGTCATATACTAGGTCACTGGAATATAGAGAAATAACCGATGATTGGAAGAGAGCAAATGTAGTCCCCATTTTCAAGAAGGGTAGTAAAGAGGATCCAAATAACTTTAGCCTGGTTAGCCTAACTCCTGTAGTCTCTAAAATTCTTGAAAAAATAGTTAAAAAAGGGATTTGCCAACATCTAGAGAGGGAGGGGTTAATCAGCGATGCTCAGCATGGGTTTAGATCAGGTAGATCATGTTTGACTAATTTACTAGACTTTCTGGAGTTTGTAACAGATCAAGTAGATAAGGGAGAGAATGTAGATATAATTTACTTAAATTTTAGTAAAGCATTTGATAAGATACCACGTAGGAGACTAGTTCATAAATTAAAAATGATTGGGATATGTGGGGGTGTTTCAAATTGGATAGCTGAGTGGCTGAAAGACAGGAAGCAAAGGGTGTAAAGTCAGAGTGGAGGGAAGCAAATGGTGTAAAGTCAGAGTGGAGGGATGTTACCAGTGGGGTTCCTCAGGGATCAGTTCTCGGTCCATTATTATTTCTCATCTATATAAAAGATCTTGGGGAGGCAGTTAATAATAAAGTGTCAATTTTTGCGGATGATACCAAATTAGTAGCTGTAGTTAAAGATATTGATGATAATTTTAAAGTGCAGGGGAATTTAAATAAATTGTTATCCTAGGCACATAAGTGGCAAATGACTTTCAACCTTGATAAGTGCAAAGTTATTAACATGGAAAAAGATAATCGAGAATTTAACTATGAAATGGATGGGCATTGGCTGAGGTAAGTAGAGGATGAGAAAGATCTAGGAGTAGTAATAGATAAGTCATTAAGGTTTTCTAAGCAGTGTATTGAAGCAAGAAATAGGGCAAATAGAGTGCTGGGTTTCGTTTAGAAAAATGTCAGTTACAAAAGTAAGGAGGTTATTCTTAAACTCTATAACTCTTATGTTCGACCACATCTAGAGTACTGTATACAGGCATGGTCCCCACATTTTAGACACGATATTAACCTTCTCGAGTCAGTGCAACGGAGGGCAACAAAGATTATTCCTTCCCTGAGGCACCTTGAATATATAGATAGACTTAGGGTATTAAATATGTTCTCGTTCGAAAGGAGGTGTGTGAGAGGGGATATGATTGAGCTGTTTAAAAAATTTTCCGGGATAGATAAATTGGATGTTAGCAAGTTTTTTAAGTTAGATGATGGAAATCGGACTAGAGGTCACCACTTGAAAATTAAAAAGCAAGGGTGTAGGTTGGATTTAAGACAATATTTTTTCATCAATAGAGTGGTAAAATTCTGGAACAAATTGCCACCGAGGGTAGTAGGTAGTCCAAGTCTAAATGTATTTAAGAGTAGGCTGGATAAGTTTATGGGAAGGAAAGGTTGTGATGGTTCCTAAGTTTTGTATATATTAATATTGTTTGTATATATCTGTCGTAGAATTCTTTCTGATAAGAACCCTACTTACCTGACACCACTTTTATTTAGTTAGTGTCGTAGAATGCCCCTCCTTTTAGTTCTAGTCTCTAAGAGTGCTAAGAGTGTCTAATATATTGATATTATAAGAATATCTTAAAGAACAGATCCGTTGTGCAACACGTAAGGATATATATAAGAGAAACGAACATTAATCCCAAATTAAACTTATATTTTACCTTTATCAAATGAATACATAACATTTAAACATTAATTACAGCAATACTCTGAATATTATTATAAGCAAAAATTAATTAAATTAGTTTACCCACAAAATTAAGTTCACGTTTTCTCTAGACAAAACAATAATATAAGAATTAGGCTTACGGACTCATGTGGAGTTTAAAGGCCTCAGAAATGTTTACTCTTGACGCGTGTAGATGGGCGGAATTCCACGGTCGTCTTGGCGAGGGTAGCAGCTGGGGGGTCCACACGTTCTTCCGGGGGGGGGGGTTCTTCAGGACGAGAACAATTTCGGTGCTTTATGCACCACCTAGGCAGTCGTGGTCTCTCTGGCGAGATGAGTCGAACTTGGTTCTTAATTCAAGTTAAATTGGAGTGCGTTGTGATCACCGAGTAACGAGCTCGAGGAGGAGCTTTTCTCCTTCGTTACTAATTTCCTTATGGACGAGGAATACCCCTGGTGTTTACGGTGCACCAGGATATGAGGAGTCTCTCTGGCGAGAGTAAGTCGAACTTACCAAAGTTCACTTATTGTTTGGTTTGATAACCAGGGACTTAGCTCAAGGATGAGCTTTTTCTTAGCCCCTTAAGGTAGGTAGCCCTGCCTCTCTTGCAGGGTGCTTCTTGGTCTGGCGACACAAGTAAACTACCTCTCCAGTCTCGGTAGCTCGGTTGTGGATCCGAGGACTTCGTCACCTAGAGACTGACGTATACTACCTCGATTTTCCTCAGAGTTCCTCATTTATACCTCGCACCTCCACTGGGGGAGTGGTAAGGGGGAGAGGGGCTTGAGGACGGCCCCAGGAGAGTTATTTTTCCTAACGGTCTTTCCCACGAAGTCAAACATCGGCTCCTCGTTAGCCATCGAGATTGGGAGAAACCCGTCTCCAATTTCTTGTTCGACTTGAAACTGGATCTCACTCTCCTGGGGGAGATTTTACCTTTTTGACCTTTAGGGTCTTACATGGCCCCGAGTTGTGCCACACTGTGGTTAAACACTGACCCGCCGATGCCTGGGGCGGATTTCCTTGCGGTAACCGCCTTGGAACTGCACCAAGAGTGGTCAAAGGGGGGGGGGGGAGTGACCATTCCCTTACAATATCTATAGCTGCATGATTTAGTTTTTGACAAGCCTTGATTGGCGATACCCTTGTTTCTGGACGCAATCCTCTAGATGTATTTTTCTTGGGAGTTTGGGTGCCTTAAAAAAGAGGCTGTTTGACTAGGATGACCTATGATTAGCCCTTGTAGCTTTTGTCATCTGTTATATTATATTGTGGGGAACTTTGATTTTTTCTTCCCCTAGTGATGGTGCTTTTTGTGGGTGGGTTTTAACGGAGGGGGATGACCTTTGATAGGCCCTTGTGGCTTTTGTCATCCGTGAGATTATGTTATGTTGTGTTATATTCTGGTAGGTTAAGTTCTACTATTATAGGGAATCATAGGCTAGATTTGGTTATACTAGTCTAGGATATCCGATGCTAACCTAGGCCATACTCTGGTAGGCTATTGTCTTACATAATCTACTCTGTTATAATATCCTATACTATACTATGCTATGATATAGTATGCTATGTTATGCTAGGCAAGATTTACTATGTTAGACAATGTAGGCTTTATTATTCTAATTGAGTTACTACTATGGTAGGCTATCCTACGGTAAGCTTTCTTTTGCCAGGCTATTAGTCGAAACTATACTAGACTATGCTATAAAATGTTCTAGACTGTAGCAAAATGAGTTCAAATGGCAGCCACGTGCCCTTCTGTACCCACGTGAATCCGGAGATCACCGCAAGGAGCTGGGAAAGCATGGCTGAACCCTGACAAGGAGGCGGCTGACGCCGTTATCACACACCCTAGCTTTATTTTCCTAGGGACCGATGTCATCTTTCCCCCTTCCCCACGGTCACCTCTCCAATACCATTCTCGCTTTCCGCTCGAAGATTGAAATCCGTTGGACATTCCAAAGAACGTTATCACGATTCCCCCTTTCCTCGAACAAGTCGCCGACTTTTCCCTAAATTCGCGCGTGCGTTTGGAGCCACCTCACGAGGTGCCTATAGAAAGCAGCACTGTTAGACTTTTATCCATTCCGAGGAACGAGCTAAAGGACAAACTCTCCCCCTCCCAGCGTCGATTTCGATTCAAGTGAAGGTTAAATCGATCCGTGAACTCTGCCTTAGTCAATCAGCAAGCTCAGACATCAGTGAACTCTGCCATAGGCAATCGGCAAGGACTGACAAGGATTCCCAACTCCGAAGGCGAACATGGTCCCTTGTCTGAAGCAAGAGGTAAACCGTCTTCTCCCATCACATTCATTCTACCCCAACTGGCCCCTTTTCGGCAACAAGCCCGTAAGGTAATCGTAACCGTTGCCACCTGCAGATTGATCTTGAATCTGGCTTACCCAATTACTCAATTATGTGAACGCCCCAGTTTATAGCCCCCCTTTAAATCACCAAACTGAATCTGACCTCTTAACTCCCTTAATTAACCTACCTGGTCGCGTGAGGACCTTTAACTCTGTCTGGGCGACCATTCCCTTTAAACACAATTTTATATAAATATATATATATATCATTTTGTTGTTAGTAAAGTTATATTTTCGACATTGTCTTTCTTTTGCAACCACAGCGCGTACTAGCTACCTGTTAATCTTTGACCAACTTGCACTCTGAAATATTTGTTTAAAAGGACCCCGCCAAGTTAATACTACAAAATCGAACATAATGGGCAGCAGTGGCTCATGAGGTAATAAAAACGGGAGTTCCACGAATTGGTAATTACTATTGCTAAACAGAAAAACACCCAAGGTAATCAAGAAAGTGAGATAACTATTCAAAAATAAATTTAAATTGCCTTTGCACTAATGCTCGTAATTTATATAATAAACTATCTGAATTTAAAGTTTAAATCAGTATAGAGAAACAGGAGGTACTTCTACTTAATGGGAGTTGGTTTGAAACAGTTAGTGGGTCTTATCTTATTGGCAAAGATAATATCGAGGGCTAGAAAATGTTTAATAAAAACCAAACTAAAATCCGGGGGAAGAGTAATTGTGGTTTAGTTAAGATAAAAATTAAACACGAAAATGCTAGACATGGTCAATGACAAGATGAGAACCGCCGTAGCGATCGTGTTGTTCAAGTAGGTGAAAAATAAAATTAACTGAGCAATCCTTTATAGATCAGCTGCCCAAATTGAAAGTAAAGATTAATAGCTCTTTGAGTGCCGTTATTCTTTTGTCAGAAATGGGCAATAACTGATCAACTGGGCTTTTAATTTCCTGAACTTTCATTGTAAATCTAACAATTGAAAAAAGGAAGGATAGAGATTGCTCCACTTTATCCATGAAAATTTTCTTTTTTAAAAGGTTGATTAAACCACGCGAGTCCAAAATATACTTGATTTACTTCTTACCACTGAAGAAAATTTAGTGCAAAACATTCAATTTTGTGAGCCAAATTCCTTGAGCTACCCTAATGTAATTAGGTTCAAAACAAAGTGAAATCTAACTGCACTTGACTATATAGAATTAATACCGCACTTTGAAAATTGCAATTTCGATGGTTTTCACCATCCTTTAAACCAGAGAACCTAAGAAAGCTGTTTTCATAATAATAACGTACAGGATAAGCATTTAGAGTTGCAGCGAGTAGTACTTAATATAGATTCTGTTAGATAAATACGTACGCAGACGACATAGTAAATCAAGGAGAGCCCATTAGATCAACAGGAAAAAGAAAAACTCAATTCAGGAGTTAAATAGACGTTATCTAACTTTAAAAAGACAAAATAGAAGTAAATCGAGAAAGATATTCATATTATTAGATACTGGAAAAACGGAGAATTAAGGAAGCGAAGAAGAATTCCAACAGGAATTTAGCAATAAACTCAATAAGTGAGCCGAAACTAGCAAATTGCTAGGTGGGCGGGAGAAAGTCCATAAAGGATTCTGTAGGACTATTGAGGAATGTAGAGGGACTAATGACCGAACAAATGATAAAAATTTTAAATGAACACTTAGTAAGCGTCTTTAGTCCGGATGATTTGTCAAAATATTAACAATCAGTGAGAAAATGAATAATGAAAATCACTCTTTTCAAACCGACCTGTGAGATAATGAAGGGGGAGCTATTTCCTATATAAATAAAATGAAACAATCAAAGGGACGCGACCCAGAGTGTATGGAGCCAACTAATCTAAAACAAGGTGTGCTGACCAAAAAGTCGCGTGCCCTCACTTAATCTGATTTATGTCCATACGGCTTTAAAACTTTCAATAATTCCCTGAGTAACCTTGGGTGACTTTGGCAATTATATTATCTGAAAGGGAATGTAAAATGATATAAGGGTTTCAAATTTCATAAGAATCAGCCAAATAGTTATGATGTTATTGCCCCCCAAAACTAATTACTGGGCTAACCTTAGAATGACCTTAGCAATGATATCATTCGAAAGAGAATTTAAAACAACATAATGGTTCAAATTTCGTTAGAATCGGCCGAATACTTATGATGTTATTGCCCAAACAAAATAATTCCTTGGCTATCCTTGGGAGGAGTTTGGACATTATATCATGCGAAAGGGAATGTAAAACAACATAAGGGTTTCAAATTTTGTTAGAATCAGCACAATAGTTATGATGTTATTGCCAAAACAAAATAATTCCCTAGTTAACCTTAGGAGGACTTTATCAATTATATGATTCGAAAGGGAATGTAAAACAACTTAAGGGTTTCAAATTTCGTTAGAATCATCCGAATTGTTACAATGTTATTACAAAAAGAAAAGCAAAACGGGAACCGAAGAACCGACCGACCGACCCAGTGAGTTTTAGAGTCGTCCGAGACTAGACTCACATGCGACTAAATATATTGTCTCTATTATGTTTATTATTATGAAATGTTTAAATAATTATTTTTCACATTCTACGGCTACAGTAGACAAGCTTTTAGTATGAAAACACACAGGCGGATTTAAATTTTAATGGTTGAGTGACGTAGCATCAAACTATATTCGTGAAATATTCGCGCTATTATTAATTATTTGCAAATTGATGAGTGTTTTCAGGAGCTGGTAATGGAGTAGCGCCTCTCCTTTATTTCACTACAGGTGCTCTTTAATTTGATTTCTTATGTGAGCAAAAAAAGACGGAAGAAAAACCCACGTCGCCATATTGTAGCGCGCCCAAATATGCCTACGCGGGAATATCATAAGCTGACCAACATTCTTTGTCGTCATTTCTTATGCCAAGATGAATTCTTTCCAACACAGTCGAACATACTCTTTCCTGCAAGCCATCGACAGCCGTCGTCCTGATTACTTTACCCTTGGCGAAATACCGTCGATTCATTTTATGCAATCTGTCTGTTCGGGTCTCTCCCTCTATGGCTTGAGGCTGCTGTCTATCCTGACGACATTTCCACGATAGCATCTTACCTCCTTAATTACCAGCTGTTCCTCATATGCCATGGTGAACTTATGGAAATTTTCTTTTCGTTTTTGTTACACTGGTACTGCTCTCTTGGTTGTCGGCGCCGATTTCGTGCAATCAATTTCAAACTTAGTTGCCATTTCATTGATGAAATGAGATCCAATGGCATTTCGGCGCATTCGTTATCTTTTATTGATTACTGCACGGAATAAAAAAAGAGAAGAATTGCTTTAAATTCTCAATTTTTGAACAATGGCTTTATAAAGTCAAAATTGGATTAATAAAATATTGTTAGTGGCAAAATTCGCTAACAACGATCAATAACAAAGATCACTGATATTCCTAAATGAGGGAGAGAAAGTTACATGACGTTGTTTAGTATGAATGGCACTGATATCGAAGACCTCAATTTCAGCACGAACAGTGATTGCTCTCGTCGGTGGACGCCATAAGGGGCTTGAAAAATTAAATTCTTCTTATTCGAGCACAAAAATCCTCCACTTACAATTGATTAAATAAAACAAATTAAATCTATCAAAAACGCACATATAGACTATAAATCGCCCCCACCCCCTCCCTTTCCGCCAGAGAAGCGAGACCAAAAAAAGCCAAATAAAAATCGTTCAATATCGAAAGTAAATTCCTTAAATTTGTTTCTTGGTTTCAATTGAGGCCCTGTATTAGCTGCTCCCCCCCTTTCTGCCCTCTGCTTCAATTTTTTCCCTAGCATCTTCTCAAACCACAATTTTTTTTCATCGTCGAAACGTTTGTTGTGGACAACTTTGGAATCGGAAAACTCTCAAGTTTAGAATTTCTAATGTGTAGGTGTGTGCGCTGTGTATATCCTAGTGTTTGTATCTCAGATTGTCAACATTTCAGATGTTATTTGAACTTATCTATTTTTAAATATGTCAATTTTTTTTCCAAAGGAGGGGGTGGGGGCGTTTTTTTTAAGGTTTAGTGAAATAGGAGATGAAGGAGGGGTAAAGAAAAGTCATTTTTTTTATTTGGAAAATGGGTTAGTTGGCCATGCAATTGGTGTTTTTGTGTGTACGGGCGGAATGGAGTAGATAGAAAGGCAAAAAAAACACTAAGAAAAGAGACAGGTGAGGATAGAGATACCCAGATAGGGAAGCCCTTTTCTGTGAAGAGAGAGAGGGGTGTTTGATATAACTGGTTACACTTATGAGAAGTTACAGGCAAACTTCATGTAAAATTGGCATAATCACTCCATTTTTGTGTCTGTTGATTAAATCTTCCTATTCATTTCCTTGAACGCAAAGTCAATACTTAGAAATAGATACATATATCGAACTTACCCGCATCAAATACCCACCACCATAACATACACAATCTTTGTCTGTAGCTGTGTTCAGTTCCTCTTTGTTGTTCTCCCCTCTATTTCTTATTGTTAGGAGGGGTGGTCAATAAGTTTTGCAATTCGTATATAAGGAAACGAGATATGAGGAAAAATGTTTCATTATTTTTCAATATAACTACCCTCGACTTCAACGCACTTGCACCACTTGTCCCTGAGGCTTCGAATTCCCGACAACCAGAAATCTCCCGACTGCTGTTCAATCCACTCCTGGAAGACGGTGAGCTGGACATCTTTATCGTCCC
Source organism: Ceratothoa steindachneri (assembly GCA_963969495.1). Classification (NCBI taxonomy): domain Eukaryota; kingdom Metazoa; phylum Arthropoda; class Malacostraca; order Isopoda; family Cymothoidae; genus Ceratothoa; species Ceratothoa steindachneri. The sequence continues at coordinate 37,649,076 of OZ018318.1, forward strand.
CAAACCGGCGTCCACGCAGTGTAGCCTTGAACTGGCGGAATAAAAAGTAGTCACTATGGGCCAGATCTGGAGTGTAGGGGGGATGGTTGAGCTCCTTGAATCCCAAATCGTGCAGGGCAGCTTGTGCAACTCTGGCCTTGTGGACTTTGACGACGTTGAAGTCGATCATGGGGCGTGACGTTTCTAGGGACCCAACGGGCAGAGACCTTGATAATGGCGAAATTGTCGTGGATGATGTTGATAACACTTCCATGTGATATTCCAAGTTGTCGCTCGATTTCTTCGACCTTCACCCGTCGATTTTCGAGGATCCTCCTCTCCTCACCGTCCACATTGTCCTCGTTAGGCACGTCTGACGGGCGTCCTGGACGGGGGTCATCTTCAATGGACTCACGACTATGGCGGAACTCCCTATTACAGTGAGCAATGGTTGCATAGGAAGGGGCCGTGTCGGTGTACACTGCAACCATGTGTTCATGGATCTCTTTTGCATTCTTGCCTTCCTTAGTCAAAGATTTGATCACCGCGCGTTGCTTAACCCTCTCCATTGTTGAAAAAATTGTGACTGACGATCTGCGATCAACTACTGCTTCTTAAATAGACAGGCAGGAGCGTGCGGCTGCAGTTCCTGACTTGTCATTACTTGTCCTAACACCCCCACAGACAGCTATTCCCCTTCGTCTGTTTTGCCTTACCGATTCACAAAACTTATTGACCACCCCTCGTACCATCATTACTACCTCTCCTCCTCTACTCATCCTCTGCTCCAGATGGCTTGATCATATCTTTGCTTCTTGGGCGACTGCGGTTTCTTCCTTCCTTCATTAAAACGCTGTAAAGTCCTAACTATTAATCTCTGATCCTCTCCATCTCCGTTCCTCTCCATCTCCTATCCTCACCATTTCTCCTTGATTCTGAAAGCGATGTCAAAACTCTTCCATATTACTTCCGCCCCTTACTGATTTCTTTTTCTTTCTCGCTTCTTGTCTCTCAGCCTCTTGATTAAGCGGATGCACAGTGACTGCTACAATGCCTAAAGAGTGCCATCTGTCAAAACATTATCATTATTATTATTATTTTTGACTTTGTACAAATTTGCTTAAGACCAGTGGATAGGGTCTCGTCACTTTCTTCTCGTCTATAGAATTTGATTTTTTCCAGATCAGATTTTTTTGGCGGTGGTATCTGGTGTCTTTACAAAATAAAGGCAAGTTAAAAACCAATCCCGCAACTAGAGCCAACAATCAGGGGTTAACCTTCCTTTCTCTGTCCACAACCAGGGATTATTTGACGAAAGCTCTTTGGAGACTAGCCTGCTAACATAATTCCGGCCATATAAACAGGTGAGGAGATGCTTAGAAATAAATCAAAAAGGAGTAGTTTTAAACTAGTTTAGGCTGAGGGGAGCACTGGTAGCCGGCGGGCGTGTCGTTCTTCCAGGTAGCACGAGGCGACCACTTGCCGGGGAGAAGGGGTGAGGAAAACATAAGGAAAGAGAGAGGCTAAATTAGGCTCGCGCTACAAAAGACGAGCGATGCCACACAAAAGGGGTGCCAAAAGAGGACCTTGGAATTTGTTCCAAATCAAGACCGATTGTTGAGAAAAAAATGTAATTTTGGCAATAATTACAAAGAGGAGATAAATAGGAATTCTATTAGGCTACTACTATTACTATATTACGCTATCCGTCTTTCGATGGTGGATAAGTGCACCAGCTCACACGCCTACCAGCGTCAGATTCGTAACCCAGAAAGAAGGTGAGATGGGCCTATTCTGTATGAGCGGGAGGTAGATACAATGAACCATTAGCAGGAACTCTAAGAGCACAGAAGAGTGCCTGTTGTGCTCTGAAGATGGGAAAGGAGAGAGAGCACTGTTGTGATTGATTATGCGTTTGATTACCTGTCTAAGATCTACCTGCACTAACATTTGAATCCGTTCTCGCTGGCAGTGAAGCCGACCTCTCGACCTCGGAGACCAGCATCGTGAACCATTAGGTAGACGAGATGTATCCTTTTATTAGAAAAGAGAATAATGAAAATATAAATAGATTGATGAGATAGACACTAGCTGCAATTTTGAGTAGAGATCGTAGGAGTGACTTGAGAGAATAATAACCAGAGAAAGAGAATAACGAAACCGAAAAGGGACACAAGGAGGAAACTAAGATAACAAATATACAAAAATAATACCTAAAAATATCACTATCGAACAGATTGAATTAAACCTTAGTTTCCTTCTTTGGAGGCAGAAAGAGGGTTCTAACACTTATAAAATGCAAAAATTCAACCATGGACACTTACCAATTTGTCCCCTGTTTCGTAGTAAATTGGCATTCTATCTCCTAATCTCCATTTCCCTGCCTATTTCTGGCCCCCCATTCTTTTGACTTGATTTTAATGTTTAAGAGCTCGTATCAAAGTCTTCTCATTCCTTTAACGGGTTTTATTAAAGCGTTCGCAATCATTATTTCCTCATCTTAGGTTTGGGAGATAAGATAATGAGTTATAAATTGATTAATAGCGATAAATTTGCTCGCAAATCTAATGTTGAATAAAATTAATGAATTAATCCCATGAAAACAGCTTCGTTTAATCGACAAGCAAGATTTTGATTTAAAAGGGAGATTTACCCCTAATTTCCACCGTTTGGCACCTATCTTAGTTGAGTCATACAGCTTGACTATAAAACCACTGTAGCTATATCGGTTTTTTAACATAGGTAAACCCTAATCGACTACATCCAGGGAATAATCAAACCTGGTGTGCATTAACCTAGCCATAGCTGGAAGCGACGTTTCATCTAACCTAGGCCGAAGCCTTGGACAAAGAATAATTGGGTAAAAGATAAAATTCCAAAGTTTTGAGGTGCAGAGATTAAAAGAACAACGATGGCATCTGAATTGGGACGTTGAATGTGTACGGGTGGAATGGAGGAGATACAGGCTGTAAGTGGCGAATTTAGGGAAAGTGATGTTGCCTGAAAAAAACGTCAGAAAGAGTGAAGACGTAAACCACTGAATTTAACTTAGTCCTCAAACCTTACACTTAAACTCCTCGAGGATCACTACAACAGAAAGAGCAAGAACCAAGTTATACAATTACCAAGTTATATTGGAATTGTGGTAAGAATAAAGAGGGCGTGGCAGGTCTTTCGAAGGATAAGTGGTATGATGCAACAGTTAAGTATGAAAGTGTGAACTCGGGAATTAGAGAAAGATGGGCACAGTTAATTCGATAAAAATCTAACGCAAGTTAACGCTAAAGCGTTGAGGTTAATTATAATTTTATTATTGCTCTAAAACAATGCAGAAAACATTTATTTCTCTTAAAGCACCTGCATTAGAGAAAAAGAGAGATAAAGAAAGTAGAGAGAGTTAGAGAAAGGAAAGAGATGGAGGACCGATAATTAAAGAGAGAGTGGGGGAGACTTAGAGAGATAGGACGAGACAGAGATGGAAGATAAGTGACTTAAAGAGAAAGAGGGAGACACTTAGAGATGAGGAATAGACAGAGAATCTCTTAGAGAGAGATATATAGACAGAGGTGATGATGATTAATAGGCCAGTGCAATGCTGCTCACTCTGGAAAGACTATCTTGCAACCAGGTACATTGGGGGTTAAGAGTTTTCTTCATACACCACGCTCAGTCCAGCTGGGTCATGGAGTGCGGATGGTATAAAAATAGACTATTAAAAATTAGAGGTACTTAATACCACATTTGCGCCTTTTGTTAAACATTAAAAACGGTAAAAGGTGAAACAGGCACTCATCAAAATTTTGTGATTACGCGTCGTTGCGCTAGATTTTTTTAAAGACATTAATGTTTCTTAGGAATCGGAATTTTGAGACATTGGAGATAAAACCGATTTCAGGGCTGAGTTTGCTGGATTATTGTTCAGGGAAGGAAATGCTCTTGGCCTCTAGTTAATAAAGGGAGGGGCGCTCTATAAGGATGTGAAGGATGGACAGATGCACAGATGGGTGGTGGGACGCCACACATGAGGTGCCCATGCGTGAGCCTTGTGTGCCCAATCCTCAATATTGTCTCCTCTCTCTTGCTCAATGGCTGGTCTCTATTTGGCCATGGAAGCACAAATGGTTTTACGCCATGAAGCTTAGTTAGGGGATCTATCACTACTCACTCATGCTGCCAAGATGAGTAGTCATATGGCGTGACCAGTGGGTACTGTTCACTAGTGTGGACTGGTGCCCCGATGGGAGCAGTCCCTCTTCCAGCTGCTTCCTTTGCGGCTTCATCCGCTTTTTCGTTTGAGTTTATCCCTATATGGCCAGGGACCCAGCAGAAGGTAATCTTGTCTTACGTACTCATCCAGTACAGCCAGTCTTGAATTTTGAGGACAAGTGGGTGCTTGTTGTGCTGGGAACTTATAGAATCTAGTACAGTTCTTGATTTGGAATAGATTACATAAGAATCAGGTGGTGAGCTGGAGATCTCATGAAGTGCAGCAAGTATCGCTGTCAGTTCCGCTGTAAAAATGGATGCATGGGGTGAGAGTGTGACTAGGGTACTCCTCGTGGGTGATATCATACTAGCCCCAACATCAGCCGGGCCTTTCGAACCATCAGTGAACACAAGTTTCATGGGATGGTTTGTGTTTATATGTTGCAAGAACATATTTTTCAGTGTAAAGAGGGTGGAAGTCTGATTTATTGGGAATGTGGAAGTGTTCCCACACTTTAGCGGTGCCTCTGATCCACGGTGGAACTTGTGTTTGGTAACTGGGCATCCCGATAGCACTTTCAATATGCACTGCATGCTCATCCATCCTAAACCCAAATGGTCGTGCGATGGATGGAACTCTATCATAAATTACATTTAAACGTCCCACTGGGATGCCCTGGTAGACTGGTGTATTAGGTATTTGTTGGATACAGATGAAATATTTCAGGTTCTGAATCAGGCGTTGATATTTCAATGGGAGAAGGCCGCTTTCGGCATATAGGCTCGGTACTGGGGAGGATTTGAAGGTCCCCAGGGCCAGCCTAACTCTCAGGTTGTGAATTGGTTCCAGAGTCTTGAGGTTTGTATTATTTGCTGAGCTGTATATCTGAGAACCATAATCCATCTTTCTCTGTACTAGGCCAGAGTAGAGCATCCAGATAGTTTGTGCATGACCTCTTCAGCTTGGTTATGCGGTGTTTCCAAGTTAGTTTTCTTTCAAATCTAATACTCAGGAATTGTTTATCTTCTTCAACTTTATAGGGATCTTGTTCAGGAAAAGCTCTGGGGCGTCCCAGAGAGCATTCCTGAGGTTTGAGAAATGCATAGCGCAAGTCTTTGTTGTTGATAGGCGAAGTCCTTTGCTTGATGTATTTGAGGTTATTATACTTATTGCTTGCTGGATCTTACGAGTCGCCAATGACAAGCGTGGTAAGGAGCATGCTATAGCAAGATCATCAACATACAGTGCTGTAAATATGTCGGGTTCTACCCCGTTCAAATGTTATTGATTACTATGGTAAAGCAAGTGACACTTAGTACTCCTCCATGGGGTATGTATGCCCTCTATTTTTTTATAAGGGTGGGAGAGTGCATTGTCTACCTTGACTTGCAATGTGCAGCTTAGAAGGTAATTTTGGATAAATCTGGGGAGGTTACCTCTAAGTCCCCAGTCATGGAGCTGTTGGAGAATGCCCCTCCTCCAGGTGGTGTCGTACGCTTTTTCTATGTCAAAGAAGACACCGATGACATTGTGTCTTCTTGCGAAGTTGTCTTTGATGAAGATCTCCATTCAAACTAGTTGATCACTAGTAGATCGGCCCTTTCTGAAACCTTAATGAACTGCGGTAATCAATTGGTCTTTTTCCAAAAGCCAGGTAAGTCTGGCATTTACCATCCGTTTCATCAGCTTGCATATACATGATGTTAATGAGATGGGGTGGTAATTGGCTGCCTTTGTGCCACTCTTTTCTTTTTTTTAAATGGAAGCACAAGAGAATTTTTCCAGATAGATGGCAACGTTTCTTGTGTCCATAATTTGTTAAATATCTTAAGGAGGTCATCTTGGGATGCAGGGGCTAAGTTCGCGATCATATCATAGAGATCCCATCTTGTCCTGGTGCGGTGATATGGGATTGTTAAATAGGAGTACAATAGACTTTTGCCAGAAAGATGGCAACGTTCCCTGTGTCCATATTTTGTTAAATATCTTAAGGAGGTCGTCTTGGGATGCAGGGGTTAAGTTCGCGCGATCATATCATAGGTGATCCCATCTTGTCCTGGTGCGGTGATATGGTATTGTTTCAGAGCTGCTTTGAATTCAGTCTGGTGAGGATATTGTTGTATGATTTGTCAGCTGCATGATCACTCATGAACTCCAGGGTTATTGATTCCAGTGTCTTTCTTAGTTTTTGAAATGGTTTGGAGTAACTTACTGGAGCAGAGTAATTTGCCAATGTTTGGGCAAATACTTGTGCAGCTTCTGAGAGGTCCCCAATTAGGTCACCTGATCTAGTCAGATTTAGGAGACGGACCAAGGTCCTTATCCATAAATTTCTTTACTTTCCTATTTACTTTCCTCATGGGTGTTTTATAATTAAGCGAGGAGATGTAACTTCTCATGGAGGTTCTCCTTGCTTGTCGGATTGTTCTTTGCCATATGGTGATGGTGGGGTTCCTCTGGTACCGTCGACAGGCTTCCCTGTAAAGGTTGACAGCTTTGGTGCACTTGTCCGTCTACCATGGAAGTACTTTCTTGTGAATGGGCTTTCCTTTAATTGGCATTGATAAGTTGGCTGCCATATTCAGTAAGTTATAAAAGGCTGCAAGGGTTTCCTCAATACTACTCTCAGTTATATAACTTAGAGAAGCAGTTAGAGATGTGATTTTGGTCAGTTTGCCTTCCTTTTGTTCCATCTCAACATACTTTTAGGAGGAATATAAGGGGGCGATGTCTCTAGGGCCACATGGAAATGGTCACTGCCCCTAAGGTCATCATCCACATTCCACTTAAATTCGACTTTGCAGATGGGTGAGCTGATGGATAAGCCGATACACGTATAAGTATTAGTTTGTGCGTGGAAGGAATTTGGGCTACCATTATTGAGGACACTTAGGTTTGAGGTGCTAACAATTTTTTCGAACATATTTTCTATTGTATTATTATCTGTATCACCGCAAAAGTGATGTCTGGCATTCATGTCACCAAGGACAAGGAATGGGGTTGGAAGTTAAGAGAGCAGGTTGAGCATATCGCCCTCTGTTACACAATCGTCTGGAGGTAAGTATAGAGAGCATATTGTGTATTTTTTGGTGTTATGTACCCTAATGGTCACTGCCTGCAGTGGTGTATTGAGTGGTAATACAATCTGTGGGAAGGAGTTTTGGTTGAAAAAGGCCACTCCTCCTGTGGGCGAAGTAGATTATAATATCCTAAGTAGTTTTGGAGTTGGTGGGCGGGCCTTCGTCCTAGTATTAACTCTTGTAGTGCTATGCATACGGGATTAGTTTCGCTCAACATTTTATTGAGTTCCACTCACTTTGCATAAATTCTTTGACAGTTCCAATGAATGAAAGATAATTTGCTAATTGTCCTTTCAAAGTAATTAGTTTACTTCTGCCTTTTGAGTTTTCTATAGTTGGGGGTATGATGGGCTTTATTTTTGGTTTTTGCATGTCTTCCTTGGTGGCGGTTTTCTTTATTTCTTTCAGTTTTATTCCTGGTGGTTTAGTAGTAGTAGTTAATTTTGAGAACGGCAGTATTCCTTTTTAGGTTGACGATTGGTTTGCGGCAGTGCTTGCTTTGCTTGGGAACTTCGATTTCCTTGGTAGTGGTAGAGGAGGTGACAGTTCTGGCAGACTCTCTTGATGAGCCTCAGGGATGCTTTGCTTCTTTCCTGCGTCCATTGCTAGGTGTTCAGAGGTCTTATGGGTGGTTCTCGCTCCTTAATTGGTTTTAGAAATAGTGGCAATGCTAGGGGAGATTACACTTGCCATAAGGTTGTCTAATTTCTTGCTGATGTCTATGGTGGCTTCTCCCTCCACTAGTTCGGAGATCAGCTTCTCAGCAGTTTTTGTTTTGTGTGAACTTGGTAAGCTTGTGACTACTTCCATCATACATGTGTTTGGTGCCCCACTTTTATTATGTACTGGTGTGGGTGGTAAATCTTCTAGAATTGGATGTATATCTTTGAGCGGGACTGTGTACTCAACTTCAATCCTATCTTTTTCATCAGATTTCCTCCTCTTTAAAAATAGGACTTGGTATATTCTCTCTCGGTCAGATTTTCTTGGGGTTCTTTGTCGCTTGCCTAGTAACTTTTAGCGCAAGGATCTTGAGGTAAAGGAGAGGGCAGGAGGGGTCTCTTATTTTGCTTTGGCGATGATCTGGATGTCGAAGATTAGCTGGGCGGTGTTCCAGGTGGGGGTGCAATATTCTGCTCCTTTAGGTTGGCTGGTGATTGTATACTTAGGAATATACCTGGGAGTTGGTGGCTGGTTATCCGTACTGATAGCTGTGACAGTTGATTGTGCAATCTCTTGGGTGGTTGGGGGATGATACACTGGTGAATTAGATGGCGGTGGGGTCTAAACTAAGGCCTACTGGGTTTTAGGCTTTTCAATGCATCAGAGAAGCTGCGTCCATGTGCAATATACAATGATTTAGCCTGTTGGCGAACTTCCCTAAAGCTTACTTTCTTTTCTTTCGGATTGCCAGGACTTCTTTCTCGTATATGAAGATGGTGCATTCTTTAGCGGATGCTCTGTGGTTCACACTGCAGTTTGCACAGCAAGTTGGTAGATTGCAAGATGGGCCATGGTTTTCTTTCCTGCAATTAACACATATGCACATTTGGGTACATGCTTTGCTTCTGTGACCGAATCTTTGATAGTGGAAGCACCTTCTGGGGTATTCCACATAGGGTACGATGCGGATGTTGAGGTACCCAAATTTTATTCTTGAGGGAGCTTCGGTTCTGTTGAAGGTAAAGATTATGGTTGATGAAGGTACCTTGACGCCGTTAATTGTACGGAGTAGGCGGACTGCATCTATCACTTTTTGTTGTTCTAGTTTTGAAGTCACACTTTGCAGGTTGTAGTCAGTTTTCCGGACCTCAAGAAACCTTTGCAGGTGTTAAAGGTCGGGTGAAGGTTCGGGGAAAGTTCAACATCTGCCAGTATTTTTAGCGAGGGGATATCTTTTTGTTGTTCGGGAGACGCTGCTTCTACCACCAAGAAGCCATCATTGCGAGGCCACATTAGTTTTGGCTCACCACATCTTGATAAAAAGTCGCCATAGACATGGGACACATCTACTTTGGAGAGAGGTAAGTTGGAGTTTGCTTTAAGGACAAGAAAGCGCTCGTAGTCCAGATCGGGGTCCACTTCAGGCCCAAAAGGGTCATACCTTTTACATTCACGGAGACCAGAAGTCTTTGACTTCTGGGAAAAAGAGGTTTTATTATATGCCATATAAAAAATTTAAAGGGCACCTTGACCCTAGAGTCATGGACCTCACTTACTCGCCAGAGGGGACCGGGCGGGCTCATGCGGTCTGGATGGTTGGCTGGTGCCGAGGTCCAGCTGCTGGTTTAAAAGCACTGCCACCCACATTATGACGTTTACCAGGACAGCAGTGGGGAGGGCGCCCGGAGCTCCAACGGTCCGGGCGCCCTACCCTCCCCATTAACTGGCCTAGCCGCGAGACCATGTACCCAGTGGGTGAGGTTCAGCGGGCCCGTACAGGAGTCGGTACGTTTTGGGGGGGTGCCGGAGGGATGCCAAAGTTTGGTTATCAAACAGCCTCATGGGGCCCCCCTCACCCATCTCTCTACTTTTTGTGGGATCACCTAGTCCTTGTAAATCCATTCACAAAGCCACAGGACGGTGGTGTAGAGCCAGGTGGGCCAGAAGTGTACTGGAGTTCGGACACACAGCTGCCCCACAAGGTTTGGGTACGCTTAGTATGGCACCTCGCCCAGGACCTGTCCAGTACGGCTAGACCCTTGTAGGAACTTAGTCTTACCCTAGTGCTGCTTCTGGGGTCATCAGTGCTCGCAAGTCCCTCCTCCATGGCAAGGCGGTACCCCTGGAGAAGATATAGAGAGAGAGTCACTCAGGGCAAGCGAAGCGCTTATAGGGATATAGGGTGATTGGAGAAAGAGGCGTTTGGAGCGAGAGGAACTTGGAGAGATAGGTGCTTAGAAAAAGAAGTGATAAGAGAGAGGGGCGCTTAGAAAGAGTGAGCAAAGACGGCCCACAGCTCTTTAATGGCAAAGTTGATGGAGTCCTTGAATATTCAATATTTACACAGGTTCTTGAGTTTGTTTATGTCCATAAATAAAAATGAGATCGAATGAACGCGGTGTCGAACAATCAAGACAGACATCTCCAGAGCAGCGGTGGTATTGCACAATGACAGAGCAGCAAAGGCTAGAAGATCCATACGAAGCACGCCAAAGAAAAGAGAAGGGAAAATAAAGTAAAAGGGAAAGGAATAAGTTAGACAAAAGAGAAAAGAAAAGAGAAGGGAGAAACGTAGAGTGGACAAAGGAGTAAAAAAGGAGAATGGCAGAAGAGAATAAAGGAGACAAAGGCGGAAAAAAGGAGAATGGCAGAAGCGAATAAAGTGGACAAAGGCGGAAAAAAGAGAATGGCAGAAGCGAATAAAGTGGACAAAGGCGGAAAAAAGGAGAATGGCAGAAGCGAATAAAGTGGACAAAGGCGGAAAAAGCATCATGCAGAGATATAAACAATATATAAAATTTTCAGCCAAATTTCAAATATATTTTACTCGTTTTTGTTATATTCTGACACCCCTCTCCACTTGAAATTTTGTACTATCTCTATTTCAATACTATTTTACCTTCACCTATCATTGTTGCTAAAAGAGAATTTCTTCTCCGCTAGAATGACAAAAAATAAGTTTATGCGAGGATAATTCGGCAAATTTGTCACTTTCTAGTGTATTTCCCCCCATTCCAAATGTCCGCTTCTTTTCATTTCTCACTTGTGGGCGTTTCTAATAAGCTATGCGGAGGAGTTGGTCTTATCATGGTGTTCTATTTTATTGATACCCCTCTTTAATACAGCCCCTTGTCCCTTTCTTATATGGCGTTTTGCTTATTCCCCTGCAATGCGAGCCGTTAGTCATAAGTTGTTGGTGGCCTCAACACACCTCTATTTCCTAATTTTACTTACCTCTTGAGGGGTAAGGTGAAGTTTAGGAAGCTCGATTATTCATGAAACCGCTTTCCCCTCGTATTTTCATGTACAGCGCACTTTTAGCGCTAATTGTCCGTTCCATGGCCCTCAATATATTTGACTTACTTCCCTCAAATTTACTGGTTTACCTTAAGGCTAAAATGTAACTTTTTAATTTTCACCCCTATTTTGCCCTCAACAAATAATTCCAGGGTGCACTAATGTCAGTTTTGCTTTCCTATATCGTCAAATTCATGATCAACCGTAAGATTAATTCGAAGGGTAAATCTCCTTTTCCGTATCGCGCCATTTTGAATGAGAGGTAACTCGTCTATGTCTTGTCGCTCCTCATTGTTAATCAAAAAACTATTATGTATCTGTTAAATTTCGATGACTGTTACAATGACTTTAATTACTTAGGAGTTAACAATTAAGTGCCCATTCGTTTTCCTTTATACCAAGTGCACAATTAAGCGTTCATTCTTTTCCTCTATACCAAGTGCACATAAAATGAATGCTATTTTAGAATGTAGAGAAACTTTTACCGGCAGTGGGAATCCTGAACCTATAAATTACGTAAATTTGGAATTACTCACAATCATGTTGTCTCTATGTAACATTTTAAATAAAGTTTGCAATTTATTATAGTATGTATAAAGGGGTCATCACAAATGACGAGAGTATTGAATTATGTTTTGTTTTTTATTATTACTTTTGTGGTAGCAGTAAAGATATAAATTTATCCAACTCCTTCTAGGTACTTAGCTGGTACCTCATGCTAGTGTACTGTCTAGGTTTTGCCCGGTAACCGATACGCACTTATCCACTTAACCATTTTCCCAGCCTGGTACGAACTTGGACCCATCTGGTGATTAACCGGATCTTTTTGGATACTATCTTGGTACCTCCTCTACCGTAACAGAGCTAACCTGTGACATGTAAGCAAGCTGATGCTGTCTCCCAACTTGCATGTTGACATAGAGGTTGGTGTTCCCAAAAATACCAACAGGTCTCTGCAAGTACAGTGCAACAAATTTTGTGACTGCACAAATGTCATCCAAAGAGATGTATGACAAAACGAATGTAGAGGCTGTTCTACAACAGAAAATAGTGAGATTCACAACGCGGCACTTCTACTACGAATCATTTAATGAGCCTTTCATTGACTCTCTGAAGAAGCAGGATGTAGAATTTGTATTTTTTTTTTTAGGATGGAACATCAGCTCTTCAAGAGAAATTTTCTACATAAGGAAATGTGGCAGAGAAGTTGAGATTTTATCAAATTTCCAGTCTCTCAGATGAGTATCTGCAAGAAGAGTGTGAGACTCTTAGTGCTGCATTGCACTTTAAGGAACACTCTGACTTGCATGGCAGAGAGCTTGTGTAGGAGCTGAAAAAACTATCTCTCCTTCTAACAAATGCCATGTCTCTGCTTGAGATGCTGAAGTTTATTCAAGAAAGGGAGATCTCAGAAATATAAACAAATTTGCGGACTGCTCTCCTAATTGCACTCATAATGCTCATAACTGTAACTGAGGCAGAGAGGAGCTGCTCAAAGCTGAAGCTTTTCAAATCTTACCTGAGGTCAACAATGTCACAAGAACGCCTTACTCCTTTTGCAATCATCAGTAATAAATAACCTTACCATTGCAAAGCAACTTTTCTATGATGATGGAATTGATGACTTTGTATCAACGAAAACAAGAAAGGTTAGGCTTTAGGCTGATGTTAGACGGTTATATCTGTGTTTTACATTCAAAGCTTGAATTGCTGTGTTTGCTATAATGATGCAATTAATTTTTTTTTCTATGAGAATGAAACTCTCTTCCTTCTGACCTTCGTAATGCCCCATCTCTAGACTTTTTCAAAATATCCTCAAACCTACCCCCATTGAACAATGCCTATGCCTGATAGACACTGTTCCTCCCCTGTATATTTATGTTAGTGTTTCTGATAGGGTTTTGTTTGTAAAGCGTCCTTAGGTTTCGTGAAACGGACTATATAAAGGGTCCATTAGTTTTATTATCCTTATTAGTTGTTGTAAAGTTTTGTTCACCCTAAAAGAACTTTCTATTCTATTTGCGTTGTATTTAATATTTATTGGTGTTAATTTAATTGTATGTTCTATTTATTCTGATCGTATTAAATTTTGTTCGTATTCAAATGTTTTTTTTATAATTTATGACTGTATATACCTTTGGTATAGATATATAATAAGAAGGTTTTTTACAAACTCACAAATGTTGATTTGGATACTACACTGTTTGTTTACTCACGACTGCATCGCCAAGCACAATTCCACCTCCATCTTTAAGTTTGCTGAAGATACAACTATCATGGGCCTCATTACAAATGACGATGAGTTGCCTAGATAAATAGTAAGCTGGTGTCAGGACAATACCCTCTCCCTGAACGTCAACATAACTAAAGATATGATCGTGGACTTCAGAAAGCAGCAGGGAGGAAAACATCGCCCCATCCACAAGGACAACGCTGAGCTAGAAAGAGTCAGAAGTTTTGAGTACCTCGACATCCACATCAAGGATGATTTTTCTTTGTCGCTACAAATAGACACTGTGGTCAGGACAGCTCGCCAGCAGCTGCATTTCCTGAAGGGATAGAGGAGGGTTAGTATGATCACCAGCATCCTTATGATCTTCTATAGGTGAACCCGCTAGATCTTTCTAAAAAGCTACATCACAGTTTTTGTATGGTAACAGCTCCAGTCACAGACGGAAAACAGCAAAGAAAGTGGTGCGGACGGCAAAGCGCATTGTCAGAGATCAGTGAGAGAAAGGAAGACACGCCCCGCTTCACTCTTCAATGGAGAGAGAGATAATAGACACTTAGGCGACCTTTTTTGTTTGCGCTAATGGAGGTACGAAATTATGAGATGCCGTAAGACGCCCTGCTTCCCTGAAATGCAGCCATCACAGAAAGCTGTGAAAAGTTTGAGAGCCCAAAAGGTCTCATGTAAAGTTGGACTTAGTTTCGCTTCGCCGGCTTAGGAACCTTCCCACGATCAGGCAAAAAGGACGGGACTATTCTCGTCTGCCGATGTGTCTGACGCTGGAACTCTCCCCTTCGGAAGGAGGGGGAAAACAATCCATTCGACCTCACTATAATTCCTTCGGCACCAGAGTTGGAAGTCAGTATCCACCGCCTGCCCTGCTCTGTCAGTATTATCTGCCTGCTTTACGTCGCTAGCTGCTATTCGCTGCCCGTTGCACTCTACAGAATTCTTGCAGAACCCCTAAAGCTCCCGGTATTTTCGTTAATTCACGTTGTCTCCATCAACCCGTTTCCACACGCTCCTTAAACGCGACGCGCTCAGTCTCGATTCGTGTTTGACTCGAAGGCAAGATCTAAGTTCATCTTGTGAATAATCATTGTCAAGAGACTATTATTTAAACCTTAGGCCGAGGCAAGAATTACTACCTCGGAACAAATGTTTGAGGTAATAGCAACGCACAATTCTCCTGTGCAAGTACTCTCTCTCTATCCCCCCTCTCCCAGTGTAAGAATTTATAGTATCGGATGTGTACATATACTCTCAAGGTCATTCGAGCGACCCTTGGTAAATATTGTTCGTTTGATTGTACAGTATCCGTCCCTACTAAGTCTCCCCCCTCTTTTATCCGCTGAGACTCGTGTACATCTAATGTGTATATAGCGTGTTTTAAAACTCCTTTTAACCTTGTAAAATAATATTAATTTTAATATTCGTTAAGGTATTTTTGTACCCGTTTTTCTGTTATCCGTGAATCTCCACGATAGTCGACAGGTAGCCAACCCACATTCAGTTAATTTACACTCTGCTTATATTATAAAACTCCCACGCACTCGAAACACAGAAAGGATTAACTTGACCTTATTCTAAGATTTCTATATTAAACTGTATCAGGTCATTGGGGTTGATTTTGGTTAATCATTTGATTAAAATTCAATTAGTCTATTGGTTAAACTTGGTTTACTGTTATTCGTTGGCTCATCTTTGTTCTGGTTCTGAAGTTTAAATGTTGAGAAATAAGCATTGCATACTTATTTCCGAAGTATATTTGTTCCCGTTCCCATTTATTTTTTTTGTAAATTGATTGTCGAGTGACCGTGCTTAACTATTAATTATATTTCCCCATAGAATTGAGTTGTTGTACTTCAAGGCCTCATCTCGTGCCGTAAGTTAAAGGTATAGAAAATAGTATTATTCTTCTTATTGCTCTGCTAGGAGTGTTGTAACTCTAGTCTCAATTACAGTGAAATCTCTACCGCAAAAGCTCTCTAGCGAGTGTTTCCTCCCCTCCCTTGTTGTTCTTGTTTTCGTTTATTAGCAAAAATATTCGCACTACCGTTCATATAAAAAGTAATCCATATTTCTGCCATATTCATTGTTGTGCGTTAATTTAATTCTCCTTGTCGTGACCATAACGTAAACCAGCAGCAAGCCACCGTTTGAAATTTTCAGGCTTAAGGTAAGTCACTCGAACTCAATCAATAATCTGATGGCCTTCATTCAGGAAGAAGAAATAAGAGAAAGAGCCGAAAAAAGAGACAGGGAAGAAAGAGAAAAGCAACAAGAAAAAGAGAAAGAGGACAGGAACGAAAAGAAAAAATAGAAGAAAGAGCGAGAGAGCAAATTCCCTTTTACGATTTGGAAATGAGCAGAGTGAGGGACGAGACGCTCCCCGTAAACTCCTTAAGTGATGGACTAACGCACCGCAGTTGCGACCACAAAACTCCGTCTTTAAAGAAAACGTGACTTCAGGTCTTATCTCACCCACTTTAACAAGATCTTCGAGGTGAACCGGTGGGACATCGAGACGTACATAATAGCACAATTATTCCCCCTGTTAAGGTCTCATTTCGGGGATATTTTTATCTCCCTCCCAACAGATGCAACAATTGATTACTCCTCATTAAAAGCCAAGTTGCGCGCCACTTACAATATAACCCTGAATTTCTATCGAACTAAATTTAGACACTGTGGCATTCAACCAAATCAGACCTTCCGAAAGTTCGGTTACTCCCTACAGTGTCATTTTTTTGGAGGGAGTGGGGAGGGAATTGATATCTCTAAGGTGCCTCACGAATACGATGCACTGGTCAATTTCTTCCTCAATGACCAATTTTTTGCGTCGCTCTCATCGAAATCAGATCTTCGTGAAGGACAAGAGGTGCCGTACTCTGAAGTAATGCATGGAGGAGGCAGACGTCTACGTGGCTAGCAAGAACTACTATTAGAAGGAAGGGAAAAAATTAGAAACACCATCTCCTAAATTCAAAACCAGCATGAACAAATTTGTTCCTAATGATGAAAATAAGTTTGTTAGAGTGACTGGGCCAGTCAAACCATCATGATGTTAAGCCCTTTTCTTCCAAATCCCTGCTTCGTACCTCCCCAGTAGGACCAATGTGTGCCATTCTTGTCGAGTTCCTAGCCACGTCAGGTCCAAATGCACTCAAATCCCGCAGTTTTGAAGCACCCGTACTTCTCACCAGGTACACCAGGTCAGTGTTACTTCTACGCCCTAACTGTGGCAAAATTATTCCCCCTATTCTTCAAACCTAACGAATACTGCTGACACGAGGTAAAGTTTTTGTCCAGTAAAAGTATCTCTGAGGTCCTCTAATTTGAAACTGAAGCAGTGAATGGGTACTGGATATCCACCATCGTCCGTGATACAGGGTGCACGTGCATTGTTTTATTCGATGCACTACTCCCCCTGTGCCTCCGGAACATGATATGTTTGGCGTAGCGCATGATTACTTAGGGCGCGCCAATAAATTCACCATTGTTCACTGCTACATTGAGTGCCCGTATATTAAAGGTTGGGCTAAAGTGGTGGCAGCCCATTTAACCCTTTTGTTCTGTCCTAATTCGTCAGTTGTTCCAGGTTTCTTCCGCCCCCGTGGCTCAACGCGTTACTAACTGTTCCCGCGCGGAGAAGGAACTGAAAGTCCCTACACCTCTAAAATTCCTGTGTGCTCCCGAATTCCAGAGTCCGATGACCCGTGACTTTGCCAAATGCCAGAGGGAATGTGAATCTCTTCGTCCCTTGTAGTCCAAAGCTCCGAACAAAACACGCGAAACCGTCAGAGGAAATAAAGTGATTTCCTTCTTCATCAAGGACGACCTACTCTATAGAGTGTGCACCAAGGAAAACTAAACCGAGTTCCGCACACTATGTGTACCCCTCTCTCACGTGCCCCCAATTATTCAAACGGCCCAAGATAGCCTATTTGCTGGTCACTTTAGTCACACGAAGACCGCTTAGAGGATCTTCAAATATTTTTATTGGCCTGGCGTAACAGACGAAGTTCTGCGATATTGTCATTTGGGCGAAATTTGCCAAAAGACGGCAATAAAAGGACGAGTCAGACCTGCGGCTTTGCAGAAGGAAACACTAATCTCTGAACCCTTCTCCCGAGGTTGTACCCCCCAAGAAAAACGAGGGCATTTCCTCGCTGAAGCCCTTATTTCCATCTTTTCCCCAGTGGGTCTGCCCAAAGAAATCCTTTCGGATTGTGGTCGTCAATTCAACTTAGAATTTATGAGTACGTTGGTAAATTATTGATGATCAAGACTCTGTTTACCACTCCCTTTAACTGAGTGGGAATGGAATTTGCGAAAGGCTAAATGGAAGCCTCATGGCCAGTCGCAGGAAGTTGTGTGCATATCAGCCCACTGAATGGCACCGCTTCCTTCAGGTAACCCTCTTTGCCTACCGTGAAATTCCCCATCGTACATTAGGGTTTTCCCACTTTGAACTTTTATATGGTATAAACGTTAGAGGCCCCCTGAGTATCCGAAAAGAACTTTATTTAAATCAGAATTGGATAAATAAATTCAGACTTCTTACTCATATCTACTGAATTTAAAAAGGAGGCTGGAAAAGGGCGCCGAAATTACGTCTCAGAACGCCGACGTTAATTTTGACAAGCATAAGACATACTTCGATTTTAATCCAAAGAAAGAAAATTTAACTCCGGAGAAGATGTTTTGCTTCTCCTCTTCACGGACAACAACAAATTGTTGAGCCAGTGGAAGGTCACCTTCCACATAGTCGAAAAACGTGGCCCCGTCGATTAGCTTATTGAAACACCCTCTGGAAGAAAGCTTTTCAATATTACTATGCTCAAGTGGTAGCACCGGGGCGCGGACATCAACTAGATAGTTGCAATCGAAGTGGAATTTTCCATGGGATCTGGATACCCCGTTGACTCCTTTTACGTAATCCAAGTCGCCTGCGTGGAACAAGACAAGGAATACTCGTTGCATGTCTTGCCCGACTATAATAATTCCCAGATTGCGGAAATTAAGATATACGACCAGCTAACATCTCTTCAAAAGTTTGAACCTCAAGCGTTCCTGAGTCGTTTTGATGACGTCATCACTGAAATCCCCGGTTGTGCTTCCCCCTTTGAGCACAATATGTAACTAACCACCCAGGAAGCCATCCGTTCTAAACCCTACCCCCTGCCTATATACCTCCGGAAAGCATTCAATAACGAAGTGGATAAACTTCTAAGGTCGCAGGTCATCGAACTTTCGGAGTCATTGTAAAGAAAGCCAAAGGTTCGTATCGAATGTGCATCGATTTTAGAAAGCTGAAATTCGGTTAACGTATTCGATGCCGAGCCGATCCCCACCACAAATCAGAACTTCCACCTTTTTGAGAAGGCAGAGTTCATCTTCCCTGAGGTAAGATGTGAATGAATTTAAGGTTTTTCTCACTAAGGCGGGCTTTATGCAGTTCTGAGGGCTCCCTTTTCGTCTAGTGATGGCTTGCAGCAATTATAAACGGATACTGAGGAGGATTTCAGAAGTCTTGCTCAACGTCACCTCCTATTTCGATAATGTTTATGTGGCCACCCAAGATTGTGATCAACATTGATCACAATTACTCGAGCGTGAGAAAGATTATGCGATAATTGAGAGAGGAGCTCGCTATCATTTGGGAAATCAGTAAATTGAAAATGTTTTGATTAGGCAAAGAATTTGTAGTGGAAACGGACCGCAAATCCCTATCATACTTACGTAGCGTTAATAACAATAACGGTAGGTTGATGCGTTAGAGGTTGTTCATCCAGGAATTCCGCATTTTGTATTGAAAAGACACCGGTAACCATATGGATAAAAGTTTAAGTATGTATTAATTTTTGTTCATGAAATAAATTTGTATATTTAACTATATAATACGAAAACGCGTACCATATATATATATATATATATATATATATATATATATATATATATATATATATATATATATATTGGGCATTTGTTTGTTTATCTGTGTACAATGAATTCATTTTATATCCTTATTTTTTTGTTTTTGTCTTGTATAATCGTAGGATAACTCATCCTCGGCCCAGTGAGCCCAACCTAATGGTATCATTAAAAAATCCTTCGGTGACTATGCTGTAGCATCATATAGTACTAGCTCCACTAGTTTGTACTTTGGCTCTACTTTGAAAATTTATACTAGGTATTCTCATTTTTATCCGCTATTGTCATACGACTTTAAATTATATTCCTCGCCTAATACTCATTCTCCGATGTCACTTCTTTCCCTAAAGTTCCCTCTGGGGATGGAGGAGTGTCAGAGATCAGAGAGAGAGAGAGAGGAAGATATGCGCCGCCTCGCACTTCAATGGAGAGAGAGAGAGACAACAGACACCTGGGCAACCCATTTTGTCTCCGCGAATTGATGCATGAAATTTTGAGACGCCGCGAGACGCCGCAGTGACCTGAAATGCCACCATCACAGAAACCTACGACAAGTTTAAGAGCCCAAAAGGTCCCATCTCAAGTCGGGCAAAGTTTCGCCTTGCCCGCTTAGGAGCCTTCCCGCGATCCTATATAAAGGGCGAGACTATTCTCGCCTGCCGATGCGAAAGAGCCTTGAACCATCCCCTTCGGATGGAGGGCAAAAACTCCATTCGACCCCACTATAAATCCTCCGGTGCCAGAGTTATTAGTCAGTATCCGCCACCCGTCTTGCCTCGTCAGTATCTGCTGTTCGATCCCATCGGCAGCACTATTTGCTGTCTTGTTGGACTCTGCAGAATTTTTGCAGAACCCCTCAAGCTCCCTGTATTCTCATTAATTCACCTGAGTTTACCTCGACCCGTTTCCACCCGGTCCTCAAACGCAACGCGCTCAGTCTAGATTCGTGTTTTACAGGTAACAGCAACGCGCAACTCTCTTGTGCAATTCATCGTCGGCTTTTTATGCGTTCAAGTTCATTCGAGCGACCCTCGGTCAATATTTTTCGTTTATTTGTACGGTGTCTGTCCTCACCAAGTCTCCCGCCCCTTTTAGCCACTAAGACCCGTGTACATCTAATGTGTATATAGCTTGTTTGCCAACCTACATTCTGTTAATTTACGCTCTGCTTATATTATAAAACTTCCACGAACTCGACACACAATAGGTGTTAACTTGACCCTATTCTACGACACACACCAATGCAAGCATTCTCCCCTCAATCCAGGACATTTACTGCATCAGGTGTCAGCGAAAAACCCCCAGCATTATTACAGATCACAGCCACCCAACATACATAATTTTCTCACTGTTACCATCTGAGAGACAGTAGATTAGCCTGACTGCGGACACAAAGTAGACTAAAAGACAGCTTTTACCATCAAGCTGACAGGCTTCTTAACTCAATATAAGCTGTTTGAGACATTGTATTACTGCACATGCATATCAATAAATTTGTTATTTGATTATTTATGTTCTACATATTGATACTTCTGTTTACATTTATATTCATTGTTTTTCAGTGTCATGAATAGTGAATTGATTGGCTGTTCCTGTCCCAAGCATTCATTGCATTATTCACCAGCTGTTGACCTGCATATGATAAATAATCGAATCTGAACAGTCGTGTATGAGCGTATATTGGGGTAAGGTAAGCTGTAGAGGTTGGGGTGGCGGGAAGGCGCCTAGGGCACCATACAACACAGGACTGCCACTGCATAATGGTTTGATTAGTTTTTAATCGACGGTCGCTTCAGCATATACTAGCCGTTGTAGACTGGAATTGAATTTCAGGCGTACCAACGCTTGCATAGAATTTGGGGCTAACAAACTCTTGATCGTGTCATGATTCCCTACCACGCGGTTGGCATAATTGAAACTCTAGAGTAACTCAATAACCTATTTTTTCCTACATCTCTTCTTTTGCCGGAATATATATTATAATTAAGGCTCGAACCCCCAAAATATAATTAAATTTCACGATACTTAAATTTAAAAAAATGGAAGTGAGAAACCATATCTCATTGTTTGCTTATTTCGCCAACTATAATTTATAAGTTTGTTTATATCTTCTTTGTTGATATTCCCCCATCCCCTCCCTAACCCTTAATAGTCCCCTTATTCTCCTGATACACCCCTTCCTATAATTTCTTTTACACACCCCTGTTTACTTTAAGTTGTTTCACAGCAAAAGCTGAGGATATGAGCTGGGAAATGGCCAAGGTTTCGTTTAAGTTTTTGCTTTAAGCTGCAGGCAACGCGCTAAGTTAGTCCTGATTGCATTTCATAAAATGATTTGTTTGTTTTTAATATTTATTCTTTCGCGAAAGAATAATTTTTGTGTAGCTTAGATGGAATGTGGCCGATTGATGCAAGAGAAAGTGCACTGGTTTATGCACTCGTTAACTCTGAGGAAATATAATAATTTTACAAAAAGATGGCTCAGATGCGTGAAAGATAAAAATATATTAGTTTTTTAGGAAACTTTTCGAAATAAGCTTCCTAAAGTAATGGAAACGTTAAGATAGAAGAAGTGAAAATGTGTAAAAGACGACTCTTTGAAAGAAGATATAATTTGGATAGAAAAGAGACAATAGGGGACGTTTCATGGTCGCCCTTATTCCTACGGGTAGCCGATCGATCTGCAGTGAAAGTAATGGAACTGTCATACATAAGGAACAAATCGCCGATGTAAGCCCAAGGAAACATACTCGTAGAAAAAGCATCCATGCAGAATGAGAATTCAAAGTACACCTCAAGATATGATAAATTACTCTTGGAGTAAAAGAAAGTTCCGCATTGAACTAATACAAAGTTAAACTGCAAACTAAAACAGGATGCAAATCAGCACTAAAGAAGAAAGAATGCGAAAGGAAGAAAAGCAAGAACTGGTAATCAAAAGAGAAATGACATAAAATAGAAGTAAAGAACAGGAAAGACAGAGATGCAATCATCATTAGGACGAAAGCTTTTCCGAGTATTTTCTTATTGAAGGGTTTGCGGAGTCACCAAATAGAGCGGTTGGTTATGCAAAGACGCTCACAATTAATATTTATTAGGAAGGTTACAAGGAGTTACAAGGAAAGAGAGTACCCTAAGAGACCTTACGGTCCATTCAAAGAGGGTACCTTTGGACTAACAATCAAGCGGGCACATGGCTGCTCAATTGTTTTGTGTCCCTAAACGGCCACTTTTCAAGACTTTGTCTAGTCTTGACTTAAACTGGTCAACAGATTCACTGTTGACAACTTCCACTGGAAGTGCGTTCCACTTACCGCAGATACTGTAGGTGAAAAAACTTCCACACAGATTGCGGTTGTAACGCTTCAGTTAAGGTTTAAAGCCGTGATTGCGTGTTATGTTCTCACTCAGTGTTAAAATATCCCGGTAGTCAACATTGTCGAACCCTCGAAGTATTTTGAAAACTTCGATGAGCTGACCACGCAGTCTACGGGTTTCCAGCGAGAACAGATCTAATTCCCTTAGTCTATCCTCATAACTTTTATGTCGGATAGAGGGAATTAGTTTGGTGGCCCTAGCTTGTACGCGTTCAAGCCTTGCGATGTCCTTTCGAAACGGAGGACTCTAAAATTGTACGGCATACTCCAGGTGCAGCCGAACGAGGGAGTTGTACTGACTATGTACTATCTCCTTGTTACGGTATCCAAACTGGCGCTTTATGTAGCCTAACATCCTTTGGGCTTTCTTCTCTGCCTTGATGCACTGTTTCGAGAACTTGAGGTCGCTAGTGATAGTTACACCTAAGTCCTTATCAGTGTCACTTGATTCAAGAGCAGTGCCCTTAAGGAAATATTGAGATTGGGGGATTCTGTGGCCGATATGCATTACTTTGCATTTCCCCACGTTAAAAGGCATTTGCCACGTGTCCGACCACTCCCCAATCTTCCCAAGATCTTCCTGCAGGCGGGCAGTATTTCCATCATTTGCAACGTTCACACCAAGCTTAGTATGGCCAGCAAATTTGGAAATCTTGGCAACCATGTCACCGTCCATGTCGTTGACGTAGATGATGAATAGTAGTGGTCCCAGGACAAAACCTTGAGGCACCCCGCTAGTAACGGGCACCCACTCAGAAGCCTGTCCATTCGCCACCACCCGTTGCCGTCTGCCACTTAGCCAGTTCTCGATCCAGCCGGCTACTTTTCCGTCTATACCCAGCGCTCGCACTTTCCGGAGAAGGCGCCGGTGTGGTACCTTATCAAAGCCTTTCTGAAAGTCTAAGTACACCACATCCACCACCTTGTCCCGTTCGTGCTCACTGAACACGAAGTGGAAGATTTCCATAAGGTTCATCTGGCATGACCGTTGCCTTCGAAAGCCGTGCTGGGAACTCCTCAGTAGCAAGTTTGACTCTAAATACGACGTTATTTTGTCCACTATCATGCTTTCCATGAGTTTCCCGACTATCGAAGTAAAACTGATGGGTCGGTAGTTTGACGGATGACTGGGGTCTCCTTTCTTGAAGATCGGAGTGAGGTTCTTTGTGGTTGCTTCAAGTAAAGGCTCTTGCCCCTCGCGTTGATGGAGAGCTTTCTTGGAGGTTGATGTGGAGGCTGGAACTTGGCGTGGAGCGATGAGAGATGTGTGAATGACAATCACCTGCTTCCCCCGTAGGTGCCAGATTAAGTAAGCTCGAATGACGTAAGTTAACTAAATGATGTCTTTTTGAGGTTGCCAGCGCTCACTGGCTGCGTCATTATCTTTCAACTTCTATGAATCCGTTTTTTTTAATACATTATTTACTCGATAAAAATGTTCCTAACTTTTAACTTTCTCCGACGAATCTACTTTATTTTCAGATATAATTCATCATGATGTACTTATGTTTTAACTATCTCCAACTAATTTATTTTTTTTTTACATTTTTTTACCTTCATCATATCCATAGGGTAGATGCTATATTCACAATGTGGTATTTCAGAATCCACATCTATTTAATCCCGTGCAAAGCCTCAAATTACCCCAACTTTCTATGTTGGAGAGACCAAAAGGTGATTTGATATACGAATATAGAAGGGATAATCGTGGAGCAAGGCAATACATCACTTATCCCTCAAATTTAACATTGTAAAGATTATAATGTAAGTAAAATTATCGAATCATAATTAATTAAAGAAATTCCGAATTTCAATTTGTTTGAAGAGCAATATAAAAGCAGATCTCATGTCTTAAACTTAATCTT
Organism: Ceratothoa steindachneri; assembly: GCA_963969495.1. Lineage (NCBI taxonomy): Eukaryota > Metazoa > Arthropoda > Malacostraca > Isopoda > Cymothoidae > Ceratothoa > Ceratothoa steindachneri. The sequence continues at coordinate 37,673,711 of OZ018318.1, forward strand.
CAAGGATATTGGTAATCACTTTAGGTTAACACCCTAGATTAATCTCAGATGCCTGTTGTTATATGTATATTGCAAGATTTCATTTTATTTTTGTCAATTTCTTTTGGTTTACGGCTGAAGATGATAAGGGAAACTACATATCGAACCTAGTCTCGAATTAATAAACAAAGCTTCCAAGTACTTGTGAGTTTCTTATATATATATATATATATATATATATATATATATATATATATATATATAAATTTATATATAATTATATGGATATGAGAACCTCATAAAGTAGCACCTGATTAGAACGATAATTGCAAAAAATCCCATAGGAATATTTAAGAGCAGATTCCAAGAACTTTAGAACTTTGTTCAGGTTATTCTCAAGGAACACATAACGAATTACGTCGTTTTAAGTCTTGAAAAGTCAGGAGTGAAAGTATATAATAAGAGTAGAGCGGACTGTGTGTTTAGAACAAAGTGTTGAATGGGAATAAGTAAGGTTTAGAGTTGTGTGCTGGGTGACTAGCATTCTCCTTTCTTCTTATCACTGGTTCTTTTCCTGTGTTCTTCTTTCTTCTAAGTTGGAGGCTACCATGCCACTTTAGCGCTTCTTTTCTCCCCTAGATTCTATTATAATTCTATTTCAGATTGGATTTTATGTTCCTTATTTGAAATAATATTGCAAACTACTTTGATGCTAAGTGTATATGGGAGCCAGTTCCCCTACGCCTGATTTTCCGCTCATGAAGCTGCGTCTGTTGTTATCTCGGTAATCTTATGGGATTTCTAGAGTTCTTCTATCCTCTTCGTCTAATACCGTTTTTAATTTGTCTCACACTTTACTTGCTCTCTTGTGTAGGCACACATTAGTAGGCGGAAGGTTGATCTCCTGGTGTTAGTCCCTTATTCTTTTACGTTCGCGTCTCTGGATTTTCACAGCGTTTGTCTTAAGAAGTCTGCTTTTATTTTCCGAAAACCGTGCTGGTGTTTCGAAATTAGGGATTTTCTTCCAGAAGTTTCGTCAGTTTATTATTGATTACCCTTTCCAGCAGCTTCGTGATTGTTTTAACAGGGTTATCGGTATATAATTGCTTGGTTGATCGGGGGTTAACCAGGCTTTGGGAAAAATATAATTTTCCCTTTTTTCAATGAGTCTGGAAAATATCCCGCACTCATGGTAGCAACGAAAATATGGAGTATTTTTTCAAGGAAGGAGTCCGGTGTAGGTACCAGATTCTCCCTAGTGATACCAGATTCCTCAGGGATATTCTGTTTGGGTGCTAAGGAATGCTTTTAAACTCTTGGAGGGTCACCGGTTCCAACCCCTGCTTTTTTAAAATTCTAGGTGACGCGCAATGGTTGGAGACGATCTCGAGGTGGTGTTCTTCGAGTTCTGCAATGACCCTTAACTCATGATCCTCGACGATATCTTCATTTTTGTTAGGGAAGATATCGAATACGCCCCTCCAGTGATTTTGGAACGCTGCCTCTATTTCCTGAGGATCTTTTATCTCTATTCCATTGTGTTTTAGTGCGAACCTCTTTTTTGTACGCCTTTTCACTCTGCTCATATTTAATTTATTGCAGAATTTGGATGGGTCTAGATCTGAGTCTAGCGCCTCCACAAATCGATCACATCTTGCCATCCTTTTCGCTGCAGTGGCAGCGATAAGATCCGTCTTAATTTGTCGTAGTTTGGCCCTATCTCCACTTTGGGGGCCGATCTGCTCGATGGAATGAATCTCTTAGCATATTGTATTGATTTTCGAGGTTCGCGATCTGGGCCAACCTAATAGGGTGTGGAAGAGTTATGTGTGTGTCTATCGGGACATGCTTTTTTCCGCCTTGACCATTGCCTCCATTAGATTTCTCAGTGCGAGGTCATTCTCCGCCAGTGGAGCTTTGGACAAGTCATTCTGTTAGTGTCTACCTAATTCTTCTTTATATGCTTCCCAGTTAGCCCTTTTGTGATGTTTACTTGGGGGCATCTCAACTGGATAGGGTCTAATGATATTAGTAACATGACCATCTCGTCGTCGATTGTTGTTGGTGGCACTTTTGCTATTAAATGATAACTGGTGGTCTAAGGTCATTATTACTATATCTGGTTTAGTGGCTCTGGTCGATCCGGAAAAGGTCGGGAAATCTGGCCCGATTCTCACGACGACTCTTCTTTCAGGTAGCGGATCGAGATTCTTGCATGCATTATTAAATTGCCTTGTATAGCTAAAGCCTTTGCTACGGGAATTTAGATCCCCCATAAATATCACTTGATCATTTCGTCCGAAACTGTTCAAGAAGCTCTGAAAGGGCATAAAATCCCTCCTTGGGGGCTGGTAGCCTGTCACGATGACCAGGCTACCAGTGGATGTTCTTATTCTTATTGCCAGGTAGGCCTAGTCTAATTCACTCATCTTATTAAAATTGATGCAATTGCTCAATGCAATTACAACACCGTCGTAGTTAATATCATCTGTGTTTTTGACGACAACCGTGTAGTTAAATATCCTAATTTTGCTTGCTTCGGGATGTATATTGATTTCGTTCAATATAATTATTTCGGGGTCTTCTTTTAGGTATGCGTTTATCAAGTAGTGTCTCATTTCGTTCCAGCCCTCAACGTTATGGCCAATTATTTTTTGTCTTCTAAGATCGGGGATTATTTGAGTATTTTTCTCTGTCTTGCTAGACTCTCTTATGATGGGCGCTTTCGCTACGGCTACGTTGCTAGTTAAAATCTTCTTTCGTTACCACATGTCACAGGTGAAGAGGAATAGCCAAATTTCCATCGAATAGGATCTTATATATTGGCGATCTGTATATATGCCTTCAAACTCGAATTTTATAAAGCTTTTTTTAATCCCCTGGATCATTTCGCTATTGGTCTTCGGGAAGGGTTTCTCCTCTGAAGCGAAAATTTTACACTGAACTTTTGTGTCTCCTCTTCTTTGACTTCAGGACCCGCGTTGATTGAGCCTTCGTTAGCGTCTGTTGGGCTACTGGAGTAGGCTCTACGTCTCTGTTCTCTTCATGGATAGCATCTATTTCCTTGATTCTTCCGTGTTTTGAAATCTCTTTTCTTTGTGACTCAGGTCTTCGGTTTTGCTTGATCAGGCGATGTTGCTTTGAGTTGGCTGACGGCTTATTGTTGGGTGCCTACTTTTTCAGATGTTGATGGTTTGTAGCTAACATTGTCCAATTCTGCCGAAGGAGGGTTCAGCTCTAGAGTAAGAAACTGGGTTGGCTACATCTAACACGTGAGCGTAAAATAGGCATACTAATATATTCGAAAATTCGCCTTGTTTTAACTCTATTATCTTCTTAGTGGGTTGTATCTGCTCTACTGTTGCTTTTGCAATCATTGAAAACGTGAGATTCTGCTGTTTTTCTTCCTTTCTGACTTTTTTCTTGTTGTTCTTGATAATTTCTCGCTTCTTAGGGAAAGACATCGCTAGGGTGCGGTGGTCTCTGCCGTAGTTTAAACATTATTTGCTCTGAGATTCATATTCTTTCCACATGTGTCATTTACTGTTACATTCACTGCACCTTTTAATGTTTTTTGTAGGGCAGTATCGGGTGGCATGCTTCTCTAGGGCATAGAAATTGAAGCACGTTTGAACACTAATAAGGGCTTTACTTTAATTTGGTCCAGGGTGATTTTTAAATGAAAATCCAGAAGGCCGATCTGTTTTGCTTTCATCACTATACTGGTCTCTCTGAATATTACTTTGAATACCTGTGTGCTTATTCGGTATTATTGTTTCTGTTGGTAAATTTAATAACCTCTCTTACTTTAGCCCAACCTTGGGCTCACTCAATCTCTTCCTTGATCTGATTAGCGTTATGTTTGCTGATCCATGAGTCGATTTAGCGACAGAAAACTGTGTTTTGCGCCAAGATTTGTTGGAGTGTTTTGGCCTCTAAGCCTATTCATTTTAGTGGTATCTTTGCTTTCTCAGATAGTAGTTTGTCTCTATTATCCTGATATAGTGCAATGTATGAGTTGGTTTCTTTGAAGAGTCGCACTAGTAGAACTCCAAATTCTCCCTAAATTACTCTGAATGCACTTATTATATCGAGTTTTGCGCGTAAAGGAACCACATTTCTAGGAATCCATCTTCTTGTCATCCGAGTTTCTTTTTTATAATTTTCCTCATCGATGGAAAGTAATAAGGAAAATAAGAAAGTCAGAGGTTGAAAGTAGGTATTGATTGCTGTTGTATCCGATTATTTTCTGGGCTTATTCAGCTGGCGAATCGGTTGCCCTACCTACCTACCTATCCCTATCCTTATCAGTCTTTGCTCCTATCTTTCTCGTGTCCGCCACTCACACGGACCTAACACGTCCCAGGCTAAGCTTCGGCCTGCGCTGAGTTAGCCTGCCCGGTTAATATAAGGCTCCTGCACGAAAAGGTACCTACAGAGACTTAAGCTTCCTTACCCGACTCGCCTTAAAAAAGGGATGGGTAGGAAAGAAAGAGTTCGTTCTTGTATAGAGTGCGGTGATTCTTACGTCAGGCAGTCGGTGTCTCTTTGGTATCTTCTTTCTTCAGTAGTTTACGTTGAGAAAACAATGTAGCTTGCTCTGGATCATCGAAGGTTAAGCGTGCGTAAAATTCTTGTATCTGCCACTAATTGATAACGAATTACTTTACAAGAATGGAATATATAGGAGAAAACTAAGCAAAGCTCCGCTTACGTAAAGCGAAAGGATAGAAATATATTATCAGAAAAGGTGGATTAAATACAGGTACCGCAGGGTAAAGACATATAGATAAGATATCTTCCAAAATATCCACGTTTGAAAGAGTGTGTGTGAAATGTAGAAATATAAGTTACGACCTTTTTGATGAACTTATCTCCATTCCTTGCTCTAATGATTTTTCTCTTGTTAGTTTCGATGTATGTTCTCTTTTTACTAAAGGGCCGGTTAAAGATCTTTTCTCCTTCCTTACTGATAAATTACGTGACGCTGATATTCTTTTGCCTGTTAAGATTTTTAGTGACTACATATCCATGTGTACCAAAAATTGTAAGTTTTCTTTCAATGGCAAATTGTATCATCAAAAGTATGGTTTAGCTATGAGAAATTGTTTATCTCCTCTCATCTTTAATTTATATATGGAGTTTTTTGAAACTAGTTTACTCTGTACTTTTATTTTTTTCCCCTTGTTTGGTTCAGATAAAAGATATTATTTGTTTGTTGTTACTTCTAAGGATGTTAATGGTTTCTCACTGAACTTAATTTTTTGGTTCCCTCAATTGAATTTACCCTTGAACTTGAAGAAAAAGGTGTCATACCGTTCTTAGATCTACTAATTTACAGAACTCCGTTTATCGGAAGCCTACCAACGCTGGTTCCTACATTCATATTTATTCTGGTCATAGTGATAAAATCAAACTTTCTATATTAACTTCAATGTTTCTCCGTTGGTTGGGGGTCTCCAGGCCCAAATTCTTGGATTTTGAGATTTCAAAAATCTTTGAAAAAGGTAACAACCTCTGCTACCATCAAAAATTTCTTACCACGTGCTTATATTCGGCAAAAAGGGGATTTTACAGAATTGAAATCCCTCCTGCATTCAATTTTAAGAACTCAATTGTTTTACTGTTTTCTGATGCCTTTTCCTTTCTTCCCCGTCTCCCGAAATGTTTAAACATTTCAGTTCTAATTAAGTTTGACTATTATCTACTATGTACAAAATGTTGTGTCCAAATAATAGCAAGAATATAGGGGGAGAGGGTCGTTATTTTGTGGATTGTGCAGTTTGCCCTAAGCAACACTTTGAAGAAACTTGAAATTCATTACTTGTTGGTTTGACCCAACACAAATACAATATTAGAAGAAGTGAAAGCAATATTGCTTTCTTTGTTGAACCATCTGAAAATAGTCATCCTATCAATGGAAATTCGCCTAAATTTATTGACAATTCAGATGAAAATGTTAGAAGAAAAATGGTCGAATGCTCGTTCATTAATTCCTCGCTTAATTACAATATATCCCCCGGCCTCTTTAAACTGGATCCTGTCATTAAAAAGCTTATTTTAAACGAAATTGTCATCTTTAAATCTTAGCCGTTTGATTTATTAAATTTGTTATATTTCTTTTGTTTATTAAACAATGTAATTATAATTGAATATGTACGTATTCATAGTTATGTGACTTATATTTCTACATTTCACACACACTCTCTCAGACATGATGAATATTTTGGAAGATATCTTATCTATATGTCTTTACTCTGCGGTACCTGTATTTAATTCCACTTTTCTGAGAATTTATTTCTATTTTTTACGCCTACTCTGTTTTGTATCTTTTCGCTCTACGTAGGCGGAGCTTTGCTTAGTTTTCTTCTATATATACGTTTCGTGTAAAGTAATTCTTTATGTATTACCCGGCAATGAACTGAATAAAGTTCGAAAGTACTTTGAATCTGCTTTTCATTTTCGCCTTTAAGATTTTGTATATATATATATATATATATATATATATATATATCAGTACTGAATGTATCATATATTGCCAACGTTTTTCGTGCTCTGGACCCATCTTATAGGCTAGAATATTAAAGATTTATATAAGAACAATTGCCTAACAATTATCAGAACAATGATAATTAATGGCTTTAGGCTAAAAATGTACTAGGATGCTAAACAAGAAAAAATATCAAAACGCAGCATAAAGGACAAAAATCTGTATATAAAGTTAAAAAATAAATAAATTCAAACGAAATTAATTAGGTTACAATTAGAAGAAAAGGAAAACTTCAATAAATACACTCAAATTTGGTACCTGATTCGGAGAAATCTGTGAAATGAATGAATGAAATTTAAAAATTATACTACCAGTAAAGATGTGCTTTAGTATTAGTTGGTTCTCTGATCTATGTTAGCTAGTTGGTTGTTTAAGTGGTAATTAATTCATGGTAACTAGTTAAAAAAAATAAAAACGAAATTAATCAGGCAATATAAAACGGTGTGGAAGTAGAGTCCTTATTTAACTGAGGCTGATTATATTTAATTAAAAAGGACTTAATTATGAGAAAATCAGATTTGATTTCGATGCAGATAATATTTTAAATTGATTATAATCTATAGGTATTTTACATGAATAGGAAGAAATCGGACAACAGAGTTTTCTTTTACGGAGTGATCCATTCCTGTTCTGTAACTGACCCCACGGTGAGCATCAATGCGAACCTTGAGAAGACGTTCTGAACATCTAATGAACGTTCCCAAAGAACATTTAAGACAAGTATATTTATATACTATTCTGAAATATCAGGAATGGGATCCTTTACAGTGAACAAAGAACTAATTTTTAAGGTGTTTACAAAAATGGCGTTAAATTAAAATGCGGACAGAATTTTTTCAAAATAGTGACAATTCCTTCCTAAAAGTATTAGTTTGGTATCCCATAAAGGGAAAGGAAATGTATATTTTTTTTTGCGGGGAACATTATAATTATAATGATCAAACTTAAAACTTTTTAAAAATTAAACAACTAACCACCCCATATTTTTATAAATTGCATTAAACACTTTTTAAATAATAATGGGTTTTATTTAGTAGTGTAGGAAAGAGTTAGGAGGAGAGTTAAGTTAGTTAGGGAGGAGCGGTAAGACACAAAATGGACTCATGGGGAGAGAAAGAATTTTAACCGAGGCAGAAACAATCAATGATAGTGATAATAATAGTAATAACCACCTAAAACACATAAATGAGAAGTCTTTTGTAAAAAAGGAAGGAAATAAATAAAATATAGTAAACAGTTACAAAGGAAAAAGACTAAGAAAAAGATTGTACACAGAAACCATAAATAAAATCCAGACAGCATATAATAAAAAATTCCTCTCTCCCCTTTACGCATTCACATATATCTAGAACTAGAGTTGCACATACTAAAAAAAATACCCTTCCCTGTAGTGTGTCGAGGAAGGCCCGAGTGACTGGGAAATCTGAAATGAAATATAACAGTTGGATCGAAGGTTGCATTCCATTCTCCATCTTCCGAGGATTTCTTTGAAGATGCGAATCAATCTGTTTGTTTTTCAAAATTGGTTGAGGGACACTCCAGCCCTTTTTCCTACCTTTTACTCTCACACAATCCCTACCTTATTACATTCATTCCCTTACCAAGGAGATCTTATTTGTTCTTTCCAAACGATGTTACTGATGCTCTTCACTAGGGAAGGTCTTGAAAGGAAGGTGGGCTGTGTGGGAAAGAAGGGAGGCTAGGAGATTCCAGGGGTTGAATATGTTGGGAGGGGTTGAGGGAGTGCGTGATGTCTGGGGTGGGAGGGAAAGGGATTAAGATAAGTACAGGGTGAGTCTCTTATAAGAAATAATTGCTCTAGTAGCGACGTATCAAAAAAATGAGAGGGCCTGCGTCGGACAGTGATTGGCGGCCATTCCCTATCCTTTGTTCTTTACTCTCTACATCATCTAAATGAGGAAGGATTATTTAGACAATTTTGCTGGATGGCTGGGGCGTAGCATGACCAGAGGGGTTGAGTGGCTGTGCGGGTTAGGGGTTGAATCGGGTACCAGGTTCGATTTCCGGAGAGAGAAGTGCAACCAAAAGATTTAGTCGATCGTAGGGAGATGTCATCTCCCAGTGGGTATGTCAAGTCTGAGGTAGGGGAGCAAACAGCTCGGGCTAGGTGCAACACCGCTCTCTCTCCCCTCCTTGTTACGGATGGAATCGGGAAAATTGTGTAACATGCATGCCCAACGTTTGCAGTTTGCCCTACGTGCCACAAAGCTGGCGGGAAGATATTTGGTTATATGATTCCGCACGATATTTTATTCCTCCATATTCAAGACTTTCAGGGTATATCCTTACAAACTTTCATAGGAATACACTACTTAAAATTTAAGGCAGTTAAATGCACACAAAACATCACTCTTCCATCTCGAAAGCTGCCGAAATCGCTGTATGGACGCCCCACTCCCTTGGGCCACAAATCCTCACCTGCTTGCTCTCCCGCATGGGTTACTGATTGTAGAATGCTACAGATGGTACCTTAAGGCGGCACGTCAGCCCTGCCAAGTTCCGGCAGTTAAGCATTTTATCTTACTGAGTCCCCCGCCCGTCACCCTCCCGATTTGTTATTAAACATAAGGCTACACCTGATACCTCCTAACCTATAAACAAGTCTAGTGAAGGAAACACGGAGGAAGGGCGAAAACAAGCTGATCAAAAAACAGCAAATTCCCCTTAACGGGGACAGGAGGGGAAGTGAAACTCCCCATTCTCGACGAAGTACAAGTGGACGAAATCTGGTTCGCGACAAGCTCAAATATTTGTCCGTTGCCAGGAAAAAATAGGTGACTAGGGGATTGTCAAGAATTATCAGGAAAGGGGTAAAATGGAGATGTAAGAAAAGAAAGCCCAGGTTATTACAATCTCGTTACGGACTACTAAGATCACTGAGGATGGGAGAGTAAGCCCCCTTGGAGTTAAAACAATCTATACAGGGTAAATAAATGCTGCTCTTATATCCCCTTTATCTCCTCTGCCAGCCTATGTGCACTTATGAACATTTTTGTGCTCAAATAACATCCAGTTTTCCCATATAACACAATGTATAATATACAAAGGAAGATGGAACTTAATGCTGTGATGACCAAACCACAATGCATACAATTAAGCCTCATGCCTTTAATGTTATATTGCTCAACATACTTTTAAACAATTACATCTAAGTTAATGGGCCAAAATCTGAATAAAGTTCCTTCTTTACTAATTATCTTATACTCGACTTCCTTGTAGTTGGCAAAACAGCTAAAATTTGTGGTAATCTTCATAAAATATGAAGTAAAATATTTCAATGTTATTAAATATACAGCCTCGTGCTATGAGGTGGGATTCGAAACTGAATGGAGTGCCAATTCGTGTCAACTTGGCGCTGGCTGCGATATGCTGGAGTGCCCTATTGAATAAGTCCCGTGTCAAAATGTCGCTCATAACTTAAAAAAAAATGACCACCAAAGTGAGAGGGCAAATTGGTGGTAATATTCCTATTTAAACAATCTAATGCCGAGTTATATTAAGAAGCCTACTTTAACAAATGTCTCATTATGTACAAGGTGGTAGAAGTCTAAGAATTGAAATTTATTTTCTGAGTTAATATTGCCAAACACTCAACTATCTCTGACTTTACATCATTAAAAATTCATTCCAGCACCATAATAAAAAAGCCACTATGTTTTATCATAGCAAATTTTTGATATCAAACTCCTGAAGGGGTAATCTCCGAACCAATACTAGTTCACTGTCTGGACATTAAGCAAACTTTGCGTCTTCATAAAAATATGTTGTTCCTAAATTCCAAAGTTATATCGCCCATTTCTTCATTTTGCCCATTCCTCTTTTTAATACTGGTCATAGTTAAAAGAGACTTCATTCTGTTTCTACCTCCATAATATCCAAGAGAGTGCAAGTAACCTACTGCCGTTTTTGAGCTGATTTAAATTCTTTCTGCTACTTCAGAAGCTTTTAAACGAGGGTTATACTCAAAGGATCCTCGAACAGCACGAAGACCTCTTTTAGTAGATCCAGTACAACCAGGTCGTGACTTCCGTGAGGTTTTACCATTTTTTTAATCCAACTATGTACTTATAATTCTGTTAACGGAAGAAAGAGGTATTCCAAGAATCCTAGCAATTTGTCTCTGGGACAGTTCCTTTAAATTGACTAACAATCTGTCCTCTTTCAAAATCAGAATTTTTTTGTAATTTTGCTTTTAAGACATGTTTAATAATTACAATATGAAAATATGAATAAAATAGTAATTATAATAATGACAAACATCAGGATAAAATCAGTTTAGCATAAAACTGGGAGTGCCAATTTATTTTTTGCATCTCTCCCTACTCACATGCCTGGCGATCTGAATAAAGAACATTAACTCTACCTTGAAATTCCATAATACTTATTATCGAAGTATAATAAAACATTTATACAAAATCAGAGATATAAAATATGATCATTAATATCAACCGGAAAAAAGAGAAGAAAAAGCAATGATGTAGTTTACGAAATTATGAGGTTTACGGAGAGATAAAATCCAGAATTTTCCTGAATCCAATCCAGCGAGCGCATAAAGAGGGCCGTTTTACTAGCCTATTTTAACATTCACTTTTTGTCATAGTACATTGGTATGGGATGAAAGAGGTTCCAGTCATGTAATTAAATATAGAGTCCCGTCCAAAAATATCAGAAAACCTATATATTTCACGTATCCAATAACTTTTGTCAGATAGAATCTAAGTTTCCAAAATTGGTGTACGATAAACTTCGGATATAAACTTCGTATGGGTAATGGTTATTCAAATTTAGATGAATAAAACCAAAGATATGAATATATCAGTAATTTACTAGAAAAATTAAAGTTCAAATGATTCGAACAAAAGCAGAAACAAAGTTATATTAGAATATATCGATTAAATTATCAGTGGAAACCTTTGTACAAGTTTTGTCCAGTTCATTACAGTGATATGCTCCTCGTCCAAGAAGGTGTTCAACGAATTTACCGTGTGGCAGAGGGTGTTAGCCTACGTGAAGATTCTAGGTTGAACTTTAATGGCTCGTAAATAGGGTAAGTCATGTTGTCGCAGAAATTCCTTGTACACTTTTGTGGGTTCCGTGCGCCTCTTAAGTGCCCAAGTGGCCCAGTGCCTGCTCCATAAATCATGCCTCACCCGATGACACTTTTGACTGCTCTTCGACGAACGAATCTCCTGCCATTAGATCCGAACAAATTGAACTTAGATTCGTCAGTGAAGTGGACTTGGCGCCATTGTTCTTTCGTACATGTGACGTACTTATTTGCGAATGAAAGACAAGCCAACTTGTTCTTCAAACTGTCCAATGGCTTGGGCGTGAGTGTATGAAAGTGAATATTGTCTTCTTTATCCTGGAGTCATTAATGGCTAATCTCTCGCTAACATTTCCAGAAACTGTTGCAGACGTCATGAAACAGTCTTTCTTCACAATTTGGGTAATGGCACGGCCTCCCTTTTCGAGATCTTCTTTGTAATACAAGTTGGTATACCAGCATTACAAAATCTGTTTTATCATACGTTGACCGAATATAATGGACTACAAATTTAAAACGCTTGACACTCTATGCAATGGCTCCAAGAGAAGATCGTCTTGGTAGGATAGACTTCTAGTTAAATCCAGGACAAAAAAACGTGACAGATTTTTAACTATGTTATCTGGACTACAGATGACAAGAGAATGAATGACCAACGCATATGATATTGAACTAAAGTCCATTGCTATGCAAACAATGCCGTTCTCTCTACAAGAAACCTGAGAGTTCGGTTCATTTGGACACTTGATTTTGTTTTCCTTAGAATTTGTTTATCTGGTAATGACTTTCCTTTTATTCATTAAAATTTATATATCCTCCAACTATACGTAGTTTATACCTATAGATTATCGTACAACAATTTTTGAATCTTTGGATTTCCATTGGCAAAAGTTATGAAAGATGATGTGGAAGAAATATAGGTGCTCTAATCGTTTTGGAAGGAACTGTATGCACGAAATAATTTCCGGAAAAAGTGTAGGTGCAAATACTTGCAAAAGTAAACTATAAACATGAGCGTTCTTCCAAGATGTTTAAATCTTATTTTGACTGTCTTCTATAGTGAAAATTAATTTCATTAGAAATTTATTATCATACATCAAACAAACGTAAGTCTGTTTACTGCCTTCATCCCCAAATTCCCACCTTCCCATTTTTCCCGTGGCTCGTCTATTCCGTGGCAAATCCTTCTTACTCGAGCAGAGAGATTTTTAGATTATCTTTTGCTGAGTTTTTGGCCATGCCAATATAAACCCTGATATTATAATCACTGGCATTTGAAACGCTGAAATTATAAATCCTTCCATTATAAACCTTGATATTACAACCATTGTCATTACAAACCCTGATATTACAATCACTGGCATTTGAAACGCTGAAATTATAAATCCTTCCATTATAAACCTTGATATTACAACCATTGTCATTACAAACCCTGATATTACATACACTAAAAATACAAATCTGACATTACTAAGCCTTACATTACAAAACACGGGAATTACAAACTCCGACATTACAATAGCTGTCATTAAAAGTCCTGAAATTATAAATCCTGACAGTACAACCCCTATCATTAAAAAACCTGATATTACAACCCATATCTTTAAAAAAACTTACAACACTTAACCACTATCATAAGAAATCATCACATTCCTCACTGTCATTGCAAACCCTGACATTACAAAGCTTAATATTACAAACCCTGACATTACAAAGATTAATATTAAAAACCCTAGCATTAAACCCCCTGAAATTACAAACTCTGACATTCCAAACCTTGAAATTACAAACTTCAACATTATAAATCCCAACATTACGAACACTATCATTATAAACCCTGATATTACAAATTATATCCTTACATATCCTGATATTAAAAACCATGACATTAAAAACTCTGGTATCACAACCCCTGTCATTAAAAACACTATCATTAGAAATAATTACTAACCCTGTTATTACAACCTTGCATTACAAACCTAACTTTAAAACCCCCAACATTACAAACTCTGTTATTAAAAACTGTGACATTACAACCCTTGGAATTACAAACCCTGACATTAATAACCTCGACATTATAAACCTCGATATTACAATCCTTGGCATAACAAAAACAACCTTCACCAAACCTGTCATTACAAGCTCTGCATTGCAAAATATGTCATTACAAGCTGTGGTATTAAAACCCCTGTCATTAAAAATCCTAACATTACAAACACTGTCATTATAAATCTTGATATTAGACCTTTCATTACAAACCTTGGCATTACCCATCATGGCATTAAACTGCTCTCATTACATGCCCTTGCATTTGAAACCCTTACATTTCTAACCCTGATACTTCAATCTTAGTCATTACAAACTCTGTCATTATAAAGCCTGATACTACAACCTCTAGCATTAAAACCCCTAATATTACAAACCCTGCCATTAGAAATCCTAATATTACAAACACTGTCATTAAAAATCCTGTTATTACAAACCCTGTCAATACAAACCTTGAAATTACAAACCGTCTCATTACAACCCTGATATCACAAACCCGAGACATTACCACACCTGCCATTAAAACCCCTGTCAATAGAAATCCTGATATTACAATCCCTGCCATTACAAAGCCTAACATCACAAACCCTGACATTACGAAACCCGACATTATTAAACCGAAATTACAAACCCTGTTATTGCAACCCCCGCCATTAGAAACCCTAACATTTTAAACTTCGATATTACAGCTCCTGTCATTACAAACCCTGAAAATTAAAATCTAGACATAAACCTGTCATTACTAAACCTGACATTAAAAATCCTATCATTAAAAACCCCGATATTAAAAATCATTATATTACAAACCATGATATTACAACCCCTTTCATTACAAACCTTGATATTCCAAACCCTGTTATTTCAAACGCTGACATTACAACACCTGGTATTACAAACCCCTTAATTACATTGTTCGATCTTATGTCTCAATATTGTCAATTTCGAAATTCCTTTCATCTTTTGTCAATAACACAGGCAATTTTTTTTTTTTTTTTACTGACCTAAGTTTGGGACCTGTTCTTGGCAAATTTGGGGTCACGGAGTTTAAAAATGACAATAGTTCTTTTTATCACGTCAGTTTTTTGCTCTATGTGCTGGTTCATATTGGTCCCACCCATAGATACATGAGATATCTGTCTTCTGTATTTATGGGATAGCCGAGCAAAAGACAAAAAAACATTGGAGTGAGAAAAGTTTGAGAGTTGGGGAGAAGAATATCATACACCGATCACTTTTTGAGCTAAGACTAATGAAACAATTTATCGAAGCTCTTAATGTGGAAGGTGACTGTTTCAAATTTGAGTGGAGAACATTTTCTGGCCTAAGTTATGATAAAGTAAAGGCTGGTGTTTTTAATAGGACACAAATCCAAAGATTAATGAAATGCCCAAACTTCTTGCGCCCGATGACTGACGTAGAAAAAAAAGACCATTGATGCATTTGTGGTTGTTGTCAAAAAAAGATCTGATGTGTTAGAAAAAACTGGATGCTGTGTTTTAAATCAGCACCTACAAATTAGCTAAAGACAAAGATAACACCTAAGTCACCAAAAGGTGTGTTGACCTATTTAATCGACTAAATTAAATTTTTAATTTCTATAGGTTTTATTGCTTAAGAAATTAAATTATTTCCCCCATTTACTTATTTGCGTCTTATTATTTATGTTATTAATTTAAAGAGAAAACTAACGAGGGTTTCTCCCGTCGAAGGTTTGGGAAATTAGAGGAAGTGAAACCCTGTAAAAGATAGAGATGATGCACATCCACCTACAGGTAATAGGGCCGGGTGAGGGAGGGGGGGGGGAGCAAATTAAGTGTTGGAGCCGGAGGGCACGCAATACTTTAGATGTCAACAGCAGCAAGCTGGAAAATGAAACTACTCAAACCTCCTTTGTCTGTACTAACTGGGGTAGGAAGGGTGCCCCATTCTTTCCTTAATTCCCTCATATATAAATTAAGATTATAATATTTTACTATTTTATTTTAATACATGTTTTAAATTACTTGTTTTTACTTTCTTTGTTTATAGCATTTAAAAAAAATGTGGCTTTGTCCCTGTGACTTCTTTTTATGTCATTTTTCCCCTTAGATTCGAGATGCCACCGATTGTGTTCATATTTTCTTCCAAAAGACGAAGATAAACTGGAACGGGAAAAGGAGAAAAGAATATTATTTCAGAAATCTCACCATCAGAATCAGATTGAATATAAACACCTAAAAAAACAAACCTAACCTTTTATGGTTATGAGTGGAGAAATTTAAAAGAGGTTAACATGACAACACGCTTGTATCCACTGGATTGCGATGAATGCCTATTCTTAATCGGAAAACACAAGGATTATACAAATCACTTTAAAACCCCCACATTTTTTTCCTTGGAGACCACTTGCCTATAGAACCTGAGAGAAAGACTTCGGGCTGGTTGGGGAGAGACGACAACGAAAGGAACACGTTCTCGACAGATTTACTCGCACCCTCGAATCGCCTCTGGGAAACACTAGTTGCCTCCATGTGGCTGGCGACTCGCGTCAGCAGATTCGCTGTCTGTGGCACCTCACCGCTTCTTCATAAAGTGCTGGTATCAGCGATCGGCGGCACATATGTTTTTCTGGGCAGGTTGTCGGGTTGATATTGCAGCCGCTTCCGGTAGTGCTAATACTCCCCAGATTGGAGAATGTGATGCCGGCTGCGTAGGACTGAATGTTAGGGGAATGAAATATGTTGCGGAGTGCTTCGTTTTCCTCCACACCTCGCTGATTAACGACATCTGCCATGGGTGCCGAGATTTGGACAATAACATCAGTTGTTCAAAAACTAGAGGTTAAACATAATACTTTATTCTACACAATTATTAGGTTGAGGAATATGATCTTGCGTTTTTTTAATGTTGTGTTGATTTAAGTTTTGTTGGCGTGATTTGTGCACATACTAAGAAACAATAATAAATAATGAGAGCAAAATTTGCAAAGGTTAGGCTACGTCACGTCTCTTAACAACGTAATAAGTCATTGGGGTTTATTTAAAAGTTGTGTTAATTTAATTTTTGTTCTGTACTCTCAAAATGGAATGTCAAGTGAAAGAAAGGCGCATTTTCGACACTTGTTGTTATTCATTTTCAATCAAGA
Organism: Ceratothoa steindachneri; assembly: GCA_963969495.1. Classification (NCBI taxonomy): domain Eukaryota; kingdom Metazoa; phylum Arthropoda; class Malacostraca; order Isopoda; family Cymothoidae; genus Ceratothoa; species Ceratothoa steindachneri. The sequence continues at coordinate 37,690,478 of OZ018318.1, forward strand.
CGGGAACAATGCAAATGCAACCAAAGTTCGTCGCGATATTTGTGCTGTTTACGGAGAAAATGCTTTATCAGAAAGGCCAGCTCAATGGTAGTTTTCACGTTTCAAAAGCGGTCATTTCAAACTTAATGACGAAGAACGTTCTGGTCGCCCCATTAAGTTTGATCAAGATTGATTAAACGACCTTCTTCATTAAAATCCTCTTTAATTGACTAGAGAATTGGCTGTACAATTGGCAGGTGATCATAAAACTGTAGCGAATGACCTTCATTCGATGGGTTTAGTTAAAAAACTCGGTGCATGAGTTCCGCACGCTTTGAGCGAAAGCAACAAACTTCAACGCTCCACGGTTGCGGCAGGTTTTCTTGCTCGTCACAAAGCTACTCGTGTATATAAGGACAAATTTCTTCACCGAATCATCACTTGCGACGAAAAGTGTGTGTTTATGTCAAAAATGAACCATCGAAAACAATGGCTCAGCCCCAATAAAAAAAACACTTCCGCGATTAATGCAAGGAATTCATCCACGAAACACGATACTGTGTGTGTGTGTGGTAGGATTGTGAAGGCATCACTTTTTATGAGCTCCTTGCAAACAACGAGATTGTCAATGCAGAACTCTATGTTCAACAAATGTATCGACTCGCCAAAGCTATTCATGAAAAGCGACCTCATCGACGTTATGGAGTCCTTCTGCAGCACGACAATGCTCCTCCTTACATTGCCAATACGACAAAAGGCGCCATCCAAACTCTTAATTGGAAAATCCTACCGCTTCCTCCATATTCGTTAGACTTGGCTTCATTGGATTTCCATCTGTTCCGATCGCTCTCCAAAAATTTGCGCGGCGTTTCTTTTAATACTGATGTGAAATTAAGAACCTGGTTAGACGAATTCTTCGAGTCAAAATCCCGAGATTTTTATTGCAGAGGCATAAAAAAACTATCTTATCAATTAAAAATGAAGTTTATCTAAAATTGTTAATGGTAATGAATAAATTTGATAAAACCGCAAGAACTTGTTCCTCAACCCAATATTTCAACCGTTTCGGAGATTTTGTGTTAACAAGTTCATTTATCCCACTTTTATACAACTAATTAATTTGATATTTAGCAAACACTATTGAAGTTTCTTTTCTTTTACTCTCTCTGTCTAACTCTCCCCTTCTCGAACTCTCTCTAAATCTCTTTCTCTAAATCCCTTTAAATCACTTTTTTTATCTCCTTCTAAATCTTTTTCTCTAACTCCCTCTAAATATCTGACTCTCTCTATCAGTCACCAGGTACCTCTCTCTACCTATCTCTCTACCAATCTCTACTATCTTTCTCCCTTACTTTCTATCAGGGTTTATCTTTCTCTTTCTTTATTTATATCTTTCTTTATCTCTTCACGAACAATCCATAGTAATGGTTCAGTGGTATAATGCGAAATGTCTCCATCAGTTCTCCTCCTTACGCTCAACTTCAGTACATACTTTTCTTTTCTCGTATTTTCCCTTCTCTCGGGCATTATTTGGCGTCGGGTTTGATTTCGAGGACGCTAAAATAAATTCTATTTGACGAAAAATAGTCTATATAATCCCATCTCCAACACAGGTGGAACTTTCCCTTTTAGAACCATATTAAACGAGCCAAAAATCTCCTAACCGGTAGAGGTTGAAGGTTTTATTTTATATGGTTCTTCGTTTTACCTTTGCGACGAAGTTAATTTGCAGGCGCAGCAAGAGTGGATCATTAAGTGTTTGTTCCAGATATGCATTCGAGTCCGCTAGAGAAGGTTCGTGATAGAAGATTTCTAAGATTTATATCGCGGACTGACGATTTCTAGATTTTTTCTACTACCTACGGTAAAGGAGGCATAGATACAGGTAACTTTTTTATTTTCGCAGGAATATAGAGCAAGTTATCTCCTTGAATGAAATATCTAGATATAAATAGTAAAGCAGAATGCTGAGTTTAGAAATAGAGTAATATTTTATTTTTTCCACGATTTAATATCAATATACTGTTCCCTACTGCCCCGGAACCGTTTTCTTATCAAGGGTAATAACAATGCCAAGTGAAAAACTTTCATATCGCTAGAGAGAAGAGGTTGACTACTCTGAGGGGCAGCCGGTAAACAAAAGTTGCATACAAGAGAGGACAAAGAGAACTGAATAGTAAATTGTTATAAATTGCGGACGCGGGGATCAGTTAAAGTGAAGTTATAACTTTGGAATTTTTAAAGAATAAAATTAAGCTCTATGTTGCTCAAATATGTCTAGAAGTCGAAATTTGAGAGAGTATGGCTATGGTTGTTGATTTTACTAAATATAAGAAAGGTTGCTGTAATGGAGGTAGTAGAAAGTTGGTTACAAATTTCTTTAGTCAAAATAGGTGTCTATTCGGTGCAAGGCATAAGTAACTAACCACAATTTTAGAAAGTTTCATAGTTGATAAGAATGTGAAAGGAGGACTGATGGTATCAACAATTAGCTTAATACTATTACTTCAACTTGGAACTCTCGGAGAGTGAGGTGGCCAGAAGATGCTGAAGTGGTATTACAGTGGTCAGTAATGGTCTCTACCACATTGTTTAGATCTAGTTTCTAAGAAGAGATAAAGTAACAAATGAAATTCGCTTTGTTTACAAAGCCCATAGAGGAAAAGAAAAGGTCATTCAGTGGTTCCGAGAGGTAAAGTTGGGAAGAAACTAGGTGTGTGCTGGTATCCTTCAGGAAATGGATGCATAATGTGATTCTAAGATTAAAACCTTCATGTCTCCAAACAGAACGTCTTGAGTAGCCAAGGAACATAGTTGTGTTTAAGAAGTTCAGAGATATATTTTTCAAATGATTATAAGAGAAAAAGTAAAGGGTTTTGTTAGAACTCTTTAATGGTGAAAACCGCAAGTAAAACACACACAGGGCATATTATGATTACTCGATACAAGAAAAGAAATATGTATTTTGGAGGAACGTTTTATTCACACTTCACAACCAAACCTCCGTCTTGAACTAAATTAGAAACCTGTACGGGAGAAAGAGGGGCTCAATTTCTTTAACTTTATATTTACTCTCAATTATAGATACATTCTTATACACACCTCAATGCTAGATTAACTGAGGACTTCATAAAATCTCACAAATGGAAGATGCTCCCTTCCGAATTTAATAACCCCCGTGATATTCACCACTAAAAACCTTAGAATGGGACTGTAATTGCTTAACCAGCAATAGTAGAATGAATTGGTTCAATTGAATATAATACTCGTATACCAGGTATATAATAAATCATTAATCCTAGAGCGTAGAGAAACGAAGGCTACAAATAATAGCAAGAGAATTGAAGGTCCTCTGAAATTTCCCTTCTCATCCCATCGTCTAGAGAAAAGTGACGGTTGGTTCGTCGTAGCGAAATCCATAGGAAATTAAAATTTCGCCTAAATTTGCGATGTATTTCCTCATTAGAGTAAAGAAATTTATTGAATATTCTTAAATATCAGATTTGCTTTTAAACTTACGTTCAGGCGAATTCAGAGTAATAAAATACAAGGGTAAAAACAGTCATACTAATGGAAGCTACTTTGTTGATAGTGGCAGATCCAGGCTAAAAATTGGGGAAGGAGGGGAGGGCTAACCTGAATTCATCCTTACGCAAGGTCTGATAAAAGGGCAGTGATCGTTAATAATGGTTATTTATCTTACACAGTAATATTAATAATTAAGAGCAACAAATACAGGAGTGAGTACTAACAGTCTCCAATCCGATCATTAAAAAATTATGACTTGTCGATTTTGGACGTCAGCTTAGCTGTAATACTGAATTTATTAATTATTTGTGAGATTTACCTGCATTATAGACATGTATCATATAAGGTAAATTCTATCGCAACGGTTAAAAAACTATTATATATATTCTATATTATTACGCAATTTTTTCTGAATTGCAGAATGCAAGCATGGCTTAAAAAGAAATATAAACATAAAATATTCTAATATTTTGAAGGGACTACAGCCCCCCTAGTCTCCACCCCCTGGATCCTCGCCTGTTTGCTGACGAAATGTATTTTAGGTATATGACAAATTATTTTACTTTCATTTAATAAAGCATTTATTTTTTGACCAACAAATGATATTAATTTAAACAATAATAATAATAATAAAACTCCCATAGAAAAGAGAAGCATATCAATAATAATGTTCGGATAATTACATCCTATTTCTCAAGTTTTTATATAGCAAATCTAATTGATTGTGTAAGATGGATTACAGGAGGAATGGTGGGGAATGGAGAAGTAAAGTGACGTGAATCAAGTGTTTGCTCTTCGAAAACTTGCGTACGAGATGTGAGGTTAAGTATATGATGAGTTAATAAATCTGGAGATTAATACAATCTTTTTGATATGAAAGTGCGAGTGCCGGTTTTGGTCAATTTATCGTTGGAACTGAGGCGTGCAGTATAATAAAAGCTGACCGGGATTAGTGGCTTGAAATAAACATTTTTCCATTCAAGGGAGTGGGATGTCGCCGTGAAAGGAGGTGCGCTAAAGAATACGAAAAAGGGATGGATATGAGTGTGAGAACTATGAAGAATGATGTAGAAGCAGTGCTATCTATCCCATTATTTATTAATTACTGGTGTTACTGGCTGAGTATAAGAGCTACAGAACTAAAACCAGTAAAGTTCCTAGGGTCCACTGAAGGTCAACCCCATTAGCAGAGCTGAGATTAACGATCTTATCATTTTCGTAGGCCTGGAAATGAGGCCACTCTACCGTAGCTACTAAGCGGTTGATATTCACTTATCAGCTTGTTTATCAATTAAATACATGTTTTTTCTTTGTTGCTACTATTAGTAGAACTACGGTACAAACACCCACGGTCAAGCGCTCATTCATGCACAAAATAGTGGTATAACACCTCTCTATTCTCACGCAGGGCTTTGCCTGTTAGAGATGGAGATCGAATACATATTACATAAAATGCAGAAAATAAGTGGAAAACGCATTCGTACACATGCTTTAAAAGGGCTAATTGCATGTATTATTCTTATTTTCTTATTCCTTCTCACATTCCTCAATCCTTTCGAATATAGATTGTTTTATTAGTGCCTCCTATTATGAGATGTTTATACTAGTAAAATACTCATCAAATCTATTTAAAAAAAATACGTGATGCGCTTTCCATTAATCAGAAAGGTAAGCTATTTCACTTTGTGAGATTTTGTAACTAAAGTAATTTTGAGCTTCGGCATAGTTGAATCACTTATTTAACAATTTAAACCGTTTTTGGCGTGTGTTTACCCTCTTGTTTATCTGGAAAAAAATTGTAATTTATATTAGTAATTTATTTTAAGATTATATATACTTCGATTAGTTGTTTGGGTAATCTCATATAATGGTTTATTTGTAAGCACAGAAATTAGTTTAGTATCTCCTAGTTGCATGATTTCTAACTGGGCTTATTTGGTTTAGGTAAGGAGACCAAAATTGCATTGCTTATTCGAGATAATATCTGATGACTAGTCTACTCTATATAGAGGTAAAATTACAGATTTGTGAATAATTATCGTCAGCGTTGGACTAGAAGTCTAATGTAGGGTGACATTTGTGCATTCATTAAGTTTAAAGCCGTTTTTCGTGCTTATATTGTTCTAGGCACAATCTGCTCCATACATGTTATATTTAAATCATTTAGAATAGGAGATTATAGTAAATAAATGCCAGAATTGTATAATAGTCAATAATATGCGAGTGCAAAAGTATAAGCAAAAGATATAGTTTTGTGTTTTAATGATTTACGTAGGTTTTTTTTTCATTAATATCGACACTGCAAGTTTTTATAACGTTATCGTGCGATTACAACCTTCCATCTGGATAAGCTAGCTGTGCGAAAATATGTGCAGGTTTGTCATTCATTGTCACGAGTTCCCCGGGAAAATATTTCTAGGAGCGCAATAGTAAAGAACGCTGAGCATTCAGATTCTTCAAGAAACCATATTTTTAAACGGCATAAGGCCAGCCATGGATATAGAAAAAATCCCTCCATGGTAAACATGAAAATGTCTTTTGTAAAGAATATTATTGAGGAATATAAATCTAATAGAATCCCAGTAAATGATGAGCATAAAGGTAGACCTAAGAAGCTGAGTCCGAGAGATATAGGTCTATGATGAAGACAATTAGAGACAATCCTAAGACTTCCTCAGTTATAAACAAATCTTACACGCGTCAACAGTTCAATGTTATTTACACCTGGAAGGCTTTCATGGACAGGTCTCTAGAACCCTAGAATGAAGGTTTTGTTAAAGTATGCTCATAAAGAACCCCTTCTGTGTTTGCTAAATAGTATTTAAGAGATAGCCAAGACAAATTAGATAAAATACTATGGTTAGACGAAACAAAGCTCTGGCTTATTGGTAGAAACAAAGCACCTTGTAGTTACCATTATTTATGTTATTCTTGTTTACCAATATATTCTTGCCCTTATACATGCTTGTATTTTACCATTTTTCATCGTTATGAGGTCGCAATGGAGCAGGAAGCATATGTTTTACCTATACATTAGGAAATTGAAGACTGAAACGGGATTACTTTGAAATTATAGATGATATGGATGCTGACTATACGTATTCAGCCATCTATATATCTTTTTGAATTCAAAGTGAAGTTCTGGCCGATGTATCCAAAAATTCGGTTTGCTTCCTTAGTAGCTTCAACGCATTGCTTTAGCACTTTATGGTTTTCCGAAATTAAAACCTTAAAGTCCCTTTCTAAGTTAACGGACTCGAAAATTTGTGCGTACATTTGGTAAATTGCTTTTAAGTTACGACTTCCTAAGTTCTCGACCTTGCATTTACGTATATTAAAGTTCATTAATAAATTTATCAAATTTTCACTGCATTTCTACAACATCACATCTAAAAGCGACTCTGTTTCCTAACTTTGCGTCATCTATAAATGTGGCTATCTTAATATAAGCTGACCTGAGAAAATTAAGTCCAGTGAGTGAATACGATGAGTAATAAGTAGTGGCCACTCTACTAAACCCTGAAATACCTATTCCGCTACTCAGTTGGGGCATATTCTGTTGACATTTTCATTTAAAAGAAACCGCTTTGAATGATTTTAGAGCCAGTTGTTTTGTTAATTGCGCCTTAATTTTCACCAAGGGCTTCTCATGCGTAATGTTATCAAAGGCCTTCTAGAATTCCAAATAAATTATGTCCACTGTTTTGGTTTCGTCGTAGATTTAAAAAGTTACAGGAGGTTTGCTAGACAAGGTGTTTCCTTGCTGAAGTCTTTGTTGTGTGATTAGGAAATAGGTTATTTGCATCAAGATGATCGACCAGTCTCTCAAGTTATCGATTGTAAGAGTTTCAAATTAATGAATTTAAACTAATGATAGAGAATTTCCTAAGAACTGATTTCTCCCCCTTTATTTATAAATATTGGGGTAATATTATCGCATTTGAACTATATAGGGACTACCATTTTTTCAATTGATTGGTTAAAAATCCTATAGAGCGGTTTTACTAACTCATACCTTAGCTTTCATAAGATGAGTTCGGCACACGCTCTCCAGCCCTGGTCTCTTCGATTGTTTCATCTTTTTTATGTAGGCAATAATTTTTAGCTCATTACCTCGCATATCGGTTATAAAATAATGATTTCCATTATTCTTCCTAACTGAGTATTAATAGTGTGATAAATCCACCACAGCAAAGACGCTTACGAATTCCTTATTTAAAATCTAAATAATTTGTTCGAGATTGTCGGTCAGAAGTAGTTCTGCACTCTTCCTTAGTCCTCCGGTGTCCTTTAAGGACTTTCTAATGTTAACTTAAAAAATTAATAGTTTCAGCTCATGTATTGAGCATAGTGATAAATTTCTTTCCAAATTCTTCTTCGCTTCCTTAATGCCCAGCTTTGCCAGTCTGTAATAATAGGAATATCTTTCTTAATTTAGTAAGTTTTGTCCTTTTAAGGTGATAGCAATTTCGAGCTTTTGAGTTTCTTAGTCCTAAACCAAAATGTCTTAGGGTATGACCTGAGTTTCTCGGCGGTATAGACTAAGTTTAGATCGGCCGCGGATGCAATTGAGGCCGTTGGCGACTGAGGGAGACACCGGTCCCGCTCATATAGGCGCACATTCCAATGTGGTCACGCAGAGCATGTGGCATTATTAAGGGGTGTGCGAAAGGAACCGGTAGCCAGACTGGAACCGGTGTGGGAGATAGAAATCAACTTCTTTAATACATACGCTTGTGCAGATGCGTAAAATTCGTATCTATACCTTAGATTGTAAGAACAAAGGAACGATAAACCAAAGCGGATGTACCACTAGCAGCACTCAGAGTGCTGAATGTGATGGAGTGAAGAACTTCATTGGTCCGGGTAGAAAAAAGTTAATGTTGCGGATATGGACCTCTCATGAGAGAAACGGCGCGAATGTACTACTTTTAGCCCAAAGAAAAAAGAAACTTGTTCGCTTCGTTATAGCGAGAGTCGAATATCCAGAGCTGGCCTCTGGGCATAACGAAAAAATATTCTGGGTAAGCATAGTTGATGCCGTTGATACTTAAAGAAAAGCATGTGATACTGAGGACTCTTCCCTGCGTGACAACTCTTCCTGCCCTATTAAGCTGGAAAAAGTTCCATTGCCATTAAGCAGAATCGATGACCTCGCAAGGATTTAGATAGGAATGGTGCAATGTGTTTACTCGTTCAAGGTATGCAGGGGCTCATTTGCCCTCTCCAGATATTAAAAAAGCATGGCGTAGTGCTATAAACCAAGGGAGGCATTACAGATTGCAATATCAAGCCGGATAAAGCTTGTGAAAGCTTCACTAATCTAATATTTACGAATTTCTCCACTAACTTTAACACGTCAAAGGTTAGAGATATTGGTCACAAATCTCCCGGGTTATCTAAAAGCAAGGATATTAGCGATGAGTCTGGAATGATACCTTCTGTGCATATTCTGTTGAACAAATCTAACAAAATGTCATGCTTCGATCACCTAGCTGTAAAAGCATGCAATAGGTGACTTCCACCAAACCAGCGGCAGTGTCTGTGCATAAGGCGAGAGCTGAAGGCAACTCACTCAGTTTAAACGTAGCGTTGGATGGTTCTGTGCCTCTGAAAGTAAAGTTGAATCGGCGGCCTTCAGCGATATCTCAACTTGCAATGAACATAGAGGTTTCACCATCTTGACAACCAACTGAACCTGGATAAAGCAGGTGCAAATGATTCCGCCTGGAAAGTGGGTTAGACATTCGGCCTTGTTCTCCTGGAGCTTGGACGGGGCGTCCTTCAAAAACTTATTTCTAATCATTTCGAATCGATCCTATACCTCAGCAAAAAGTCTTCATGTTAATCGAAGAAATGAACATAAAATATTACAGCTTGTTAACATTGTGTGACTTTGAACATAATTAGAGTTCATCTTTAAATGGCGGTTTCTCGTTCAATCATGTTAATGATAGGTTTAGTCCATAATACTCATTAAGGTCTCTCTGTCTATGTTGTTGAGGGCTTATCTTAGCCAAATCGTTAAAACGCTGTATTAGCACTTTAGCTGTCATGAGAGCTTAAAATTCGTTAATTGTGGTTCCAGGGTGTCAATGTACTAAATAATCTGTTTCGGAAGGTTTATGAGTTTATTTGTGGGAAAGCTTCTCGCTAAAAACTTCTCTGAAGGACTTAAATATGTGACATTGTGTTGATTCACATTTTTTTTTCTTTTGATTCCGCAATTTTTCCTACTATAAATCCAGGAAAGGAAATTCACTATATGTTTATGTCTGTTTGCTTTCGGCTTTGACCCTATTGATCACCACCTATGTCTCTGTGATAGAACGAGTTAATTTCAACTCCTATCCCATATTATTAAAAACCACGATGCTGCCCACGTGCATCTTCGATTCGAGGCTTGGAATCTTATCTCAGCTACAGGATGCCAATGTTTAAACAAGGAGGTTATTGTCCCCCCGTTCACCCCCATACGCCGACCTCGCCAGATCGAGTTAGGCTTATGAACAGATAAGGCATTTTTCTCCGGCCCGGCTGTGCGTTCCCTCCAAGCTTTCACTCCATTTTCCCCCACGCCAAGGAGATGTCCTGGCTATTTATATGGAAACTTTACCACTAAGATCAGATTGGAGATCCAGATTTTCGTCGCGAAACATCACCACGACCCTCTCCCCCTTTGTGCGCCAAGGGACCTCGACCTCGAGATTCACCATCACTTGTCCAGAAGGAGGACAATATTCCTTGAGTGCCAAAGGTTCGAGCCTTTCCGACGTCAAGTCCCCAAGGCTTCCCCCCCCCCTGTTGTTCAAAGGAGAACAGCATTAGAACAGCCATTGTTCGTTTTGAGCCCTTCGCCAAGAAACGGTTCTCATCCCCCCCTGTTGTTCAAGGAGAACAGCATTAGAACAGCCATTGTTCGTTTTGAGCCCTTCGCCAAGAAACGGTTCTCATCCCCCCCTGTTGTTCAAGGGAGAACAGCATTAGAACAGCCATTGTTCGTTTTGAGCCCTTCGCCAAGAAACGGTTCTCACCCCCCTGTTGTTCAAGGAGAACAACATTAGAACAGCCATTGTTCTTGAGCCCGTAGACAAGAGACGGTTCTCATCCCCCCCTTTGTTCAGAAGAGAACAAAGTAGAACAGCCATTGTTCGTTTGGAGCCCTTCGCCAAGAAACGGTTCTCATCCCCCCCTGTTGTTCAAAGGAGAACAACATTAGAACAGCCATTGTTCTTGAGCCCGTAGACAAGAGACGGTTCTCATTCCCCCCTTTGTTCAGAAGAGAACAAAGTAGAACAGCCATTGTTCTTCAAGCCGTTCGTCGAGTAACGGTTCTCCTTTCCAAGACGCCTCGTCAGGATCCTTTTATCCCCCCCCTTCGGCTGGAATTCGCCAGCGGACCGAATATTCCTTCAAGTACCTTCCACTGCACCCTAATGAAAAGTTACGTAAGCCAAACGTCACCTTTTGAGTATTGATCCCTTTTTGTCAATTCTATCCTGTGCTTTAAATTGTTTATCGAACCATCCCATCTCTTTAACTCTATATTTGTTTTACCTTTTTTAATCCCTTAAATCCTTGGATTAGCCCGAGTCTCCACGACCCTTTCCATTCTGTTTATGTCAATATTTTCCGTTTTTGTGTATTGTTTATAGTTATTATTAATAAAACTCTATTTTATTAATGATAGCAATATTATTATCCTTGAGCTCAGTTCCACTTCTTAAGCATTTTGAAGATACATAATATCGGCCGCCAGACAGTAACGCACTCTAAAGATAATTAAGGAAGTTCCCTCAACGAATAGTGTTATATATAGTATCGTCGGGAGTCATTCTACGACAGTCTCTTTATGTCCATTATGTGTCGCATTGTATCTATTTTTCATTCATCAGTCACATCTGTGCTGAATCCAAATACGTATCTGCCTCAAATCCTAAAATCTCATTACTCCTCGATCCTAGACCTAAGATAAAGGAGGAATAACAGAATCACAGATGAAGGAGACACGGTAACATGGTGAATAGTGGATGGGTGTGTTGTTAAAAAAATAGAAAAAGGCAGAATATAACAAAGAAATTAGAATGAAAAACAAAGAGTTTGGTAACCTATAATAGATAAAGTTACCTCCCAAATTGACCTCGGTCGAGCTTTAATTCAATTCCTGCGAAATCTAAACTGAATTGAATTACATCGCTTTCTAATTACATTATTTGTCGAGTTTGCGATAATTTTAGTCCATTGCAATTTTTCCTGCAAACCTTTACCCTTTATCTTGCTATCTCTTTTGTATGTTCACAGCAATGTATCCGTCTGCGACTGTGTATACAATAGTTATGTGTATACAACAGTTATGCGAATAGGATAACTCTCCATTAGTTATGTGCATGTGAGCACTGCCTGTCAGATTGTTTTAATGGTCGTTTCTATGTGCTATTGTGAGTACATAAGTGAATAAAATCCCAATTCGTCTCTTTTAAACATGATCGTCGTAGGTTTCGTAAATTTATCATACCATAACTTCACGAAGATGGCGTTATGGCTTTCAATTTTATAAACATATTATACTCTGTAGTTAAGAATGCTATAGTGTGTGCCCATGTATTCATGACTCCCTATTTATTTCCTCAAAACTCGTATGGCATATAAAGTCCCCCCCCCCTTTTAAAAGAAACCCCGTCTTAATTCAGTGGGAAAGTCAGAAATAGAGCCCTTGTGCAAAGTCAAACAGCTTAAGAGGGTCTACTCTGCCTTAGGAGTTCGTTCATTTGCCTTCAGTAATAAAACGAAGAAAGGGCCAAATTCGAGTCCTTGGGGAGACTGAAATTATACACACTAAGGAATTAGCATATTACTATCTCTTCTTCACCTAAAACAGTTAGATGGGGGTAGAAGGTGGTGAATTGATGGAGCTAGCACGGGCAGGGTGTATTATCTAGCTTCATTGTATTGTTTTCCCGTTATAGTTATCGTGTATGGCATGATAACGAAATGGAAAGATGAAAGTTAGAAAGAGGGATTGGCTTGGAACCGCTTCAATTTGATATTACATTATTTTATATCAATATCAAAATATAAATAATTCTTGTTATTTACCTTCACAAAATGATTTTGCGTGAGTATGTGCGACCACTCTTGTATGTACGAGTAAGTGCGATTGCGTGCAAGATTTCTTAAAATGTTGTTAACGGACTTAGAATGAGGGGGATCTGGTTCCAGATCTGGTTAACATAATCATATTCTGATTGTTTCCAAGATATCTAAATGTATTATTGACGGAGTCCGAAGAGGTGGGACTTGGGCTAGGTAAGAGTTCATTAGATTTTAACGCAAGGGCGCAAATCCATCTTCGTGTGTTGGGGAGTGTTACCTATATTTGTTCGAATTAATGGAGTGTTAATCTTCAGCGTTCAAATTAGGGAATGACTTATCTTTATGTTTTCTAATTTGAGTACTTATCTTTATTCACCAAAATGTATAGAGTGCTTATCTTCACTTAACTTAATTTATGGTTACTTATCTTTACTTTGTCAATTTTATGGCGTGCTTAACTTTACTTGTTTGAAATTATCGTGTGTTTATCCTTATCGCTAAAATTTAGTAGTGCCTTTCTTTATTTCTCCCAATTTAGTGTGCAATTATCTTTATTCGCCAAAATTTAGCGGATTCTTATCTTTGTTTGTTAAATGCAAGGGGTGCTTATCTTTTCGTGTCAAATATTAAAGGTACTTATCTTTTCTTTCTCAATTTTAGGGAGTGGATATATTTACTTTTGGAATTTTAAGTTTTTATTTTGAATTGTTTAAATGCAGGTAGTGCTTATCTTTAATCGCTCAAATATAGGGAGCGCTTATCTTTGTTTGTTTAAATGTATGAACAGCTTCTCTGAAGCCCATCAAATTTAGGGTGTCCTTATCTTCGGTGTTGGAGTGCTTATCTTTGCTTGTTTAAATTTGAGAAGTGCTTGTCTCTACTCGCTAATATTTAGGGAGAACTTATCTTTACTCTCTCAAATTAAGGAGTGTTTTTCTCAAATCGATCATAATTAGGATTGCTCAATTTTACTAGTGGTCGTAGGAGCAGCCAGATTTAATTGATCCAATAAGATTCAATTCCCCTATTTGTTATCCGGTCTCCTTTGCTGCAGCCTGATGTCATAAAGATGGCAATAATTAACCACTTTTATACCATGTTTGGTGATGTTGTGAGGTGATATCAAAGGGTCTCTTAGCTTTCTTTATATTTGGCGCAGCAAGTACTTTCTTCTATTAGTAACTCAGGTCATCAATCCAGTTAAGGTATCGAAACATATATATATATATATATATATATATATATATATATATATATATATATATATATATATATATATATAAATAAAGAGGAAAATTTCGCCAGATTCAGGGCTTAGGAAGTTAAGGAAGTGAAAAGCGGGGAAGGTACATAATTGGGCTCCTATAAGTCCTTAAATATCGCTGCTCTCTCTTATCTCTGTCTTTCCCTGAACCTATCGCGGGAGACACCCCACAGTAACTCTGTACTCGGTATCTGCTCTATTACTGATTAGTTTATCGTAGTCGACTGTGCTAGATTGCTGATTATACTTACTTGATATTTGCTCCGAGATTGTGGAATATTCTGTCTGCTGCGATAATAGTGATCCCCGTCCCTTGGTACTATTCAGCACACCTTGAGGAGTACCTTCTTTATAACTTTCCCTTATTCAATAAAAGTACACTCGGCCTCGAGGAGAAAATTAAAAACAGCATTATTATTATACTGCAACATTAAACCCTCGAAGGAGAACACCACTTTAAATCTAAGTGCCTTTAGAATGGTCTGCCTAAACATCCACTGTTTAACGTGGAGAAAAACGCCTCAAGGCAGGCTCGAAGCAATGTTGTCCTTTATTTTGGATTTGGTTTAGCTTTGCGCCTCAAAATAGACTCAAAACAATGTTGTCTGAGGTTATTTATTGCTTCGCTTTGCGCCTCAAGGCAGGCTCTAAGCAATGTTGTCTGAGGTTATTTATCGCTATGCTTTGCGTCTCAAGGCAGACTCAAAGCAGTGTTGTCCTATATTTCGGTTTGGTTTAGCTTTGCGCCTCAAAATAGACTCGAAGCAATATTGTCTGAGGTTATTTATTGCTATGATTTGCGCCTCAAGGCAGGCTCGAAGCCAAGTCCTATTCGTGACGCTCCTAAATAGCATTGAGGAACCCCAGGAGACATTTCAGCGCAAACCTGTACAAAAGGCTTATTGAAATTTCACGTTTAAAGAAATGGATGGTAGCCCAGTCGTATGTGTGGCGCTCCTAAAGAGGATATACTCGTAACTGTATGTTTGAAGGGTTCATTGGTATATTTTTGATGGGTTTATAGAATTATAGAGGGTTCTTTTACGGATTTATCGTGATACAAGGATATGTGGAGGGGCTGATAGCGGTATATTCGACGAGATTATAGAGGTATTGCAGATTATTTGAGTTTTAGTGGTATAATTTAAAATTAAAAGGGCTTCTAGCTGTATATTGTAGAGGTTAATACTTTATAGGGGGATAAATTTAATCAGTTTATGTCATCATGTTTGAGCGATAATGTTTATAGCAATATTAGAGTATCTTGGAGAAATACCTAGCGTTATAACGGCATTTTAGAAGGGTACATAGCCATTTTGCACATAATTGATAGGCTCATAGCAGTTGACCAGGTTTTGCAGAAGTTTTCACACGAGTTATTTTTTATCATTCGAGAGGTTTACTTGTGTTATAAAAAAAGCCGTCAAACTAACTTAAAGTTTTACTTTTCCCGCACCTGTCATTAAAACTTCTTTTTCATTTTCTACAGGTATGTCAAGATAAAAGTAACACGAATCGAGGTCTCTGCTCTCCTGCGTGCCTGCACAAGTCTGACATCCTCAAGCGACTCAACGACAGCTGGAAAAGTTGTCAACCTTTTGACTGTGAGTAAAGCCTTCTAAAGTACACCGAAATTCAAAATGACTGTGCTCGTAAAGAAGACCATCTTGATGGCCACAGTGTCGGTAGCCGTCAAAGAGGAGGGTGGCAAGAGCTATAGGTGCATGGAAAGGCCTCTAACTACCGACTGTATGCGAGAATAACGTCCAAAGTCCTGTCGTCGCCTTCTCAACGACTTGAACAGTCATGGCAAAAGATTCTCATTTATTCCGATGAGGAAAATATTCTCAGTAGATGCGGACATCAAAAGCAGAACGACTACATGATATATATATATATATATATATATATATATATATATATATATATATATATATATATATATATATATATATATATATATATATATATATGTATATATATATATATGTATATATATATATATATATATATATATATATATATATATATAGATATATATATATATATATATATATATATATATATATATATATATATATATATATATATATATATATATATATATATATATATATATATATATGGTGAAAATTAATGCACAATCGCGAGAAAAGATGAGGAATTAAACCACATTCTCCGAAGACAATTTCATTGAGAACAGTTTCGGTGTATCTCACACCCTTTTTTAACTGACACTGTATAGAAAATATAAGAGAAGTGCATATAAGCATAACACAAGATCCCCTCTTTTTTCCGCCAATACCCTACTTGTGGCTAATCTGAGGGGAGGGGGGGGGGGAGACCTGAACATATTGAAGGGCTGACATTTAACTATTTTGTTTATATGCTTTCTTATTACAGGATTAAAAGAAAATTGACCCTCAGATAGATTTAAATCAGGAACTGACGATATCAAGCTCGATTCTACGATTCGTCTCTTAACATAGCTAGCCAATTTGAATACCATTTTACTTCCATTGAAATCGATCGTATAATTCTTGTCTCTAACATGGCAAAATATTCCACTGCTTTCGCTGCCCACTCTAATATCTCTTTTATGATTCTTGTCTCTGACATGGCAAAATATTCCATTGCTTTCGCTGCCCACTCTAATATCTCTTTTGTGTTCGTACAATCTCTTGTCTAGATTTCTCCCTGTTTTCCTTATATGACTTGCAATTACCGGATGGAAAACTTGTGAGCTTTGATGTAAACTCTTTGTTTACCAAAGTTCCGGTTGACCAAACCATGGGCCTTCTGCGGGAAATCATGCCTAGACTTAATTTGGATCTTCCCATTTTTACGAGTAAATTTATCGATTTAGTTGAATTATGTCTCTCTGACAATGTGTTTCGAGTAAATAATGAGTTTTATAGACAAATATTTGGCCTTAGCATGGGAAATAGTTTATCTCCGATATTGGCATGTCTCTTCATGGAATATTTTGAGACTGAACTCCGTCCCACAATTTCTCCCCCTAACTTTATATGGTTAAGGTACATTGACGATGTATTTTCTGTATGGCCTAATGGCCATGATTTTGATACCTTTTTTAATAATTTGAATATTTTGCAGGTTTCCATCAAATTTAAATATAAATGGAAATATGATAATAGATTACCCTTTTTAGATTTCCTCATTAATAAAGATCACAATGAATTAAAACTTGACGTGTATAGGAAACCAACCCACTCAAATGCCTATATACATTATTTTTCGTTTCACGATAATACTGTAAAAAAATCGGTAATTTCTAACCTTTTCCTTAGAGCATATACAATATGTCATCCTTCCTATTTAGATGAAGAAATTGTCATTATCAGGACCATTTTTTCTAATTTGTATTACCCCGATTGGTTTATATCGTCTGCCCATTTTGCAGCTAGGAAAACATTCTATGGTAATAAGCCTTCCCGCACTAACGACTTCAAAAAATGTATAACATTGTCATTTAATACTAAATTGAATAGTTTAAAGGACATATTTGGAAAAGCAGGTATTAATCTAGCCTTTAAATATAATAATTCCTTAAACCATTTGATGATGGCCAGGAAACCCAAAGAACATCATAACATAGGAGAATATGCAATACCATGCAACGATTGCCATAAAGTTTATATAGGGAAAACGGGGAGAAATCTAGACAAGAGATTGTACGAACACAAAAGAGATATTAGAGTGGGCAGCGAAAGCAATGGAATATTTTGCCATGTCAGAGACAAGAATCATCCGATCGATTTTAATGGAAGTAAAATGGTATTTAAATCGGCTAACTATGTTAAGGGAAGAATCGTAGAATCGAGCTTTATATCGTCAGTTCCTAATTTAAATCTATCTGAGAGTCAATTTTTTTTTAATCCTGTAATAAGAAAGCATATAAACAAAATAGTTAAATATCAGCCCTTCAATATGTTTAGGCCTAACCCCCCCCCCAGATTAGCCACAAGTAGGGGATTGCAGGAAAAAGAGGGGATCTTGTGTTATGCATATATGCACTTCTCTTATATTTTCTACGCAGTGTCAGTTAAAAAAGGGTGTGAGATACACCGAAACTGTTCTGAATTAAATTGTCTTTGGAGAATGTGGTTTAATTCCTCATATATATATATATATATATATATATATATATATATATATATATATATATATATATATATATATATATATATATATATATATATATATATATACATATTAGTTAGGGCTTCTCCTATGGAGCTTCAATTTAATTTGAAGGATGAACGAAAGGACTTATAAAGGGAAATTCATTTCATTTTCTTGATACAACGTTTCGGGTTAACTTTTCACCCATCTTCGTGTAGTGGAAATACAATTCGTGGAAAACAATTTAAGTTAAAGTTATACAAATAATCAAAATGATGAATTTAGGGAAAGTATTTAATGTTTATTAAGGGGGAGATAGCGAGAAATTTACAGGTAATTGATATTTTTGGATTATTATGTTGCGAGTTAAAAATTAACCATTGGGGAAACACAGGAAACACATCAGGATAAACCAACCTTAAACAATCAGCCGTTAAAGGATAACTGGGGAGAAAGGGCGAGGAGCGTAAGAAGAAAGAGAAGGTTAGGAGGTTGGTAATATTTTTTGTTTAGACTAGAAGCAGTGGGTGAGAAGAAGAATCGGAATTTAAGGAAGAAGAAAGGTATTTAATATACATGGATTTAAGAATCCTTAATGATATTGGTATCAGGGGTGGTTTTTAAGATTTTAAAATCGTCCATTGTGATATCAGTTTTACAATTAATTGAGTGAAGCTTAACAGGTGAGAATTCTTTTTTAAAGAGAACGTTCCCTGTCCTGTGGCTAACACCCTAATGGGAACAAAACCTGCCCTCATCGAGCGCACCGTACTGCCTATGTATCTCCCCAGTTTAGAATTGGGGCAACTAAACTCGTAAATAACGGAGCACTTTGCTTCAGGTGTGATTCTGTCCTTACAATTAAAGTATAATCCTATGTGGTGTCTATTTATTAAAATTAACTTAATATTGGTATGGAAAAAGAATTTATTTAATAGAGATGTAATTTCTTTTGAAAAATTTTTATTTAAAAAAGCCAGATCCGGAAAGATTATGTAACGGATATCTTTGCAAACAGTAATGAATTTAAATTTAGGGTGGAAAATATTGTTTAAAAATTGGGCCGTAATTTTTTCAGTCAGACACACGAAAACCGTTTCGTTTGAAATAGTTAGTCAGAAATACGACTTCTTTGTGAAATCCGGAGTAGAATGAAGAAATATTAAAAGCCCAGAATATTATTGTTTTGATGACACTTATTTTGAAAGAAAAGTCACAAAAACTAAAAAGGTTTTGGCATTGACCAGTAAAGGTTGGCTTACCAAAAACTTGGGTTACAAATGCAGTTGGGACACGGGAAATGTGTCCTCTTTGAACAAAATGTATGTATCATGGATAAAGCGGCGGTAAAGTAAGGGTTCAATGATTCCAAGTTCCAGGATGAATAATTGTTCCTCAAACCAGGACATAAAGATATCTGCGAAGACAGGGCCCAAAGGACTGCCCATGCCCACCCCATCGCTGTGGATTTCATTGAACTCACTTCACTCTTCTAAACCCATCCAATTAAGACACTGGTCAAATTAAAATGGTTATAATAGTCTTAATCTCTTTGACATCTTGTATTTTGCCATAATTCAAGAGAAGAGTAAAAATATCTCTGTCGTGGTATAGGAAGGACCGAGTGTTTGCTGTAATTCGTACGTATGGGTTGTTTACGTACTTCAAAACTCTAAGAGTGCTATATATTTGATTATTATTGATTATTATTATCTGATTATTACTTCTTTAATCTTTGAGGGTTCCTAGTGTCTTGCTTAGCATTTTGAGGATTGAATAAAAGTTTGTTTAAAAAAAAACTAAAACTTTAATTAAAAAAAACATGAACCAACGGAATTTAACACACTAAATATACAGAAAGGAATTCAAAAAATTTAAGTGAAGCTTTATAAATGACATACTTGAATTTATAGTGATGGTTGACCCACAGCTTACTTTAATATACAAATGGAAACTGAGCTACACCAAAACGGATAACGGGGTTTAAATACCTTTATAGATTCCTACTAGAAACGGGTTTGAGTCTGGCCTTGAACTCAATTGTTAGGTCACCCCAAGACTGTTGTAGCGCTTTAAAGCCACAGAGGCCTTCGGCGCGTGTGGCAGATGAAGAGACACGCCCTCTGGATGAAATGATCTCGCCACGGAACTTGAAAAGAATGTTTCTTTTTCTCTTTAGGATACTCGGGGAATAATTCGCACTGGCGAGCGATTAACCAATGATTGAATCTTTTGACTCAGGGGAGTGCTGGAGGGAGTTCACTCGGAGTATTCCTCAAGGGCGAAGACTATCTCAGTGCTTTGGGATACACCAGGATAGGGGGTTTCTCTGACGAGAGTAAGTTGAACTTGCTTCTTAAACCAAGTTAACTTAAAGTTTGGTGTGACCACCAGAAACGGGCTCGAAGAGGAGCTTCTTGTTAGTTCCGGTATTCCTCAAGGGAGAGGACTATCTTGGTGCTTTGGGGATCCACCAGGATAAGGGGGATTCTCTGAGGAGAATTAGTTAATCTTACTTCTTAAATCAAGTTAACTTAAAGTTCAATGTGAGCACCAGGAACTGGCTTGAGGATGAGCTTCTTTTTAGTTTCTTCTGTTGGTTGCCCGGGCCTCTTGCCGGGGTCTTCGTCAGCTTGATGACTAACGCGATATACCTGGTTTTTCTAAAGATATTTGCTTTTATATGTCATGACCCCACTGGGGTAGGGGTAGGAGGGTGGGAGGGATTTGTTGACAGGTCACATGAAGTCTCCTCCTACAACGTGTTACCCAAATTTGTTTTTCAACGTGAGTTTCAAATTATTTGTTTGCACAGGAGATCCGAAGTAATTTAGTGGGTAGGTTTTTCGAATTAGTTAGTACTCGTGAGTTCCGAATTAACTTTTTGCATTGGGGCTCTGAAATTATTCTGAAAGGGGGTTCCAATTTAGCTTTGGCACGAGGTTTCAAATTTAATTACTTGCACGAGGGCTCCAAATCAATTTAAAAAAAAAAAAATCCGCATCTACGTTTGGCATGAAGGTTTGGTATTAACTTCGTGCATGTGGTCCGAAGTTATTCATTGTATGGGTTTACCGAATTAATTAGTGCACGTGAGTTTATAATTATTTATTTTGAAGTGGATTCCGAATTTGTTTTGCATGAGATTTCCGAATTAACCTTTTGCATGAGGCTTCCAATTAATTTTTTCAGGTGGTTCCGAAAAAGTTTTTGCACAGTGGTCTGAATCATTTTTTGGGAATGGGGGCTACGAAGAGATTTTTACAGAGTTCCGAATTAATTTTCGGGGCTTCAAAATTATTGATTTGCACTGGAGTTCTAGATAATTTCTTTGCATGGGTTTTCCGAATAAATCTTTTGTACAACGGTTTTGAATTACCCTCTTTGACCAAGATTTCCGAATTACCTTTTGCCAGAGATTTATGAATTACTCTTTTTATTACGGGGTTTCCGAATTACATTTTTTTGCACGGGAATTCCAAATTATTCTTTTTTTTTATAGGGGTTCTGAATTATTATTAATTTTGTACGAGGGTTCCGAATTAATTTGCTTTTGTTTAACTCAGGGTGGAAATAGAAACTCAAATTCTTCCGTTTTCTTTTACCTACAGCGAGACGAAGAAAGACACTCGTTAGCTGTTTTATACCATCAAATGCGATTAAAAAAAGAAGGCGAAAGTCAACGAAAAAATCTCCCGCAGAAAATATGGAAGGAGAGATTTGTAAAGAAAGTGAAGATGAAGAAAGCACAATTGTGTGGGAGATATATAGCCACTGATGCCTCTGTTGGAGTTGATGTCAGCTGTAGCATGATGGTCCACGCTACACCTGATCACCTTTTGCAGAATATACATACACTGGGGCCGGAATAGGGTGTCATTTATCCAGGTTTCAGGTGTATTTTGTTCTTTACTCCTGTTACACTATCACATTGCGTGCCATTACTGATAAAATACTATTTTGGGGGAAAGCGAGGAGATTTCTAGCTATACTTAATATCATAAAATATTGAAAACTATTAAATAAAAATTCTATTTATTATGAAATTAATTTATTTTATTAAAATCAATTTCAAGCGCCCGAAAATGGAACGGCGGGATTCATACTCCTTAGGGAATTAAGGTACATTTCATTTCTTGGGTTTAGACTCTATAAATTGACATACCTAAATAAATAGTTATTTTGAATAATTTGGACGACTAAAACAAAGGAAATATTTCTATGTATTCTATATTGTTGATTAAATATAGACTTATTTTCCTTGGAAATCAATGAGGAAACAAGGACCGTGCAATGTCACATTGCACTTCTTGCCAAATCTTTTGATTTTCATTCCACATTTTGCAATCTGCTTCGAGTTTCTCACGACTTCGAAGTGGAATCCTCTTAGTAAATTGTATTTCATTGCCTACACTACCCTCCATTACCTAGGTTTTTTATAAGAACAATTCGATATCGATCAGATGAAAATTTCATAGGAAGTTGGTATATAACATAATTGCTGCACTTCGCTTAAAGGGAGATTTTTTAGTAAGGGAGAAGCTTCTCGTATAATCTGCATGCATCGATCAAGTCAAGAATATTTTAAGATCATGTCAATAACATGCCAAAAAAATTGTCAAGAACGTGTCAAGCACGTCAAGAACATTTCAAGAAAATGTGAATACCTTGTCGAGAACATGTAAAGAGTATGTCAAGAAAGTGTGTAAAGAGTCAGAGAGAACCATCAGTTCAATTGGAACTGGGTCATAATCCCAAAAGGCCCAAATCTTGAAACATAACATAGGCGTTTCGTAATTCAGCTTTCCTGATTAAACCCAGATCCGAATTACTTACATAAATGATAATCCTGTAGAAAGATACTCAGGGGTCAAGAAAATCCAGACCATCCATGCTACTGTAGTTTCCAAAAAAATCACCTCTATCATAGATGTGAATGACCCTGTGTCAGTAAAGTGAGGGGCGACTTGAGCTGGTCACCTTTTGTAATTTTTGCCACTGATCCCTAGCATACTGCCACCAGAAGAGAAAGTTAAATTAAAGAATTTAAAACTGTGATGCAAAATGCAATCTTTTTGGTTTTTGAGAGAAACGTCTGCATTTACCTTATAAAATCATGGCTAAAGTTAGTTGCCATAGATACAGATTTGCTATCACTCCATTTTGTCAGAAGAGCCTCGTTATTCAAATCAAATGGGTAATCAATTGAACACTTCCATTTTCTTTCCCATTTTTTTAGAGACTGGCTTTGTAGTTACATAGTTAGATAGTTATAGGAGCCAACAAGGAATACTTAGTTCACTCAAAAGCCATTCATATTCTATACTAATATGCTCGTAGTCCTCCTTTGAACATTGTCGTCACGATGCTCACTGATGTGATATTCAATCTACAACAGTGCTCAGTATTTAAACAATATAATCATCGGTAAATTAACTGTCAATTTTTTTTCTAAAACTATTCACTACTTACGCGGGAAGTGCGTTCAGTTTATGTTCATTGGAAACCTCTGTCCTTTCAGTTTAAAACCATTGTTACGAGTGATACCATCCATGGTCATACTTAAAAATATTCATAGTTTACGTTTTCAAATTTATTTAAAATTTTGAATACTTCCATAAGATCACCTCGCAATCGCCTAGTTTCGAGAGTCGCGAGTTCTAATATATATAATCTTTCGATATACGACTTATTTCTAATCAAGAAAATTAGTTTAGTTGCTCATCGTTGAATTTTTTTCATTTTATTGAAGTTTACAGGTGTATAAGGTGACCAAAATTGCATCGCGTATTCCAGGTGTAGTCCTACTAAACGTTTATATAGAGGTATCATTACATATATCTTGCTGTTTGTAGTGAAAAATTATCACAATAAATCCAAGCATTCGGTTCGCCTTCTTACATGCTTCGTCACACTTGATAAGAAGTGACGAAATTTTGAAAGGTTAATCAATATAAAACCTAGAAAAAAATAAAGTAAAAACGAATTAACGTAATACGATAAAGTTGCGTAAAATGGAAATCTTAATAATAAACTAGAATGTAAATAAACTTTCCTCTGACTAATTATAAAATTCAAATTCAAATTCAAATAGTAAATTAATAGTGTTTTAAAACAGTCATAGTGTTTAAAAGTGTAGAGTAATAAGTTATTAAAAATAAACAGAATCTTTAACAAATGACAACAAAACTGTATAGGCACCAAAACTTAAATGAATATTTTATTTTTTAACAATCATTTGAAAAATCATATTTCTAAAGTGTAAAACTGTAATTTTTAACTTTAATTATGGAAGAATATATTAGAATTACTATCATATAATATCGAAATAGCTGATTTCCACTAACTCGTGGAAGCTGTAATACTCTTAATTCCACTCATACCTTTCTCTTCTCTAGGTTATTTCCCTTTTCCCGAAAATTAACTATCCTTATATTTGGAAATTGATTAGATATTTGCCTAATAATTTAGTGATTAATGTAAAATGTACTTTTGTATTTTCATTATTTAATAAATTTTATCTTAATTTACTAATATCAAAGTTTAACATTGTAAAAGAACAACCTTTTACCACATGCGATTGTATCCCGGCATGAAAAACGTTACTTCCTGTTCGGAAACTTTCGAGAAGTTTCGACTCTTGGGCGTAATAGGAAATTATCCCCAAATCATGCGAATTTGTCCTGAGACCTCCCTTCGGCGACGAGGAGAGAAGGAACCGCTTTTTTTTGCGCCTTGCCACTAAAAGCTGACTTTTCGTCCGCTCATGGATTAAAATTTATGGAGCTTCCTCATCCCCTGCTCTTAATCCCCCTTTCTCCCTTCCGGATCACTTGTACAAATACTCGGTTTTTTACTTGAGATTAGTGAGTCCCGCACGCACCTCAAAGTCTTCCTCTTCGTCTCGAGTAGAAGTACGGTGAGTGTTCACCAGACAGTAAGACTTTCTCCGCCGTCATTCTACCCCAGTCAATTTGTAGCTTCTGTGAACGGCAATCCTTTGAAGTTGCGCGCCAGTCTCCCTTCGTTTAATCGATCCGAAGAAAATCTTCATCGATTACCTTTGCGGAAAAGAAGTTTCCTCTTCCAATGGAATTACGAGTAATCCCACAGTTCCCCGTGGAACGTCATTTTTGAAGATTGGCTATCTTCATCCATATTCCTCGGAAGGTTTGCTCGGATCGTGCCCCACTTGACGACTCCGGATCGTGCCCCACTTGCCTAATCAGGAGCGTACCCCACTTGCTCATCGGATCGTGGCCAACTCGCCTCATTCTAAGCAGGATCTTCCTCGAAGTCACCGATCCGTAAAATTGAAACCCCCTTCATTATTAGTATTGTCAAGTTCCCCCTTTTGATATGGGCATAGTAACGCTAATTAATTAATTAATTTTATATGAGAATCCATCCTTATCATAATTATAAAGAGACTATTTGATTTTTAAATAATTCGTTCCCTTTTGCCTATTTTTATTCTTATTTGGATATTTGTAAGTAAATTATATTTTGTTCTTTCATCTTTAACTAACCTTGAACGATACTCTCGGCCTATTCAAGTAAATTCGGCAACCATTTTGTTCCCTCTGCCTGATTTGTTAAGAATTTGAAACCAACGCCTCGAGTTTGACCTCCTGGTCAATCGTTAATCTCTGCAAACAGTCCTTATAAGGTTCGCGTTGCAGTACGTGATTAAGTCACCCCCCGACAAGATATAGGAGTAGTGTATGGTGGTATACAGTAGTGTACCACGACAGACAATGATACAGGTGTGTATTGAAGCGCGTCAGTCAAATAAATAAATATATTACTTTGCTAAATAAACTAGTTTCCTACCCTCGTTTGTTACTACTATTGTAATGAATATGTAGATAATTTTTCCACGGATTATCTTAAAACCAAAATTGAAATTTAAGATAAATCGAGAAACTCAAAAAGAAAATAATTGACACTAGGCTCGCAGTCAAACATAATAAAAAATGTTATGAAGAAAATATACTGTCTAACTATATATATAAATGTATTCAAAGTTCCAAAGTAATTAAAAATGGTATCAAGACCAGGAAAAATGCTAAGGGAAATATTGTATGGACCTTTGAATGCTTAAGATGGTTCAGGTAATATTTTCCTTAAGAGTTTTTCCGGGTTTTGATACCATTTTTATTACTTTGGGTCTATAAATACATCTATAATATATCACGTGTCTTGTGATTTTCAATTATATATTATATATATATATATATATATATATATATATATATATATATATATTAGAAGACATCAAATTAACGCGATATATATCAATGCAATGGAGTAATGATAAACCACAATATATGAATCTGAATTTATTTTAAAGCACCGAACTAGTTTCAGCTGTCACAGCAGCCATTCTCAACTGTGTAATGAAATATGAAGCAACCACCATCCAGTATATAAAGCTGAATTGAAGAGGAAAAATCGAAATCAGTGAAAACAAAACGGGAAAAAACATAAACATTTGACGTGGTTCCGGAGTGAATTAAAAGACTAAACAAAATGAAACAAGAGAAAGCAAAATAGGAAAACATAAATATAAATATTACGTGTTGTTCCGGAGCAAAGACTGAATATTATGAAATTAGAGGAAACACACTGGAAAAAATAAGTATTAGGTGAAACCTGGCGCAAAGATGCTAAGATCCTTCAGGCGGTTTATAAATAAGTTTGGCTACATAATTCGAGATATATTTGTTAAATTTGCATTGCTCTTCCAATAAATTTAGATTATCTACTTGATTGATGAGTAGTGATTCAGCGATTTTACTCATAATATAATCGTTTGTTCTATAAATAATTTTTGAATTATTGAAGTCAATTCTACAAGTAATATATATATATATATATATATATATATATATATATATATATATATATATATATATATATATGTATATATATATATATATAGGCTCAACTCAATATTGAATTGCACTTTATTTCAATCAGTTTTAAATTTCTGAATCCAATTATTGGCAGAGATATCCGTAATCCACTCTCTTTGAAAAGTTTTAATTCACTTATATAATTACCAATAATTAGGTCTATGTATTAATATATCGCAAATTAAGCAATAATTCATATAATAAATAGGTTATGTTTTTCTCTACTATAAGTTTGAAAATTTCCAATTTGACCATCAACAAGTGAGATTGAACAACGAAGGGTTGTCAGTTTGAATTCAGTCCTGAAATGCAAATCAAAATTTTCATTATTATTAAAAGATCGTATACAATTTATTAAAATTTCACTAAATTATGTATATATATATATATATATATATATATATATATACCCTCATGGATAAAAGTTCTAAGTATACTACAATATTTTTCCATATCCGAAAATTAATAGAACTATTCAAACGTTGCATTTTTATTAATATGTTTTACTGATAATTCGAAGGTGATATATAAAAAAAATAGAGCTCAAACCCTTTCTTTAACTTCAAGACTACTTTAATTCGTCTTGGCATGCTAGAGACCGAATTTGTTATGATATATTGATTGATATTGATCCATTTATGTCCAATAAGCAACTACAACTGCTCACAGCTTGATGGTTTATGTTTATTAAACGTCTGTTTGATAATCGTCTACAAATTATCTTTTAGGTTCGAATTTGGTGAATTTGCTGGCAAAGGTGCCAAAGGTTCGAAAGTAGTTTTAGCCAAGAACTTTTCTATTGCTTTTTCTTTGAGACAAGATTCGCCATCATGCTGAAGATGCAGTAATTATCCCAAATTGGGCCTGAACTGTTGGGTAAAAACTCCTGATGCAGTGCGTTTGGTATCATTTTGAGTTCATTGTAGTCTTCTTAGGTATCCTAGGACATGAAGTGTGCCCACCCGTTTGACCGTAGGCATGATACGGGTCTCTTAAAAGAGCTCCTCTTTTCTCCTAACGAGAGATCTTCCAGAAAATCTAACCGATTGGAATGGAAATTCATGAGAGAATATTACTTTTTCCCCATTCTTCACCAGCCCATAATGTACATTTCCTACAAAACGGGAACCTATCCTTAAGAATCTTCTTGGTGAGATGAGGCTTTTTGGCAGCTACTCTCGACTTTAGACATTTGTCTACAGTCTCCACCACCCTGGTACTCCCACAGCTGTATTCGCGGGGAGTGAGGTTGGGAAACTACTGGGGTCAAAGGTCTTTCAAACAAAAGTTCATCCTTTCAGTGCTTGAAGTATTAGGAATCAGGAAGAAAATAAGACATAAAATAATTATTCATTTATTATAAAAGGCGTACCTCATGTATGTAGAATTTAAAAGTCAAGTTATTACTTTATGATTTTTATAGATTTGATATCAAAAGTTTATTTAGCAATAAATGTCACTTTCTTCCAAATGATATTTGATAAAAATAGGGAAAGATTTTGAATATCTTCTCGTTATTCTTTTTTATTCCTTCCTAGACGTTTCATTATTATAATAAAAACATTTTAAAATTGTAAATAATATAATATTTATGCGCTATTTATAGAAATCTGGCGTCAAGTGTTGAATAGGACAGCACAATATTTTTTTATCTTAATGTTATTTTTTGACATAAATTTATGGCAAGTGGAAATGGACACATGAAGAAATTTGTAAAGTTACTGTAAGTGAAAATACGCTTCGAAAAATAGTGTGACGAGGTATACCTGTGTAGACTAGTTAGGCGCACAGAATCGTATACAAGCATGGGCAGACAGTTGACTAAAGGCTGCTTAAGATATGTTTGGGGTGATTAATAAAGAGAGCGATTTATTAATCCAAGGATATATAAAGACAACACTCTAAAATATATAACTTTAATATATATATAATAAAAGGTGGCAATTTCTATAAATACAAAAGGGGTAAACAAATTACTTAAGGTAGTTAAATGAATTAAGTGAAGATTAACGAGTTAATCTGGGGATGACCATACAAGATCGCTTTACTTTCAAGCGGGTCGAATTGAAGGGAGGGCGGAAGACATCGGCGCAGGTCTTCAAGAAGATACTTCGAGGACTCCTGATGAGGAGGACTCGAAGATGGGGTTGGCTTACTTCGTGATGAAGAACGAGATTTTTTCTAAATCAGAGAGGCGTAATCTCAACTCGAGACAATTCTGCAGTTCGGGAGGGAGTCTCAGTCTCGAAAGAACGGGAAGAAGGGGGCTCGATAGCTTTTCTCTGAACAGGGGCCAAAGCTTAACGAAGGTAGATCTGCTGACGAGATCTCAAAGAAGTACAATGACGAGTTACAGGGGTTCATGGGAAACAGACGAAGGTCTGAACGGAGTGGATGGCGGGCTTTCAATATCCTCGAGAAATGGTAAGCTTTGGGTTAAATACCCCAATGGCTGATCCGATAGATGCCTCAGGGCTTTGCGGTCCCTATGGGGATTCTTGGCGCCAGTCTAAGCCAGCATATTTCATGATAACGCGTCGTTTCAGACGGTGAAACTTGCCTCGTAATGTGGGGGTATGGATAATGTGGCTGCGCACGGTATTATCGCAGGTGGTGTTGAAAGAAGAGAGGGGTATTTCCGAGGGGGCTTCCTTTCACGGTGGTCTTTCGCGGGCATTCCCCACATAGTGATTAAGATATGGTAAGTAAAAATAGGCTTCAATATAGGGATCAAGTTAGGTTTAGTAAAAATTAGCCTCCAGTGAAAATGATAAGGTTAAGGTCAGAGAAAGTAAACCAGAGAGAAAGTGATGGATTTATGGTGAGCGAAATGAAATAAAATAATTAATGGAAAAGGAGATAGCATAAAGAAGAAGATTAGGGGTAACATAAGAAGCAGCAAAATGGAGCAGTAAGGAGAGGGAGAGAGATGGTAGGAGGATGTGGCAGTGCTGGGTATGAGGTCGTTTTTTGACTAGATTTGGCGAATAGGGTGATGCTCGGGAAGGTGTTGAAGGGTTTCCAAGTGGAAGTGGAGTTTCTTTAGCGACGAATAGATGGTTTAAGTGTTCTGAGATATTGCGCTCTCTTGTGTCTAGGGATTTTATCCTGGCAACTGCTTGAGCGTTGAATTTTCCCACAACAAGGGAGTTATCTCTCTCTTTTATGAGGGGGCATAGCGTTCATCACCTCACTCTTTGACTACTGTAAATCTTTGTTTGTGAATCTGCCATCCTCCTCTGCTCGCTCCTTCAACTTGTACAGAATTATGCTACCCGGCTTTTCCTCCGTCGCCCTCGCTTCTCTCCCTCGAAACCCTTGCTGCATGAACTGCACTGGCTCCCTGTCAGATCCCGTACTTACTTCTAGATACTTCTCTTCACATTTAAGGCCATGAACAACAAGGCCCCGTCTTATCTCTTCTTTGCCCTCTCGCCACGCCATGTCCCTCGGGCCCTTCGGTCATCACATGCACCTCTTTTGAATATTCCTCGTTAATCCCTCTGCTCAATGAGGGACTACTCCTTCTCAATCGGCGCTCCTAATTTGTTGTATGCTCTTACTGCTAAAATCAGGTCTTCTCCCTAATTTAAGCGTCTCCTGAAAACGCATCTTGAATTTCCATTGAATTTACATTCTAATCTCAGCACAACGTGTGCTCTGGGAAGGCCTCAGGCCTTGAAGAGCGCATTACAAAAGACTTATTATCATTATTATTATTAAGATGTACGAGGACTTAAGTATAAGTTCGTTAAAATGTAATATGTTCTGTTGATGCCTGCTCAATTGCTCAAAAGGCTTGGATTCAAAATTTAATTGTGGTTAAGAAGATAGGCTTAACTCTTTATAGAACTATTTGAAACGGGGACGGCATCTCTAATGTACGAGTAGGTATGTGATCGGGCCTTTGCCTTCTTCATTTTTGTATCTGAATAAGAGCAAGATTTATGGTGAGGTTGATGAGGACTTCCTTGAGCTCAGTTTGTTTACTGCACATGTCGTTAAAGTATATTTGGAGAATGTTGAGCGTGTGTTTCTTTGGTGTTGCTGAGGGCGGGTAGAATTTTAGTGAGGTAGGAAGGGAGGTATTTGGCGCATCTGTGCGACTCGGATGGGTGGAGTTGGCTGGGCAATGAGTAATTATTATTGGTTGGTATTGTAGTGTTTTGACCTGTGATGTATAGGCGATTAGGTGAATGGGATGTTGGAGCTTGGCATGTAAGTCTCTGTGGGATGTGCAAGTGGTGCAGATAAAAGGACTATTTTGGGTTGACGCTCGTTCTTGAAACCAGTACTAGGTGTTGTGTATTGGGAGTAATTTCTGATATTTCTAAACTGAATTGAGGCTTCGCCAGGTTTACAGGGCAGATGGGGCTGGTGGGATCCATGGGCCAAGGTTTTGTTGGCAGGCCCTGAAAGTGTTAGAGACATATTGGTTGTTGCTAAACTCAATTCAGTTAAACAATGAGAGAAACTTTGATGCTAATAGTGAGAATTACTTCATGTGGGTTGACTCGTGCTCCAACTAGTTTAAACATAAATTGCGACGCCACAGTAATATGATAGTTTCTCTTTGTTTGGTTCTCTTTGTTTGGTGGGGTTTGACTACATCAAAGTTAGAAAGATATTTCTTCTTCTACTTGAAGGCCACAAATTCCATTTAATATCCATAGACAATAGGGACGATTACAGGCAAATCAACTCATAGGAAGGGTATATAAGATAATTATATGTAGATATAAATAATCAACTATCTTTATCTACAAACACCTTAAGTTAGTCATCTTCCATTATGAAGGAAAAGAGTTAATAATTACAAAAATAAAATAAATTATAATTGATTTTAGCGCTAATCTGCTTATATTTTGAGGCCTCTTGTTTCCAAGTGGGGCTGTAGTTTCTATTCAATGTGGTTTTCCACCCACTGATGTCTACAGAATATGGTGCGCACCATGCAATCGAGCTAAAGTGTTGCTCCATTTGGTGAATAACCATACCCAATGTAGCTAGTTAAAATAACAACTTTTAAAATTACATCTAGACATCGCTATTTGTCAGCAATATTCATATAAGCGCACATCATTCTAAGGTAATTCGTTCACGAAAAATAATTACAACTTCACATTTTTGCATTAATTATATCATTGAGCATCAAACTGAGGAGAGAAACAGCGTAAGTGTAGTATTTATAAAATGAATATAGCTTTTTTAATATCTGAAGTCTATTAAATCAACAATAGATGAAAAATAAAATTAGAAAAACTTAATTAACTAGAATTATATTATATAATTACATTCGTTTCAATACACAGAAATAAAAACAAAAATAAACTGCTAAATCCGATTTTAATTTTTAGGATGATGCAATTCGATGCAATCAGAAGGAAAGTGAGAAACATAATATTGGGGGAAGGGGGGAGGAGTATTTTATATGAGGGCGATAATAAAAAACATCTAATTTTATGCAATTCATTATGTAAATCTTCAGAATTTAGGAGAAAAATAATTGTTTCCCACTATGTAGGAACATCTAAAACTATAACCTACATGTCTTTGGTGTTTTAAAGAAACACTAAACACTGATCGTTAAATAGTGGCAAAAACAAACAATATGAGACGTAAAACAATGTTTACTCTAAATACATTTTCCGACCAAATATCATCTACAGGAATTTTACGGATTCAACATCGACAGCAAGATCACTACACCTAAAATTTTATCTCATAAACTATCAAATAAAGTATGAGAAATGTATAAAAATAAAAATCCTGGACAGATATTCAGAGAAAAAATATTAATTTCCGCTAAATCATCATTTATACATTTCCTGATAGCAGCTGAGCATATACGTGGAAATTGCCGAATCGACCCACAATCGGAAATGTTTGATTTCGGCTGTCAAACTTGAGGGCGGGCAGTGAAAATAAAGGATTCGTGTCGCCTATGGCGGCATTCGATCGCCTCAATCATATATTGATTGAGTTGTCAAGACACTATGTGATAATTTTTTATAAGAAAAGGGAACATTGTAAAATATATTAAATATCCACTTTAATCAATAAAGTAAGCGCCATTATTACTCAAACAACTCCCAGGATTAAATCTGTTTGTTGTTGTTATTTTGCTCTCCC
Source organism: Ceratothoa steindachneri (assembly GCA_963969495.1). Classification (NCBI taxonomy): domain Eukaryota; kingdom Metazoa; phylum Arthropoda; class Malacostraca; order Isopoda; family Cymothoidae; genus Ceratothoa; species Ceratothoa steindachneri. The sequence goes on from OZ018318.1 coordinate 37,723,538, forward strand.
AGAGAAGATAATCTTTGCTCCCACCGACCGCAATGAGACTGTCTGACGGATCAAGTTAGGGCAGAGTGAGGCTGATTCATGCTGTCGAAATTTGATGGTACCCCTTTTGTGGTAGTCGCCCATGAAGCAGTTAAAGTGCTACACAAGGATTGCTTTTGTGCCGGGTGGTCGTGGTATATCCACTTGGGAGTGACGTGACCACTTTACACCTCCATTTTTCTTTCCCTAAAAGGTGAGTAGAACTGGGTGTCTTATACATCTTTAATAAAATAGAACCATTAATATCACACTCGATCCTCATCCATCTAATGTTGCATTGAAATAGGAGATAAAAAAAGGTAGAATGTAAGATGGATATGAAGGATGAGGGAGAACGTGGCAAATGTGTGTTGTAGTTTTCATGGTGTACAGTTTAAGGATCCGACATGCTCACTGCACTCATTCAGACCCAATTCTGCAAAAGCTCTGTTCCACTCGTTTTTTATATTTTTCAAGAGGTTTACGTGTGAGAGAAAATGTTATGTCAAACATACTTAAATTTCTACTCTTCCAGCATGGGTCATTTTAAAGTCATTTCCACTGTGTTCAGGTGTCTCGAGATGAAACTGAAAATATTCGAGATCGTTTGATCTCCTGACCGCGGGCCACAACAAGTCCCACATCGCCAAGTAACTCAATGTCAGTCGAATGACTCTCCACAGAGTCGTGGGGAGGCTCAAGAATGGGGAAAACCGCCAAGATCGACCTCGTTCAGGCAGAATTCAAGTCGGCACCAGTTAGCTTTGAGAAAGGCCTTCAAACTTGCTCCTCTGAATATAAAAATGAATGCGCAGGCAAAAAAGAATATCTCGGTGGTCACAGTGTCCATGACCGTCTAAGAGGAGGGTGGCAAGATCTTAAGGGGCGTGGAAAGGCCTCTGCTCCCCGACTGTATGCAAGAACAACATCGGGAGCGATATCGTCGTCTTCTCAAAGACTTGACAAGACATAGCAATCGAAATATCATTTTGTCTGATGAAAAAAAAAACTCTCACGGTCGATCCGGCCAACACGTTTCTGTGGTTCGCTACGTGTCAACGACCTAGCATCCGGCATCAATGATGATGCAAGTTGGGCAAATAACCATTGGATGTAAGCTTGCCTCGGGGGTGGCCTTCTTTTCCTCATATCCCGCAGCTTCAGGGATCTCTACTGGGTACTCACCAGTTTTAGGTCCTGGAGCTCATCGGAGGCGGTGAGCCGACCTCCATCGAGAAAGAAAGGAGAATGGGCATGGCGGCTCTTGGGGGCGTCATCACACGCTTCTCATTTACTAGGACAAAAGAGCGTGGCCTTGTTGACCCCACTGCCCCTTGGCCATCTAAAGTGTTCACCCAATGGAGCCACTCCCACCGGGAACAAACGATTTTGGGGTGCCTGCTCAGGTCTAAATTAAAATGGTTCCTTTGCAGTTCTAAGAGAGTATTCCTTTGAGAGGGACAGCAAGGGATTAAGTGGGCCACCTTTTCAGAGGGAAACTGCCCGAGAGGGGCTTCAGTAGGGATAAAGCAAGCCCCTATACCGGTTGGGAATAGTAGATGTAGAGCCCTTCTGCCTGTTGAAGAAGTACCTTGATTCACCTCGCAATGCCGTGTAGCTATAAGGGACGAGGCCGCGCTTGGAAGCGAAACTTTTTTCGGACAATGGTACCAATTATTTTCAATGGTTGTAACAATCTTAAAGTTGAAAAATGGAGACACGTCTACAATCCTATCATTTACACATCCTCGTCCTGCAGATATGAGCTAAGATAGGCCTTGACAACCCAATCCGCCGTAATGAAAACTTTATTCTTTCATTTTAACCCATAAAGGATGAGGCCCGTGTAGCCACATCATATACGGAATTGGAGTGAAGAAGACATTCAGCAAACCAGCGTACCCGGCACCTAATACCTCCCATAGCCAGCGAGCAATAATTTGTATCATGCCTCTCAGCTAGATTTTGTTAAGGGGCCAAAAGTACACTGAACCTCCAGAACCTCTCTAGAGGGGTAAGAGAAAAGATGAAAATGGGTAGACAAGGGTATGTAATAAAAGGAATAGAGATTGGCAGATCCACTAAGGAGTAAGGTAGGTAATCGTCTATTATTTACATAACCCAACACTTGAGCAGGAGTTTGTTCCGGTCCTTTAATTTTTAATTGTGTTACACCCGGCTACACCATCCCACTTCTTGCTTGTAGACAAATCAAGAAGGAAATAATTCAAGAAAACGTGTGTGTAAAGAGAGAAAAGTGGAACGCACGAGCTTCTCTGCCATTGTTAAAGATTTTTATTCCATTCCCTGTTCTAGGTCTTCGCTATTCGCTCTTTTTTGACTTCTACTTTTTATTTCAATGCCATATTCTTTAGCCAAAAATTTGATCTACTTATAGGTAACTGCTATGTCCCGTTTTATCTTAAATATATGGCATAGTTTTGAATTGCTTTACCTACCCTCTATTGTTGATTTCCATAGTATTTGTTTTTGACACATTGATGTATTGTATGCTTATGGCCCAATTCGAAAATATAAACCTCTATTTAAATTAACCTAACTCGCTTCTACCGTCAATTAAATTTACTCTTGAATTGGAATAGAACGCAACACTTTATTTATTAGATTTTACAGTACACCTCACTCATTCTAATTTCAAATTATATGTCTGAGATAAGATGACTAATTCCTCTTTCTCTATTCAGTTTTACTCCTCACATTATATGAAAATTAAAAAAAAAATTTATTTCGATTCTTTTTCGTGCGCCTTGCGTTGTTAGTCCGTAATTTTTTGACACAGAAATTTCAAAAATTTCTAACATAGGAAAAACTTTATTATTCTCTAATTCTTTGATAATTGTGTTGAGTTAGCGAAATATTCATTTTACCGGGTCCTTTTAATAACAAGAATTCTCTCTTACTTCCTTTTAAAGCAGGTATTTATACTCTCCTCCATATTTAAATAATATTAGGCCTTTCTACTGTATTTAATTATATAAATACTATTTATAAACTTTTAGTGCAGAATATTCTTTTCACTTTTGGCGATTGCTCCAAATATTATTTTGGGATATCAGGTAAATGTTTGCCAGATCGTATATAACACAAATATAGATAATGTTCAACGTAAAAAGAGTAATAGATTTCATATGCTTGACACAACTTGACCATACGTCGATTGGGACTCAGCTAAATTATCTGCCATTGTAAATGCAAGGAGCGAGTGGTATTCATTTGCATGATTACGGTCTCGTGGAAAAATAAAATGTTTTTATTTTCGGAGGTATTTTCTTCAAATTTAGGTGAGTTTGTCTTCGTGAAATGTACTCTCGGTCACACTCGATAAACCTGCTTGTGGCTTCAATGAAAGCCTTCAGGCGATCTCGAACGGTCACAGGCCTTCCTCACTAACACCCATTTTAGGCCCCTGAAGCCATGTTGATCCTGGCCTAAGCTCCTCTATTTTTCTGTTGGATTTGCTGGTCTATCGTTCCAACGCGTCCTAGAGATAGAAGTCGACAAGGTGTAATTAAGAGTGTTGATATTCGAAATAATAAGTGCTGTGCGATCGAAGAAATTGTTCGTCAGTCAGGCCAGTGTCTTTCGGCCTGTGTGCCAGGACGTAGAGTCTTGCTGCCACAAGAAAGGCTTCCCTACAACTAATTGGTCGATCTAAGGCTTCACCACCCGTCGGTGTTTAGCACTAAGGACCTCAGAGAAGAACTGGGGTAGCATGTCATCACCGTCCCTGCTGACAACACCGAAGATTATGATTGTTGTAAAATTTCATCCTCATGGCACTAGGAACGTCCTTGGATGCGACAGCGAAACACCTGTTGTTCTGGGAGTGGATCTTCTGGTCTTTGCATGAATTTTTTTATCGGAGAAGAACCATAGCGTGTCAGGCTCCATCTGGTGTTTCAACAAGTCAATCAGCTTCCTGGTGTGCTAGAGTCGCCTTTCTTTCATCGCTTTGGACAAAAATTGTCCATTCCTCATCCTGTATGTAAAGCAACGAATTTCCTCGTTCAACACCAGCCTGTTGAAAATTTCATCCACACGTTTATTCCTTTTAATGGAACGCAGATACTTTCTAAGATCATTGTTGATTATCTTTTTTATTTCAAAGATGATTTCTAGAGTTCTTATGGCGTTGCATTGGGGACAATCTGTTTTCCTCTCAACTCTTGCCTCGTTGTTGAACCTTGAATTTTCTAGCTCCTTTATGAGTTTTTCCACATTTCTTCTGCTGACGTTGGGGAAGTCTGAAATCTCCGTCTTTGTCTTTCCGGGTAAGGCTTCAAGAAAAATTAATTTCACGTCTCTTCCACATTTTGAGGGCATAATGTCAAGCATGAGCAATTGATATACCATGAAAAGATGTTGTTTCCATTGCATATAGAACGAGGTCTCATTATAGGGGAATCGTCACTCTTCCGTTCTCTCTGAGTGGAGACCCGAGATGGTAACCGCAGGAACATCCGGGCCAGGCATCGCGGGTCAGGCTCGTAACCACAGACACTCGCCACTCGTCTGTTTGAAAAGCCGAAAGGTTGTAAACTGAAAGATCTCCTCTATGAGAGTATATTCAATTTCACTTCAAATAGGAAATTGGAGACGCGTTTCTCTCAAGCTACAAGGCTAACGGGAGCCGAGGTAAGACTTGGTGAGAAAAACCGTTGTAATAAGAACCCTCCTGGGCTTGTCCACAAGCCTTCCCCTCCTACCCCTACCCCAGTAGGGTGACAAGGTATAAATAAGAAACACTTAGGACAAACGAGGTAGAATACGTCAGTCTTTAGGCTAAGAAGTCCCCGGATACAAGCCAGGCTACCAAGACTGGACAGGTAGATTAATTGAGTCGCCTAGGAACCCTAGGGCTACCTAGGGGGCTAAGAAGCAGCTCATCCTCGAGCTAGTCTGAGGTTATCAAACTGAACGTTAATTTAACTTGTTTAAGTTCAACTTACTCTCATCAGAGAGACTCCTCATATCATGGTGCATCCTACAACCCAGGGATATTCCTCGTCCTTTAGGAATTAAGAAAAGAAGAGGGTAAATGTTCCCCCTCGAGCCCGTTACCCGGTGGCCACACCAAACTCATAAGTTAACTTGGTTGATGAACCAAGTTCAACTTATTCTCGTCGAAGAAACCTTCCTCTGTTATTCTCGCCCTTGAGAAAGACTGGAACTAAGAAAAAGCTCATCCTCGAGCTAGTTCCTGGTTACCAAACTGACCTTTAAGTTAACTTGTTTAAGTTTAACTTATTCTCGTCAGAGAAGCCCTCCTCCTTGATCCTTGCCCATAAAGAAGTCTTCACCCCCTTTCCGATTACAGTCCTAGCCCGTGAGGAATTATGTAACGAAAGAGAAAAGCTCCCCCTCGAGCCCGTTACCCGTTGTCACACTGAACACTAAGTTAACTTGGTTTAAGAACCAAATTCGACTTACTCTCGCCAGAGAGGCCGCACCTACCTTGATGCCGCCTAAAGCACCTTGATGGTTTTCTCCTTTGTATTCCCCTCCCCCATTGAATACCGTGTGAACCCCCATCTGCTACACTCGCCAAAGTACCTCATGATCTCGACCACCTCCATCTGGTCGGTCGGCAGGCGTTTTGGAGACTATATCATTCTTGAGGTATTTACTCTCCAGTAGAGTCAATTAGCCTAAATCTTGTATATTAAAGTGCGTATCGAATTTAGCCAATTTTTGAGGGTCAAGGTAATTGAAGTAATTATTGTGTATTTTAATATTAGGAGTATTTCAGTGGTTCATGTTTAGTAGTGGTGTAGTAAACTTGTTAAATTTAAAATATAAGTTTATATTTTGGAATTCCTGGGCATTTCTCTATATCCTTACGTGTTTGAAGCGGCTCTTCTTTAAATCAACTAAATTAGCAGTCATAGAACAAAGCCTACTTCATCGAAGAAGTATATCACGACCACAAAGAATACAACGACAAAAGTGGTTACATATGTGGAGTGATCAAATGGGCCATTCTGCTACAAAAAGTGGTGTCAGGTCTAAAGGGTTTTATTTTAGAAAGAACCCAGCAGTGTTTTATTATGGGAGAGCCAACACGTAAAGCAATACCAGGAATAAGAGAATAATTGACAAGATTATAACACAGGCCTGCGTTTGAAATTTTTTTTTATGTTCCCCAGGATTTCTTTGTGGTTTCTTAATGAATCCAACCTTTTGAGCTAAAAAATGAGTGTATATTTATTCAATCAGGTCAGATTTTCTCAGAACAGCATACACCATTTTCATTGAGATTACCTCATTTTTTCTGAATTTAAAAAAAACAAACTTTCTCTATCTAATAATGCATTATTACTGTTATATCATATAAACAGGAATACACGTATGTAAACTATAATTCTTTTAATAAACAAAAAATAAAAGAATGCAACATAATAAAGAAAATAATTATAATTTCGAAGAACAGACGCCCTTGACGATTTTCGTTTCTGCCTGTCATCTGGTGCATCACGCTTCAAACACCAATAGAAGTCAGCAAGCATGTTTTCGTTCTATTTACACTGGTACCTGGATTCCATTGTTTTTCTGTTCTGGTGGAATCTTTGCCCCTGTTATTTACTGTAATTCGCGCAGTTATCGGGGAAATAATCCAGATGGGACTGTAAAAAGTGTATCTTTATAGACACTCGAGCTCCCAAATGTTTGAGACTTGTTAAGAGCTGATTGACCAGGTCAACATATTCTTCTAGGCTTCTTTTATTGCCTATAAAATTGTTAACTAGAGCTTTGAAAGCTTTCCAGGCATCTTTTTCTATGTCCTTCACTGATGCATCAAATTGCTCTATTAAGTTCCTGATTTGAAGTCCATCAAAAATTCCCCCATGGAGCTTAGCGTCACTGATTTGTGGAAATTTTTGAAGAAGAAATTTAAAAGCTTGGCCTACTTTATTAAAAGTTTTAACATAATTTTTCATTATGCCAAGCTTTATATGCAGTGGAGGGAGGAGTATTTTTTGAGGACGCACTAAAGGTTCAGCTATCACATTGTTTGATCTAATTCTAAATGCTTCTCGTGGAGGCCAAACCTTCTTCTCATAGTACATACTATCTGCAAGACTGTCCCATAAACATAGGGAACAGGGATGCTTCGTGTAGCCTGTTTGCGTCCCAAGCGTGAGAGACACTACCTGAAAAAAAATTAGCACGGTACGTAAATTCAGTGTAATATTTCAAAAACAAATTCAAAGTAAAATTTCTTAAAACAATAAGAATATGAATATGTACTGAAAAATCCTGTATGCCGATGCATTAAATCATCGTATTGGAACTAATTGGATATATGTACATCTTATTTTGAGTTTATTTAGTTGTGTTGTATACCTTCTCAATTAGGATAAGTTCCCCATTAACCCAATAGGATGCATTAACCTATAGGGACACACTTCAACAAAAAATATAACTAAAAAATGACTCATGATTTCCAGATTTGCATTCTTGTAAAATGTAAGTTGACCAAAAGGTGTATACAAGTATTAACAATTAAAAATGAAAAAGGCAATATCAAATAGCTTAGAAATGCCAATTGTAAAATGATCCTACCTTTAAGTCACCACATATCCTCCACTTATAGCTAGAGTAATTGATTGCATCCAGCAATTTTTTCATATTTTCATAACTTTCAGTAAGTTGGATTGAATGGCCTATAGGAACGGAAGCTATCTTGTTACCAATAATCAGTAACACAGCTTTTGAACTTCTACTGAAGGAATCTATGAACATTCTCCATTCTAATGGGTTGTAATGAATTCCAAGGGCCTCAACAAGTCCTTTAATATTGGCGTAGTATACTAAAGAGCTGGAAGAATGCTGTAAAAAATAGCTTCGAAACTCTTGTTCTCTATTTCTGTACCCCCCTAAATGTTGTTTCTTAAGCGAGAAGATTACTTTCACGAATTTGAGAGCCAAGAAGTTGTGTATTCGCCTTTGAAACCCCCAGATCCCTGGTCAGGTCATTTAACTGAACTTGAGTGAATGGTCTTGCGACCATATCATGTGTGGAAACCTGATAAGACTCAGATGTGTCATAATCTTGGTCAACTTCCATATTAATTTCTTCATGTACCTCTATATGTTCAGGAAGAGAAGGTATAGGAATTCCTGGGCCATGGGGCAGGGGTTTGATGGCATAAGGAACATCCGGATATGCCACACTATGTTTATTCTTCTTATTTATACCTGTGGAAAATATAATTGCATATTACATAAAGGAATTGATTTGGAGTTGCAGATAGTACATAAATGTTTAGGAAAGGATATGTTCATGCTGAAGTGAACTATGTTAGTTTTTAATTTTATGCTAAGTCTTTGCATAATAATGATATTTTCAGGAGCCAGTAAAAAATACAGAAAGCTTAAATACTGGATACAATGCTCACCTTTAAGATTTGTCATGCAAAAATAGCAGTCCGTAGTGTGGTCCTTGCCATCTCTCCACACCATGGGAACACCAAAAGAGAGGGACTTCTGTTCGCCCTGACTCCAGCGTCTTAAACTTATGTAGCATCCCTTGCAGCAGATATGTGGTGCAAAACTTTTATCTTGATCTCTTAGCCTTACTCCAAAATATGCATGATACAAAGATTTAATTACAGGAGGGATTGTACTTTGCTGCTCGGGAAAAGTCACTTTGCCGCAAACATAGCAAAATCTGTCAGAGCTATTCTTACATTTTCTGTTCATTTTTAACTCAACCACTATTATTATTATTCTTATTATTATAATGCTAAGCAATTTTTAACCTGCAAAATATAAACCTATTCGCATAATTACTTAAAATGTACACAAAATTTACTGCGAATAGAGCAGTGCAAAAACTATTGAAATTTGATGTAATATAGGAGATGTATAAACTATAAAATTATTATCACACCCTGTATCACAAAAAACTAGAGGTGATAGAGAAAAACGCATGACAGATTCAGGTTTAGGAGGTCAATTTTATTAAGAAACACTATAGAAAACCTAAGGTACATTTTTGACGCAGACCAGTGTAATTGGTAAAGTTAGAGGTGGAAACAATCTGAAGGTAATTCTTAGCCCAAGTGGTAAATTTGTTATCGGAGGTGTATTACAATCAATATATTAGTGAGATTAAGGGTAAGTTAGGCTGCGCGCTACCTGGTGAGTGGCGGCATAAGTACCTGAGACTACAGTGAGGAAAAATCGACAGACCAACAAAAAATGGATCCGGTCGAAATACTTTACCAACAAGCCCAAAGTCTGGGACTTGAAGGCAAAGAGATGCATGACTACGTCATGGCAGAACTGAGAAAAGATTACGAAGAAGAAACAAGAGATTTGGAGAGAGAAGAAAAACAATAAATTATAAAATTTGATAGATAAATGGAAAATATAAGAAGAGAGGGAAAAAGAGAATGCGAAGCAATGAAAATACAGTTTGACCGAAAAAGAGAAGAAGACCGAATACAGCGAAAAATAGAAATAGAGGAAAGAAGATTTCTTAGAGGGAGTAAAACAAACGAAAGAATAAGACAGTTGAAAAGAGAAGCAAAAGAATTCAGAATAAGGATAGAAAGGGAAGATGAAGAAAGAAAAATAAAGATAAAGCTGGAAGATAAAGAAACAAGAACCCGACGGGTAAGCGAAATAGCGAAAGCGGAAATAGAAGCTAAGGAAAGGAGAATAAAGAGGGAAAAAGAGTCAAAAGAGAGGAAAATAAAGATAAAAAAGAAGTAGATGAAAGAAGAATACAGAGGGAAAAAGAATTTGCTCAAGCTGAAAGAGAGGAGAGATAAGTAAAAGAACGATTGCTCGCACTCGAAAGTGAATCTATCGAGAATCAGATATAGATCGAGGAAGTTTTAGCTCGGCCTGGACCTAAGAAAGGACCATCGATGCAAAACCAGCAAAATGGGGGAACGATGGAAGAAGTATTAAGTAGGGATTAGGTACCAGCAAGAGTACCTAAGGAAAAACCTACGAGGAGAACCCAGTCAAATGGAGTAATGATGGACGAAGAAGTAACTAGGAAAGAGGTACAAGCAGGCGTATCTGAGTAATTACCTACGAAGAGAACTGAGTCAAATGGGTTGACAAGGAAGGAGGAAAGAGGTGTTAATGCGATACACCCAGGTAAAACTAGTCAGATGGTAGACGCAGATGAGTATCCCCTACTCCTAGTAGTCTCCTCCCCGAACGGAACGTCCACGGAGTTACCATTAAAACTCCAAGTCGTAGTGAGCGCCACGCCCATTAACGACCCCGCAAAGAAAATTTTATTCGATCCACAAAGATCGAAACCAGGTACGATCTCCCCGTGTACCTAGTTAAAGAATAACTATGGTACCCACGCTCCCATTAATTATGCCCCGCTGCAACAGGCCGCTCTAGCCATAAGGTCCAGTTTAAAGTTAGTCAAGTACCATAAGAAGGGTAATTCGAGTAGGTTGAAATACCACTACCATTTAGTTACATACTTGGGTAGACTTAATAACCCAAACGGCCTACTCAGGCGCAGTAAGGTATAGTCACAGAGCACCATTATAATATTAGCTACATCAAAGGAGACGATAAAGTACACCGCTTTATAAGCTGAGATGAAATACCATTGAGGGTTATTTCAGTACTTAATAAGCGTAAAACCATGTTTTCATTTATTTTTCGTGTTAGTAGTTATCGGTAGGATTTAGGTTCTTAAAAGTTTAGACATGTCAGGAAGTAGCTTGTTTTTTGTTTTGTTGCATGTAGTCGATGAATTAGGTTTTTGTTTTTTCAAGGTTAAATTGTATTGCGAGTATGTTAAGTTGGCTGTATAACATACGCCCCCAGTAGGCTCGCGAGGTGTAGTTCGACCAGATGCCTGTGTACGCGCGCGCGTGTGCGCTCAATTTCAAGAAACTTAGAGTAAGAGAGGGCTCAAAGATATACAACTATGCTGTACTCGACTAGGTTGAGTTAGTTGTTTTGAGTTCTCTGGAGTCACCCCGCCCCCCATTAGGTTCTTCGAAGGGAGGTGTGTAGGCAAATCATCACCCTCCCATTCTCTCTCAGTGGAGACCCGAGATGGTAACCGCAAGAACATCCGGGTCAGGCAACGTGGGTCAGGCTCGTAACCACAGACACCCACCACTCGTCTGTATGAAAAGCCAAAATGTTGTAAACTGCAAGATCTCCCCTACGAGAGTATATTCAATTTCACCTCAAATAAGAAATTCGAGACGCGTTTCTCTCAAGCTCCAAGGCTAACGGGAGCCGAGGTAAGACATGGTGAGAAAAATCGTTGAAATAAGAACCCGCCTGGGCTCGTCCACTAGCCTTCATCTCGTACCCCTACCCCAGTGGGGTAACAAGGTATAAATAAGAAACACTCAGGACAAACGAGGTAGAATACGTCAGTCTTTCAGGCTAAGAAGTCCTCAGATAAAAGCCGGGATACCAAGACTGAACAGGTAGATTACTTGAGTCGCCAGACTCCGAATTCCCCTGCAAGAAAGGCCAGGCTACCTAGGGGTTAAGAAGCAGCTTATCCTCGAGCTAGTCCCAGGTTGTCAAACCGAACGTTAAGTTAACTTGTTTAAGTTCAACTTACTCTCATCAGAGAGACTTACTTTTCATATCATGGTGCATCCTAAAGCCCAAGGATATTCCTTGTCTTTGAGGAATTTAGAAAAGGAGAGGGTAAAGGCTCCCCCTCGAGCCAATTACCCGGTGGCCGCACCAAACTCATAAGTTAACTTGGTTGATGAACCAAGTTCAACTTATTCTCATCAAAGAAACCCTCCTCCGTTATTCTCGCCCTTGAGGACGACTGGAACTAAGAAGAAGCTCATCCTCGAGCTAGTTACTGGTTACCAAACCGACCTTTAAGTTAACTTGTTTAAGTTCAACTTATTCTAGTCAGAGAAGCCCCCCTCCTCGATTCTCGCCCATGAAGAAGCCTCCCCCCCCCCTCCGAGTACAGTCCTTGCCCATGAGGAATAACGTAACGAAGGAGAAAAGCTCCCCCTCCAGCCCGTTACTTGGTGGTCACACCGAACTCTAGGTTAACTTGGTTTAAGAACCAAGTTCGACTTACTCTCGCCAGAGAGGCCTCGCCTACCTTGGTGCCGCCTAAAGTATCGTGATTGTTCTCTCCTTTTAAGATTCCTTCCCCATTGAATACCGTGTGGCCCCATATCTGCTACACTCGCCAAAGTACCTCATGATCTCGACCACCTCCATCTGGTCGGTCGGCAGGCGTTTTGGAGACTATATCATTCTTGAGGTATTTACTCTCCAGTAGAGTCAATTAGCCTAAATCTTGTATATTAAAGTGCGTATCGAATTTAGCCAATTTTTGAGGGTCAAGGTAATTGAAGTAATTATTGTGTATTTTAATATTAGGAGTATTTCAGTGGTTCATGTTTAGTATTGGTGTAGTAAACTTGTTAAATTTAAAATATAAGTTTATATTTTGGAATTACTGGGCGTTTCTCTATATCTTTACGTGTTTGAAGCGGCTCTTCTTTAAAACACCTAAATAAGCACTCTTAGAACAAAGCCTACTTCATCAAAGAAGTATGTCACGACAAAAGTGGTGTCATATGTGGACTGAATAAAAGGGCCATTCTGCTACATTCATGAAGCATTTTTTTAGAGCTTATAACAAAGACTCCTCCTCCTTCAAAAATCTTCAATATTTACTACCTAAACCCTCTGAGCTAAAGATAAAAGCTATTGTCATTGTTGAATTATCCGTTAGGACTACGTTAAGTGTTCATATTCCCTGAAAAACTTAAAAAAAGGAAGAGGAAGCCTGGAAGAATTTGATACGGTGTGTTAATGCTCTTTGGGCCACTAAGAGCTGACAATTATGTTGATCTGATTAGAACACTTAGTAAAAAGCTATGTACAAATGTGCTACGTGATGTAATTAAAGGTTCGCATCCTTAATTCCCATCTTGATATGTTAAAGAAGAATATGGGAGCATACTATGAAAAGCAAAAAGACTGCTTCCATGAAGATATACAGAACCTTCAATATAAATACCAATGAAAATAATAAAAAACATGATAAGAAATTACATTTATGTGCTTGTAAGCGAAAGGATTTACATTAAAAGCGGAAATAGAGAAAATCATTTACCTTCTAAGGTTTGTACTTGTTTTTATATATTTCTTGTGGAAGTTTGAATAAAATTGTATAATTTTAATTCTGTGTTTTTGTTTTTAGTCTTAAATGCATAAAAAAACAAATCTGCCAATTTTGAGTAAATATTTCACCATACAATCCACAAAAGCAAAGTATCAAACAAATATTAGCTAATTTCTACTGTTTTTGATAAAAGGAAAATAACACTTAGTGGCCAGGAACAAACATTGTGTTACAGAGATGAAAACTGCGAACGAATACCGCCCACATCCTCTATACTCTGTTATCGAATTGTCATTTATTAGTAAATTGCCGAAGTTTGATTTACGTCATGGCTTGTATGAACTCGATAACTATATTTTAAATTACATTCAGGAAACAATGTCCCACCATTTATCGCGTAATTTATTATATATTATTTTAACAAATTTCCCTCTTCTCTCTCTCTCTCTCTCTCTTTCTCTCTCTCTCTCTCTCTCTCTCTCTCTCTCTCTCTCTCTCTATATATATATATATATATATATATATATATATATATATATATATATATATATATATATATATATATATATATATCCTTGTTTTATATTAATTTTTATTTTGTTCTTTTCAAGCCTTTGTGCGATTTTAAAATATTTGGTCCTTCCTGAACTCCAGAAGTCTGGAATTAATGAGAATATTTTTCTATAACTCTTTTCTGTGAATTTAGCTCGTCCCATTTTTATTAGAATTGTCGCTACTTTATATATATATATATATATATATATATATATATATATATATATATATATATATATATATATTACCTGACTCGAGTAAGTTGAGTATAAGGTAAATCCGATTCATTTTCTTTTATTTTACAACGTTTCTAACTTGCTCGCTGATCGCTGATCTTAAGGTAGTGACATATTATAAAATTAAAAGGAAAGAACAATTTATTAATATCAGTTAAAAAAGATATAACATTAATTGAGATAAATGATAAATAAAGTAACCAAAGTAAAGGCAAAAAGTGAGGCATGACCCAACAACCCAGAGAAAAATCTATATAATAATACTAATGAAACGTGACAAGAAATTTTAAAAGAGGCTACATTTTGGTTGGATGAAAGTTCAATTTAGTAAACATTATCAGAAGAGGATGAAAAACAATTCGCTATGGAAGACGCTTTCCTTTAGACTTCGGGGGTAAATTAAAGGAAAATGAGCCGGATCTTTCTTATCCTCATCATCCTCATCATTAGGTGATTGGTGTTTATTGGGTTAAGGTATTCGCTCTTATTCCTTAGCCGTCGAGTTTCTTCTGAGAGTTATTTTTTTGTTATTATTTTGCTTTTTCTTGTATTATTCAGCAGTGTCTGTCATTCTTTCATCAAATTATTGTTTATCGCTTGTAAATTTTTGGTTTCACTAGGGTCAAGTGAATTTCTTTGGTATGCTGGAATTCTGCCACCAGATTTTTATTGCTCTCTATGGGCTTATTCTTTGAATGGAATAGCTTTCTTCTCTGCTTCTGAATGTTTATTTTGTATCCTACATATGCTCCTCTTTTGGCCACTGAAGTTAAATTGCTGATTGATTTCGATTTTCTTTTCGACCAGCCTATAATCAATTTAATTGTATACCTAATAGTTTGGGCACTTCCAAGTCCATACTTGCTGTTTCTTGATTTTGTAAATAGAGTCGGCACCTTCTCTGTCTTGAGCCAGGGTAAAGTCAACCTGATCTTGTCCCTTTTCATTTTTTTCTCTCATTGAGAACTTTTTAATTCATGAATCATTTTCACGCCAAATTTCTTCATTAAAGTCTCCTTTATCAAAGAAGAAAATGGGTTTTAATTTGTTTAGGCATCTCTTGATGTCATCATAGAATATATCTAATTCTTCATGCGTACTAGCAGATGTTGATGCGTACACGGTCAATATTTTGAGGTTTTTATTTCTTAGAGTTACTCTTTAAATATGACGTCAAACTCAATCATAATATTTTAGCTCTCTATGTATTATAAATCAAACTCTATGCTGCCTTTGATCTTTTTTTCATTAGGGGCAGAGTAGGTGATAGTCACTTGTTTCAGTGATAGCTTTCCCGTATCGTCGGGTTTCACGCAGACTAATTATATTCCATTTAATATCATTGATTTTAGTTAGGATTTCTGTGAAATATATCTCCTTAGATAGTGTTCTACAGTTGCAGGTTGTAATGTACAAGTCTTTATTTTAGTTTTTGATGTCGTGTTCTGGATTGTAATTCCTGTAGCTATTCGTATTTTGACTCACATTATCCCTTGCCTACACAAGCCCTCTGGATGTTGTAGTCGGTCGCAATCTGGCTTACACCACCTGTGTCTACCCAAGCACTGTCGTTGGACCTTTCTTTAAATCCGTTAATTTCATCATTACATGTGTTATATGGCAGCTAATATGGAGCTAAAGAAAACCGATGACTTACGGAAGCAAAACCTTGGGGTTTTTGGATCAAGTTTAAATGTACTCAGTGAATTTGGGTAAAGTAAACCTCTCCAGTGATTGAAATTCTAAACTGTAGCAGCTTTCCATGCTCAATCAGGACTTATTGTATCAAAAAATACAACATTAGGATTAATGTTAATCAGAGGATTGATTGGGATGGGGGCGCTTTTCATTGTCCTTTGTTGAACGCGGACTTAATTATGAAATGGTTCCTTCTTTCATCGGGAAGAAGTGAGAAACCACACCAACGTCGATGTCGTTATTCTAAATTGTATCAACCTGTAAATGCTGTAAAATCACTTGCTACAGGGTTTGGCAACATGTAAGCAAGTTGCGTCCTACGCGTCTCACTCGTGGATGAGATCTCCCGATCAGATGACGCAATACACATCAAGAGCAGAAGAACAATTTTATGCAAGAACTAAAGATTCCTGGTGTCTGCCCTTGTTGAAAGGGGAGGCTTGTGGTAGTATTGTGCTTGGACACTATCAATTATAGAACCCTTCCTGGTTCTTCTTCCGGACCATTTGGATATGAGTGGTCCCATGGGGGTTAATAGTACTCCATCAGTAGAGAAAGAGGCTATATTGTTTTGCAATATAGGACGGGAAAGATAGTGGTGTTGTAGTTGTTTATGTCGGTAATGATGTATGTAAAGCTATTTCCTCCTGCGACGGGAAGAATTAGTCTAACCGCCAATGGGCGGCCAGCTCCTGCTCTCGCTGGATACTTGGGAACAAATGCCGTATTGACCCGGTCGTCATAATTTCAGGGATCTCGTAAGCATATTACAGTGGCGGCAACAAAAAAAGTGACATGTGACAATTCGGGGAAAATAAAACAGAAAAATGTAACTTACATATTTTATTATGAATATTTCATGAAAGTTATTACTTGGTCATGTTGCCCTTGCACTTGATGACCATCCTGAGTCGATTGGGCATTGATTCAGTGAGGTTTGCGAAGTAGGTGGGGTCGATCGTAACCCAGATCTGCTTCAGTGATTCTATCAGGTCCTTGATGCTGCCGGGTGCTGTCTCTTGAACTTTGGATTTCATCAGATTCCAAGCATTCTCAATAGGATTTAGGTCCAGGAAATTACCAGGCCACTCCAAAACACTAATATTATTATCATTGAAGAACCTTTTTACTAACTGGGACCTGTGAGCAGGGGCACCATCATACATGAAAAATTCACACTGATGAATTTCCCAAAATGGCAGCATGTGCTGCCTCAAAACTTCAAGATAGTTAGTCCCCCTCATGGCTACATTCTTGGCAAGGAAGTACAGACCTCCTCTGCCCTTTTTTCCACTAAAGGCACCCCACACCATCACACTATCAGGGTGCTTCACTGTTTTCACGGTATATTTCGGGTCATCCCGAGACACAGTGCTGGGACGACGCACGATCTTTGACTCTCCTCTGACCAGCCTAAAGGTGCTCTCATCACTGAACATGACCTTCTTCCAATGGGCAGCTGTCCAATGTTTATAGGTCTTGCAAAAATTGAGCCTTTCCATCTTCATAGCCTTGGTAAGAAGTGGCTTCTTGGCAGCGCGGCGAGACGGTAGGCCTAAGTCCTTCTGTAAGCGATGACTGATGGTCCTGAGGGCAACGTTCTCGAGGAGGTCTGGGTGTTTTTTCTTGATTGAAGCGGAGGTTACAGAAGGGTCTGACATCACTTTACGCCTTAGGATATTATCAGTCCTTGGAGATGTCTTCCTAGCTGCACCAATGCCCTCCTTCCTCTTTGGTATGGTACCTGGTGGCAATAACTCAGCTGCACGTTTTAGGCGATGAATCGTATTTTTGACGTTACTAAATCTGCTGCTACATCAATAAAAGACTTTTCCTGCTCTAATAGGGTCAAGGCACGGCTTTTCTCTGTCATAGAAAGCTTTTTCCACCCCATTGTATCCACTTGCACAGAAGTTATAGCACGTCAAATGGAGGCACGAATGCAGATAATCAGCACGCTGGAGTGCCATATACTAAAACGTCGTTGTACGAGCTCAAACGAGACACTGAGTTCCAATAGAGCGCAGTTCTGTTGTCTTAGCCCAGGAGAGTCGTCCACTTGCGGCATAAGCTCCGCACATTTTCATTGGATTGTTGGCAAGTAAAATAGTGAAAGCGATTTTGTGTATCGATTTCTGTTGCCAATATTCAATGTCACTTTTTTTGTTGCCGCCACTGTACATCCTGTTCATGAGGGATTAGCTCCCTTTATCCCAAATCTCTTTTTCCATTCTACTTTTATGATTTTTACACCTATGATCTTCCATGTGTTTCATACCCGCTAATTTTGACACAAAAGTGGTAGTTTTTCTTTGCTTTTTTTGCGTTCGTCCAAAAATGCCTTAAAGACAAAACCTGGCCAAAGCTGGGGTAGTTCTTATTTTTTACCGTAGCTAATTGATAGATCTTCTCCACACAGGTTTATTCTATTCATGGCCTTTTTCTCTTCTAGTGAGCTCTGTGCAGATGGCTGGTGGCAAAGATGAATCCTGCGTAAAATGTGGCGAAAGAAACCAGGAAAAGGTAAGAAAATTATCGATGTATTTCGACATTACTACTTTAAATATCCCAAATAACTTACTTCATCCTCATTTCAAATTAATTTGCAAAAAACATCGCTTTGGTGGTATATTTAGAAAATACCTCGACTTATCTTTGCCGTCTTTCATTCCTCAATTGATTCATCCATCTACCCAAAAGGTTCTACATCTCGGGATTTCAGTTCGCTCTCGACTCGTCTTTCTATTTGTATCCACATTTACACTTAGTCCATTTAATTCAATTAATTCTCGAGTCCATCTAGCAACTAGCTCTAGAGGCATACAACTCGCGAAGGAATTTGTTCAATGGCATGCCGGAAGTTGTTGGACGAAAGTGAAAGGAATTCTGCTTCAAGGAGCTTTAGTATGATGCGTTTGTATTGATTCGAAATGACTTATCTCAAAACTCAAGCGAGCAGAAATCTCACTTAGAGTCGTGACTGTAATTGTACAAATGGATGAGAGGACTTCATTAGAGGAGAACTAAAAGTGGAATCTAGTGTTTGCCTTATCCCCCAATCTCTTCCTGCTCATTTGAAGTAAAACTAAAGGGAAAATATTTGGTCGGGTTTTCTACCGATTTCATCGTGATACGAAAAAATTGTAGTGATTGGATGTAAAGTCGATTTTCTTTTATATTTCAGTGTGACTGGGAGAAAGTTAAGGGTTTGGTCGTTTAAGTAACGGCCTAAAGCACTAAAATTGGAATGAAATTTTGAACGCTGGTAACACACTAAAATATTTGTAGCATTTCTGAAATATTTTTTTAACCTAATTAATGAGCTTGTGTGTTAGCAATCTGTAGCTATTAGTAAATAGAGATTAAAGAATGCAAACGGGAGCGTAATCGACGCTATGAAATTATATAGTTTATCAATTGTGATGAAAACCATAATTTAAACAATTTATCCTCATTTTGAAGAATGTAGCCTAAGGAGATAAAAGACGAACCATGACAAGAAACCAGAACCAAAAACGAAGCAAAAACCTAAGAGGTTTTAGATGTAGTGGAGGAATTGAATGAAAAATTGAATATCTTCGTACTGTAGAAAGAACAAGAATGTATTTAAAATCTCCAATGTAATTATAAGGCCATTCCATAAGTATAGTGGTATTTCACGTTTATCTTTATTCATCATCATCATCACTCTCATCCTTATCACTAAATATATAATATAAGAAAGGTATTTTTTTGAGTATTTGAATAATAATTTCATCTTAGCTTGGTTATGACTTATGTTTTTTTATCAAAGTTATTTCTAATAATTCTTTTATAATATCAATTATAAATGGTGAAGTTCAGAAATAAATACATCGGCCGTATGCTAAAACAAACGTGAAATGCACATTTGAGCAAAAAACCTATTTTTATTTTATATTTTTTACATTTTAGCCGTTTGCATATAATAAGTTTATAAATAATTGTGAAGCTCCACTAAATCTGATAAAAGTGCATTTCACATTTTTCTTAGCATACGGCCGTTACTAAGTATCGAGATTTTGTGAATTTTTAAAACCCAAAGAATTACAAATGGTGAAGTTCCAAAAATTTATTTTATATATCTTCTCTAACTATATTTTAGCAACGTGATATTTTGAAAGGGGGAAAATTTAGTTTAGAGTTCCTTTTTAAAATTATTATAATTGGCGAAGTTCAGAAAATTTCTAAAAATTTAACTATGGCTGTTTTTTTTTAGATTTTAAATTTTAACCTTAGTAGCGAATCGCAAGCTCTCCCCATAGGGAAGAGTAGCAAAGCCATTGCTTGGTGTCATATATAGAAATAAAACAACTCTCAAGTTATTTATATTAAATATGCATAGACTGCCCCTAAGGGACTGTTTACACTTTATAGCATCACAAATTTTAGCATTTAAAAAAATAATATTTTTATAGCAATTGCTAATGAAAGGTAGATTAGTGATCTCAATTATTAAAATATTTTATCGAGTTGATTGTATATAAGTTTACTTAACTAAGCAAAGTGATACAATCGTCACTTAAAACGTGAAATGATTCACCGAGTGAGATTGTACACTCAAACAGTAGGTTTTCCTCATCTTCTAATATTTCTTATTTACTTTCTTCATGGCTGCCTTTGCCTCTTTTCAGTACCATTTTGGTATTTTGTGTGTAATCAATTTAGCAGTTGTTTTTGCACCCTGGGGGAAGGCTCTGGTCGCTCTCAGAATAATAATAATATTATGAAAATGATAAGAAATGGTTTCGTAATTTCTTCTTATTCTTCATTTATTTCCAAATTGCTTTTGGGACAATAAACTTCTGTTCTCGAGGCGTTTGCCCTGCCAGTACATTCAAGGCCTCTATATTTTTTGACAAGCCTATTTAATAATTTGTTTCCTTCATTTAATTAGCTTCTTTCGCTATTTAGAGATTCATATTTCAACGCCAATATTTATCTTATTTCCTGATCCTGAATAAAAAAGATTTAGTTGACAGGTGAGTAATCTCCACATCCTTAGAGGAAAGGAACATTATGGCTTCTGTTAAAGTTTGTATTTAGGGAACCATTAACAGTAAATCAGTTGTTTAGCGTTTCGTTTAGAGTTCTCAAATATATGACTGCGTGGTATAATATTTATTATTCACTGGAGCATATTATAATTGTACATATTATAAAGCTAATATTATTGATATAAACGTACACGTTATTTACATACCATCGATCTTGACAGATATTAATTAATTTCGCTAAATCCGAAATTAATACAATTTTTACGGCATTTGCTTATATGATTCAATTGAGAAAGTTTCTCATGAAGAATCGGGTGATAATTTAATTTAAAATTTTATTTTATTTTTTCAAACTTCATAAATAAGGAATTAAAGACAGGGTGCCAATTGTAAAGTTAGCGTTGGTTATGTAATGAGTAAACAGTCCCAAAATATAAACTCCTTCTGCGCAAGAAGGTTTCAATACCTTTATTTCATCGTTCTTCTCTGTTTCAATGCCATGGGCAAATACTTAAAATTTCTATATTTTAAAATTCACATTTTTTTCATTAAAGTAAACACGAAAAGAGTCATCAAGTGTGTCACTAGGCCAAATAATTGTGTGAAGTATTTGGATATTCGTAGAAAAAATGTACTAGGAATGGAAATTTTTGAGTGTTGGCTAAATATTTTTTGGATGGCTCTATTGGGTCTTGGACAAGTGCAGAGAGTTAGTTATTTTAAAGAACCTGGCCAATGCAATAGCTTGTATCATCTAAAGGAACAACTAGGAAACTAATACAGATTCATTACCATCATTATTTCAGATATTTGCCCACCACTGTTGAGAAGTTTCGGGCCATATGCTGCCATGCTGGACAAGTGCAGGTTGGTAGCTATAGTCCATCAGTGAAATAAGTCGCCACTGGATTTTTCCCTGGGCCTGGATTTGATTCTTGGACTTACTGGTTTAAAGTTTAGCGCACTAATCCAGACGCTACTGAGCCCAAGGATAAAGAGTATGAGAAGTAATCTTAATTTTTCCTAGGTAAATGTGTCTCTCACCTTCCACATAAAATGGGCGAAGCTTTTGGTAATAACGTTATATGTACTCAGGATGCTGTTATTTGCGCCAAATCCTGTCTTGGAATTTCATGACTTTGAATTCATTTTCACTGTGGTAAACTGGAAGTTAGCAGTTACTTACACATTTTATTGCGTACATACGAGTATATAAGATAAATTGAGGAATGTTATGATAAAGTTTCAAGTTTGCCTAAGTGGATATAATATCGCAGTTTGCTGATTTTTAAATCCCGATTATTATTACCATTAGTTCAATTAGCTCCTTTGATTGAAATTTGAGAAGTATTTAATATTTCAAACTTCATTTAGCTAAAACTCCCAATTGGGACTTCGGTAATTTATTTTTTCTATTATATAACACAAAATTCGCCACTTAATTAATCCAAAAGAAAAACAAAATGGGATTCCAAGCACTTTCACGATTATTGATCAAAGGCTCATTCAAGAAATGAACAGGTTGAAAGAGTTATGAGTATGTCAAATAAAAGCGAAAGTTCTAGCAATCCAATTTTTTTGTTCTTCTATATATTCTTGAGCTTAGATATCCCGCAACCTAACCTAACTAGGGTTGGTGAACCCAACCCTAAGAGAGCTAAGCCATCTGAGGGCGAATGTTCCTTTGGTATAAGGTTAGTGCCCATTTCCTTTACGAGTATTCACCCATACATCTCTAATAAAGGCGATTTTTTCACATACTCGCCGATTGTCGTTGTTTTTATTGCATAGCTCCCCAGATTTCAAAGTGACATTTGCTCTCTCCAACCCCCGCTTGGGAGATTAGTTGGCGATTTAAAACCCTTATATCCTCCTTAAAAGCGCACCTGTAAACATACAAACGGGTGCACATATGAGCATAACACCTATATGTATATACATGTACGATTAGGAATACTTAAATTTGTATAAAAATAGATTATATGCTATGGTATTAGGGTTGTGGTGAGTGTTTGCAACGATGTATCTACATAGGGGTTTGTAGTTATTTTCTTTGTATGTAAGTCCATGAGCGTCACCTCATGGTGGATTGGATTCCTTCTCTGTTAATAAATTTCTTGGTTTCTATCTGAGATCCAAATAGAAGTTGATTACTCGAATTTATTGAAGTCATTTAGGAAGCAGCGTCTCCACAATCAATTCCAGGCCCTAAATTGGTGAAGAACCAATTAAAGTGAGAAGCGTTTCCGTGAGATTTTCGAGAATTCCAAAACAATAAAGCTGTCGAAAGATGAACATTTTCCACCCAACTTTACTCTCCCCAAATTCCAATGAATTGACCACTATTTAAATGGTAAAATTAATCGTGTCAGGATTTTTATTTATTAATGGTTAAATAAAGAATTAAAAAAATGACAGTAATTTACTCTCGCGAGAGTTGTAGGGATTCTGAAAAAAAGCAGAAATAATGGTAGAGATGCAAAAGTTGATGCAATTAATGATAAATAAATGGTTAAGCTATAAAATTGCATCTGAAACCATTAGAATATATAATATAATTATCAAAATTTAACATTAAAATATCAAAGAATTCGAAAATTACAAATGCTGCCATAAAATAGTCGTCTACTTATTCCAAGATTTAAAAAATATTTATCTGATTATTAAAAAAACACAAAATATTCGTCAATGTATTTAACGATTGTGAATCATTGGTTCGGGTATTGAATTTTTTAAAAAAATATTCGTCCGGTTATTAAAAGACTAAAATATTTTTAGTAAGGATGTATTAATAAAAATAATGAAAATCAATTCGTCAAAGATGTCCCTCTCAAGCCCAAATTAAAATTAAAGATAAATATATATCAAGATTTGAATCACCGAGAAGGAAAAAGAATAAACCATTCCGAGCTCCCTCTTTTTTATTATAAAGGTAAGGACAAGCAAACATTTTACCTTTTTGTACAAATAGTGAATTTATTTCATATCCAATTCCTTTTATGGATTTTATGCCATGTTATTACTCTTTCTGTCTGACGCGCTCTTCTATTCATCTAATGAGTTTTACTTCACTCATTTTTTCATTTTCATTTGGCGGGAACCTCTTTCCTCTCAATCGTTCTTTTTCTATTTTACGCTACCTAATTTATTTTCTTGTCTTGCAATTTATTTCACTATAAAGCTAATAATTTCATATTTTTTATTAAAGACATTAAAAAATGAGTTAACGTTCGAATTCCCCTCCCCATGTAAAAGATAACTCGAGCGTCGTGACTATTTGCATTTTTCCATATTGCAACCATTGCAAAGAACTGAATAATTCTTGCACCCAAATTCCCACTGTCTTAAACGGACGCCGAACGACACTAAAGGAAACGATAGGTTACCAACAGCTCGGACATAAACAAAATAATCAGGAAATTTCTCTAGACCTGGTTTACAGACAACAGCGGCATAAACAGGCATATATATATTTCAGAGAGTTACAAAAGTCTTAAATTATGTAATTTTCTAACTCTATTATTCTATCTAGCTCTTTTGTATTTTTGTATCCCTATTGGCTTATATCGATATCCAGAAGAGGAAGCCTAGCATCTTTCTCCGTGTCCATGGTATATTTTATGCTCGTGAGAGCGAATATGAATAGTTAAGAAATTCTTCTGCATATATGTGATTACATTAGAAGAAATGTAGCATCCAGAAAGGGTCTGTATTAAATGAGTCTAAATACAGTTAGGCAAATTTGAAGCCATATTTGCTCCTTATAACTCAAAAAGATATTTGCAAAAGTAAAGGCACATGGAAGTCTCATCTTCACACTCTTCTTTTGTACATCAAATTTTTTATTAGAATCAAATATGAATTCAGGACAGAAAAATATAAAAGTGACTTAAAAAAGTGTGTAGTAATTCTTAACCAGCTGTTACGTGAATTTAAAAAGGAGTTTATACGAATAACAGTCATATCTTTAAGTCAATAACTTCTCTACCTCATAACATATTATCTTATTCCAGTTTCACAAACAGACTAAAAATTTACTATTCAAAAAAGTAAATAAAAAATAATAGTTAAAAGAAGTTAGATAAACTAGAATTAACGTTCAAATTTCAATGGAAAGAGAAATGGCCAGAGTAAAATAGTTGTTGGAAAGTTGAGTAGCATCTTCTGAAGCGTCATGGCTTTTTGCATTAGACGCAAAATAGTTTATCAATGAATCTATTTGGTTTTCCTATTAATGTAAGTAGTGATTGATACACTCGGAAACAAAAGAAGAGATGAAACGAAGTAGTAGAAAGTATTTTTTTGACTTAAAAATCAACTTAACAACCATAGTAAACACGAATGAAGTTGAACTAATCAAGAAGATTCCTTAATAAGACATCCATGTGGAAAAAGCACAAGAAGGTAAAAATCGAACTATTTATAAAAAGGTAGAAAGAAAGCTTGGGAGGACACGAGGAAATATATGAAAATAAATTAAATCACATATCTCTCATGTTCTTCGGTAAGAAATATAGAGAAATAAGAGGCAAATTTACAATATTACAGAAACTATATAGAGAAGAGAAGGAAGGTTTAAGTGGATCATCATTACTTAGAAAATAAATAAACAGGAAGTAGGAAATAGTTTAGGAAGAATTGTGAGAAAGGAGGATAACTATTGGCAGCAACCCAGCAGTAGCAAGAGAGAAACAGATAGTTTAAAGTTGGTACCTGGCATTTTTACACTCAAGCTGTCTCATCTGAACTGAAACCTGGATAGTGGATGCAGAAAACAAACAGGAACTGAATATAACTCAAGGAAATAAGGAACGATACATGCAAAACACGAAACAAAGAAAATGGGAGTCAGATTCTGTATTTCCTCTTTGTTTACAAGACCTCTTCAAGAAAGACTTTCTCCAAGCCTTAAGTAGGAGGTACAAAATCTGAGAAAATCTTGTTTTGAGTCATAATGGATATAGTTCTACTTGAAGCTTATATAAACAATCCTGTTTGATGTTGAAATGGGCCAAAAATATTAATAAATACATACAATAAAATGTTCTGGAAATGTTACAATTAATTGCATGTTCACTGTATTTTCGGTGAAAGAAGGCAAATAAGGACCAATAGCTTGAAATCGGATTTCTTTTTTCATAGTGGGGTAGTTTTCATAATTATGACTCATATGCCACATTGTTATCTCTTAATCAACATGAGAGGATTCGTGTTAGGGATAACCAAGACCGAACGTTAAGGAAAGAAGAGTAAAGGGTTAGAAATGAAAAGAAGGATGAACCGCAAGAAACAAAAAATCAGGCTAATTTTTCTTCGGAAATGTTATTTCCTACTTCGCAAAAATTCAGTACAGAGGTGGGATTCGAACCGTGCACACTGAGGCAGCGAGAAACCGCTTTGATCGAATCCCCCCCTGTGCGGAATTTTTGAGAATTAGGAAATAATATTTCCGAAGAAAAATTAGCATGTTTTTCTGTTTCTTGCCGTTTGCTGGATTCATTTCATCATTCTTTCGCATTCATGAAAGATTTATTATATATATATATATATATATATATATATATATATATATACTAAAAGAGATACCTGTCGTTGGCCGGGTAAAATGTGTGATTAGTAATAAATTAAAACAGATGCTTATCCCAGGCAACGCGGGATAAAAAGTCCTGTCGCAAATAAACACAGATATTCATTGTTGGAAATTCTTATATTGCGAGACAAAAATATCTTTACTTGATCATTATTGAAATTGTTTAGGTTGAAGGCCGATTCAAGAGAGGTGCACACTCTCCTTATCATATAATATATTTTAAATACGTAAAGGTTTCACCACGTGCGCTCGACAGTTACCCACACCTGTGACTGACCGTTAATTATAAGCCACAGAAACAGATGTAATCTATAAGAACGCTATTTTCTAAAAAAAATTGCTTTAGATGTTCTTTTGTAGGTGGAGAGGTGGAGAGGGGGAGTGATTGGGTAAGAGAGGGAAGAGGTGGAAATCGAAGAGAGGATACACAGAGGGGAGGGGGGAACAGGGGGAAGAAAGGGGGAGATACTCTTTTCTCTTGATTTGGAGGTCGATTTGTATATGTGAGAGGGGGAGAAAGAGGAGGATGTGATGGGGTGAAGGGGCGACAGGGGAGCAGGAGACAGGAGGGAAGAGGGGGATGGAGAGAAGGAGAGGTGATTGAGAAAAGGAGGGAGGGGGGGTGAGAAGGAGACAGAGAAAGGGGAGGAGAGAAAAAGAGAGGGTGGACTAGAAGGGGGAGAGAGGAGGAAGGGGGAAAAGGATAGAAAACGAGATTTTCTGAAACCTCAAAATGGACAGACACACACAAACACACAGACATATTTCATTATTATATTTATATATATATGAAATGAATAACTCACAAAGTAGCACGAGAGGTTCGCAATGAATGCAATTTCCCGCAGGAAAAATGAAAAATGCTTCCAAGTTCCTTTGGACTTTATTTAGTTCATTCTCAAGGATAACTACCTTGAGAATGAACTGAATAATTTTCTAAACTACTTGGAAGCACCCTTTCATTTTTCCTGCGGGACATTGCATTCATATATATATATATATATATATTTATATATACAAGCACTGTTGAAGTTCACAACAGTGGCAGCGTTATTGATTTTAACTTGTATTTCGACCGTGGTCGGTCATCTTCATTGATTGAACAGAAATAGAATGATGATGGTGTAATCAATTTTAGAAGATGGTTGGATAGTGATAGATAATAATGGGTCCAAATTTTAAAGCAAGAGGGGTATTTTTCCCTAGTAGGGTGGGCATCGCTTTATGTTTTTCTTTAGATTATAACCTTTTGTCTCATTATTGAGTAAGTGGTGCTTTCCTATGTTTGTGTCTCTTTATGTGTTGTTAGCGTGTTCTTCTTATTTTTTGTGTTCCAATTTTTGTGTACTTATTTTTTGGTTAAATTCTTTAAGCATTCAAATCTTTACTAGCTTTTGGCTTAGTAATTTACTTCATGTTGTTTTAGTGTATTGTTATTTATTTTCTTTGCGTTGGTTTCTGGTTGTACTGAGTTAGTTTTTAGTGTTTCTGTTACGTGTAGTCTTGCAGGTATGTTTAGTCTGCCACCTTTTCCTGCAGTTCTGGAATGATAACATTAGTCAGGGTGTGGACCATACTTTTCATCCCAGTTTTTCGATGAAGATATTGACAGGATCTAGTCTCTTCCTCCTATGAAGATCCCTTTGCCGATGGCAGTTACGCCTTCTGGCTTTGTTGATTATTAGGGATGCGGTTTCTGGACAAGTTGGAGTTTTCTCTTTGAGGTCTTGCTGACCGCTTGAGTCAATACTGCGCGGTAGATAAGCTTAGCTCGGACGTACATCAGGCATATATTCCTAATGTTGGTCGAGCTAAGATCTCTAAACATGAATAGCTTGTAGATTTCTCTCTTTGCCAGGTTACGCCTCTCTGTGTAGTGTCTCGAGTATCCGTGCTCGGAGATCTTTAAGCCTAGAACAGTGCCTTCGGCAGAGTAGCCGTATCTGCCCCCCTTCAATGATGATTGGCCACATCGACTTATGGCAGAGTTGGACGATTTTTAACTCGTCCCTATTTGTTCTGATCTTCCATCGTCTATCGCAATGGTTGATGTTGTTGATTTCCGTTATTGTGCTCCTTGCCTGTGCTCCTTGCCTGTGCTCTTGCTTTCCTCTCTGCGGATGGGATGATCTGAATGATGAGATCTGCGAATTGCAGATACATCGTGTCCCTGTGCAGCAGAGTTAAGAGGTCGATGGTAAACACCAAGTAAAGCAATGGACTCAGGCAGCTTTCCTGGGAAACGCCCACCTTGAGTTCAAAATTAGGTCCTTGGTATCCTTCATTCATGAGACATGCCCTTCTGTCCATGACAATGTCACTAATGATCCTTTCTAGGATTGAGTCTAGATGGAGGTTCAGGATCTTGTATTGAACTCCTTCCAGCCAGACTTTATCAAAGGCCTTTTGCACGACCCTCATCATAATGTCTACATAGCACTCATTCGTTTGACAATAAGCTACTTTCTCTGTTAGGAGCGCGAGGGCTGTTTAGGTGCTATTTTTTTAACGGAACCCGTGTTGTTGGGAGCTATGCGCTCCTAACTCGCTGAGTTAAGCTTTTGGTGTTCATTGTCTCTTCAAAGGTGATTAAGCACCCATGGTTAACCATCTCCCTTTCCTGAGGTACTTATGGGTGTGCTAGGTTCTATGTATCACTGTACTAAGATCATTGAACAGTTGGTCGTCGGAGGGAGACAGCTGTTCTTCCTGTCTCCCCCCGACGAGCGAACTCCATGAGACTAACATTATGTACGAGTATTCGTGTAAAATCGGTGACTGCGAACACCGCAATTCCAAGTACATCGACGTGACATCCACAACCATGTCGAGGCGACTAACGGCTCACCTACAGGATGAGGAAATTAGAAAACATGCTCACTCTCATGCAACTACCTTAACCCACAGAAGATTGCGAATGGTGGAAGCCGTCATTATCCATATGAAGAAACCGGCAATTAATGTAAAACACCAGCCCGAAACTATACTTCAGACAACTCGGTGTCTCCGCATCAATCGCCGCTAATACAAAATCGCAATTCCCTTTACCTATTGAACATTATCGGAACTAAAAATTTTCCTTAAATATGTTTGGTCATTTTACAGCCCTTAGGTCTGAAAATGTCAATTATTCTGTAGCGCCTATGATTTAAACTTTAGTTTGTCATTAAAAAAAAATTCCTTAACTGTGGTTGGACAATTTGTATCTCTTATGGTAAAATAGAAAAACAAGTAGTGCCTATGTTTGGAACGTTAGTTTGTCTTTAAAACTTTCCTAAACTGTGATTGCTCAATTTTGTATCCCTCATGTTTAGGAAGAAAAGAATACATAGTGTAGCATCCTGTAAGTCATTCCATTTTTGTTCATTCCCTGAAGATAACTGACCACGGTCGAAAGACGTCTCGGAATAAAATATGTCTTTTGCGAATGTTTTTTTCTTTCTAAGAAAAATAAAGAGAATACAAGTTAAAATCAATAACGCTGCCGCTGCTGTAGACTTCAACAGTGCATGTATACAACATACGACATGGCCTCGTACATATATATATATATATATATATATATATATATATATATATATATATATATATCCAGCAAACCACAAGAAACAGAAAAACAGGATAATTTTTCTTCGGAAATGTTATTTCTTAATACGCAAAAATTCTATACAGGTGTGAATTCGAACTGTGCACAATCAGGCAACGAGCAACCGCTTTGAACTTAATTAAACCGTCCCTTAGGCCACTCGGCTACGCGGAAGACAAAAAATCTTCCAAATAAACAACCTTTAAGGTACGCTACTCAAGGTTGATCGGGAGGACTAAGAAAGAGAGAGAAATAAAGAGGGGGATTCAAAGGGCAAAGGAGAGTTGAGGTAAACACGAGGCGAACATAAAATGTATATATCTTTCATGAACGCAAAAGAATGATAAAATTAATCCAGCAAACCGCAAGAAACAGAAAAACAGGATAATTTTTCTTTAGAAATTTTATTTCCTAATTAGTAGAAATTCCGTACATGTGTGGGATTAGAACGTTGCACACGGATGCAACGAGCAACCACTTTGATCTAAATTCAACCGTCCATATTAATATATATTGGTTAGGCGTTATTAATCCTCTTGTCAACCTTTAGTCTATTGAATTTACCTGATTTAATGATCTTAGTTTGCATTTATATCCGCTTATCCTAAGGTTTTCATTTCATATAAATTCATTTTGTTGATTGGTCTTTTGCTTTTTTGTGGGCGTTTCCTCTCCTCTCTATCATCCTTATAATTATAAGAATCTTCAATACTTTTGTTATTACCTGATTAAGAACTCGAAATAAGGTTCCAAAGGAATTGGAATTCTCGTATTAATTTTCCTTGTGGGCTTTGTTGCATTTAATGCTTACTCACGTATATATATATATATATATATATATATATATATATATATATATATATATATATATATATATATATATATTAAAGACAATCACATCTCGTTTCACGGACAGTAACACAAATTAACGGAACTGAATTTTTTCTATTTTGAAGGTATTACTTGTGCATTTTAGTTGTCCCCTTGTAATGTTGCTCTCAAGTGTGGTGATATGCCATATTCGTTATTTGCTTGTTGTGAAGTGAAAAATATGTTTAAATTATTTTGTCCTGCCATTATGTGTGCAGGCATATATAAGTATGAAATTTCTTGTTAAATTGTAATGCATTTTATCTTATTAAATAACTCGTAATAACAGGTAATTAGTCCTGTTTTCATTTACTTTTTTTCCAATAACCGATTTTAGTAGTTTAAACTTAAAATTAAAATAGGAAATCTATAGCACAAAAAGTTACTGAATGGCTATTCACTGCAAATTCTAACATATCTTATGTTTTGTAGGAAAACATTTGAACATATGTAATAAGAATCTTTTTGTATTTCAGATACCCTTAATATGGAGTCATTTAAATATTTAAATGAAAAGAAACATTCTAAGATTAGAGCAAGAAACTCTATCTCGATGGAAGAAAAAACTTAGATTATAATGCGCCTTCAAGAAGGAAAATCGACTGCAGCCGTTGCAAGATCGACTCTTGCAAACATATAAAAACATAAGCAAACCATAATAGATTTAGTTAAACAAAGCTCTGTTCAAATTAAAGCTAAATTGTTAATTTATATGCGAAATGATATTGTTGTTAAAATGGAAAGTCTTTTATTAGAATGGTTAAAGGAACAAAATCTCTTATGCCTCCCGATTAGCAGTACTATTCTGCGAGAAAAGGCTTCATCAATTTTTCAGGAATTGTTTTGAGTGCCCAAGTTTTTCTGCTAGTCGAAATAAGAAATCTTTAGCCAATCAGGGTTCGTTTCCTCGCTTCAAAATTAGGACCAATCTGCACAACAACAAGTTAAAATGTGAACTGAAAGTTCTGATCATGTTGCAGCACAAGCTTTCGTAGAGAAATTATTGCTTTTAATCAACGACAAAGAATTCATACCAGAAAAATCTTCAATGTGAATGAAACCGGGCTGTTCTAGAAAACAGTCCCAAGCAGAACATATATCAGCAGTAGTGAAAGAACTTTCCCAGGACACAAGACTATAAAGGATAGATTAACTTTGTTGTTAGGCGCAAATGCGTCTGGAGACCGTAAACTAAATCCTATGCTTCTCTATCGTTCAGAGAATCTCAGTCTTGAAAGGAATCGTTAAATCATCGCTGCCAGTAGAATGGAAATCTAACAAGAAAGCTTGGGTCGCCAAAATGTTATTGAAGAATGGTTCTTGAATCCTTTTGTAGCGGAAGCCAAGCAATTTTGCGTAGAGAATAAAATTCCATTTAAGGTGATGCTCTTGATAGATAATGTTCCGAGGTACCCAGTAGCCTTAGATGCTATTCACCCAGACGTAAAAGTTGTATTTTTACCGGCCAATACAACGGCATTGTTGCAGCCATGGTTAAGGGAGCAATAAAAATCCTTTAAAGCGCACTATTTAAGCTGCACACTAACACGAGCAGTCCAAATCATACAAGGTTAAAATAAAACGCTAACCGATATTTTGAAAAGATATAGCCTTCATAGTGCCATAAAAATATTGTAGATTGTTGGGCAGGGTTGAAATCATCAAATATGAAAGGCATTTTTAGGAATTTGTGCCCTCAGTTTTTTTCAGAGACTAACTTTAGGCGATGACCATATCTCTGCTAGCAGTAAGGTTTCAATTGACTGTGGAAAAAGATTGAAAATAGAATTAACTCCTGATAACTTGAGTCACTGAACTGAGGATCAACAAGAGGAACTTCCAATAGAACAAATCGAAGAATCAGACAAAAAATTCGGATTCCAATTGCACCGATATCGACATTAAGGCTAAGATATTTGATGT
Organism: Ceratothoa steindachneri; assembly: GCA_963969495.1. NCBI lineage: Eukaryota > Metazoa > Arthropoda > Malacostraca > Isopoda > Cymothoidae > Ceratothoa > Ceratothoa steindachneri. The sequence goes on from OZ018318.1 coordinate 37,756,167, forward strand.
GTCAGCACTTAAAGAAGATTTAAATCTCATTGAAACTGGTTTGGACAACTCGAAAGACAAGAGCCAAATTCAAAGAGGTTATCGAAGCAAATCGCGCGGTGCAAGATGATCTTAGCTGTTAACAAGTTACTCGTATATATAATGAGAAACTAAATCATTATTTTCTCTATTCTTTAAGCAATTAGACTCATCCAACTCAACATACAACAGAGGATCCGTCTATTGCAGCGTGTAATTCATTATCGGTTGAAATGATAATATTTAGTTAATTAAAAGAAATAGGGCATGTACTTTTTTGTATTACTTCCTATAGGTATTAGTTATCGTTCGGTAAGGTATTTGTTACCTACGAGTATATACATTAAATTTTCGGAAGTATTATTGTTTCTTATAGTCTTTCTCTTAATCACGGCATCGTTTTCTATGAAGCAGTGTAGGTTAACGCCTCGCTTTAAGATCATTGTAACACAGCGTCTGTACGTTAAAGCGGGGACTATATATATATATATATATATATATATATATATATATATATATATATATATATATATATGGAACAGTGCTACAACGAATGTCAAACGAATATTCCAAGTGTTATCTTTGGCATCGCTCTTAGCTTCAACACCAAAAGTGTGCAAAGCTCTTGATCCCCCTTCATTTATTATATTTTGCTTCCAAAAAGACAAATTTTCTTGGATTCTTCTAAATTAGTCTTAGGCAATAGATTTCCAGGTTTTTGGAAGGTCTTTCAAATTATTTCTTTAGGGATTTTCTTTTTACACTGATTTTCAGTCCATTCTTTGTACCTGACAATTTTTAGAGGAATCTATTTTGTTTGTTAGTGCACTTAAGACTAGTATATTAATTATTCAAACGCACAAAAGCGACATAAGACGAGAGATGCATCAGCCTTGTTTTGAACCAAAAATAAAACATAGCAAAGGAGCAGTTTTAAATTGTATATACTGTATAGGCAGATTGTTACTAGCAGCCTGTCGCAAGAACACATTCTGATTTGTTCCCATCTGTACAGGTGTTAAATCTAAGAACAATACAAAATATAACACTGTTTTACAGTCACATAATGGTATTTATTCCCAGTAAGCTGAATCGTAAAGAGTTATTAGCTGAAAACTTGGCATATCTCGGCATCGTGTTCAATGTGTTCTTAAGAAATTTGAGGAAACATGAAAAATGGAATCAAAGAAAGAAGTGGCAGTTACTGTTAACTATCTACAGCATATGGACAGTAGGTGAAATTCGTGGCCTTAAGAAATAGGGAAAAGTACATTAAAGAGCTGACGCAAGATCTGTGAGAAGGATCTGTCCATTCAGTTGATCCATATACTGTTCGCCGAAGCGTCAGCAGAAATTTTATGAATGAAAACTTGGCTCGCTAGAAGCTTTTCTTAAGGAATAAAAACAAGAAGATAAACCTTAGGTAAGCCAGGTTACACAGGTAACTGAATGAATACCATTGGTAGCAGGTCATAATGAGTGATGAATTAAAATTTGAAGTTTGGGGTTCGAATCGTCGTTAATATCTACTAATAAAGATAGGAGAAAAGTAAAAGAATGGATGTGTACAGCCATCTGTAATAGACGGTGGCTGCTCTGTTATGGTTTTAGGGCTTTATTTCTTCCAGTGGTGCTGTCTATCCTGTCAGAATTGATGGAATTACGATGATATAAAAGACCATCAGATTTTGATTCACCATGATAGACCATGTGGAACGCGTCTGATTAGCAACAGCACAATTTTCAGCATGTCGACTATTTTAAACACACTACCAATGCTTTTAAAGCATACTTCGATAGAAAAACACACAATGGAACCCAACTAGGAGCTAAAACTTATTGAAGAATTGTGGGATCATACTTTTGTCTTAGTTTACCAGAGAATTTACGTTCTTTTTATTGCATAATGTAAAGAAATCGTTACTTTTCACAGCTGATGATTAAACTTCTAACGCACTTCGCAAACAACAATTAAATGACTGAAGGAAGGAGACTTACTTTATTTCTTCGACCAAAATGTCTGGACTTAGGTAAGTTATTGTCTATACATTGCTGAATATGGAACTTCTTATAGTGAGTTATGGTAAAATTGACATATAAAGACTTGATTTAATGTTTGTCAGAAAGAGATCTAGAGAGAGAAAAAAAAAACGAGTCACACAGATGAAGAGAAAAAGTAGTATCTCACGGACGAAGAACATTCCATCGGAACCTTTCGGTAAACTTCCGGAGCGATATCGAAGTCAGACTAGAGCTGGGACACCATTTAGTGATTTTGAGCTAAAACGATCGACGCCGTGTCTTTGGTACAGAGACCTAATCGCTTCCGGCAGAGTCGCATATATTCCTTAGCCCGGGAAGGATCAGAATAAGTATTCTCTGGGTATTTGGGACGCAAGCTGTATACACGACGCTTTCACACAAGCAAGATTCAGGAGGTACTCACGCAGTACCTTGAGAGGTCATTGGAATCAGACAAGGACGCCGTGCACTTTTCCATCAATACCTCGGCACCCTAAGGGCTCGAAGACAGGATCTATTATTCGAAACGACGGAGGTCAAGGACGAAGGACTCAGTTAAGAATAACGCGCTTAGCTACGTTTCCCTGAAAAGAATACTACCCCGAATGTAATTGCAGAAAATCGTCTGCAATTACATTTTCTTTTTCATCGTCGAAGAGGCGTGACACTGTCCGACCGCAAGCGTTACTTCATATTCTCCTCTCGATCCCTCTTGGGTAATTATTGTGCCTTGTACGGCTCAGACAATATCATTTTTTCTAAATTCAATTCAATTTCCAATTGCCTAACGATTACTGTAATTGTTCAAGTGTATCATTCTTGCTAATCTCATTATTTGTTTGTATAGTATTAAAGATTATTTTCTTTTACGTGTTTGTATCCTATAACCACTCAAAGCCTATTGAAATAGTATCAAAGTCGTGCAATATTAAAAGTTATACAGGTCATTAATTCGCACGCACTTAAGAGGGAGACATTCACTATATTTGTGTGTCGCCTTCTTTCCCCCACGTCTAGGGAGGGCAGCAAAGGTCAGGGAGGACTATCTTATCCTACGTCAGTGTGAAATAATTGATTTGAGGAGAATCACATTCTTTCACTTTTATTATTTGTTAAAATATGATGCCCATTTAAAAGGGCTCTATGAAGGTCAGTCAGGGCATTGCAGCCTATGGGGAAGACTTGAATCAAAATTCTTATTCACTCTTAATTCTTATGTTACTTTATCTTGATTATATCTGATATATTCTTATCTACACGCGTCACTATTTATATGAATATATGTATATTTATAATCTTAAAAAAATGTTTGTTACTAATGCATATAAGAAATGGATGTTTTCTCAAAATTACAATGTATTGTCGGGTAAAACGCCTGATCCTTTTTCTTGCATTTCTTTATATGGAAATGTGTTTTCTTTTTCAGATGTCTGGGAGATGTTGAAGAAACAGTCAACTACGTTTTAATTACCTAACGAAGTAAATGGCAGTGGCATCAAACATACTTTGGAATCTTTAGAAGATGTGGAAGTGAGGATATAGCTGTTGTGGAGCAAGGAAATTTCCGATTGCTAGGACCAATACTTCTGGCACAAATTCCCCAATTTTTTTTTAGTTTTTTATCTCCACATGCCTGATTGTATTACCACATTGAACAGTAGATCACATACTCAATTTCATCAAAATCGAATAATATTTACTTGTCGCTATATGGATCCTAAATTATTAGTCTGCTGGTAAATTAACAGTCTTTGCAAATACTAGTTTATTTGAAACAGATCTTGGTGTTGAAAGACAATTTTTAAAAATATTTATATTAAAGTGAAAAGAAAATAGTTAAATGTCAAATGATTTCTTTTTGACACAAATTATAACTAAAATTGCTGATTAAACATTGATCTTTTTGGGCATCAGGGAAAGTTTTGTAATGTTTTGACACAAGTTTGAGAATCCACTGTTTCTGTGCTTTATCTTTTGTTAGAGATACATTATACGATTTGATAAGTGCAATACCTCTTTCTGCTGGATAGTTAACAAACATTAAGTTAATCGCTCGATGTTGAAATTCTTGAAAGGACGTATTCTCTTCCCAACAGCTTGGGTTAGTCTTCAAGAATGTATGCTCTGCAAATTTGTATCGATCTTTCATTAGGAGACTGAAGATTAGCTTAGTTTTTTGAGCTACCAGTTCATGCAAGTCCAAATCCTCGATGATTTTTGTAAGATTCAATCGGCGAACAACTTTAGTGTTTTCATTACGTTGGTAATGGAGACCATCTTCTGTTTGGTCTCAGCATTAATTCTATGATCGAAAAATGCAAGACCAACAAGATGTTCTCTAAGACACCAAAGGTGTCTGTGAAGGGCTGTGTTTGCTTCTTTAGATATTGTCTGATTTGAGTATTTTTGCAAAGTTTTAAGAAGCAGAATATCATTTCAAAAAGCATTAATTCCAAAATGGGCTTCATTCCAAAAACGCGAGTAGACCAAAGTAATAAAAAGAGAGCACTCTGTAATATTGGCCTTTTCACGTTCCGTTATTTCAGTGGATGCTTAAACATATATATTTTCAGGACATATATAGCCCTAGCAATCCAGCGTGCATGATGAGTCGCTCCTAGGGCTCTTAATGTAACTTCTGTCTTATCAATGCACCCAAGAAAAATGAGACTGAGTCGCAGCAATTCTTCATAATCGTCACGCAAATGACGAGATTTCAAAGCTTCCTAAAAATATGGGACCATTTCTCCTCGAAGATTATGTATTACTGGATTGACAAATAAACTGCTATCTGTCTCTAAAAAGGAATCCTTTTTAAGTGACGACCATTGTTCTTTAAAACGTCAGACTCCTCTTTGGACCACTTGTAGGCGCAAGTAAAATATTGCAAGCACATGACAACATAATTTCGAAAATATGATAACGGCACGCAATCCAAACAAGCTTCCTTCCTAATACTTTCCTAATTATGGTACAGGCTCCTTTTTGTAGGCCTGTATTTGATGCATTTGTGTCAAATACAAGGCCTCGAACTTCGTCAAGAAGATTCCAGTCATTAATTAATGAAGTGCATGCCATAGCCTGTTCTTCTCCTTTTGCTCGTGTTATTTTTGGCACACCAAGAAGTTTTTCAATTCTCTTTACAGAAACTATTATTTAAATTCGTTCTACTGTTTCCTCTGCCCCATCAATAGCAGGTAGTACTTTTCCATCGCAGTGAAGAAGGATCGGTCCTCAACAGACAACGAAGCTTTTTCTTTATTGTATGTTGCTTATCTTACTTGCTTTCTGGAACGTCATATAGAACTCCTGGAAAGTTTCATCGCTGCAATATCCTGACCCAAGGCTTGTGCTATTGATCCCGCACTCATTGTTGCTTTTCTCTCGGTAATATTTGCACGATCAAGAACAGCAGCCACACCTGAAGTTATAAAGATATTTTTTGAATTTCAAGGAGTACATTGTGCATTCTATTTTCTAGTTGAAGAAGGTGGAAAAAACTCTTTGTCTGCCGCAATTAAACTTTCTCTTTCAGATGATGATGACTCAAAATCTGCATGAGCATCAGCCTCTGCTTGATTTTTAGAAAAGACTTTCGGTTTTTCATCCACCTTTAGAAAAAGAAGTTGTCTATACATTGATCAAGGGAACAGTACATAAGAGAAGCAGTGGATATGTTGGCAACCTTTTTACAACACTACCTCTTTTCCAATCTTTCCTTGAAGCTAATATTAGTCTCATAGGTACAATTAGTAAGGACATAGTCAAGGATGTCTCAGTGCCAGACATAAAAAAGAGAGAGAGAGAGAGAGAGAGAGAAGAGGCAGAGCTGTTTTATGAAAAAAGAAAAGAAGAGTGCTATTTGTGCATGGAATGACAACAACTATGTTAGGCTCGTAACAAACACAAGTGATAGTGCATCTCTTTCAATGGCGAAATGCACACGGTGGTCAAACAGAGAAGAAATAAATGTTATTAATCACTCAGCCAAACATTGTTAATCTATACAACAAAGGAATGTGAGGAAGTAGATCTGTTTCATCAGTTTAGGGGAAAGTATAGAGGTTCTTTTATGAAAAGAGTGTGTACATTCCGTTTTTACCTGAATGGTTCAATTGTAAATGGGTGGATTCTCTACAGAAAGATCAACAAGGAATCACAGCTAGAGATTAAGTTGTTAAAACATTGATCAAAGAAACAGTACATAAGAGTAGCAGTTGATATGTTGAGAGCTTTTTTACAACACTACTTCTTTTCCAATCTTTCCTTGAAGCTAATATTAGTCTCATAGGTACAATTAGTACGAAAATACTCAAGGATGTCCCAGTATCAGACATTAAAGTGATGTCAGTTTCATCTTCTTTTCGACTGCTACTTTATATTTATGATGCTAATTCTTGTAATAAATTTGTCTTAGTATAAAACAATACATATATATATATATATATATATATATATATATATATATATATATATATATATATATATATATATATATATATATATATATATTGGGTTGAGGAATAAGTTCTTGCGGTTTTATTAAATTTATTCATTCCCATTAACAATTTTAGAAAAACTTCAATTTGAAATAATAACAATATGAAATTTAATCAATAATGTATTCTCCGTTGTTATTGACGACTTCTTCCCAACGTTCAACTAGTTTTTCGATGACTCTGGAATAAAAAAATCTCAGGATTTTGACTCGAAGAATTCGACTAACCAGGTTCTTAATTCAACATTAGTATTGAACGAAATGATGCGCAAATAGTTGTAGAACGATCGGAACAGATGGAAATCCGATAGAACCAAGTCTGGCAAATATGGAGGATGCAGCAGGATTTCCCAATTAAGCGTTTGAATGGCGCCTTTTGTCATATTGGCAATGTGAGGACGAGCATTATCGTGTTGCAGAAGGACTCCATAACGTCGAGAAGGTCGCTGTTCACGAATAGCTTCGGCGAGTCTTACATTTTTTTAACGTAAAGTTCTGCATCGACAATTTCGTTGTTTGCAAGGCGCTCATAAAGAATCATGCATTTACAATGCCACCACACACACAGCATCGTATTTCGTGAAGGACGTCCTTGTTTTAATCGCGGAAGTGGTTTTATATTGGGGCTAAACCATTGTTTTTGATGGTTCATGTTGACATAAACACACAACTTTTCGTCGCCAGTGATGATGCGGTGAAGAAATCTGTCATTATATCCACGAGTAGCCTTGTGGCCTGCAAGCATACCTGCGGCAATTATAAGGCGTTCAAGTTTGTTGCTTCCGCTCAAAGCGTGCGGAACCCATGCAATGAGTTTTTGAACTTTCCCCATCAAATGAAGGTGATTCACTACAGTTTCCTGATCACACGCCAATTGTACAGCCAATTCTCTAGTCGATTGACGAGAATTTTCATGAAGAAGGTTGTTCAATCGATCTTTATTCAACTTAATGGGGCGACCAGAACGTTCTTCGTCATTAAGATTGAAATGACCGTTTTTGAAACGTGAAAACCACCATTGAGCTTTCCTTTCTGATGTAACATTTTCTCCGTACACAGCACAAATATCGCGACGAGCTTTGGCTGCGTTTGCATTGTTTCATTCTCGATTGAAAATGAATAATAACATGTGTCGAAAATGCACCTTTCTTTCATCTTGACATTCCATTTTGAGGGTACAGAACAAAAATAAAATTAACAAATTTTAAATAAACCGCAATGAATTATTATTCAACTTCAAGACGTAGCCTAAGAAAAAACCTAATAGTCTACATTGTTAAGAGACGTAGCCTAACCTTTGCAAATTTTGCTCTCATTATTTATTATTGTTTCTTAATATGTGCACAAATCACGTCAACAAAACTGAAATCAACACAACATTAAAAAAAACGCAAGAACTTACTCCTCAACTTAATATATATATATATATATATATATATATATATATATATATATATATATATATATATATATATATATATATATATATATATACATTTATATAGGGACACTTGCAAGCTAATGCTTGGTCATACCAGAGTTGGGGAGGGAATAATGAGAATGCAGGAGAAATTCGTACCCCGAGTGTTTGGGTAATAATTATCAAAAATAAGTGAGTGTAGATTGGTTAAAAGGTTAGTTTTTGCCGATAGTCGTTCAGAGTTATTTAAAGGATGCAACAAAAATAAAGTTTAATAACAAAAATAAAGTGGCTAATTACCTGACTCAGATCAGAATATTAAAAGGGGCTACGCTAAGCCGCAATATAAATAATACAATTGGTTCGGGAGATACCAAATTATAATAATTTCCGCAGCGTCGACGTCTTGCATGGGGTAAGCGTCGAAGGGGAGGTAACTTAGGGAGGCGAGGATTTAAAAACGGAATATGTTATACCTCAAGGTTCTCGATGGGACGGGGGAGTTACTAGTTCTATCTCGGGATGATGATAAAGGAAGACTGGTTGAATTTCAGGGTTCTCAATAAGGGAGTACTGGCGCGTATTCACGGAAGAACGGCCGTTGTAACGAGTTTCCAATTGACTGGGGCGATGTCCACGGTGGAGAGATTATAGCCGTCTGTACCCGAATAACCTACGGAGGATTTGACTCGATAAGATAATGTATCTTCGTGCGCGGGCGTGCTGTACTGCTGATCCAACAGAAAACCTCTAGTTATATAGGTCGTTGGCGGGCGGCCAAATTGGCTCGAACCACGGCTTGCTGTCCTGGGATAAGGATCAGGTCGAATAGCCTCCGAGCGAGGATTTTCTCGTGTTACAAGTAGGGTAGGCGAGCTTAAATCGCGTCGGGCGCAGGAAATTGGCCTCGCAAGTTTTAACACAGCTAGTTTGATAAAGCAATGTTCAACCGATTTCTTACTTGCTTCTCACGTTTTCTGTTCCAGGGTTAAGGCCACGTGGCCCTTCCAAGAGTTACGCATAATTCTTTCATTTAACCATATCAATCAATAAATTTTATTATATCAATGCACAGTGATGAAATTTGAGTGTCACATCAAGAAGGAATGATCCATACAGCCCATTTAAATGGGCGTGCCATATTTTCTTATTGGAAGAGCAAAATTTAAAAAAAACAACAGAATTCTTCGATCTAGAACAAAATTGTGAATTTCTATAAGAATAAACAAATTTGGATGATAAAGAAGAGTAGTCCGTGATAAAGGGTTAACAGAGAAAGAAAACATAAAGCATCCAGTATCCCAAAAAATAGCGTTGGAATGTCTTACAAGAAGCCTGGGGAACTATCCTTTAAGTCTACTTACAGAAATTACAGGAAATCTTGCAGAAGATTGTTCAGCTTGTGTTGAAAAATAAAGGTGGTCATATATATATATATATATATATATATATATATATATATATATATATATATATATATATATATATATATATATATATATTCATTATAGCGTGTTTTATTTAAAAGCGACGGCTGTTTCGAATTAATAATTCATTTTTCAATCTTCTCGATTTGTCTTATATTCGTCTTTTCTTCATTGTTTAACTTGTCGATAAGCGTACCTAAGTTGATCCGGGACTGATGCTTGTTATTTTGCCAAAGGTAGTGGCTAGGGGCGGCTATGAGTACACCTGTCCCTCTTTTTGCTTTTCTTGCGCTGGGCAGGATTTCATTGGAGTTAGACTTTTTGTGTAAATTCGGTTGTTTCTCTTGGATATATATATATAGCTTCAAGTAAGAGCAGTTGACGCCTGTTGGGAGCATAGTCTAAAATTTTGGTTCTTTCTTCTATCATTTTTCGGTTGAGGCATGTTCCGTGTACTTCCTGTGTTTGTTTTTTAGGTGCACCGTTGTTCAGATGGTATGACATTCTTCTTGAGAGAGTGGTTTCGGTCATGCCGATATACAAGTTAGGTAGGAGCTCACAGTCTCTAGGTTACATGTGTACTCGTATAGCAGATGTGTCTTTTGTTTCAGTTGTAGCGGGGATTTGGGGTTATTTTTCATGGAAAGAGTGAATAAGATAAATCAAAAGTGGTACGAGGTTATTTACTAATGACGTTTTCCTCCCCAGGAGCTTCCTCAGAGTGACAAAAAACAATGAATAGAAAGTAGGTGAGAGAAGAAGAGGGAGATAGATAGAATATAGCATGAGGCTTTTTTTAAGGGGAGGTGGGATGAGTGAAAGTTATGTATGTGTGTTAAGAAGGTTCTAATGTTGCTAGGATATTAGCTGACCTTCTTTCTATGGAAAGTCTTCTTTCTTCTTTTTCCTGTGTTTTTTTCTCTTTGTCAGTTTAATTCTAATTCATTTTCCTTCTTGTATTTAATTTTTCTTTTAGGGTTTTTAGTGGGGTATCTTCTCCGTTAACGTTAATTCTAATTCTTTTATAGTTTTTTGGTTTTGCGTGTATGTTTGCGTTTACTCATTTTTCTTTGGTAATATTTCTTTTGTTCTTCTTGATTATTGGTTACTTTCTATTTCAGGCATTTATGCCTTTATTTTAAGTTATTCTTGGTTAATTTTGTTTTTGGTATTACTTGGTTATTGGATCTTCTCTTCGGTGGTGATGCCTGCGGCTTCGGAAGGACTTGCGTTCGGAGTTTTGATTTTCACCGATTTGTCTGCTTGTTTCTATGTGTTTTTCCTCGATCATTTTGCCAGACCTTTTTGGCCCGTTCTTCTAATATTTTGTTGATTGGAATTAGTCTACACCAATACCGATTCTACGAATGCTTTATATAGTGTCCTTTTAGGTTACCGATTAAGATTTCTAAGGGAGTATAATAGCCTTATTCCAATTTTGGCTTTGCCAATTCTTTTCTTTTTATGTGCTTAATATCCTCTTTTCCTCATCTGTAGGCCTAGTACCTTTCCTTCCGACGTGTATGCGTATTCTACCCCATCGATAGTTAACCGGTCTTTTTTGCGTCTCATTATGAGAATGATTTGGAATTTGTTCATATTATTAGTTTTAATTATACATTTTTTTTCGTAATCATTTATATTTTTTATTTCCCGTTCCGTAGTTCTCACCTGCCATCTGGGGTTCATGGTGCGTTTGTAGATCACCTGGCTGATGTCATCGGCGTACTAAATGTTCATACACCATGGCGTTAGTGGGCTGGGGGGTAGCTCGGCCGTAAAGATGGCATATAAGGTTGGGCTCAGGTACCCTCTTTGTGAGACCCCGGCTTGGAGTTGGAAGGTGGATCCTTCGTATTCCTCGATGTTGATATATGCCGCCCTGTTTGATATATAATGAGTCAGTATTCTCTCCTTCAGGATAGCGAGAGAATAGTACTACGTACACGTACCCTTTTCCAGATTTGGCTTGGACAATCTTCTCCGTCTTCATTGCGATTGCCATAGTCGAGTCCCTGTCTTTTCTGATTTTTTGGAACGTTTCCTTCTTAATTATTTTCACGTTGTCGGGGTATATTCTGATGTTATTCTCTTCTAGCAATTTTTGTATTGTTTTTACGCCATGTTCCGATACGTAGTTGAAAATTACACGTGCCTCTTTCTCTACCCTTAATTATGTACGTTTTTTTTGTTCCTTTTGGCAGGGAGTAGGCCTCGTGTACGAAGATTCTCATTTTGAAGTCTCTGGCTTCGTACTGACATCCCTCCTCATTCTCTGATTTGGTATCTGTTTGTGTATCTGTTTTGGTTTCTTCTCTTGTGTGGTGGCTCTGTGTCATTTTTTTCTGAGGTTCTTCTTCTTTTTAGTCTTCTTTGTTTGCTCCGTTTCCGATTTGTCTGTTTGTTTTCCTTCTTCGTTAGAGTCTTCTGTTTTTCATTGTCTTCCAGTGTGGCCCCTATTTCTAGCATATCTTTGACGTGTAGAGGTTTTCCCGCTGTGACCCCGTAAATGAGTGCCGATGAGGGGTTGGGTGGGAACCACATTTTTATTACGTCGTTCTTTTCTAGTAGTAGGTTTAGTGTTCCCGAGAAAGTCCCTAACTGGGCAATATTCTGCAAATGTGCAAACATTATGCAGGCAAGTATGTCGAAACCGATTCCTTCGTTTACATTTATATTTAATTTTAGTTCCTGTGTTTCTTTGATCTCATTTACTGCCGCTTTCGCTATGTTCGTGTATGTTGGGTTTATTTGTTTTTCCTATTCCATTTTTTGTTCTTGTTCTTTCGTTTTGATTATGTCTTGCCTTTTAGGACAATTTATCGCCATTGTTCTATGGGAGGCCTTGTCAATTGATGCATTTCTTTGTTGTTTCCTTACAGTTTTGGAACGTATTGTCATATTTTCCACATTCATAACATATTTCTTTGTCCATTTGGTGGCAGTTTCTTGTCACATGTTCTTCAGTGGCGTAGCATTGAAAACATGTTTGTATATTAATATTTTATTTTGTTTTCTATATTATCGTGGAGGAATTCTCATACCAAATACAAGGATTCCGTTGCTGGTGTTTTTGTTTGCCATTTCTGCCGTAGCGCAGATGACCTTGAATACATGAGTCTGGTGTCGGAATTTTATTAGTTCAGTGATATTTATGTGATTCTTCTCCTTCTCTATTTCCTCCTTTAGCTCTTCTTTTGTGTGGGATCTGACGTATAGATCGACCTTTCGGCAGACAAGGGATCGATTGGCCACTAGTTGCAGTAGGAGTTTGGGGGTTAGGCCTATTTTTCTTAGAGCATCTAGTCCCTCGGACGCCACCAGTCGTTCCATATCGTCCTGCTTGTGGTACATAGCTATATAGCCAGTAGGAACTCCTGTCAGTTTTTTGAGGGCGATCTTCAGTTCCGTGTATCGCGTGCGGATGAGTATATCTCTTTCAGGTTTTTGTTTTTCTGCTTCGGTTCTTAAGCGGAGTCTTCGATATTCCAAATTGTTTTCCATTTGTCTTGTGATGTATTGGTCCCTCCCCTTCCCAGTCCCTCCGCCCGACTAGTTTGGCTGTCATTAATTGAGATGATGATTGATGATTGTGTGGACCCGGGTGGGCTAGTCTCGAGGGGTGAAATGTGACGAACTTTTGTTGGTTTGCGTGCAATCAACCCGCGCTAACCGGGGGTGCCGCCTCCTTGATGAAGTTGAAAACTGCCGTTGCATTCGTCATTAGTAGAACCGCCAGCTTATATCCGAATACAACTAAACATTACTCTAACCATCGTCTGAGCTCTTCGCTGATTGGTCAATTTCATGATGAGTTCGGGCTAGTGTATGAGGCAGTCCAGCGCTGCAAAGTTGTTCCTATGCATCTATTTTACGGTAAAGTAGGCAAAGGAAAGTGCAAGACTACCTGCTTGGCCACGTTCCAATTTATGTTAAAAAAAAAACAGAGTTGGTGTTTAGGCATTCTCACGTGGCTATGAATTCTGCTTCCAATGCCTTGCTTCTCCTTGTTTTGGAGTCATGGGCGACTGCTCTCGTTTCCATCAAGCTGATGAAGTGTTCATCATCGCGAATGTTTTCGGTGAGAGCGTTGCTGAACCACCCGGCCCGAATATCCTGCTTGTGCCCTCTTACTTTGGTGTCCACGTGTTCGTGTGTCACACCAAAGTAGGCATGGGATTAGTCACTGCAGGATACCCTGTATATCACAAAGTTCCTGTTAGTGTCCGTTGGTGGTTTTGAACGGCAGATATCTCCCAATTTAACACCCGCTCGAAGGGTGACTCTGGTAGATGGAGCCAGCTTTTATACTTCTGCAATGGATAGGGGGCAAGTAGGAACTGAGATGTACTTTTTACTAGGCATCACATCCTCTGCTCATACAGCACGGCGAACGATGATAAAGCAAAAATTGACAACGATCAGCTGGGATAAGATTTAAAATAGGTGATTGAAAGACAATTTTTAGGTTTGTCTTAGAAAGGCAGGCTTATGCGTGCGGAGGAATAGGTCACTTACCTAGACAATACGTCTATATATATATATATATATATATATATATATATATATATATATATATATATATATATGTATATATTGGTTGAGAGGAAAGAGATAAAAGCCAAGAAAATATGTATATATACAGTTATATATACATATATCCTCTAATGTACGTACGCGTTCTTCGCTACGTACAAGTACGTTCACTTCGTAGAGTAATCCGTTTATTACGAGGTATAAGAGTGCGATTTACTTCAGGGGCCGTTAGCCTTTAATGAGTTTATCAAATTCAATTTAAAGGATATATTTAAAGAGTGACTTAATTTTAATAAGTCACTAGTTAACATATATATACATACAGAAAATATAGGCAATGTAAATAAGGACAATTCTGACAGAATATAGATTAATGGGCAATCGGGTAACGTTAATTACTCGTTAATCAGCTTTTAAAAGGGATACTATTAATCAGTTATACAACAGAAATATTTTTATGTCGGAAAGTGGGCCAATTAACGTGAGATACAAACAAGGGTCGTTTTGCCTTAATGGGGTCACCTCGAGAAAGGAGAATCCTTTAGGGAGTAAACGCAGAGAAAATGGAGATGGAAAATGATCGTGATTCTCAGCCGAATATCCTGATGGTGACGAGGATGAATGGGGGAGGGGGACCAGAAAACGAGTTCACGATCCTTCTTTAAGACGGAGGATGGCACCTCTGCTCCAGAGTAGTGTAAGTTCCAAAAAAACGAGACTCTGACGCAGCTCGGCGCAAGGAATCCTGGCCAATTTTTTGGGGAGGAAACGATTCGAAGCTTGCTCTAAACTGAGTAAGCATTGACAAAAGAGATGGATCTGTCAGGTGAGATCCAACCTCGATGGTATAAGCTGATACCAGGGACTTGAGGAAACAGACACACGATCTGAACCGAAGGCGGCTAGTTTTAAAACTCAATCTGCCGATATTCGAATACCCAGGATATTTATTTGACGACCATTTTTTGGTTTCTCCTCGTTAGCAAACTTAGACGTCTGGTTGACCACTTCCAGACTTTTGGCCCACAGTTCCCGAGTAGGTAGATTAAGCGCTTCCTCGGCGAGGTAAAAGCTTTTAGCGCCCAACTTAATTAACTGCACCTGTGATGCGGCTGACTGATATTCAAATTCAGTCTTCTTTGATTTTTCTCTTTGGATTCAGAGATTACTCCAAGTAGAGACATAGAGAGGGAAGGAATTCATGAAACAAATGAAGGGGGTTATTCTTCTTGGCGTTCTTTTCCTTTAGAATGTGTTATTTGCTCTGATTGTGGAAAGAGCTCTTTCCGAGAGCGCAATGAAGAACTTAGTTAGCTACAACTTTTACTTCTTAACTATTAGGTTGAGGAATAAGTTCTTGCGTTTTTTTAATGTTGTGTTGATTTAAGTTTTGTTGACGTGATTTGTGGACATATTAAGAAACCATAATATATAATGAGAGAAAAATTAGCAAAGACTAGGCTACGTCTCTTAACAGCGTAGACTATTAGGCTTTTGCTTAGGCTACGTCTTGAAGTTGAGTAATAAGGCAGTGCAGTTTAAGTAAAGTTGTGTTAATTTAGTTTTTCTTCTGTACCCTCAAAATTAAATGTCAAGTTGAAAAAAAGGCACATTTTTGAGAATTGTTGTTATTCATTTTCAATCGAGACGGGAACAATGCAAACGCAGCCAAAGCTTTTCGCGATATTTGTGTTGTGTACGGAGAAAATGCTTTATCAGAAAAGACAGCTCAATGGTGTTTTTCACGTTTCAAAAACGGTCATTTCAAACTTAATGACGAGGAACGTTCTGGTCGCCCCATTAAGTTGGATGAAGATCGATTGAACGACCTTCTTTATGAAATTCCTCGTCAATCGACTAGAGCAGGGTTTCCCAACCGTGGGCCATGGCAAATCTAAAGGGGGCCACAGGAAATTTTAAAGCTTTAGAGGGGCCACAGATCCATAAAGGGGGCCACAGGACTCAACCTATTGAAACCTGAATTATAGTTAGGGCAGTACCTAATTTTTATTTATGTAGTTAAATTACATTTTAAAATATTAATAAATATATTTTCCCTTTTTTAAACTATTTTATTAGCAAATAGGATTTACATTAATCTATAAACAAATATTTTGCATCTTACAAGCTTATTCTGCGGGACCTTCCATTGTGCGCTTGGTCGTTATGCGCCTGGTACTGTTTTTGGCTTGACGAAAATACTTCAAGTGGAACTTTAAATCCTTACATTCTGTTAATCATGTGGTTCGGCGTTATAGTATGTAAGTAGCTTTTATTTTTTTACCCTAATACTGCGAAGTGTAGTAATTTTACAACTCTGTGCTACTAATGAAGAAGGGTTTGAGCGCCTACTTTTGCATACATAGGTGCGATGGCTTTCTAAGGGCAATTGTCTGAATCTCTTCATTGCACTTTGGGATAGTGTTGTGTTATTTCTAGATGGTAAGCAGCTCGGATTAAGAATCATGCTGCTAAATGTGACATAGTCTGACACCTTACAGATATATTTGAAAAGCTAAATATATTGAACAAACAGCTACAAAGTCAAAATGTAAATATTTTAACTTGCAAAGAGTCTATTTGTGCATTTATGGGGAAAATTAAGCTGTTCAAGACAAGTATGGGGCGAAAAGAGTTGATACAGTTTCCAACCCTCCGCACTAGTGAGAGTGAGCGGAAAGAAGATGATATTTTAGTATACATTGATCATTTGGAGAAATTGCATAGTGATTTGGAAGTTAGGTTCAGAAATCTTCTACAACTGGACATCGCAGGTTGGGTGGTGACCCATTTGAAATTAATGAAGCTGATGTTGATATCAGATTACAAGAAAGCCTGATTGAGTTACAGAGTGATCAAACTTCTCTGGCTAGATTTAAGCATGGTGTCAGGAACTTATGGACAAGTCATGAAATTGCTATGAAATACCTTTTGCTTTGGGACGAAGTAAAATTATATCTTATGGCTTTTCCTACTTCTTATCTGGTTGAGTCGGGTTTTAGTAAAGTGTCACACCTCCTATCAAAAGCTCGCAGCCGCTTAGAAATAGTAAGAAGAGGTGAACGTCGTCTTTCTCTAACAACTATAGACCCTGATATTGAAAAACTTGAGAAACTGCATGAAGCACAAGGATCGCATTGAATGAATAAAGAGTTGATGATATATTTATTTTGCCTAAAGGATTTTTTTTTTAAGACAAATTATTTATTTTAAAAGAGTACTACATTTTTGTTAACCACTGTTTAATTTTTGCTGTTTATATTCCTATATATGTGACAAATATAATTGTACCTGAATACAAATAGCTGTTTTAATATATTTTATCCTTTAAAGTTGAGTTAAACTGCATATTACCTATTGAAAGTAATTATTATGAGCCACAGGCAAAAATAAGGTTCCTAAGGTTGGCATAAGCCAAAATCGGTTGGGAACCATTGGACTAAAGAATTGGCTGTACAATTTGCGTGTGATCAGAAAACTGTAGTGAATCACCTTCATTCGATGAAGAAAGTTCAAAAACTCGGCACATGAGTTCCGCACGCTTTGAGCGAAACAACAAACTTGAACGCTCCACGATTGCCACAGGTTTGCTTCCTCGTCACAAGGCTACTCATCGATATAAGGACAGATTTCTTCACCGCATCATCACTGGCGACGAAAAGTTGTGTGTTTATGTCAACATAAACCATCGGAAACAATGGCTTAGCCCTAATAAAAAACAATTTCACGATTAAAGCAAGGATTTCATCCACGAAAGACGATGATGTGTGTGTGGTGGGATTGCGAAGGCATAATTCATTATGAGCTCCTTGCGAACAACGAGATTGTCAATGCAGAACTTTAAGTTCAACAAATGTATCGACTCGCCGAAGCTTTTCGTGAAAAGCGACCTCATCGACGTTATTGAGTCCTTCTGCAACACGACAATTCTCGTCCTCACATTGCCAATATGACAAAAGACGCTATCCAAACGCTTAATTGGAAAATCTTGCCGCATCGGATTTCCATCTGTTCCGATCACTCTCCAACAATTTGACCAGCGTTTCTTTCAATACTGATGTGGAATTAAGAACCTGGTTAGACGAATTCTTTGAGTCAAAATCCAGAGATTTTTATTGCAGAGGCATCGAAAAACTAGCTGAACGTTGGGAAGAAGTAAATAACAACGGAAAATACATTATTGATTAAATTGCATATTGTTATCAATTAAAAATGAAGTTTTACTAAATTTGTTAATGATAATGCATAAATTTGATAAAACCACAAGAACTTATTTCTCAACCCAATACATAATCATGATTTCGCAATTGCAAATAATTCTCGATATATATATATATATATATATATATATATATATATATATATATATATATATATATATATATATATATATATATATATATATATATATACAAAAAGTACTGTAGTGTATGTGTAAATATAGAGATAAAACCACAGTAATAGGACTAATTTTATATGCGAAAAACCTCCGTGATCGTCCGTCGCTGGTGGACAAGTGAAATACAGAAGTTGCGCAACCTGCAAACACACAAATCAATGGGGCTAAGGTCGATGATGCGGGACTGTAGCATCATTTCTGAAAAACACAAGTATGAATTTCTTGCTTATTAAGTTATTAGTATCAAATTGGCTGTCGGAATTATTAAAGTTGGAAAGTTCTTTTATAAGCGCCGATTCAATTAAGCGCGTCGATGTATATAATTGTGAAACATAAACTATTTTAGCATTATCAATATCGAATTGATGATTTTCATTCGACATATTTAGAAATAAACTCCAGGAGAGGGCACCACGTCGCATATCGCATTTAAGTTCATTTGCAGGGAACAAAATCAACTCCTTGTTCCTTATCCATCGATCTATTTTTGGATAAGCTCTTTCTGATCGTATTCTCGTACTGGAAGGCAACATTAGGATTGTTGGTCCGTGCCAATTTTTTGAAGTTGATAAACGGAGGAAGTATGGGAAGGTAACAATATTTGTCACATCTGTTTTCCTTATAATTAAATGGTAGTACTAGATGGTTCTGGCTTTATAGTGACACTTTTCTATGAACCAAAGGGGATATTGCAGCTCGATGAATGTTTGGATGATGGTATGAATTTCATCTTGCAAGAAACAAGCATCGCAAATGCGATATGCTCTCAGGAAAATATAAGAAACTACAGACCTTTTAACGTATACATCGGTACACGAGAAATAATGAATATAGGCATTAGAATTAGTTGGTTTCCAGCAGACGGAAAATATGCTTGGTCATTTACTTTAGATATTTTTACATCCAGAAATGCAATGACTTGTTAAGCTCTCATTCTACTTTAAATGTAATAGTTGGGTGGATCATATTCAATTTTTCAAAGAAAAAATCAAATCTGTTATCATTGATAGGCCATGTAGCACATATATCATCTACATAGCGAAACGGCGTTATGGGATTGGGTAAAATGAGAGGAAGGCGGGGTTTTTCAAAATCCTCCATAAACGGATTGCATAATATCGGGAAAAGGGAATTACCCAAATTCATGCCATATTTCTGCCTGTAAAAACAATCTTCAGCTCTGAACACATTGTCCGTCACACACAAACGAACTAACTTTACAATTTTATTAAACGGTAGGGTTAATGTAAGGTTAGACAAAGGCAAGTTTTTCATAATTACATCCAGAGCTTCATCAACGGAAACTTTTGTGAAAAGGCTTAGCCCCACTCATTTGTGTGTTTGTACATTAAGCAACTTCTGTATTTCACTTGTCCACCAGTGACTGACGATGACGGACGTTTCCGTCGAAACCTGGTTTCACATATAAAATTAGTCCCATTACTGTGGGTTTTTCCATATATATATATATATATATATATATATATATATTTATATGGTAAATTTCTTCACTCTATTTTAGTATCAATCCTTAAAATGTCCCCTCACATTTTTTCTTTTTTCTTATGTTTAAACTACATATTTTTTCCACTCTTTTTAACTGGCACTGCTTCCTGGCATTCGTATAACTAAATTAGCCCTTTTATCGAACTCAAAGGACTTCTTTACATGCTTTCCGAAAGCAATATTTGGCGGTCGTTTTCCCTCTTTCTTCTTATATCTTTCAACGCTTCCATAGCTATACGGCTTCAGTGCCCTCCCCTCAAATAAAATATCACTCTCTTCCCCTTGAGCGTCGTCCGTTCGTAGTGCCTTGACTCACTTAACGACGCCAAAATGGAGTAATTTTGAATTGAATTTTGATGTCTTAATATAAAGAAGAAAAATGTCAAATAGTTTCGGTCACAATCGTTGTAATTCTTTTTTTGTATCAAAATGTTTCACTTACTGGGATCATCTACCGGGTAAAGGTGTCCCAGACGAGACTCTTGAACGAAGTGTTTTGGTAGGCTTTCACAATTTTTCTCTAAGAATCTGCCTTCATTTTATTCCTTGCAATAGCTTTCAGCTGGTCTCTAACTGTGAAGCAAAGAGACTCATTTAGAATACTCGATCAAACAGGAAAATCACCAGAAAATATTTAGATTCTAATTTTTAGAATTTGCTTAATCTTTTACTTATTCTGTCTCTCTCAGGAGTTCATTTCGGTACGTGTCTTTCATCTAAAAAGTTATTATATTATGAAATATCACTTTAGAAAGACATTTTTATCTATAATAGTGGAAGGTAAAATACGAAAAGATCGTAACTTAAAAATAACCATTTGAGCTCCTTTGTATAGTAGCAGGCTTCCTGTATGTATTATCGCCAACTTTTATCCATTTTGATGAAATTAATGGATATGTTACATAAATATCTATGCATTACTTCTCTTTCATGGTCTACTAAATCTAATCGATAAGTATTAGGTTAATCAAAATAAAATTTGAGACATTATTAGGGTAATAAAGTTGTGCAAGATGATATGAACACAGTAAAACCATCGAAGTTAAGTGAAGTCTTTTATTTAGTCTGAGATGTTTGCTTAAAAACTGTTCACACACTGTCATACACCACTTTGATAAACAGAATGGTCACTTTTGAATTTCAAAAGTGTTTCGCTATTTTAATTATCACTTCAATAAAAAAATAGTTATTTCTTAAATACAAACTGATTAATTATTTGATATTTTAGGATTATCAAAATTAATCTGTTTTTTCCTATTTATTCATTTACTGAATGCTCCTGTGTTCATTTTTTTCAATCTCTTCTTCTTTTATTCAGTAATATACACATGCCTTTAGGATAGTAATACACAAGTAATATATCTTTATTTTAGGTAAAAACTAGTATTTCCTTGCCTAGTCTTTAGAATCACGATCTTCGAAGCTAAATTAAACGATAAGCAGATTTAAATAATAGGAATTTAATGTAAAAGAGTATTTATAAAGTAACTTGAATGATTTAACTCTAACTTCTAGCATGTAGCAGAAAATGCCTTATTTTTTATCTAACTAATTTTCCACTAAGGAAAAGAAACTAAAAATTAAAACTCTGTAGTATATAATATAAAAAATAAAAGGATATATTATTTTTTTACTTCAATTACTTTATTGGAGGTACTGACAAAACAATATAAAAAATCTATGTGCTTTGAATTGAAAAATATTTTAATATATAGAATGGATTTTTAAAGGACTTTCCTAATTTCTAGTGCTACTGCCTACTTAAATAGGAAATTATTCTTATTTTTTATATTATAGTATTCGTCTTGCGACCAACATGAAGGTCACGAAAATCGTAAAATGCAAACAAAGCAATATAAAAAATACGAAAAAAATATTAAAGATGTTTTCCTCCTCTTAAATCTATGACACCGCAGCTTGTAGCGCAAAGACATATCAGTACTCCAGTTGGACCCATCGATTAAACTAGACCTAGACATGTGCATGATACACGCTCACTTCGTCAATGTGGTCAAACCAGGGAGCTACACAACCGAACTAAATAAAATGCTAACATAAAATGGAATGAAACCTATGTGACTTCCAGATACTCCCCCATCAGGAGACCAATACCAGACACAGCCAGGAAGCAAGCCAACCCGGCGTCAAGGAAGAGATCCAGCTCGAGAGATCCTCAGCTGAACAGGCCCAATGCGTACAAGACAACTGTTAAAATGGAAACAGACCAAACGCACCAGATATAAAATCCATTCCTGAAGGCGAGCCAGCACACAGAAATACAAGAGAAGGTAAAACGATTACGCCCGGACAAAAATCAACACCGACCTTTATATGAGAATATACGTCTCACCATCGGCCCCACTACCGAAACTAGCAAAAGTGAAGACAATTATTGAAGACAATAATTGATGACAATAATTGAAGCAATATTTAAAGGCAATAATTGAAAGCATAATAAGACAAATGGGAATATGATTGCGATGCACAAGAAGATGAAATACTTACAGCTCTTAATAACGGCCTCATATAAATATGCCCCGACTCCTGTTTTAATCTTTCCCACGACCAATTTAAGAAAAAAAAACTGGAAAAGTGAAATCGCCCGCAACAGAAAAACAAGATGTTTAATATGGCAGACAACATTAGATATATTAACCAACTAAAGATCTTTTCGCTTAATGTAAATGGATGGGAAGGCAAAAGGTATATTTACAATAACATCATTCGTGAGTGAAATAGATCCAGACGTAGTCTTGATATCTAAACACGTCCTGAACTTAACTGAAAATAGTATTAAGATATATAATTACAACACAATTGCGATCAGCCATACTAACGAGAGAAACCCCAGTGTAGCAATTGCCTTACGAAAAGGGATCAGATATAAAGAGATCCACAACCTATAGGAGTCCTACCTTGCCGGAAAAATAAGTACGACTATAGACGATCTAGTAATATACGGGGGGGTACCGACCCCCCAGATGCCCCTATCTCCCTATCCCCAATCTCCTACGCCTATTCAGAAGAAACCACTCTACCATCTTGATCGGCGACCTTATTGCCCGCTGCAGAGAATCAGGATATAAAACTGCATTTAACGGTTCCAGAACCTCCCTGAGCCTTCTCATGGATTGCGATATAATACACAGAGCTGGCCCAGAGTTCGATACGTATCTAACGAGATCTTCAACAGCCCCAGACATTATCCTCACCAATGCAAACTTTGTCCTAAACCATTCAAATGTATCAGGCACCTACACAACGTTGCATCTCATTAGCATGGTCACAACCATCTAATCCTCCCCATTCAAGTTAAAATTCCTGCCTGCAGATGCCTCCTCAAGGCCTTGCTGAGACACCTATAAAGGACTCCTCCAAGACTACCGAATTGCACAACTGGACGGACCCACACTTAAAGAACTAGATAGACACTTTGAGAACATAATGTCCAGGTTCAAGGAGGCGGATAGAGTGGCCATTCCTAGGGTAGAATATAAGACTCTTCCGGCACCACGATTCGACGAGAATATCATAAGAATGAAGAATAGTTTGGATGCACTGATTTTGGAGATAAACACATTAAGAAACACGGCTCATACCTATCAAAAACTTCAGAACCTTCGTTCGGAGCTAAAACATCTGATTAGCGAAAAAAAAATTGCTCTTGGACGATATCATGGACAGAATGGATATCAAAAGCGACGCCAAAATGGTTTGGAGCCAGATGAAGAGGCTTAGTGCAACAATTCAGAGAGCATTGGGAAAGGAAATTTAACATCACGAAAGAAAAGAACGAGGATTACGACACTAATCATGAAGAGAAGTCTTGATAGGTATAGAAGATCGAGGACAAGCATTAGCGGCAGATCACAACGTAGACGGCCCCTGGCAGGGAAAAGAAGAAGGAAGACCATTTATTTATGAGAAGTTTGAGGTAGTACTAAAGAGCTTTAAACAAAATGCCCCTGGTAGCTCAAGCATTACCAAAACGCACATAAGCGCCTCTGGAAACATCAGGGAGGCGCTATTAAATCTCTTTAATGCCTGCCTGTTTGAACGTCGGGTATTCTCTGGACTGCTAAAAAGGGCGATTATGATCTTTGTCCTGAAACTAGTAAAGCCCAAAGGGGACATTAGAAGCTGCAGGCCAATATCCCTATTAGAAACAAGAGAAATTATTTGAGAAATTAATTAATGACAAGCTAAGAGGCTACCTGGACGCGAGTAACCCGTACAATGCTCAGCAACATGGTTGCGTAGAAACCTTGGCAAGAAAACAGCCCTTACATTGATTGCAGAATATATCGCCATCGCGAAAGCAGATAAAAAGAGTTGACCTCGTACTCAGGAACGTTATATCGGCGTTTGACAAGGTATGGACTCCTGGCATGAAGAAGAATCTTTGCGATCTGGGACTGTAGAATAACATTACCAGACTGCTTTGTGACTACTTGTAATACTGAGATGCCATTATTAAAATCAACTACCTAGAGGAGTAACCCTTTTTCATGAGGGCTGGCGTAACTCAAGGGGGCTGTTTGAGCCCAACGTTGACACTATATATACTGGTGAACTGGCTCCCCTGACCCACAACTAAGTCCACTACGTCAAACTAGCGTTGGAATAAGCCATGTAATCACCAGCGATTACGATAACTCGGTAGATATTGCAAACAGGATGGCCGTAAAGATAAATGACCTGAACAGGTTTGAAAAGATGAATAAAATTCGTATAAATAAAATTTTTTTAAGTAATTCCCATCGGGCGAAGAGAGACAGCCGACATAGTGGTACATGGTGAACGCTACACTTCACCTCGTGAAGGTCGGTCCCTCAGACTAAATATCATAACAAGAGGGTACGGTGAACATATTAATGAAAAGACGACTCAGGCCAAAAGGAGTTTACGGTACCTGAATGGTTTTAATAACCTATCACTCAAGAACATAAAAAAACTGTACACGGCAATGTTTAGACTAATATTGCTTTACCTTATCATTTCCCTGCAACTGGCACGGGAAAAGGCAAAAACCATCCAGAACCAGGGATTACGACTCATCACTAATGTGACCCTCTGGAACTGTGTCCCGTGTAGAATGCTACACAATCTTACTGAAATTGAACCAGTGAACGTGACGCTACATGACAGAGCAAAATCTATATGGAGAAAGATCTACTCGAACATCCCTGAAAGGATACTTCAAGACATAAGATTACCTGATCCCGAACCGCAGCCAAGACATTACTGGCAAGGATTCCATAGCAGCCAACTGCGTACGCAGAAGGTTGTCATACATATATAAAAATGAATATACACCAAAAAAAAACGCAAATCCTTCCTAAAACAGCAGAACGATGTGAAGGAAAATATGCATATATAATCTGCATACATTTTTCCATATACGTATGTATGTGGGAATGTTTATTTATTTATGTGCACCTATGAATTAATCTAAATTACGAGTAAAAGGAAAAAAATAAATAAAAAAAAGATCCGTATTGGACAAAACACATAAGGGGGAAATAAGATAATGACTCCGAAAATAACAAAAACAAATGGAAAGATCCGTAGTAAACAAAATAAATAAATAAATAAAAACAAAAAGATCCAAAGTGGAAACCAAAAAGAAAAGCTCCGAAGTTGAGAAAGAATAGAACAAAATGTTAAAACTAAGACAAAAATGCAAAAATGAATATACTCGTATGTATAAAATTACCAAAAGAATAGAGTAATCTCTACAAACACAAATAGATAAAGTACGAAAACAAAGGCTTGAATATTTTTTTACTAAATTAATAAGAAAAAAGAAATGATAAACAAATGTGCACAAGAAGATACTTCCAGACGAACTGGCATATTAACCTCTTGTTCTATATTAACATTTTCTCTACTTATACCCTCTTCTAATATAATACACCTTTTGCCTATCTTTGAAAATCGCGATCATTGTTTGAAAACAAAAAAAAGTTACGAGTTTTGTAATGTTGAGAATATACAAAAGGATGCATATGTTTAGATGAGTTCTGGTTCCAAGCGGAGGGGTTGTAGTTTCGGGAGGAGACCGTTTGGGAGAATAGTTGTTGGCCCACCAAGACGGCCTTTCTATTCGAACTATTGCAGCAGAGTCTGACAAGAGCTCCGAAAGTGTAATATTCTATCAATCTTTGACAAAAAAGGTTTAGTAATGCTATTAAATCAACAGTTAGGCCAGGAAAGATCACAAAATAGGAAGACTCAAGCACTTGCTATAAAGTTTTGAAGGACGATTTCAAGAAAGCTGGTACCGTTTTTTTTCTATACACTAGTGAGAAATTTATCTATCAATCTCTTCATGGCAGATAGTGTCTGGTAGGATTAAAGAGGACAATTTTCCCGCTTGCACATCTCTGAAACAGTCTTTGATCAGTTCAAAAAAGAGGAGGCTTGTTATACACTCACCGTTGAGCACGGTAATTGGACGGATAACCAATTGAGCCAAATCCACCTTATTGATGTATCTAATTTTAATTTGTGCGGATCAGATGACAGAAGGATTGTTTGTCGCACAACAGGCAAAGAAATGTATGTCAATTACACTCGTGTGTAATTCGTAGCACAAATTTAAAAATACTGGAGGAAAAGATACTCCCAAGTGCGAATAAAATCTACAGGCAACACTAATGAATATTTGACCCGGATAACGATCCAAACCCCCTGTTCAAATTAGCTCAAGAATGGTTTAATTAAGAGAAAAATAAACTTATTTCCATCCAATGTAAATCAACAAAGCTCAATTATTTTGAATATTTGTGACGAATACTCAAGCTTCCAAACATGAATAAATCCTGACCGATGGTGGTCCATTAATGATTGCTGTTTTTTATAATAATCGCTCTTTCGTGTCTCAAACTATCAAAACCCTCAGGTTTTTTGATGAGATAAACATGGAGTAATTTTTTGAGCAATGGATCAAGTATGTATAGTAGTAGCGTCAGAATCGTTTCGCTACCTGTACGCAATTAAATCTCGCCATTAATCTTGCTAGAAATTTCATTAATAGCCACCAAGTTATTACGTAGTCAAGAAATTGATGTTTTATAAATGGAATAAGTTGCATTTAATACACCCCCAATTTTTTTTAGCAAAGTGGGTTCCATCATTATTTTCAATGTTGATTCATCGTTTAACTAAGCAATTGATTTACTTTCTTGTAGAATTCATAAGCTTTTGATGAAATATATATGAAGATGTAATCACCTAAATAAATGGTAATCAGATGCTTCAACGGATGGTGAATATAGCGGATGAAGAAGCACTTCTTAAACTAACGTAATAATTTTTTCCCCGTGTCGAACGTCCCACGTGTGCGTAGTAATGAATGAGGATAACACCCTTTCACTTAACAAGCAAACGAACTTTTGTTCAAAAGCTTCATTAATATGATCCAATTGTTGGACTCACATTACTTTAGTTAAGAATTAAATGATAGACTAATATAACGCATATGATTACTTTGGGAGATAAGATAGAAACAAAACAGAAGCGGATCCAGAATCGACCCTTGTGGAACTCCAAATCGAAGAACCACCTATAGAGCTCTGCGTATGATTTATGATATGAATAGAAGAATACAAGACTAACAACGTGAGACGAGTAATTTTAGGCCATTTAGAGAGACACCAATATGATGAAGAAGAACAGTATGATCATCATTGTCAAATGCTGCCCATAACTCTTGATATAACATAATAGAAGACTAACTAGCGGTATGTTACATGCAAATGAGCTAGTACACTGCTGTCCCCTGCCTTAAAGAGACAATGGAAAAGGTAATTAGTGTTTTATCTACAAATCGGCCTGAAACCAGAGAAATTAGAGTAGAGAAATTGAACGGCAGCTTGTCGAGTCGTTCTGGTTCTGGTTAGTCTTCTTAAGCCTCCGACGAACAATTTAATTTATTAAAGATACTAAAAAGGTAAGGAAGAAAAGTGGAGAAATTGACAGTAAAACTTGGGTGAATGATTTGAAAGGTGAAGTTATGAGGTTAGTTCAAGAGGGAAAACTAAGGTGAGGGTAAGTATTTCGGGTGTGTGGGTGAGAAGGGGAAATTGCTTGGTGGCGACGAATATAATCAGTGGGTATCCCAAAATGGATATAGAGTATCTTGTCAGAGAAAATTGCAAATATTTAAGCCGGTTTGACGGAGAAAAGAGATGGCAAGGATAGGGAAGGTGTTTGTGTCACGGCTAACTTCGTGAGGGATGTTTAGAAGGAGCCAGCAATTGACAACTCCAATTCGACCCTTGCACACTCATTTGTGTTTCCTAGGATTCAGCCCCGTAAGGGGCACGGCGATTTGCTGCTTTCTTGGCCGCCCTGTTGATGGGACTCAGCGTCCCATCCGGCTCCAGCTTAGCTTCTTCTCCTTTCTGACACTGCTTCCTCACTTTCCATATAACTTCTCCCACAACTTTCTTTGGTCAGCGTCTAATTTCACAGGGTAGACGCTGGCTAGCTTACTCTTAGCAAACCATCTAGGAACTGGGCTGAGAGGAAGAGACAACGACCCCTCACCCTAAGCTCCAGTTTGGGGTAGGAGGTTTTTAACAACCTGCTTCTAAGTCACCATCGCCTTTTTCACATCCCTTTTCTTTCTCATTTCACTATCTATCATTTTTTACGCCCTGAAGGTCTTCTCTTCGAAGAGGCCCCCCGCATCTCCTCCAAGCTAGGCTTGGGAGGAGCTGTAGAGGCTTGTTTCCTCCCGCTCCACGTTAGCTATTTTTTGGCAGGAGACTATGCTTGGTGCGTGACCCCTAACCACCCTCTTAGGGTATAAGGGTTTTGCGACCCCACCACCAGGGGATGGACGTCGGGCACGAGAATGCGCGATTTTCACCCGCATGATGTCTGCGTTCTTATCTTTGCTTTAAATTCTTCTTTCAAGTAGTAGCTGTGAAGTTATACCTGGATAGGAGGTATACCCTTATTTCCAGCATACATTCCGCCGTCAGCCGACTTCGATGCGTTGTGACACGTTTTCCGAGGTCCTTTCTCTTGCACGGAGATCTGAACGGTAGACACCCCATCTTGGGGGACTACTCGGTTGACCGCATGGGTCAGTCCTTGCTGACTAGTTTGACAAGCTGGAAATAGGTGTCCTGAATGTGGATGATTATACGCATCACTGCCCGAGAACCGCTTCATTTTCGTGCCTCGATCTATTTTTTTGGCTCTCTGGATGCATAGCCTGATTTTGGGTGGTGGGGTAGTCGATGACATCCATGATAGTGATCACTTTTCCATTTAAATATCATTTTCTGGGCCACTGCCACCTGAGAGACAACCCTGCTCGTGCTTCTCGCAGGCGTGGTTATTCACATTTCAGGAAATGACTGATTTCTCTGTCTCCTTCGCGACCGCTTTCTCCTCATTTTCTAGCGGGGATGCTATCCACCAGCATTTAATGAGTGTCATGACGACGTGGAAGGCTACCGACTGGACTTATCATACAATGGCGGAGAACTCTCCAACGACACGTTTACTCTGATTGAATTGCGTTCCGCTCTCGCTTCGGGTGCGGACACTGCCCATACTCAAGACGATGTCACGTGCGCCATGCTTTGACACTATGTTAGGCTAGGCATACCCTTTCTGTAGGATTCCTTCAACATATACATGGCGATTCGCTACTGTGTTCAATTTTCAGAAAACGGCGAGCGATCAATCTACACTTGACGGTTTCCGCTCGATGTCTTTAATCTCATGCGTGTGCAAGCTGATGGAGAAATTGGCAAATGTTAGATTAGCTGATTTATCTTGGACAGCGTAGCCCATCTGTTTTGTGAGCAGTGCGGCTTCCGGAAGTTCCATTCAACTTTGACTGCTCTGCTCCAACTGGAATATGCCATATGCGAGGCATTTTTTAGTACACAGGAATATGCCACGGTGTTTTTTGATCTGGATAAGGCTTTTGATACCGAAAGACGATACGGTATCATGAAGACTCTCCACAAGATGGGGACAAGGGGACGCCAATAATCTTATCTGAATTTTTGCAAGATCGTCGATTCCGTGTACGGGTGGAAGGAGCCTTCTCTGACCCAAGGAGTAGGAAGATGGTGCCTAGCAGGGAAGCGTCCTCAGTGTCTCATTATTTGCTGCGAGCATCAACTGCATAACCTTGGTGCTGCCTGAAGATGTTCTCGCTACGCTTTACGTGGACGACTTTTCGATCGCTTTTGGCTTGGCAAAGATGCCAACTCTGGAGCGTCGGCCCCACCTCGTATTGAACCGCGTCTCTCACTATGCCGAAGCGCACAGGCTTTGGTTTTCCCTGGCCAAGACTATGGTGGGGCACTTCTGCCGCCATCTACGGCTCCAGCATGACTTAGACTTGTTTCTCAATGGGGTGGTCCTGGAAATAACTGTTTTAAATGAAGGCTAGACTCCTTCACTTTATTTGACTGTTTATTGTGGGTTGAATACTCTTGCTCGAGGGGGGGCCCTACCCCATGACGGTGCATCTCGCTTCCTTCTTGCTATGTTTTCGTTTTTGTCTTCAGCCTATGATCTTTTTACCCTTGTTATTTGTCATTAATTTCTTATTTATCTTTTTCAATATGGCCTAGTCGTAGGCTGTAGTGAGTATGGCGACTTATGCCCAAGTAGACAGTCGCAATATGAGCTCCTAAAATTTTAAAAAATCAAAAAACATATAATTCAAAATATTAACTGAATCCCAAGGGTCAGGCCGTCGACGAGTCGAGGTGAGGAAACAGTGGCTATGAACATTAAAGCATAGAGAAGAGGGGAGGAAAAAGAGCGAAGTGACGCATTAAAGTCAGTAAATGAATGGTAGACTATTTTGGGAAATAGTGATTTAACATTCTTGGTCATGAGCTCCTGATTAATGAAGGAGAGCCAACAATGACAAGACTTGATCAAAGGGTGTATGCAAGGGTTCGGAGAACGAGTACGAGCTTTAAAAATATCAAATAGTAAGGGAAATTATGCTTGAGGATACTAAACTTGCAAAGAATAAGTAGGTTTGTAGAGGGATTAGAGAAAAGGATGTTAAGAAATTCAACAAATTCATTGGAAGAAGTCGATTTGCAAGTAAGCAAAAATTCACTGGGAGGGGCAGTTCTGAAAAGGCTAACAATTGAGAAGGAAGCAAACGAGAAAGAGAAAAGTTTTTTTTAGCGTGTATATTTGGGCTAAGATAAATTAAAAGAGAGTAAGGTTTAAAAATATCTAATAGTTAGGGAAATTATGCTTGAGGATATTAAACTCGCAAAGAATAAGTAGGTTTGCAGAGGGATTAGAGAAAAGGATGTTAAGAAATTCAACAAATTCATTGGAAGAAGTCGATTTGCAAGTAAGCAAAAATTCACTGGGAGGGGCAGTTCTGAAAAGGCTAACAATTGAGAAGGAAGCAAACGAGAAAGAGAAAAGTTTTTTTTAGCGTGTATATTTGGGCTAAGATAAATTAAAAGAGAGTAAGGTTTAAAAATATCAAATAGTTAGGGAAATTATGCTTTAGGATATTAAACTCGCAAAAAATAAGTAGGTTTGCAGAGGGATTAGAGAAAAGGATGTTAAGAAAATCAACAAATTCATTGGAAGAATCTGTCTGAAGGGTGATTAGAGGGATGGTAGGTAATCAATCAGGGGGCTTTAAATGCAAACCTCTGAGCTGAGAAGCAAAGAGGTTGGGGAAGTCGATCAGAATGTGAGAGGGAGTGAGACGGAGGCCATAATTAAAGCATCCAAAGAATAACCTCCTGTGGCTGTTGCGAGCTAAACAAAGGAATAAATATTAAAGTAGGTTCAAGCTGATTCCCCTCCTGCAAGTCATATTTATGCAAGGCCAAATATGGCATGTTTCTCAGAGGACATAAGGTTGTTGATGAACTTTGCTTTCTTTAACGTGAAGCATCAACAAATTTGGAAGTTAAATGAGAGAGGGAGGGAGCGAAAGACAGAATGGGTTATGTGGGTAGGATGGGGAGGAGCTGCAGTTGAAAGTGTGATGGATTATTTAAGGAAAAGATTACTTAAGCAGGTAACAAAATATAAAGCCTTATGAGTCTTAGTATATGACTTTAATAAACCAGATACTCTATTTTGTGTCAACTCGATGGTGCATGAAGTTAATATTTTGTTTGAGTAAAAGGCATTGTAGTATGTGGACGAATATGAAAATCACAGTTTTATGATGGCAATGTAGATAAAGTGGTCATATTTTGGGTCAAGGAGTAGACGACAATGAAACAAGAAAAAAGGTGGGAAAAATGAAGCCATTTTCAGCAAAAACAAGGAATAATTACAATGAGTAAACTTAGCATTATATGCTCAAGGCTTAACGATTGAATACTCAAATAACAGACAAAGAAGGTTTGCTGAACAAGAGTTGCTTGCTCTAACTATTCTTAGTTATGGCCTAACGACCATCAATTATTAAATAATTACCGGACTAACCTTGCGTAGACCTTGACTCTTAAATCATTCAAAAGAGAATGTAAAAAACATAAGGGTTTCAGATTTGGTTATAATAAGCATAATAGTTATGAAGTTATTGCCCCTCAAAAAGTAATTCCCGAGCTAACCTTGGGAGGATTAAATAGTTATGAAGTTATTGCTAAATCAATTACCTGCTAACGTTAAGAGGAGCTTGGCAATTATATTATTCGAAAGAAAATGTAAAATAACATAAGGGATTTAAATTTCGCTAGAACTGGGCTAATAGTTATGATGTTATTGCCAAAAATGTAATTCCCGGGAAACCTTGAGAGAACCTTGTCATTATATCATTAGAAAGAGAATATAAAACAACATAAGTATTTCAAATTTCGTTAGAATCTGCTGAATAGTGTTGATGTTAATTCCAAATAATTCCTTGGCAAACATTAGAAATACTTTCGCAATTATATCATTCGAAAGAGAATATAAAACAACATTAGGGTTTCAAATTTCGTTAGAATCGGCTGAATATTTATATTTTTGCGAGAACAAAATAATTTTGTGGCTAACCTTAGAAGGACCTTGTCAATTATATCATTCGAATGATAATGTAAACGAACATATGGAGTTTCGAATTTTGTTAGAATCGGCCGAATAGATATAATGTTATTACCAAACCCCCCAA
The DNA here is from genome assembly GCA_963969495.1 of Ceratothoa steindachneri. NCBI lineage: Eukaryota > Metazoa > Arthropoda > Malacostraca > Isopoda > Cymothoidae > Ceratothoa > Ceratothoa steindachneri. The sequence continues at coordinate 37,789,122 of OZ018318.1, forward strand.
AAAGCAAAACGTGGACCGACCCATCGAGCGACCGACATAGTGAGATGGAGAGTCACCTGTGACTAAAAATGCGACATAGAAAATGAAGAAAAACTAATTATTTCTGGCAACAGGAGCAAACACAACAATTCATCCACACTTTAACAATCATACTACTAAATGCAAGAGAAACAATGCTCCACCCAAACATAAGCATTATACATAATTTTATCTCTATGAAATGATACAAATCCAAAATTATACTATATGTCGTGGAATGGGCAGACTCTCTCTCTCTCTCTATATATATATACGTAGGTACTTTCGGGTCTTTATGCCGAAGTTAGTTGAAGACCGTTAGTAAATGGGAAATAGTTATGAGACCAGTGGGGATTGGTTTATTATTAACTTTGCGGATTCCTTTTTTTAAAAATATTTCAGAGTGCAAGTTGGCCAATGATTAACAGGTAGCTGGTACACGTTGAGGTTGCAAAAGAAAGAGAATGGCAAAAATATATCAATACTACCAGCAAAATAATATTTAAATATACACAGATATTGGGTTTAAAGGGAATGGTCACACAAACGGAGTTAAATGTCTACGCGAGATACAGGGGATTTATTAGAGAATAACGAGGTCGGGTTCAGGTATGTGATTAAATGGGTGATTTTAAACCGGGCGCGCACACAAAGAATAGATCTATTGGGTAAGCGATACTATAGACAATCTGCAGGAGGCAATGGTTACAATTTCTTACGTGCTCGTTGCAAGGAAGCGCCAGTCGGGATAATGAGACTGCGATGGGGTAGGGGGAGTCGGTTTACCTCACGCTTCAGAGGAAGAAGCACTTGCAGTTGGCCTTAGGAGATGGGATTCCTCGTCAGATATTCCCAGATTGACTATGGCAGAGTTCACGGATGTTGATTTAGCCTTCGTCCTAGAATCGAAATCTTCGTTGTCTCCGTCTCCGGGGGTGGGGGCTAGCGTCCTTAAGCTCGTTCGCGGTAGTAGGTGGGAAGTCTATTAGTGCTCCTTACCAAACCGAGTAGAAGGATGGCTTTAGATGGCTTGGTTACCCTTTTAAACACACGTGTCTTTTTTTTGAAAAGTCGGTGACACCTTCGGAGGGGGGGGAGTGGAAAAAGGTTGTCCTAGAATGTTCGACGAACTTAGAGCTATGACGGAAATGCAGGAATGTTGGCTGAAAGGCGGCCATGGGAGACAACGAAATCGGTCCCTAAGCAAATACAGCTGGGGTGTGATAAACAGCGTGGGTCGCACCCTCACTCTGGTTCACTCGTGGTTTCAAAGGTCATGTAGTGATCTCGGGACCACGTGCGTACAGAAGTGCACCTCGTCGCCCTTCGCCCTTATTCTGCTACATCCCTTCGATCCAAAAAGCTCGCACTTTCGGAGTTGGGGGAGAAAAGTGACATCCACTAAGACGAATGACTTGAGGAAGTGGAGTCTTTCGCGCGAGTGATCCACGGGGAAGAGGGATAAATGAAATTCATGACTGCGAGCAGGTGTACAAGCTAATTCTACCCGACTGCGTGTATATACAAGGGGCGTTCAATAAGTTTTGCAATTCAGATATAAGGAAACGAGTTTTTTATTATTTTTCAATATAACTACCTTCGACTTCAATGCACTTGCACCACTTGTCCGTGTGGCTTCGAATTCCCGACAACCAGAAAGCTCCCAACTGCTGTTCAATCCACTCTTGGACGGCGAGCTGGAAATCTTCATTGTCCCCAAACCGGCGTCCACGCAGTGCAGCCTTGAGCTGGCGGAATAAAAAGTAGTCGCTAGGGGCCAGATCTGGTTTGCAAGGGGGATGGTTGAGCTCCTCGAATCCGCACTCGCGCAGGGCAGCTTGTGCAACTCTGGCCTTATGGAATTTGACCACGTTAAGGTCAATCATGGGGCGTGAGGTTTCTAGGGACCCAAAGGGCAGAGACCTTGGTCATGGCCAAATTGTCGTGGATGATGTTAATAACACTTCCATGTGATATTCCAAGTTCTCGCTCGATTTCTTCGACCTTCACCCGTCGATTTTCGAGGATGATCCTCTCCACGTGGGCCACATTGTCCTCGTTGTTCACGTCTGACGGGTGTCCCGGACGGGGGTCATCTTTAAAGGAATCATGACGATGGCGGAACTCACTATTCCAGCGAACAATGTTTGCAGTTGAACGGGTGGTGTCCGTGTATACTGCAACCATGCGTTCATGGATCTCTTTTGCATACTTGCCTTCCTTGGTCAAAAATTTGATCACTGCGCGGTGCTCAGCCTTCTCCATGAAAACTTTGTGAGTGACGATCTGCGATCAGCTACTGCTTCTTAAATAGATGAGGCAGGAGCGTGCGGTTGCAGGTCCTGACTTGTCATAACCTGTCTAACACCCCCACAAACAGCCATCCATTTTCCTCTGTTTTGCCTTACCGATTTTAAAACTTATTGACCGCCCCTCGTATGAACGGGAAAGATACTAATTATTGCTGTCCATAAGAGAATTAAGTGGGGACGTAATTACAAAATATATATATATATATATATATATATATATATATATATATATATATATATATATATATATATATATATATATACAGTAAGCTATACAAAGCAAAAGAAAAAAAAGAATGGAATGGATATTCAATGATACATTTTAAATAAATGACATAAGGATTACAGTGGTACATATACACATATATGGGTGCTGGACCGGGCTTTAAATACTAATTTTATATATACTAGGGCGATGTGCGTCCAAGACGTACACATCGTGAAAAATATATACATAAACAGAAATAATTTTACTTTAGTTCATCTCTAGCTGGCGGTTATAATAATTACAAATGGCTATGGAGCAATTACAATTAAAATTTGACTGGGAGTGTCACCCAATGGATTGCGGATAAGGGTATCGGCCTTACAATTTTCCGACCCTTTTATATACATTATCCTGTACTGGAATTCCTGCAATAATAAGCTCCATCTCATTACTCGGCCATTATGATGTTAAATATTAGGGATGTTTGCCAGAGGGCGGTGATCCGTTTCTATAACGAATTTTCGGCCTACCAAGTAGATCTAAATATTCTGCACACTCCAAATATTAGCTAAAGTTTCCTTTTCTATCATTGCATAATTCCTCTCACGTTGGAACAATTTGCGACTCACGTTGGCCACAGTGTGACTTTCCCGTTGTCTCCGTACCGAACAAGGGCACAACCAATGCCCTCATTACTCGCATCCGTACGGATCCCGAAAGACTTACTGGGGTCAGGCAACCCAAAGACTGGAGGCAGATGCCAGTTTACCCTTTAGTTGATGGAAATGAGTAGTATTCCTTGAATTTCATATGATGCTCTCTGGGAATTTCTTTTTTAGTAGTTTACACAACGGAGAGGCCAAATACGAGAAATTGAGGACAAACCTCCTATAAAATGAGGCAGACCCCATGAAAGAACGGAGCTGTTTCTTCGTACCCGAAAAGGGCATGTCAAATATCGTCCGAAGCCTGTATTCTTGGGGTTAAGTTGGTCGTTTCCAATCTGGAAACCCAGATATTGCATCGAATCATAAACGAAGTGTCACTTACTGGGACCTATTGTGGGGCCATGCTCTTGCAAACGGCTTAAGAGCGTCTGAAGAGATGCCAAGTGTTGGTCCCAGTCACAAGTGGCAACGTAAATGTTGTCAAAATAAAAGGTGACATCATCCAATCCGTCCAAAAATCTGCTCATTATCCGATTATAATTGTTGCATGCCGTCATTAACCCGAAAGGAAGTCGGCGGAACTGAATAAGGCCCTTTTTGATGGGGAAGGCAGTGTATTTTCTCACGCTTTTTTTCACGGAAATCTGGTAATTCGCTTTACATAGACGAGCTGGCTAATAAATTTTGCCTTGTCGAACAAGTGAGGGTTTTGGTTAATTAAGAGGATACCACATTCAATTTTTCTTAACTTTATACTACGTTAGATTCTCATATTTTAAATCAAAGCTCATTGAAAGCCCTTGTATTCCTGCAAAATAATAATAATATACGGCTCCCCTTTTGAGATACAGGAGGTTCTTTTATAACCCTCTCCTTGTAACCAGATATTATATAAATTTCTATAGAATTAACAAAAGATAAGCATTCGAACTCAATTCAAGACCAAAAGATACACATATGATTTAGTTATCATTTTAAATCAGTTTTCTTTAGTTCCATTAACATTTATGTTGATGGTGGACTAAAACATATATTTTCTGACAAGGTCAACTTTAGGCTTTGTTTTCAGTTTAAAGAGGGGGTGTTCAGAATGCCCTGGAATTTAGTTTAATCTATATTCAAATGATGCTGAAAATATAAACCAGTTCTTACCTGCCATTTGTTTTTAGCAAATATTTAAATTCCATGGTATACTTTTGCGTTTTGTTCACAAATCAGCTTATAAAATCTACGAAGAATGTTCACGAATGTATAAAACTCTACATTATCATAATTTTCACTATGTTCTATTCATGTTACTAAAACAAAATATATAATATAAATAGTGCATAAAATTTGCAATAAAATGATAAAATTAATGGTGTAGTTTTGTTTGATTTTTTACAAATTAACATTTAATAACTAAGAAAACTTTTCCACGAATGTATACAATTTTCATTATCATAATTTTCCCTATGTTGTATTCCTGTTGCTGAAAAATAATTTATACTATTAAAAGTACATAAAATTTGCTATAAAATGATATGCAAAGCCAAAAAATGGGAATTTGGAACGAAAGAATTTGAAAAGTGACTAATGAAAATATGTGGCATCCCCTTAAAGGACTCGGTGCCGCATCGAAAACGGTCACGGAATTTAATTTGCGAAAATCTACACACATGCGGTAAGAATTATCTGGTTTCCGTACCATAACTATTGGGGAACAATAATTTGACAGGGGAGAGTTCAATGATATTGATGTTGGGCAGGTTGTTAACCTCGGCGTTAAAAACATTTCTCTGATGAATTGGAAGGGGGTAAAGTCTTGAACGAACATATTCTTGGCTAGCGAGGATTGTATCATGCTCAAGATTAATAGCACATCCATAGGTCTCCGAAATGACTTCCTCTAACTTGCTTAAACTAGGAAGCAACTGGCTAGTTTGATCGGGAGTTAGCTGCTTATTAATATCCAAACTAGCGGGGGGTGAATGGATGGATGGAGCCGGGCAAGGCAGGTACTGAGTAATCCCTATCCTATTTGACGCACACGGCCTGTACAAGGTTCAGGGCACCCGGGGTGTAGTTGTTACACACGCGTGGCGGTGATATCTTTTTAACATGTTTACGTGGAACAGCTTCTCTTCTGTGTGGGTCTTAATTAAATAATCCACAGATCCTGGCGCTTTAAAAATTGGAAACGGGCCTTTTCATTGGCTCAGAAGTTTGTTGCTCTCCGTAGGAAGTAGTAATAGAACCTCATCACCGGGCTTAAACTTCCTCTCCTTCGATTTCACATCAAAGTATCCCCGCGATTTTTCTAAGTTAACGTCGGCATTTTGGTATGCAATCTCGGCACACTTTTCTAATCTTCGTCTAAGATCCAAAACATACGCCTAGGAATAGTGAATTTCCCTGTCTTTCTTAGCGTTAGAGAATAACTCCTTGAGGATGCTAATGGGACATCGCATGTTACGTCCGTAGATTAATTCGAAGGGGCAAATCCAAGCGTACGATGTGGAATCTCTCTGAATGCGTATAGTGCCACAGGCATAAAGCAATGCCACTTACGGGAGTGTTAATCACACAGCTTCCTTAATATTGAGTTAAAATTCGCATTAAATTTCTTGCAAACTCCATTTGCGCAGGGGTGAAAAGGGGTGGGAAAGAACGGTTTACCATCAACCGTTTCCCGATATATTCCATTAATTCAGAAGTAAATTGCCTACCTCGGTCCCACAATACTTACTTTGGTCTGCCTACCCTGGAGAAGATGGAAATTAAGGCTTCGGAACACGTAACACTGTCTATTTTCTTTAAAGGTACGGCTTCGAGGACACAAGGGTAAGAACATATACAATGCCTGTCGCTAGAAGGGCGAGTAATGGGGCCGTCAAGGTCTATGTCCAATCGGAAAAAGGGTTCCGATATGATTGGTCCCTTCTGAAGGTAGGGCCGGTTTAACACGCACCAAGCCAGCAGAAATAATCGAAAATCCTTTACGTAGTGTTACTTTCGCTGAAGTAGCCAGAATACACATTACCGTGGACAATTTTTAGGACCAGGGGGACATGCGAACGAGGAACACAGAGGGCGTGAGTCTCGGTGTTAACGCCGTCCGAGCAAGTGCAAAAAAAAAAGCCTTCTTTTACGATATAAGAGAGTCTTGTTCCCGTGGACGGCATCCTGAATGGGCTCCGAGATGTTTTCCACAAGGGAAGGAGATTTGGGCACTCCTTTTGTCTCTAAGCGAATTCATCGCTCATAACGCCGCTGAAATCTGAATCAAAGAGAGTTTCAAGTGCAGCCGGCCTCTGGGATTCCTACTTTGCCTGGACTTTCGTAATAACTGGCTGAGCTACAGGGTTAGGTGAGACTTGGGGGCACTGAGCCACCAAAACGGAACAGAATGTAATAGGAACTGACACGACTTCAGCTCATCCTGAAAAGTACTGACACTCCAGGTAAAAATTTACAATGGGGAAGCGGTTTGCGCGTCTCAGGTTGTCATGGACTACCGCAAACTTTTTTGTCGTCAGGGGGAGCTTAGGGAAGGAGTTCAGTTTATACCACGATACAGGTACATTTGGTATCTCGGACGAGGGTGGAGACTCGGCACCCTTTAACGCTTCCGTTTTCAAAGAAAAAAATAACTTGGTGCCCGGGAGCACTTGTTGAATGGGAATATCACGAGGTTGGGAATTTTGGCACATGTAGCCTTCTACACCACGCGCAAAACATACGATTGGCCTGCGGTGAAAAATTAATGCCGAGGATTAGAGATGAAGGGCTTGACATCAAGGGTTCTAAAGGAGGGAAATTTCGGGGCTTAAAGAGGTCCGTATCCTTGGCAAATTTTGGGGAGTTCTTAGGAGGGAACCGCGAGTTATTAGTTTTATTCTAGGGGGATGAAGGGGGAGGATTTATATTTTCCTTCTGGTATAGGTTATGATTCACCGCATAGATATCTGCTTCTGTTAGGCACTCTTTGAATAAGTTGCATCGTAGCGACGTTAGCAACTGATTAATTAGAAAAAAATCAATCAGGGTCTCATAATCGTGGGGGACTTTTAATGCGTCTAACAAAAAATGAAATTACTGAAAAGCGTATATCGAAAATGGCGAAAGGTCATATTTGGTTGGAGTCAGGCGTCATATTATACGCCGCGAGAAGTTCAGATTTTTTGGTGGAGTAATCCATCGTAGCTTCCGAGGGAAGGAATACACATAGTTCTCAGAAACAATAAAACAAAAACAAAAAATAATGGAGTCTTCGTGAGATGAGAATGGCTCAGACTCTACTAATCCGTCGAGGAAAAAAAGTGACCGTGGGAGAAGCTCTTTCCACTAACAAAATTTCCCTATTAAAGGTTCTCGGTCCAAATACACATACAAACACTAAGCGTTAAATAAATTTTTGGCAGAGTTGTTTTCTGTTTTTTTTTTTCTTTGCAACTCAAACGCTACTGAACTTTGAAAATAACAACAAAGTTAAAGGGTTGCTTTTAAAAAATCTCTCTAAAGACCTATTAAAGACACGACACACCTGATCATCAGATTTTATAATAGAGAAATGTATATATATATATATATATATATATATATATATATTGGCCAATGATTAACAGGGAACTGGTACCCGTTGAGGTTGCAAAGGAAAGAGAATGGCAGAAATTTATCTTTACTAGTAACAAAATAATAGTTAAATATACATAAATATTGGGTTTAATGGGAATGGCCTCACAGATGGTGTTAAATGTCTACACGAGGTACAGGTGAATTAATTAGGGGATTATCGTGGTCAGGTTCCGGTATATGATTAAAATGGTGATTTTAAACCGGGCGCACATACAAAGAATGGATTTATTGGGTAAGCGAGACTGTAGAACTATCTGCAGGCGGCAATGGTTACAATTTCTTACGTGCTCGTTGCAAGGAAGGACCAGTCGGGATACGGTGACTGTTATGGGGGGGAGGGAGTCGGGTTACCTCACACTTCAGATGAGGGAGCACTCGCAGTTGGCCTTAGGAGATGAAAATCCTCGTCAGATACTTGCCGATTGGGTATGGCAGAGTTCATGGATGTTGATTTGGCCTTAGTCCTCAAATAGAAATCGTCGTTTCTCCGATCGCAAAGGAGGAGGGGGCAGCATCCTTCAGCTCGTTCGCGGTGGTAGGTGGGAAGTCTATTAATGCTCCTAACTAAGCTGAGTAGAAGGATTATACAGACGCTCGGCGAGGTAGCTTTAGATGGCTTGATTGCCCCCCCGCACACACGTGCGATTTGGGGGCAAAGTCGGTAACTCCTTCGGGGGTGAGATTGAAATAACGTTGGCGTAAAAAATAATATAATAAGGGTATATATAAGCTTCTAAAAGATAAAGGACCGCCTCTAAGACAAGATATCACCAATGAGGAAGTAGGAGAGGGAAGGGTAAATTCACATTAAAATTTAGCAATAACAGAGCCAAAAGGGTTAAAACCATTAACAGATAAAGCGATAGTCTAAAGATGGAGATTACAAAAGACACGAGAAGAAAATTGATACGAAGGGGAGAGGGACAAGGAGATGGGAAGAAAAATAAAATATTGTTAATACAAAATCAAAGAAATAATTAAAGTGAAAAATCGGGTCCCATTAAAATGAAAGTTGACATTCAGTATTAGCATAATTTTACCATTATTAGTTTCAATGTCTGCTCAATATTTACCAAGGTTCCAATTGAAGAAATTTTCAATTTCCTCAATGATAAAATGCAAAATATTGTTCTTCCAGTACCTGCTACTATTTTTATGAAACTCATTTCACTTTGTATCCAAAATTGTGCGTTTTCGTTCGATGGCAAATATTTTCTTCAAAAGTTTGGATTAATCATTGGTATTTGCCTTTCGCCGGTTCTCTCCAACTTGTACTCAGATATGGAGCTCTTTAAAACAAGACTCTTCCCTACTATCCTTGACTTCCCTATTGTTTGGTACAGTTATAATGATGATGTAATTTGCCTGTGACCAAATTCTAAAGATATTATTAGCTTTCTAACAAAACTTAATTCACTCGGCCCTTCCAATATATTTACCCAGCAGGTTGAAAATAATAGAACCCTTCCCTCTCTCGATCTTCTTATTCATAGAACACTGAGTGGTTTTAAATACTCCATCTATCGCAAACCTACTAATTCAAATTCTTAGATCAATTTTTACCTCCGCATAGTCCCAAAGTCAAACGTTCCGTTTTTTCCTCTAGGTTTTTACGGGCTTTCCAAGGTGTTAGGCCTGAATATAAGGATTCTGAATTCTCCAATATCTATGAAATTGGCCATAAACTATGTTACCATTATCCCCTTTTTCTAAGCTGTCTTTCCTCTGCAACAAAGACGTAATATAATACAGCTCCCGCAATTCCTTTGAATGTTAAAAACATTTTGGTTTTACCCTTCTCTGTTTGTTTCATTGACCTTCCCCGTCTTTTAAAAAACTTAAATTGTAATAATTGTAATAATATTGGGGGAGTCAATTCGGTCGAATGTTCTGCTTGTCCAAGTAAATCAACATAAATACAATGTTAGGAGAGCTGTCAATAATAATCCGTTTTTTGTGCATATGTCTGAAACTAACCACTTAATTAATTGAAATTCAGCAAAATTTATTTCCGCTCAAATGACTCAAGTAAAAAAAACCTTGTTGAATGTTCATGTATAAGCCGTGTATAACATTTCCTCTGGCCTTTTTAAAATTAATGTTGTTATGAAAGAACTCATTCCGCAAAGAAATTAGCTTTGACTTATGTTATTAATTTTTTGGAAATTTTCATTTTTATGGGAACTCGATTGTCATTTTATTTATTGCATTAATTTTGTATTAACATTATTTTATTTCTCTTTCTCTCTCTCCTTTTCCCTCTCCCTTTCGTATCAATTTACTTCTCGTGTCTCTCCTAATCACCCTCTTTAACCTATCGCTTTATCCATTAAATGTTTTAACCTTTTGGCTCTGTTCTTGACTCTTTCTTGCCTCTCGTTTTGACCTTGCTACCTGTTATTGCTAAATCTTAATATGAATTTACCCTTCCCTCTCCTACTTCCTCATTGGTGATTTCTTGTCTTAGAGGCGATCCTTTATCTTTTACTAGCTTATATATACCCTTATTATTTTTTTTTTGTAGTTATCCTTGAGAATGAACTGAATAAAGTTCGGAAGTACTTGGAAGCAGCTTTTAACTTTTGAATACATTGTCCAGCAGGAAATGAAAAGGTGCTTCCAAGTAATTTCGAACTTTATATATATATATATATATATATATATATATATATATATATATATATATATATATATATATTTATATATATATATGTATATATATATATATATATATATATATATATATATATATATATATATATATATATATATATATATATATTCTCTTTATTTTTCTTACATGTTTTTTTCTGCGTCTGTTAGGCGAGAAAAAAACTTTCTCAAAAGACATATTTTTTCCGCGACGTCTTTCAACCGTGCGGGCCATTTTCAGGGAATGAACAGAAATGGAATGACCTTGGACCTTGGACATAAAAGGTGGTGAGATTTAGGGAGAGTTTAGAGAGAAAGATAGTAAAAGAGGAAAGTGGTGAAATAGGGTGGGCTTAAAGAATAGAGGATGTGTGGGAGACAGAATAAATAAGTCCCTGGTAAATGGGTAGCTCTGTTTGTTTTTTGCTTTTGGATGAATTTTGTTTGTTTTTTGTTTTTATTTAACAAACTATAAAATTCATTGTTTATTCAATTAAATTAATCTTGTTAATTTATTTCTTTATTTTTTATATTCTAATGATCTTTTTGGCATTCAATCCTCTATTTGAGGCGGGGGTTTTATTCCCGCTGTGAGTTTTCGAAAAAGTTTATTTTTAGTTTCTTTTGAATTTTGGCAAAGTTTGAATTTCTACTAAAGAAACTTGAACATTATACTAGTCGTTTTTTTGTATTTTTTCGATTTTATCATGTGTATTTATGAGTCACGTCGCCGTCAGACTGTATCTTACTGCTTTTAAATGGTCTTATTTGTCTGTCGACCTCGATGTCTAAGTGTGTACGAGAGAACTCAGGGGTCAAGCGGGTGCCAATGGCTTGCCAGATCATATTAGCTCTCTCATGGAACGCTACGTTGATTGCAGATAATCCAACCGAGTCGTCGAGATCCGTCTGTCGTTTTTGTTCTCTTCTTCGTGTGTTTGTGATGAGAAGCACCGCTTAATTCTGGATAATTTGTAGTTTCGCGATGTGGGTATTGGCGCTCGCGTTCAGCGGCACCGGAGGATACAGGAGACGCGAGGGAATGCACGCATTGAATATCTTGAGTTCATTTGAGCGAGGTAGGTCACGAAAGCTATAAAATTCCCTCAAATCTCTCTTGCTATTCGCAACTGTTCGCTCGATATGACTCTTGTAGCCCCCTGTGGTGATTTTGAGCTCCAGAACCGTCCCTTCCAGACAGTAGGGGATTCGCCCCCCTTCTACCCGTATATCATTAAAGGTCTCGCGAAACATGAGAATTATTTTGAATTTTTGAGCATGGTTGATATCTTCCATCTCCTCTTGAAAGAGTTGATGTTAGATATCACCCTAGCCGTATTTTTCGCCATAAATTCCCTGTGAACATAAGTAGCGGTAAAAATTTGCGATATATCGTGAGCGAACTCTACGTATATCATACCCTCGGAGAGAGGTTATGGTAGGCCGCGTGTATAAATTTTATATAAAAGGAGACTGAGAGAGCCCCCTTGTGGGACCCCTGCTTCGATCTTGAATTCAGGGCCTTTGTGTTCTCTGATATGAATGTATGCTCTCCTCTCCATTATCTAGTCACATAGAATCCTCTCAAGAATGGGGTTGAGGCCTACTTGAAGGATCTTAAATTGTAGTCCTCTCTTCCAAACCTTATCAAAAGCATTTTTGACCTTGCGGAGTACCAGGTTGGCATGCATTTTGTCTGCCTTGATCTTAACAAGCTTTTCGGTGAAACGGCTAGTACCGTGTCAATCCCTCTTTTTCTTCTGAAGCCGTGTTACTGCTCGTTATGCAAGTTGGCTTCATCGAGAAAATAATTGACTCTATTATCCAGTATCTTCTCGAAGACTTTGCCAGCAAATTCTAGGAGAGATATAGGTCGAAAGTTGACAGGGCAGTCCGGGGGCTTTCCCCGTTTTTAGATGAAAATCATCTTGGCCACTTTCCAATTCTCAGGAAAGTAGCCCGTGTTCAGAGCGGCGTTCATGATGTTAAGAAGGTCAATCCAAACGTTTGGCGAGGCATTGATGCAATTCTTGCGGGTCAGCCCCGTAGTACCCAGTGCTCATTGACAAAAGGATTTTAGAATAACGGAGAGTTTTAGGGCAGTTATTTTACTGCCATAGCCCTCCATCACTCTTTCCTGCGACACACAGTGATGAGGAGAGGTTTTGTTCATTTGTGTATTTAACTGTTGGATTACGACAGTTTCGAATTCGAGGTCGTAGATGTCATTTTATCATGGGGTAATTTTGAAGATTGAAGACCAGAAAATCATAAAGATTTCCTCAATCTCTTCAGTCTCGTTTTTTTGCCGTCGTGAATGATTGTCATTTTTGTTTGTGGGTGTTTTCCTTTAAGACGTTTAACCGTCCGCCAGAATGTGTGTGTCTCTTTCTATGTTGAGGCTTTCCGTTAGTTCGTCCCATAGTAGTGTTTGTTGGTCCGTAATTAGTGTCTGGAGTTCGTCTTTAATTTGTCTTAGTCTTCTAAGACAAATGGACAGTTCCCTATATTCTTGGACCAGTGCTCTCATATGAGGGGTCCAGAGGGAAGCTGGAAGGGTTTCATAATTAATACGGGGAATGCTAATTTTATCGGCTTTTATTAGATTTTAAGTAAATTTAACAAGCTCCTCATCTATTTCTTCCAAATTAGCATCAAATAAAGGGTCAATGATATAGTTTAGAAGGTAATTTGTATAGCTTTCCCCCTTCACTTGCTTATAGCTTTTGTGTTCTGGGACTTCCAATTGAATGTGATTTACACCTACTGTAATTTGATAACCTGGTGGTCGCTCGGAATGATGGGGCCCGGAACAATGTAGTAGTTGTAAGGAAACCTGTTGCTAGATAGGACTATATCAGGTTTCGTTGCTGATATTTCTGTAAGGTACATCGGGAATTCTGGTCCGATCCTTGTCACGTATTGTTTGTCAAGTAGTACTTCAACGTTTCTGCCTGCATTGTTGTAAGAGATATATCCCACCGCAGCACACCTTGCATTAAGATCTCCGGCCAACATTACACTTCTTTGTGGCTAAATATCTGCAAGAGGTTGTGCATGGGCAAATAGTTGCGTCTTGGGGTTTAGTACCTCATGGCCACGACTAGTCTCCCTAGGGCAGTACCTACTTCAATGGCAAGTTAGGATTCATCTAAGTCCTCGAGTGTCCTATATTTTAGTCCTTTTTTCGCAGCCGTCATACCGTTCCTGGCTATGATTCTGGCTAATTACGTCGTATTGAAATAATTTTAACTGTTTTTGCGTGGTTATTCCATGCTCAGAAATAAGTAATATGTCAAGTCACTCTGTCGCATAATATTGCCGTAGAAGGAACCTTTTCCGTCCCACCCATCGACATTCATATGTATAATTATAAGTCTGTTTTTCATTTGGTGTAATGTTTGTTCTCTAGTGTGCGGGATTAAAGTAGACGTTTATTCGCGATCTACTTTAGCGCCATGAGGTGTACTTGGCGGGGTGCGCTCCCTGTTGTTTGTTTTTTTGTATTCAGTGTTGCAGGTTGAGCGATAGCATCCTCAAACTGCCGCTCCAGGACCTGATCTGAGCATTCATACTTGTATCTTCCGGTTCTAAGACCTTCAGCTACTTCGCGGGTCTTGATTTCAGTTGAGAAGGGAGCCGATTTGGGGGCATATAATTTGAGGTTAAAACCTCTCGCGTGATACTTTAGTTGGTGTTCTCTCCCTCATGATGAGGAGGTTGACCTTGGCCTTCGAGATTTGGAGGTTTTTCTCAACCGTGGAGACCTGGTATCCTTGGGTTGCACTGCTTCCTTCTTTAGGGGGGGATATTGCGTGTTCGTTGTATTGGTGGTGTCTTTCCTGGGTGCAAGTGGCGCCTGTTCTGATGTTTGCGTTACCTTAGGTTTATTTTTACGGGAAGCGCTTGTGTTAGCTGTGTTTTGTGGCGTGGGCACTTTTTGGCACGTTTTCTGGCACTGAGGGGCTACGCTTATTCGCATAACATCCTCTGAAGGTGCGTTGTCCGGAAACCACATCTCTTGCAGCCAGTTCTTCACGAGCATGCGATTGACTTCCGTGGCAAAGGTACCTGTGCGAGTAATGTTGGCAATGTGTGCATAGTAGATGCAACACATTATTTTGGTTGAGTGTTCATTTTCGATGTGTAGGAGTGTTTTCTGGTTGTTTGTCTTGGCAATGGCGGCTTTGGCTATTTTTGCATAATTCGAATTGGCCTTCTTCTCCTCTGTGTCGCGTTTTAATTGGGTTTGTTTTTGAATTTCCTCGTTTTTAATTGGACATGCCATAGACATAGTCCGGTGGGGGCCTTCAAAATTTAAGCATTTGAGGAGTTACTTTTACAGTCGCGACCGGCACAGATAGAGCATAGCGTAAGGTCTTCTTCTGGGCAGTTGGAAGTGGTGTGTTTGCCTTACTTATAGCACCAAAAGAACATTTGTAAGTCAACAAACTCCTTACGTTCCATCTGCTCTGAAAAGACTCTAACGTTGAAAAGAAGCAAACCATTTTCCTTAGTTTTTTTAGCCATAGCCTTGTCCTTGAATACAGCCTTAAACACGTGCGTGTTATGCTTGCATTTGATAAACTCAGCTACCTTTACCCATTGGTGGTTCCGTTCAATTTTGTTTTTAATATCCTCTGCCGAGTGGCTCCAGACCCAGGAGTCGAGGTGCCTGCAGATTAAGCTACTGTGAGTTCTAATTTGTGGCGGTGTAGTGGGGTTCATATTAATAGTCTTCAGCATTCAACGGCTGTGCTTGAGGTCAAGATCACAGTCAGCCTCCCTCGCGCAAATGGCCAAGTAACCATTTTGAATGTAGATAAGTCTAACCAGTGCAATGTGTGATGCTCCGTAAACCTTTTAGAAAACCTTTCCTCTGTCTGGTTTTGAGCCCTCCGAGAGAAGCCAGATAGTGATGCGGAGAGTCTCCTTCATTTCTCCTGCATCCTATCGTAAGATAGGGGATGATACTATGATATGAGTACGTATATATATATATATATATATATATACACTAAGAGACGGTTTAGAAAAGAGGAGACGGGGTGGAAAAGAGAGAAGTAGGGGGCAAGTTCCAAGTTATTTTAATGGAACTTTACCTTAATCCTCCTTCCCTCGGGCTTGCGGGTGGGCCAGATGAGGCTCCGGTCCTTGTATCTAACGAAGAAGTGAAGATTTCGCCCTTCACCTTCCTAGATCGAATACCAGTGGTCCACTTTTCAAACGTATCGTGCTTTTTCACTTTACCGTTTTGATTATCACTACTCGAAGCAAGTCACACAATTTCACTTTCACAAAAGTTAAGTTTGCAAACATTTCTAAAATTTGGCACAGTGGTAAAGCACAGTAGCTAAGACAACCAAATCAGTCATAAATGGAATGACTTACAGAATGCTACACTATGTATACTTTACTACTTAAACAAATGGGATACAAAATTGACAATCACAGTTAATGAAATTTCTTAAGGACAAATTAACATTTAAATCATTGGCGCTACAAAATAATTGACTTTTTCAGACGTAATCGGTGCAAAGTGAACAAACACATTCAAGGAAAGATTTAAGTTTACATAATGTTCGATAAGTAAAGAAAATTGAGATTTTGTATTAATGGCGATCTACGCGGTGACACCGAGTTGTCTGGAGTATGGTTACAGGCTGGAGTTGCACATTAATTGCCTGTTTCTTCCTTTAGATAATGAAGTCTTCGGCTATTCGCAATCTTCTGCGGTTTTGTAGTCTCAGGATGATAAAGGTGTTCTTATTTAGCTTCTCATGGGTTATGGTAGTGCCGTGATAGTGGACATGTTTTCTAATTGCCCTATCCTGTTGATCAGCCGTCATCCGCCTCACCAGGTTTGTGGATGTCACGCCGATGTACTTGGAATTGCAGTGTTTACAGTCACCGATTTTACACGAATATTCGTACACGACGTTAGTCCCCTGGAGTTCACTCGTCGGAGGGAGACAACTGTTCTTCATGATGCAATTACTTGATTTCCTTCTCTTGTAATATAATGTTAGGTTTATCTTTGATCGTGGAAAAAGAGGAAAAGTTAAAGCAAAAATGAAGACGCCCCCGCCAGACATTCTATTAAAGCGGGTCTCAGGAGTAAAAGGAGACAGTTAACCGGTAGAAGAATAAAGAATAACCAAGGATAAAGAGGAGGACTGCTATGCAAAGGTGACAATGGGGCCATCCGCCATGGACGCCAAACGGATCCCGGGCCAACAGTTATGAAAACTAACTTTGGCGCGCTCAATGTAGCCCTCCTAAGACTAATTGACATGCCAAGCGGCTGGGGAGCGTTATGTTGAACACCGAACGACATTGAGAAGATCCTGTCCGAGGAAGCCAAAGCACCCCTTCGGATGATTAGACTTAAAGCTTCCATCCCCCACGAAATCATGTTTTGTCGAACAATCATCCTCAAAAAGCTCGACCGCATCTTCATGGACAACAACATTGAAGACATCAAGGCCGAGCTTTCCAAGCACCAAAAATGGGCAAAAATTGTCAAGGTGGATAAGTTTGGCAGAAACATCGTCAAAATTATCTTCAAAGTGTTGAGATGGCACATAGGGCAATGACTAACACACTCCAGGGCTTCTACATCCGAATAGCCCCTAAGAAAATTGAAGCATACTAATACATCCAAATAGAAAGCTGCTTCAGATGCCTAGCCGTTGGAAAACTTTCTACGAAAGAATGTACAGCGACTGAGGTCACATGCTCTGTCTTTTCCAGACCCGGACAGGGATGGAAGGAGTGTGCCTCAGAAAAACCAAGATGTGCAAATTGCAGAGGGGAACACAGGGCCTACGCCATGAGGTGTCCAATCCACAAGAAGGCAATCTGGGCAAAGCGCAATAAGAAGAAAGAAGAAAAGGAGGCAAAGGCAAAGAACTACGCAGAAGCAGACGCGGCTACCAGAACCACGGTTGCCGAAAAGGCGTCACCAAAGCTGGTGATGCCAAGTGAGTGTAAAGAAATAATGACCATGGTTCTACGCACACTTGGCAAACCCCAGCACTTTCCTTCAAGAGTTGAACTAACTATGGGGGTGGGAGCATATCCTCCTTATCCCCATTTATTTATTTAGCTATTCCTATTATTCTTGCTTTAACTTGGTTTCCTCGATGCAGGTAGGTCTTCCTCGAATCCATTTTCTTCTTCTTGACAGAAATTCCTTATTTCTTTAAGTTGGCCCTTCAAACATTTTGTCTTCACTTTTCTTGACTTCAGTATTCTTTCTTGAGTTCCGTATTCTGGTTGGCTGGGATGGTCCTTAATCTTAGTTTTTCTTTCTTGATGCTTTTTCATTTTTCTTGCATTTATCTTGAGTTGATAAGTTCCTGGTGCTTCTTGATGAATTAGTCCTTCAAACGTTTTCTTCCGTTTTCTTTCTTGAGATTTCTTCCTAAAGGTTTTTGGACTATTGAGTTTGAATGCTGTAGCGTTGGATTTGAACGCCAATACTCTAGCCTCACGACCGACTTTAGTCCGTTCTGGGTTTGTAAATTTATCGGCCATTTATATTATCGAGTTGGAAGAAATTTCTCTGATATATTTTTCACCTCAACACAGGTCCCTTTCTAGAAAGCGGAGCGAATTTGAGGAATGGGGAGAGACTAATCTTGGATTTCTTAATTGAGGAGTAGTAACTCTCCCTCCTACGGCCTCCGAGTCTGTGGGCTGAATGGAGCTAATTGAGAGTGATTGAGGAGAGCGATCGAAGTCTTGTCTCTAATCAAGAAGTAATAACTTCTCCTTCCCGGGTCTCCGAAGTTCCCAACAGCACTTTTTTTTAAATCTCTAGTAGAAGGGTTGGTGCAGTTGTAACGAAGATCAGAAGATTGTTCGGCCGTTGAGGATCACCAGTTTTAGGGGGAGGGGCATATCCTTATTATCCCTTTTTATTTATTTATCTATCTTATTCTTGCTTTCCTCAATGCATTTTCTTGATTTTGAATGAATTTCCTTCTTCTTTAAGTTGGCCCTTCAAACATTTGTCTTCACTTTTTCTTGACTTCCTATTCTTCTTGGCTGGGTTGGTCCGTAATCTTCGTTTTTCTTTCTTGATGCATCTTCATTTTCTTCCATTTATCTTCTGGTGCCGATTTCTTTGTGCTTCTAGTTGAGTTAGTCCTTCAAGCCGTTTTCTTTCGTTTTCTTTTTTGAGACGATCTTCATAAAAGTTTGTGGACTATTGGGTTTCAAACGCGGTACCGTTGGATTTGAAGGCCAATACTTTAGCCTCACGACGGGCTTTAGTCCGTTCTGGGTTTGTAAATTTATTGGCCATTTATATTATCGATTTGGAAGGAATTTCTCAGATACATTTCCGCACCCCTAAATAACTACAACAGAAAAAACGGATTTAAGAAAAAACTATGGTTTACGCCAATCCCGCTTCGCAAGAAGTCCTGAAAATACAATTTAAAGACACTCCATAACAGAATAAGACGAACAAAAAAGAAAAAAATGAACCAGCCCAAAAAACAACAAAAGCAGAAACCAACAGAAGAAGAAATAACTACAGAAGAAGAGACAAAAAACGAAAGCCCCAATAAAAGCCCAAAGAAGAAACGGCAAAGGAAAAAGAAAAGAACACCGTCTCGAAAGGAAGAAGAGGCAGAACAATAACAAGAACAAGAGTATAAGCTTCACGGGGAAGAACACGAAAACGATGACATCTTAGATTATTCCGGAATACCCCTCACGGAAAAAAAAAAAATTCTATTATGAGGATTATTCTTTGACGCCGAAGACGTAAACCTCAAGGTCTTCGGTTCTTCAGTCTGCAAACCCCCGAAAGAGGACCAGGAAAGTCTACTCGATGAAATTATTCGCGGGGAATACAAGTAGACCTACCAGGAACCTTGGTCACCAAAGGAGATAGGATGAATGTTGATGGAACGCGCTATCTACATTCCGGACATGTGCGTATACATCGTCAACATGTCTACCTATAAGAAAATTAAAGTAGACAAAAAACGTCAGAAATCGAATAGTGGAAAAGTAAGAGAAAGTGAATAATAGCTAGTGGTTAATAATAATAAAGAAGTTCAGCGATTAAACGAATTAATAATAAAACATCTAATAAACAAAGTAGTTAATAACGAAAATTTAGGGGTTCAAAATAATAACAGCAAAAGTGAATAAATAAATAAGAAAGCGTGTAAAAATACAAAAAGAAAGAGTTGGGTGGTCAAAATAAATTAGCGAAAGTGTTTACAATATGATCAAACAACACAAAGTGATAGGTTCATAATGAATCTAAAAAGCAGTTATGACGATATAAAAGTATTTAAAATAGGATAAAATAACGAAAAGTGAAACGTTCATAATAAATCACGTAGGCTGAAAAATAAGAAAGTGTTTAAAATAGGACTAAATACCTAACCAATTAAATAGGATCAGATGTTTTAAAAGTATCAAATTAAACTAGAAAATGAAAGGAAATAGTTAAAATAACCATGAAACTCCATTAGAGTGATAATGATCTAAAAGTAAAAATCATAAAGCACGCACAATGATTTTTTAAAATTTATATGTAAGACGATAATATCTTAAAATTTTTTTAAGGTTTTGTGAATAGAGTTAAAGTTATATATAAAAAACGACAATATATATATATATATATATATATATATATATATATATATATATATATATATATATGTGTGGCTAGCTAAGGGTAATAATAAGGTGCCGTAATCCTCTAGAGAAGTCTCCTGGAGTTCCTCAACCCTCTTCAGAAACATTACATATATGACAAGGCAACCATCCACTTCCCCCAAAAAGGAAATTTCAAGAAGCCTTTTGTATAATCTAACGTTTATCTTGAAAGGAAAAAGGAGGCAACTTCAATTTTAGCCGTGGATCTTCTCCCTTTCTAATTGTTTGCTAAATAAAAAATAAAGTTCTATTATTTATTTATCAAACTACCAACAAACTTTTCAATTAAAATTAAAACTTGACAATTTTTTCAGTTTCAGTTGAAAATGTGGCATACTTCATTTGTTTGATCCTTCTTGCATCATCTGAAGATATAGTTATTCAATTCAAAGCTTCTGCATACTATAAAATATAAACATGAATCATTTCTATGAATACTATCCGCAATTGATTTTCTCGCATATAAATATTTGCGGTGTTACGTATATTTTGGCTAATTTTCATACATTTTTGTATTTTCTCACTGATTGGTACCTTTTGCGACCTACCCATCAAAGAGATAAAAAAAAGTGGAAAATAGCCTCACCCATATATATATATATATATATATATATATATATATATATATATATATATATATATATATATTATTGAAGGCTACTTTAGGATCAAGTCTCTTCTAGGAATAAAAGAGTCGTTCTCTCTTGAATTTTTTTCTCATTAATTATATAATCAGCATGTACAACGTGCTAATCCACTGCCATGTTGGTTTTTCTCTTTGCCCTTTAGAATTATATAGCATTTTCATCTATTTTTATTCAAGGCATTTCGTAATTTTCACTTCTGTTTTTTCGTTCACAACCTTTTGAGAATTACAAAAATATAATTTTTGCTTGGACATCA
The DNA here is from genome assembly GCA_963969495.1 of Ceratothoa steindachneri. Classification (NCBI taxonomy): domain Eukaryota; kingdom Metazoa; phylum Arthropoda; class Malacostraca; order Isopoda; family Cymothoidae; genus Ceratothoa; species Ceratothoa steindachneri. Next base: position 37,810,187 of record OZ018318.1, read on the forward strand.
TTCCTGAAGAATATCAGAATGGCAAATATAAATAAATCCTCGAGGCCAGGTTTTGCAAAAATCCATTTTTATGTGGATTCCATTTGTACAAACGAAGCATTTGGGGCTGGGGATCTGAAATCAGCTGACAAGGACCAATCTCTACATCAAAAACTGGCCCAAGTTGTAATATGTATAGATTTAGGAAAGAGAGAAATGGAAGAGTATTAAAGCTTTTTGAAAGACTTTTTGTCTGAAAGGTAACAGATTCTAGTTATGAAGTAAAACCTGAAAAGGTAATGAGTTAAAGTTTTGGTGTTTAGGGAGCACATAGAGATCAAATTGGCCCATTCTTGAGTTTCTGGTGACTATACATAACCATGTGATTCAGGATTACCTCGTCTTGATACTAGCGGGAGCATACAGGCTGCTATACTTCATTAAGTATTAATATTGTGCTTTTAAATGTACTTATAATCGATGTATACATCTTGTTTGGTTTATAATTATGTACCAAAATATATATAAATTATGTAATTTATTTCAAAAATAGAAATCCATCTTTGAATGCTTCAACGATCCCTACCCTACGATATTCTCCTCTTCTTGGCCTCTTAAAGACTAGGATCAAGTCGTAAGGTGAAAAAATACCATACTTTAAACAGAGGTCGTCCCCATTTGTTAACTGACGGGGCTCTCCCCAAAGATGATAGATCACGAAGAGGGATCTACTACTTCCCAATTCAATCATGTCAAGAAAACCATGAAACAACACAATAATGGTGGGCTATATTTAGAGATAGAGGTGATAAGTTACCCTCATATTATACCCCACATCCGTGGATTTGATGACTATTAACTCACCTATAGATCACGTGGTAATTTAATGAATACTCTAAGCAACATATTATTGGTAACAAGATCTAGTGTGTAATAGAAAGTTACACCTCCCTCATCATGAATCAAACTTCAAGATACGAATAACTCTAGTTAGAGCTGCTAATTAGGATCTTCTAGGGTCAATGGGTTGGGAGTAAGCTAACAAACATAAAAGATGCTTGTGTCCTCACATGTATCACGTGAGGGAGGCAAAATTGCTAAAATCACACGCAGGAAAATGAACACAGTGGACTTTCTTTTCATTCTCCGATGGGTGCGCTGAATTCTTCATTTAATGGAGGATGTGTGAATACTTACTGGAGGATTTGGTTTCTCGGATATCGAAACCTAAACCATTATCCAGGGTTTTATTTAACTCCCATTTCAGGAAAGAAGAGTTCAGGGATGAAAATGAGCATGAGTTTCGGAATGTATGCATTGGTTGTGGTATAGTTGGTGAAGGGTATACATGTGTTGTATGCGGGCTGCGTGAATGCATTGTAGATTTCGAGGGGATGCGAATGCAGGATTTAGACAGGATATGTAGGCTGGAGGGGTTAGTTGCTGAACTCAGGAGGGAACTTAGTGTTAGGCATAGGGCTGGGAATAGATTAGGTGGAAAGGTAGGCCAGTTAGATGTTTCAGGTGAATTTAGAGGGCCGGTGGAGGAGGTGGGATATGATAGTTCTAGGGATAGTGAAGTTAGCCCCTTTAGATTAGTTAGAAATAGGCCTACTGAGGATGGGGGACAGTAGAGAGTGGTTAGGAAACGTGTAGATAAGGAGCCTTCTCATGATATTTGTGAGGATAGGGTTGCCTCTGTTGAGGGGGTTAGCCGGGGAAAGAATAGGTGTGTGAGTCAGAGGGACACATAACTTGTTAGTTTGACTAATAGATTCAGTGCCCTAAGAGAAGAAGTAACTGGAAGTGATATGACTGATGTGGGGGGGTGGGGGGGTGGAGGTAGAGTGACTGGTAGTTTAAATGAGAATAGGAGTGGTGATGGAGTTAGGTCTGTGGGGGTTAGGAATAGAAGTCTGACTGAAGTGCTTGTGATGGGTGATTTGCGAGTTAGATATTTAGATAGAAAGTTGAATGCAAGTAGATTGAATGGTTTGAGGGTGTGTTTGCCGGGTGCTGGAGTGAGAGATCTGTCTGATAGGTATGAGGAGCTGGTGTCTGGCCATGCAACGGATGCGATTGTGATTACACATGTAGGAGTGAATGATGTGAAAAAAGTGGGTGCTTGTGAGTTACGTGAGAGGTACAAGAGGTTAATTGAAAAGGTGAAAGAAAGTAGAATGAAAGGTGTTGTGACAGGTGTGCTTCCAAGAATGGATGTTAGGGTAGAATGGATGTCTCCTGCGATTGAGCTGAATGATTATGTGAGGAGGATGTGTGAGATGGAAGGTGTCATGTTTGTGGATGTGTGGGATAAGTTTGTTGGAATGAAAGCAATGTATGCGATGGATGGACTGCATTTAAGTAGAAGGGGCGTAGATGTGTTGTGCGAGGAGCATGATCGTGTTATTAGGTCTTTGCGCACGGGAAACTAGATACTAATAGTGGTCATGGAATTACGATAGGACATTATGGTACTGAAAGTAGAATGGACTTAGCAGATAACAGAAATAGGTTCCAAGGCAATAAAGGTGAGGTCATTCAGTTTGGAAGAGGTGCTTCAAGGATAGGGGGGTTAAATTGTTTCCTATACAAATGCTCGTAGTCTTAGAAACAAAAAGGATGAGCTATTTAGTTATATTAGCGATGAGGATATAGATATATTATATGTTACTGAATCATGGATTAATGAAGTAGAATTTAGTGACACTATAAGTGACTTTGATTTACAGGGCTATAATATGTACATTAGTCAAAGGACAGGTAGGATTGGTGGAGGAATAATTATCTATACAAAAAACAACATTGTTTAAAGTTTAAATACTTCAATAAAGCACGATGGAGTTGAGGCACTTTGGATAGATATTAGGTTCAGTAAAAATAGAATAGTGCATTTGGGAGCTTTTTACAGGCCACCTGGGCAGACTGATGATATGGATGAACTAATGATAAGGAAAATAAGTATAAGTTGTGAAGCAGATGCAATTAAAATTGAGGACTTCAACTTAAACTCTGTGGACTGGGAAAATATGATAGGTAGGGATAGAACAAGTGGCAGGTTCATAGAATGCTTTGAGGATAATTTTTTGAATCAATTTGTTAATGAGCCAACGAGGGGGGACAATATATTAGATTTAGTACTTTCTCACAGTGATCATTTAGTTCAAGAATTGACTGTTGGGGAAGCATTGGGAAATAGTCACCATCAGATAGTTCGTTTTACCTTGGGAATTGAGAAGGGTAAAATAACCGAGAATGCTGTAAAAGTTCAAAATTTTCATAAGGGAGATTATGTAAAACTCCCAAGCTTGCTAAATTTTGTAGACTGGGATGTAGAATTTAGAGGTGAAAATGCTTATGAGATGTGGGATACTTTCAAGCATATAATAAATGTAGTCCAAGAGCAATGTATCCCAATGAAGGCTATTAGGAACAAAAGTAGGAAACCATTATGGTGGAATCAGGAGATAGCTATAAATATTTCAGAGAAGAAAAGGGCATATAAAAAATAACAGGTAGGAAATAATATTCAAAATTTTAGTGATTATAGAATGGCTAGGAATAAGTTAAATAAGATTATGAAGAACAAAAAGCTGTCAGAAATTAAATTAGCTCAAAATAACAACAAAGATCCTAGAAAGTTATTTAGTTACTATGAAATTAATAACAAGTCTTGCAGAGTTAAAATAGGACCTATCAAATAGGAATGGGTTGTGAGAGAAACTGATGAGGAAATAGTTGAGGTACTAAATGGTCATTTTGCATCAGAATTTACAGAGGAGAAACTAAATAGTCTTATGTGTAGTACTCATGGGTAAGGGAAAGAGGTGTTTACTACCATTAGTGTGGATCGGAGGACGATAAAAGGACTAATAGGTGAGTTAGATGCTACCAAGGCCTCCGGCCCTGATAATATTCATTCTAGGATACTTAAAGAAGGGGTAGAAAGTATCTCAATATCTCTGGAGAAGTTGTATACTAGGTCACTGGAATATGGAGAAATACCCGAAGATTGGAAGAAAGCGAATGTAGTCCCCATTTTCAAGAAGGGTAGTAAAGAGGATCCAAATAACTTTAGACCGGTTATCCTAACTCCTGTAGTCTGTAAAATTCTTGAGAAAAAAGTTAGAAAAGGTATTTGCCAACATCTAAAGAGGGAGGGGTTAATCAGCGATCTTCAGCATAAGTTTAGATCAGGTAGATCATGTTTGACTAATTTACTAGACTTTCTGGAGTTCGTAACAAATTAAGTAGATAAGGGAGAGAATGTAGATGTAATTTACTTGGATTTTAGTAAAGCATTTGATAAGGTACCACATAGGAGACTAGTTCATAAATTAAAAATGATTGTGATATGCTGGGGTGTTTCAAATTGGATAGCTGAGTGGCTGAAAGACAGGAAGCAAAGGGTAGTGCTAAATGGTGTAAAGTCAGAGTGGAGGGATGTTATCAGTGGGGTTCTTCAGGGATCAGTTCTCGGTATATTATTATTTGTCATTAATATAAGCGATCTTGGGAAGGCAGTTAATAATAAAGTGTCAATTTTTGCGGATGATACCAAATTAGCAGCTGTACTTAAAGATATTGATGATAATTTTAAAGTGCAGGGGATTTAAATAAATTGTTATCCTGGGCACATAAGTGGCAAATGACTTTCAACCTTGATAAGCGCAAAGTTATTAACATGGGAAAAGATAATAGAAAATTTAACTATGAAATGCATGGGCATTTGCTGAGCTCAGTAGAGGATGAGAAAGTTCTAGGAGTAGTAATAGATAAGTCATTAAGGTTTTCTAAGCAGTGTATTGAAGCAAGAAATAGGGCAAATACAGTGCTGGGTTTCATTAAGAGAAATGTCAGTTACAAAAGTAAGGAGGTTATTCTTAAAATCTATAACTCATATGTTAGGCCAGATCTAGAGTACTGCATAGAGGCATGGTCACCACATTTTACACACGATATTAACCTTCTTGAGTCAGTGCAATGGAGGGCAACAAAGATTATTCCTTCCCTGAGGCACCTTGAATATATAGATAGACTGAGGGTATTAAATATGTTTTCGTTCGAAAGGAGGTATGTGAGAGGGGATATGATTGAGCTGTTTAAAGTTTTTTCCGGGATAGATAAATTGGATGTTAGCAAGTTTTTTGAGTTAGATGATGGAAATCGGACTAGAGGTCACCACTTGAAAATTAAAAAGCAAGGGTGTAGGTTGGATTTAAGAAAATATTTTTTCACCAATAGAGTGGTAGACTTCTGGAACAAATTGCCGCAGAGGGTAGTAGGTAGTCCAAATTTAAATGTATTTAAGAGTAGGTTGGATGAGTTTATGGGTAGGGAAGGTTGTGATGGTTCCTAAGTTTTGTATATATTAATATTGTTTGTATATATCTATAGCTGCATGATTTAGTTCTTGACAAGCCTTGATTGGGGATACCCTTGTTTCCAGACGCAATCCTCTGGATGTAGTTTTCTTGGGAGTTTGGGTTCCTTAAAAAAGAGGCCGTTTGACTCGGATGACCTATGATGGGTCCTTGTGGCTTTTGTCATCTGTTATATTATATTGTAGGGGACTTTGATTTCATCTTCCCCTGGCGATGGTGCTTTTTGTGGTTGGGTTTTGATGGATGCGGATGACCATTGATAGGCTCTTGTGGCTTTTGTTTTCCGTGAAATTATGTTATGTTATGTTATGTTATGTTACCCTTTCCACTCCAATCCACGTGTTTGGATGAATGTGCAGTCGGTTTCACGTGGACGGCGGGTCGGAGGCTCATGGTTGTGGTCGTGGTCATGGTTAACCGTTGTGGGGAGAGGGATTAGAAAGTCTCTTAGGAGACCTTGTGGAGGCGTATGCGGGATTTAATACAGAGTTAAGAACTAGCGAAGATTCCAGGATTTGCTCAGGGCAGTTTAAAATAAAGAGGGCGTAAAAGGGAAATGTTGAGATGAGAAGCAAAAGGAAAAGAAAACGAATTAGCGCAGCCAGCGACCTAAGGCAACTCTATGATGACGACAACTGGCAACCTCAGACGTTCCAGGCCTATTATTTTGGGAGGCACTGAAAGGCAAAATCAATTGTCATAAACTAAACGCTATCGCTGCCACCCTCGCTTTACACGAAGTGTCAGCTTTCACTCAACCTCCAAGAAGCTCTCCATCCCCGCTAGGTGTAAACCCCCCAGCCCCACCCCCAACCCCTGACCTGAGGCAACCGAGAAGAATTCCATCTGGTCTTGTTAATAATATATTAATAGTGAGCGTTTTCATAACTAACCGCTCCAGACTCTTCCTTCTCTAAAGTTAAATTTTGAAGTAATATTTATCTATTCAATTCTTAAACAGTTTTACTAAACTGCTTAGAACGACTTTCTTAATTAGGTTATTCGAAGTTTGTGAATTTTCCGAGAAATTTTCTGCTCTCGCAGTGTTGAACTTTTTCTTTGTTAGTTCGAAACAATTATTTCTAGCTACCGATTAGTTATCTAGCTCAGTGAAAGGGAATTGTGGTGTCTCAGAGTTTCTTCCTGAGGTACATGATAAGTTCAGAAATATATATTTTTTGTTAGACACTGGAGGCCTGCAAAATATTAGAGGGTTCTTTTGCGTTTGTAGTGACCAGATTTGCACCGCATACTCTAGATGATTTCTTACAAGCTCATTTTTATAAGGAAAGGTTAATATCTTCCGCTTTTAACTCAAAATATCTATGTACTTAGTGAGAAATACCTTTGTTGAACAGGGGGAAACGAGCGGAGATGAATAAAATAATCAGATCTAGTAGATGAGAAGATTCTCTACCTATATGTTTCTAGCCACAAATTGAGGTTGATAAAGGATTAGTGTGATAGTATGGCTCTCTTTAGGTTATGTGATTTTCAGTTTATAATTTACACATATTTATTTTAGGGTAGGTTAGAAGAGGTAACTAATTGTAAGGGAAAGGGACACCAAGAAAAATAGACCCTCCTTCATTTCTTTCATGAATTCCTTCCCTGTCTATGTCTCCTAAGTATAACTCCACGTGGAGTAATCTCTGAATTCAAAGAGCAAAATAAAAGAAGAAAGAAATTGAATATCTGTCAGCACCTCAAAGGTAAAGTTAATTAAGTTGGGCGCTAAAAGCTTTTACCTCGCGGATAAAGCACTAATCTCCGTAGTCCTGAAGCTGCTAGTCGAAGTTTCCACCCACATCGTAAAGGCCATTAATACGTAGGTCAGGCGACAGATGCTAATCCATCTGGCCGCAGGAAGCGGTCAGCCAGTCGTCTAAGCATGACAACGAGGAGAAACCAAAAAATGGCCGTCATACAAATACTCTGGGTTTTCGAATATCGAAAGATTGAGTTTGAGAACCCGTCGCCTTTGGTGAGATCGTTAGTCTGTTTCCCCAAGTCTCTGGTATTCGCTTATACCATCGTGGTTGGATCTCAACAGGCAGATCCATCTCTTTTTTAAAGGTTTACTCTGTTCAGAGCAAGCCTCGAATCGTTTCGTTCTCAAAGGATTGGCCGGGATTCCTCTCATCTCATCAGGAACACCCACTCAAGGATCTCCAGTTTCCCGTGTGAGATTTTACGCCGAGCCGCGTCAGAGTCTCGATTTTTGGAGGTTGTACTTCTCTGGAGCAGATATGAGATCGTCTGTCTTCGAGGAAGATCGTGAACTCGTCTTCTGCCCCCCTCCCTCCACCGTTCATCCTCGTTACCATCAGGATATTCGAAAAATTCGGCCGAGAATCACGACCATTTTCCGTCTACATTCCCCCGCGCCGACTCGCGCGGGTGACCCCATTAAGGTAAAACAAATCTTGATTGTATCTCGCCGTTAATCGACTCACTTTTCGAGCTTTAAAACATTCCCTCTGTATAACTGATTTATTGTATCCGATTTAAAAGCTGATTAAAAAGTAATTAGCATTACCCGATTGTCAATTATCTATATTCTGTCAGTATTGTCCTTATTTACATTTCCTTTATTTCCCGTATGTATATATATGTTAACTAGTGACTTATTAAAATTATATTTTTGGTTTTCACTCTTTAAATATATCCTTGAACTGAAACTTGGTAAACGCTATCGGCCCCTGTAGTAAAATCAAATTCATACCTCGTAACCAACGGATTACTTTTACGAAGTGAGCGTACTTGTACGTAGCTAAGGACGCGTACGTACATTAGATGATTTATGCATATATTACTGTATATATACATATTCACGTGGCTTTTATCTCTTTCCTCCCGACCAATAGATATATAAATATATATATATATATATATATATATATATATATATATATATATATATATATATATATATATATATATATATATATATAAATATATATATATATATATATATATATATATATATATATATATATATATATATATATATATATATATATATATATATATATATATATATATATATATATATATATATATATATATATATATATATATATATATATATAAATATATATATATATATATATATATATATATATATATATATATATATATATATATATATATATATATATATATATATATATATTTATATATATATATATATATATATATATATATATATATATATATATATATATATATATAAATATATATAATATATATATATATATATATATATATATATATATATATATATATATATATATATATATATAAATATATATATATATATATATATATATATATATATATATATATATATATATATATATATATATATATATATATATATATATATATATATATATATATATATATATTATATATATATATATATATATATATATATATATATATATATATATATATATGTATATATAGACGTATTGTCTGGGAAGATGACCTATTCCTCGACACTAATGTTCTATAGCATAATAAATCCAGTCTCTCCTAGTTTATCTAACCTTAACTATTTATGATATAAAATACCAAAACTAATTGATAATAGGTGATAACATCTGTAATAGTGAAGTGAGACTCTTGGATTCGGAATAACGTATTTCAGAATCCTCAGGAAAGTAAAGTATTATTATTTATCTATCGAGATAGAAAAAAGTAAGAGAGTAGGATACATTTTATTATTTTATCTAATACAATTTCATAGATTTTCACCGATTATCTTAGATTTTCTGTATTTGGAAATGAAACTTTGACTGACATAAATCTTGCCAAGAAATTGTTAGGCAGTCAAGAATAAAAGAAATAAACGTCTATGAACGACACGCTTATTTCTTATTGTGTAGAAAGGCTGTGACCCCACTCGGCGCTATGGTATCATGGAGACTATCTTAATTTTCATATTTAAATTTCTATGAGGTTGCATGGGGAAGGCCTTCTCGGGCGCTATTGGTCAGGGAGAGGGCACACCGCAAGGAAGTTTCCTCAGTTTCACACTCTTTACCCTGAGAATCAACGGTATCACCTCGGTGCTTCTTGTAAATTTTCTCCCTATGCTTTAATTATTGGACATTTGAATGTTTTAATGTGGCCTAGATCTCAACTCAGCAGCGTTCACACTAACATAATTGAACCGCATCTCTCTATGCCGAATCGCATAGTCTATGGTTTTCTTGACCAAGACTATGGAAGTGCACTTATGCGGCTACAACGTCTTCACCATGCCCGAATCATTCCTAAAGTTGTTTTATCTGGATGTGGTTGACTTGAGCCTTTCATTGATCTACTTTCCTCACCCTGAGTGTCACATATTTGCAGCTTTAGGATCCTTTGTACGCGTGGCATGGGCATTATCCCGTCCGCGACGACCAGCCCTTTGCTGCTGAAAGGGCTAACATTTATTGTTTTATTGTCTTTTGTCTGCTCAAAGCTCGAATACAGACGCAAATATTTCGTATTTGCAGCCGACAGTGAATTTTCCAAGGTGGACGCGATCCAGGAAACCTGTCTCTGTATGAAAACCGATGTCGTTAACAACTCCTCTATTAAGTGCCTTCTTGTCAATGCTGGGGAGATACCATTTGCTCTGCGCCGTGCAAACTTCATTATGTCTTTGTATGTGCGTCCCCGGAGACTCTCTTAGTGGCTAACCGCTCTCATCGCACCGGTTTCCGATCTAGACGGTGCATATGCCACCAAGTGACACCTGGTATATCCTATTCTTCTCGGTTTTATGGTAAAGAATATCCTTCAAGAGATCGCTATACCACTCGAGCCGTTGGCTTCCATGTTCTATCGAGTACCCTAACTAGACGGTGCAACATTTGATTATTTATTGCAACCAATCTGCTCTAAAAGCTTCTACAGCCCTATAAGTATTGTATTGCGTTTGGCCTTTTGAAGCACACTTCGTCTCATGCTGTATCCGTGTCAGTGTACATGGATAACTTCAAGTCCGAAGAGTGGGTGGGATTCCAAGCCGTTGTTTGAAGTCAGCGTGGCACTGCCGGGCGCTACTGGGGCCTTCAGAATCGTGCTACTTGTAAATCACCGATCGCTAGGGGGGATATCGCGCAGTGCCTGTTTTGGAGACCGGATTATAATCTATAGCTACTTACTAAGCACCGTTGTGCTCTCAAAACATTTTAATCTCCGCACGACTTGGTTCGTAGCAATCGCGAGGTCACGTTTGATGCTAACTAGAGGGTGTCCAGCTTATTTTCTGCTGGAGGCCTGGTCACGTAGCTATTGAGCCCACCGATGAGGGCGACAAAAAACTCGCCAAGACTCGGCTTTTAACTCACATTGACTGACTGGCAGGAAGCAGATCAGCTACTTGGACTTCCTGTCAAAGAAGATCGAAGACGGCCAGTAGCAACTTAGAGTTGCGTGCCATTTCGTGGCAACTGTTCACAGGAATTATGCCCCAATGCTTCGGTAACATGAGGTCGTATTTTTATGTCTTTGAATTAGACATACGCGCAGGACGCATCGCTGTTTAATATAGCGCTTCTCAGCTACTCGCTGCGAGGATAGCGTTGTCTTCCAAAATTTTCCCTTGGCCTTTGGAATGGTTTGGGCACACAGATTTGTGGAGTCATGGAACTTCTGGAGGAGGCTAGAGTCTTAAACTATTGTTAGACGCTTGCTCCTGGGCCAAAGCGAGTCTCCTTCTTCTTATTTTTATTTTGTTTATGTTGTTAGCTGGCTTGTTTTTGTTTGTTTTTTTTATTATGGATTGTCATGACTTCATTTTCACTTTAGCCTACTAACAGACTAAATTTGATGATTCTGAATATTTATTTCTTAGTGGAGGTTGCAAAATATTATGCTTTACCGTTCCAAAATTGATTTTGGGGGTATTTACAAGCTATAAAAATTGCAGCTAAAGATGACTTTGAACCTGATTGAAGCATGAGGGCTTGTAAATTTGTCGTGACGATTTCTGATAAATAAATATTTAGAGTATTAACCATATATCAGGTTGGAACGAAATTAATGTACGATTTTAGGTTATATATTATAAATGAATAAACTTATGATTATGTAATTATTTAATCATAAACCTAACCTACATTGATTTTTAGGATCTCATTCTCTCTGCCAAAAAGCTTATACATGCTATGCTTGTAAAATTCTTTAGGTTTTGATGCCAAATATAAATCAAACTAGTTTTCAACTAACCTATTCTTTTGATCTCAATCTAAGACCAACCAAATGGTGTTGTAATCCCCTAAGCATGTGATAATCCGAAGAAGCAAGTTAAGGAGAATAGAAAGGATGAAGCAATATTTTACAACCGAGCTCCTCAAAGAGATCCTTCTAATCCTACTTGTGTGAGGACAGGCAGTTCATAATTGACAATTCCATAAATATCCCACCATACCTTCAACATGATCATATTTAGATGAAGTTCACCTCTTGGTTATTAAGAAATTCTGCTTCTAAACCGACCAACGAACGGTGGCTTTTAACGTCATGATAAAGGATCCAATTTTCATTCTTAGTAGGAAGTCTATCCAGTAATGGTGCCTGAAGGTGTCGGGAAAGCAATGACTGACAAGAAGAAACACGCCGTTGCAGATTCACCGTGAACAGTTCGTGCGTGACCATTTTCAAATTCCTGGAACCCTCCAATCCTTTTCAGTTGTTGTAGTATAGTCGTAATAGTTACTTTAAATTGTTCGGCGAGTTCCCTAGAAGTTGTATCAGATTGTTGTGACAACAACTTTCAACTCTTCGGAATCAATTTCCTTTAGATGACCTTTTTTTGGTCGTCTTTTAGACTGAACTCCCTACTTCAGAAACGGGAAAACCACTTCTTGTAACTACTTCATTTACTGAATCTTTCCCTTAGGTGCTTTAAATCATATAGTAAAACATGCCTAATATTAATTTTAATGGTTCCGAGCAGAGGGGTAAATACCGAAGAAGATTATGGGCAAGATATTTATAATCCTAAAGAATAAGGAAATAAACCACTCAGTATCGCTTTCCTAAATAATATAAAGACGCACTACCGTTTGAAAACTTAATCTAGAGAATCGTTTATTACTTTCGTTCCAACTGGTTCATTATCGTCACAAATTATTAATTAGCAATTATTTTGTAGAAATGAAATAAACGATAATTTAGTAAGAAAACGTTGAGATTTTAAGGAATGCAAAAATTGAAGATAAAACTAAAAACATTTATTCTTCCGCCAATTTCTATCTTTATTCTTTAATAACATAGGTAAAAAAAAAATTATCATGGCTCTGGATTTAAATAGTCTGATTCTAGGGTAATTGTATGTGCTGAATTCAATAATGACATTCGTATGTCTGTATCAGGCTCAGTTTTCCAGAACCAGTATATCTATATATTAAGGGCACCATGTTATTCATACAATAATTTGTATTCACATTGGTTCCGCATATGCAATAATATTTCCCTAATTTCTGCTTTTTTGTTTGATTTAGATTAATGGTTAATAATAATGATTATCTACAACTGCCTACTTTCTAATTACTCTGAACTTAACAAGACCTGGAACGTGACAAGTGCGTAAACGATGCTGATTGTTTTTTGGCGCCTTCACTCCTGGTAGCCTCAAGAAACCAATCACAAAAGCTGTTTGAATGAATTAAAAAAGTTATTTTAAATGTCATTTGGGTGACTAAGACAAGAAATGAGAACCTCATATAGCTTGTAACTCTTGCGTCAACCAACTAAGCGAGTGGATGACTCTACCGTGCAAAGGAAGAACACCGAATATACAAATTTTCTAAATTTGAGTTATATATTGACTCTTATGTAATTCAACCCGTAGATTCCATTTTTGGCATTAGTTTAAGACCATCTTTCACTCGTTTTGAGTTAGAAATTGGCCACACACCGAATATACGCGACACTACCATGGTTAACATGAAAGAAACACCGAATATGAAAAATGCAGAGGATAAACACTGATTATACTGAATATTCGGTCTGTTTAATTTACATATAGCACGATATCCAGACGTAAAACACCGAATATGCAAGCTTTCTATCAATTTATTGCCGTTCCTCTCATGCAGCAACCTGTTTTTTCCTGAACAAATTTTTAGCTACGCGTCTGTGCTGAAATGGACAAGATAGTTTTTTTCTGCCTATGTCAAGTTTTATCGTTTTAATTCACTCGGAGATAATCTCGTCTTCAAAGCAGAAGGGCTGGTAGCCATGGCTTGCAATTACAACACATCATCAAACGTCTTCCAATTTTTAAAAGAACAGTAAGTATAAAACATATTAAGCTTTAATTTGAATTTAGTTTTGTTTTCTATCACAAAATGTGTTTGCCTCTTTATTTTATTTTAGTTTTATAATTAAATGTTTTCTTTATATTTATAATAACTCTAATTTTTTTAATAATATGGCCTGTATTATAAATAATAGTCATAATTACTGGAATGTAAAAGAAATAAGAATTCATTAAATCTTTTCATTATTGATTTTAAGATGAAGTTGAATAGCTTGGCTGATGAGAGATGATTAGTTTGTGTTGTCTCTCGTATCAAATTAATCTCTAATCAAATTAAATCATATCAAACTAAATATGAGCCCACAAGGGGGTTCAGGCTTACACTTCCTCGTGTGTCTGTTCCTGGAGGTTTAAGTGCCTTCCTGACCCCAGCATATTTTTCTCTTGCTGATCTTATTATTCGCTCTTGTTTCATCTGTTTGTCCAGCCTCTTTTTCTTTGTTTCTTTGGTAGCCTAGACTGCTAGACCCACTATGGGGGAATTGTCGGCCTATAAACCGGTAATTTAGGATTTTTTTTTATTTAAATCCAGATTATGTTCTCTTTTGTGCATTATGTGTGTTTGTCATGTTCACGGCACTGCACGGCTGCCTGCATCTCTTGCTGAGTCACTGACATATAACTTTCAATATTGTTTATCTTTAATATATCGTTGTTTATATATATTTATATTCAGGAGCAAGCCTTAAATATTTGTATGCCTGTAAGTTATATGTGTTTCCATTTGTTAACACAAAAATACTTGCACCGTTATGCTGTGTATACAAGGTAACAAGCATAAATTAAGGTGGTGGTAAGCGAGGTAAGCGAAGATGATGATGTTGATGATCATGATTTTGATAATGCAGTAATACAAGATATTACTGTATGTGCTACTTAAATGCAATGCATAAATATTTCTTTATTTTTCTCCTTTCAGAGGTGTTTTGAGGACAGAAGAGCAAGACATTTCATGCATTCAAGAGAATAATATAGCAGCTGCTATCGAAGTTCAATCTCCCAGAGTTTCCGATACTTATGTAGCAGTGTATGACAATGAAATGGCTCCCTATCACACCTCTGTTACTTCTGAGGTTAAAAAAGGATGAAATCAATAACACAACAAGAAAATATCATTCAAGATAAAGAAAAACATCCAATATTCAATGCATGTGATATAGATAAATGCCATTACAAATGCCATGCCAAGTTTTCAGAGGAAATGCGAAACCACATTCACTCAGAATTTTGAAAAAAACTGCTACGATATGAGGCGAGCATGGTTGTCAAGCAAAGTAACAAGGAAAGAAGTAGAAAGAAGGCATATTCAGGAAGATTTATCAAGGAAGAAGTCATCCTATGTGTAACCACGGAGCGATGCCAAAGGACAAGCAATCAAAAACTGTCAAAAATTTTTTAGCAGCACTTTAGGGTAGAGTCAATATCAGGTTTTAAAATCATTATTTCATTCCATTGATGCAGCTTCTTCATCCACAACTAATATGTCAAGAAATATTGCAGTGCCAGATAACAGAGGAAAACGTGAACCTAGCAATCGAGTTAATAGAGAAGTAATAATGAATCACATCGAATCTTTCAATCCAGTTATTTATCATTTCAAAAGTGGCCATCCCTCACATGTAAGATACCTTCCAACAGATCTCTCCGATGCTTCAATGTACAAACTATTTCAAGAAAAACACGCATCAGTACGTTGTTCATATGAATCCTATCGGAGTATACTAGAGAAAATGAACATAAGTTTTTCTGAACCTTCTGTTGACAAATGTTCAACATGCTTATTTTATGAATTGAATATAAATGAAGAAAATGCTGAAAAGGCTCAATTGCACAATGAAATGCAAAAGGAAGCAAGGAACGAATTCATAAAGTTAGTGAGATATACGAAAAAATGGATGGACTCCTAATATTCGCCGTCGATATGCAAAAGGTTTTGCTCCTGCCAAGGATGCCTGATGTTGAAGAAAGTTTTTTCTGCTCGAGAATGGTTGTGTTTAATGAAACATTTGGAATGAAAGTCTTCGAGTTAAGAATGGTCCTGATGTTGCATCATCCTATATCAAAGTAATTAAGGAAAATAGAGATACAAAGTTTATATTTTGGACAGATAATTGCGTTGCTCAGAATAAAAACTGGACATTATATTCGGCATTTGCTTCACTTGTCAATGAAGATCTTGGACTCTCGGAATGCACGTTGAAATATCTTGTCACCGGTAACACATTCTTTGCTACAGATGACGTTCATGGAAAAAATGACCAAGTAATCCGGAAAAAGAAGAATCTGTATGATATGAGAGACCTCTACGATTCACTGGAATTCTCAACGAAGAGAACAACAGTCTTAGAAATGCAACTTTATGATTTTAAGGCCTACGAAAAATGTCAAGGTTAAGAACAACCAGAAGAGCGTCTTCTGAGAATAATATTCCTCTTCTACAAGATTTATGTGAAGTCCGATTTGAGAAAGATCTGCACGGACTGATCTATAAATTACATTTCATGACTCTGGAACTAAAGTTAAATTCCTGAAAGAAATTATTCCACGCAGTTATTCGGCGAAATATTCATCAAAGCCCAGAGGAATTCAAAAAGAAAAAATGGATAAAATTCACTCAGGTCTTGTTATGAGAATGCCTATTTCCCGTCGAGCATCTTGGAATAAAATCCCTACTAGTGATAATATCTCCGATCTCTTAAATTCTAGAGTAGATTAAACATCAAGGTCTTATGAATTTTCCCGTTAAGTTTAAAATAGATTTACTTTTTTTGTATTTAGTCACTTTTACTTAAAGAGGGATATAACTAAAGTTTTTGTGAAGTTTTATACTTTTAATCAGATCGTTTTAAATATGACTTTATGCTCACTATTACCTTTATTAAATTAAGGATATTTCAAACTAATATTAACATACAAATAGAAAGATAAATTCATTGCACTTGTTAAAGATTCTGTTTGGTTTGTATTTTTATCGTCAAAATCTAAAAAAAATTACATAGATTTATAGGATTGTTTATACATTCCCAATGACTTGTTAAAAATTCTAATAATAAACAAAAACAGTGATGAATGGATAATGTAATGTGGTTGCCATAATTATAATGAACTGTGATTGCCTAATGTTGTCAATAATTCAGAGTGAAAATACCGAATATAGGTATAATCGGTGTCGCATTGTTTAAAATTAATGGTCATTCAAGAAGAAAAACACCGAATATACTTATATTCGGTTTCATTCCTTTGCATTTGTCGTGAATAGCAATCCACAAACCAAAGGAAAAACAGTTTTTGTGCAACTGACCCCAAAATATAAAATTAATGCACAAAAGAAAGTAAAAATATGAAAGACGATGCCCATAATGGAGTAAATACATTAAACGTTTAACAGAATCTTGAAAATATACTATTTTGGGGGGCATTGCAATAAAGGAAAACTTTGAACGCTTCTCCTGTATTCGGTGGTAAGCGAAGCTCAGGAATACTGTTTGCTATACCAATATTATGTCCTAAACTCAAAGACCATAGCAGTGACTGCTACTTCTGTCTCACAAACATCAAGAAAATAACCATCAAAAGACGAGACAAGGAGCAGTACTCCAATATTGCTTCTGCAATCTGACCAGTTCCGCACAGCGCTAAACACCCAGTCTCAAATCAATCAACTCAACAAGAATTGATAAGTGATTTCGATTCTTATTCTACCTCAAATGAAGACGACTACCAGGATGACTCTGAAAATAGCAGGCTTAATTCTTTACTCAAGAAGCACTTTATGATCTCATCAGGGTCATGGACTTGTCTAAATAAAAAACCTAAGCTCTGGCATCCAGAGTAAATCAGCATAACCTGCTAGAAGCTGGAGTGCGTATCACTACAGCTCATTACTGACATAGAGAGCAGTCTGCATTTTTCAAGATGGCAAACAAACTTTGTTACTGTGAGGACGCAGTATCTTTCATGCAAGTGTAAACCATACATGTCAGATGATTGGAGGCTGTTTATAGACTCTGGAAAAGACTCTCTGAAAGCTGTTCCTTTACAGAATGGTAATTGGTTTCCATCTGTTCCAATGCCACATGTAGCAAAGATGTCTGAAAGCGATGAAATAATCAAGATTTTGTTAGCCACTATAGAGTACGAGAAACACCAGTGAAATATATGTGGGTATCTCGAAGTCCTCTATTTACTTCTAGGCCTTCGAAGTTCCTACACAAAGCACATGCTCTTTTTGTGTTTGTGGGACAGCAGAGCTGATGCAAAGCACTATATGAGAAAGAAATAGCCGACATGACTAAGAGATGCGCCTGAAATGTTCAACTGTGTACACAATCCTCTCATAGATCCAGAAAAGATATATTCGCCTCCACTGCATCTGAAGCACGGTTTGGTTAAAAATTTCATCAGGCTATGGATAAATTCGGTGCTAGGTTTCGATACTTATGTCAGAAACTAAGTGATGTGGTTTTCGAAGCCAAGTTGAAAGCAGGTGTTTGAATGGACCACATATTCGCATACTAGTTTATGATAGCGAATTCACGAAAGCTTTAAACCACTCGAGAAAAACTCATGATAATCATTTGTCAATGTGTCAAAGCTATTTCTTGGAAACTATCGTGCTAACAACTCAAAGAAATCGTTACAACCATGCTGCAGAATTATCATGTATTGGGATCAAGGATGTCCTCGAAATTGCATTTCTTCCCCTCTCATGTTGATTGTTTTCCGAATAACCTTGGAAACATTAGTGATGAACATGGTGAAAGATTTCATCAAAACATCGCCATAATGGAGAGCAGATATTAGGAACAATTCAGTCCCAAAACGATGGGAGACTATTGCTGGACGATGCAAGGAGAAGAGAGCGAGTTGTACAGGCAAAAGGGCAAAGTTCCTAAGCACTTTTAGAACTTCATATTTTGTTGATTATAAAGGATTTAAACTTATGCTTTATGGTAGAATTTCTTAGGAGCTTATTTGTGAAGTAGTTAATATCGTTATCTTGCGTGAGAAAATTAATGTCATCATATTTACTATTTTTCTGATTGTTTAAAAAGTAGATCAGATAGTAGAATAAAACATCTACATCATACTCAACAATGCGAAATTAGTCATGTAAGCAGAGTTACATAAGAGAAAAGCTGGTCTGTTTGGGGTTAAATATCTGTTCCACGACACAAATGATGGAATATGAAATATTTGTACTTATTAATTTGTTATAAAACTTAATCTGATAAAACAAAATAAATATAAGATTTAAATTCAGCAATATGAAATTAGTTGTGTGAGCATAATCTCATATGTGAACCATTTTGGCTGTTGACCAGTGTAATCATTTACAATGAATCAAATTGTCAGATTCTGATTAGAATTCGGTGTTAATTCGAGTTTTATTGAAATATTTATGCGGTTTCAGTATTTAAGGCAGCTTCAGAAATAAATCTAAAGCAGAATCTGTATTTCTGTGTTCCACTGTTCCTAGTCATTAAGCCCAAAACCTGTGCGCAGATTCCACGCTCTAAGGCCTACCGGCGCAACCTCGAGTAATGACGAAGTTAACCCGCGTTAAACTTCATTCTCATGCATATAGGTTCGTACATCATCAGCAAAATCCATTAATTCAAGTAAAATAAACTTTGACCCCAATTACTTACCAGTGGAGTAGAATTGTCCCTTGAGGATATTCGATTTAGTTCATTAGTCGAACAGGCAAGTTAATCCATGGTGTATTTATTTTCTTCCATATTTTATTCAAATACTCCTAAGTAAACTTTGCTGAGTGGGAAGATTTCTTAGCTTGTAATACTATTAACTTCGAGTCAAAGCCAACTCTTCTTATTCTACAGTAGACCAAATTGTTCGGGTAAATAGTAAGTATATGCAGCTGCTTTCCTTTTGAAACAATCAGGCATTCAAAAGGGTCTCGAAAGATTTTCAACCATTTCATCATACAAATAACCCCTTTGCTGATGTCTCTCTCGTTGAGAACTTGGAACTGCTTTACCACACATCCCTCTCCTCCATCATGATCATTTAGGGTTCCCACGTACTCATCTTTGAACGTATTCCAAGTTCAAATTAATTTATTAATTTTTCTTTTTTTCTGAATATCTCAGAACTTGCAATAGGTGAGTGTTTGAACTTTTGGGAAAGTCATAAAGAGAAACAGGTTCTAAACTTGTTTGCAGGCTTCATCGCTTCTGTTATTTTTGTATTAATTGTTAATATTTTTATATTTCGATTATTATTATATATAGCTAAATAACTCATTGCTACGGTAACTAAGCAGCCTCATTCCAAAATCTTCTCCCCTGCCTCCGCATCTTCACTTCCTATTTCACGTAGCACGCAATAACTTCACTCTTGCGGCCTTTCCTTATTGGAGTGTGTTTTAAAAACAAACAAAAGGTTATCCATACAATATACTCTCAAATAGACTCAGCCAATGAATTTACCATATCATATAATACAGTATCTAGGGATATTGAAGAGATTCGCCAGGAATCATCGAGTTTTTCTCCTACTAAATCTGCATCAAAATTTAGGCACTCATCAAAACACAGATTATTCTATGCCAATGCCTACTCCCACTTTTTGCTATTTTCATTTTTAAATTGCCACAGTTCGACATTGGGGGAAGCTAACTTAATCTGTGATCTTATATTATTTAATAGGTTTGACATTTTGGCTTAGCAAAAAAGTGGTTAAGAGAGGGAAATATAATTATTCCTGTGACTGTGTACCAACCACCCTGTGTTTTCGTCTACCCTGCTAGCAGCAGGGGGCGTAGCTGTTGGGTTGGCTTAATTGCTGCAACTTATTTCTTTCCATCTATATTCAAATCTGATATGAAAGCATTTTCGAAGCTCTGCTTGCAACCTTGCCAGTGAAATCCATTCTTACCTTTGCGATCGTTAATCGTCCTCAGGTCATTCATCGGACGCTTTATTTGATGAGCTCTTACGTCTCCTGAGAAATTTTAACATCACCCAGCATAACTTGTCTTATCTTCAGATTTTTTTACATTCTTAAGTTTTAATTTTTTGTTAATCTCTCCTATCCACCAAACACATAGAAATTTAAATTCACTTGTCTTACTTTCTTTCTATCTGTTCAATTTATATCCGAAATATACCTGGCCCTTCTACAGATATTTCTGACCACTTCAAACTTTCAAATAGGCGGTCTGTCGTCCATGAGACATTCACGCAGGAAAGCACCGGCCACGTACGTCACTATAAATATACGAATCACAATAGTTCTGTGTATTTCAAAAATTCTTTCAAAGAGGGAGCACATCACTCTCGCACCATGCGGAATGTGTGTGTGTAAATGCTGGCTCTGCTTTGGGCAAAAAAATTACCTTGATCGCTGTTTGATTGCAAAATACATTACAACTGCTATTTACACATCTCTCGTAACCAGAAACGGTTGGGTCCTGGTGCCTTCAGAATTACCACCCTTGCTATAAAGATCTTCATGTGAAATTCACTATGCTATCGTGAGAACTCATTCACGAATGAGAAGTGATTAAGAATGCAATGAACTTACACCCAACTATAGTGTCTTGACTTGTTCTGATCTCTCAGTTTATATCGAAGCTCCTTGACGATCATCGATTTTGTATATAAAGTGAAACAGCACAAATCACATAATTATAAAATCGCTGCTCTTTATTGCTGATGCAATTGTTAAACAGCAGGGGTGATGAGAAAGTAATGATAGTCGGACTCGTGGCAGGGAGACCATGAGTGATGAGAGGAAAGGGAGCATGGGGCATCGAGTGTTGCCTGCTGTGACGTGTTTGAACTTGTCGCCGCTTAATTGGGTTACATTTTCTAATTACGCTGTGCGATTGCGTCATTGTTTGTTTCGCCCTCTAACCGGAAACATAGATTTCTCGAAATAATGTTGCATGTTCTAAACGTTCACTAGGTGGAAACTCGAAGAAACGGTTTCCCGCTAGATTCGAGCTTTTGCAAGGGTAAAAACTCAGCTGGAAGATGATCATCGGTCTGAACAACCCCCGGACATCCGAGACCGAAGCAACACTCCATTTACTGCTATGAGGTATACCAGCTTCTGAGTACCGTGACTGCTTCATGAAGTGGCGAAGGAAGTTGAACGCTTCATAGAAGCAGGAGGGTATTACTCTGAAGGAATTGAGACTACTGTTTGATTTACCTCTGTTCTACCAAAATATAATGTCTGACTATCATTACATTCAGATCACCCCTTGTACGAGTACTTTCACTAGAGAAATTTGAGTGCACTTTGGTTAAACTGCAGATCCAAATAGTAGAACACTGTCAAAACACTATCTTCGGTAATGAAAGTTACAATATACATTTTGACAAAATTATTACCACGTGAAGAAGTGGCATCAAACCAGATATTGTGCTTTAGCGAAAGTGCAAGGAGAACGCAAGTAACATTGTAGTGCCTCTCAAAAGATTAAAAACGTAACAGAGCAGAACAGGAGAAAATATCCAAAAATCCTACTATTGCTTCACGACATAAAGCGAAGCTAAAGAAAAATAGATAAGTTAATAATAATATCCCCATCGTCGTCGTCGTGGCATTTCTTCGAGGTCGAGGATAAGAGTCTTCATTGTCATAAGACAGTCATTTATGAAGACGCCTGTGCGTGAGTTTGTTTATAGTATACTTACCTGCTGCACCTTCACTCGTTTTCTTCTCATGGTAAAAAAGCATTTAAGAATAACATACTCGACATTGCTAAGTGTAGTGATTTGGAGGCTTATTACTGCTACGCAGGAAAAGGAAAGGATTTACTGAGTGTATTTCTTTGTTAAGTAAAGGCCCATAAATGCCACTTGAAATTTAAAATACACCACTTTAAACAGAGAGTGTAGCCTCTTCGATAAAGCCTCGTTCTGATAGACATAACATATTTATAAACCATTAGATTTTAAACTGAGTGGTCGTATCCACTTGCCAACAATGCCATACCTTGGGTTTGCTGAGTCGCTGACATCCTTGGCTTGATACTGGAGGAAGCGGTTTGTGTTCACTCTCCCCAAGAATTATCGCTAAATGCTCTTCAATGCGACCATACACTCATGATTTTTTATTGTTACCCTGCTCCATTTTTGGATGGAATAGACCTAAAGCGACTCCGTAAACCCCGTCTCAGTTCACTCAACTCTGGTATTTTTGCCTGGTTTCAGTGCATCTACCTGGCCTACATTTTGCACATGCCGGAGGTTTGTGATTGCCTTTGCTTGGAATATCTCTGTACAGGTTGGGTGGGAGTTGCTGCTTTAAATTTAAACTTATTTATATTTTGGTCTGAACATTTATCAAATGCGAAAGTTCCAATAATTGCCTCGAGCTTGGACATAATAAAAGTCCTTTGCACTAATAACATTATTTGCTTTAATATTATTGAACATAATAATGTTTTTACTATTTATTTGTCTTAGATGATTTCAAACTTAATAAAGTTTTCCAATCACTTTAAATTTCGGTTATCAGCTACTTGACATATTGAATCAAAACATTCGGTTTTAATCTACAGTTGTGATCCATTAATATATGGAAATAATAACGCAGATAAGACTTCCTAGGTCACAAATGAAAATTACAATCTCATTCTTGACTGAGTCTGTGTTTTCCTGAACCAAATTCTTAAAATTAATCTTTTGCTCTTAAGTAATGGCAAACAGAGTGCCCGATGGTGGTCCTTTTCTCTTTCATTTTCATAGTTCCTCAAGCAATAATAAACAAGTGATATAAATTGACTTTCCTTCTTGTTACTATTGCTACAAACTTGATCACAGTACTTCCAAATACGCTCCAAATGCTAACTATATTGATTTCTTAGTGTAGGAAATTTTCTTTAGATAACCTCATTGAAATAACCCAGTTAGGAAGCGTGTTAACTCTAAGAGTCTCCAAGGATCCCTATTCTCATCTTGTCCTATTCGTCGTAGATTTATAGTAGATAAACTTAAGAACATTTCAACCAGCTCATCTCAATCGAGTTCCTCGTCTTCAAATCAAACTTACACAAATTTCGTTTTCCTTTCTGTTCCTCAACGTCTTTAAATAATTGCCAAATCAATCATGACTCCTTATTGCTTCTATAAACGAATACTTACAATTAGGATCGTTTTCTCTAGTAATAAATGACTTATTAAATCCAACGGCTTCTTCTATTCAATATTTATAATAACTCTCCTCTTCTCCCGACTACAATAGTCAATAAACTTAAGAACATTTGAACCAAATCATCTGAATCGAGTTTCTCATCTTCAAATCAAACCTACGCAGATTTTGCCTCCCTTTCTGTTCCTATTCGTCCTTAAAATAATGGCCAAATCAATTATGTCTACCAATTGCTTCTATGAACGGATACTTATACTCAGGATCGTTCTGCTAGTAATAAATGACTAATTAAAATCCGGAGGCTTCTTCTATCCAATATGGAAAATAACTCCCCTCTTCACCCTACTAGTATAGCTCACTTCACAACAAACAATGATAACCCTAAATCTGGCGCCCTCCTTACCAAACCCACGAGGTTTTAGTTATCTACCAGCAATTCTGTTACTTTGAGCTGCTCACCTAAACAAACGAGCTTTCATCTTAAATATTATATTAAGATTACATGCAAGGGGGTTAAAAGGGGTTTTCTTCGAATAGGAACCCGATAAAAAAAAATTCCTTTTCTAATTAATGTCTTATGTTTTCACTTAAGTGGAGAGATCCATTCTTTTCGAAGAATATATTTGTAGAGAGAGCTTACAAGCTGTAAAGGAATGTTAATAAAAAATAACTCTAATGACAGCAACAATATAATATATAAAATTCCATATATGGATTGTCCCTCTTTTTATATCGGCCAATCTAGCAAAGATTTAGAAGTATGTATTAAACAGCATAAGTATTCTGTAAATACTAGGCAAACATCAAATGCAATTTTTATTCATTAGAGTGCAAAGTCATCGGATAAATTGGACCCAGAGTTCTTTGATCTCAGGATAGAAGGACTTCTTTTCACGAAATCTTTTAGAATCTGCGATTATACAGCTTACTTCTAATTGTAATTTTAACCTCATCCCCGGCATGTATTTTTTGGATCCTTGTATTACAAAAATGTTCAAGAATGACCTTAAAGATAAAATCCCTGACCTAATTAATAATAATTATCGTTTCTAGTTATTCCTATAGTTAATATATTTTCTGTTTTATTCATTATAATATTCACCTCTTAGAAATTGTTTTGATTTTGTCATGCTTATTCCTCCCTATATTCGTCTTTTTTCATATAAGGGAGTTTATATACTTTTCTAGTTATTCTTATGTTTAATATTTTTTGGTTTTATTCTTGATAATTTTCATCTCTTATAAATTGTTATTTCTTGTCAAATAAAAGAATTATGAAATTGTAATCTTATAATTTAGTTTTGACGGTTTGAGACCGCCTCCTCTTTTTTGTAAAACCTTTTTCAAGGGTGACCCTCTGTTTCGGCAGGCTTAATTCTTTAATAAGGTTGGTTTCCAAGTAGCTGTTTATTCCCTTATAATCCTAATGTCCCTATCTGTCATATACGTGTG
This sequence comes from Ceratothoa steindachneri, assembly GCA_963969495.1. NCBI lineage: Eukaryota > Metazoa > Arthropoda > Malacostraca > Isopoda > Cymothoidae > Ceratothoa > Ceratothoa steindachneri. The sequence continues at coordinate 37,835,459 of OZ018318.1, forward strand.
TGTGTCTTCTTTGTAAAAATTTCTTCTTATGCTTCTTTTTGCTTCAGTCTGCTTTGTAAAGGACGATTAGTCGAAAGGCCTCGCAGATCTTCCGTGTTTCATTTTCCTTCGTGGCTTTTTACTTTATTTATATATTCAACACGTTCCATTTTTTGTGATTAAGTTATACATATATATTTATGCAAAAGAGTAATGAGAAATCACAATGATGAATCTGAATTTATTTTTAAAGCGTTGAACTAGTTTCAGCTGTGACAGGTAGCCGTTCTCCACTGTGTAATGGAATATGAAGCTACCAAAATCCAGTATATAAATTCGACTTAAAAGACGAAACAAAAAGAAATAAAAACAAAACAAAATGGGAAATTCTAAGCATTTGACGTATATCCGGAGCGAATTAAAAGACTAAACTAAATGAAACCAGAGTAAGCAAAATGGGAAATCATAAATATAAATATTACGCTTGGTTCAGGGGCAAAGATAGAACATAATGAAATCAGAGGTAACACAATGGCAAAATAAGTATTAGCGAAAAATCGGGGGCGAAGATTGGCAACATAATTCGAGGTGTATTTGTTAAATTTGTATTACCCTTCCGAAAAATTCAAATTATCGACTTTGTCGATAATTCAAAAATCTTCCTCATAATATAATCGTTTGATTTATGAATAATTTTTGAATGCTTGAAGTCAATCCTATACTTATAATTTTGCGTCTGCGACAAGAGAGTTGAAGAAATTGCACATCTCCTTATGTCAGCTCGATTTTATTTTATTTTTTTGTTTAAATTTATCCTTTTGAGGTGTACGGATGGTATATAACTTTTCTCGTGCTTTAGAATGTCATTTGTTTATGAAGTAAATTGGGTATTTTTGTTCGATGAAATTGCAGATGAGGCAACCGGTTAATTTCATCTTGAAGAAAAGGTAGAAAGGACTTAAGGAATTGGGACATAATAGATTTATCATGCAATGATAAGAAATGTATGTAACTATTTGAATTAGTAGGCTTCTATAGACCGAGCACCGTATCTAGTTACGTAACAATCCACCCATCAAATAATCAGATACAGTGCTCGGTCTATAGAAAGCCTACTAATTCACATAGTTACATACATTTCTTTTCATCACGAATTATGGATACTCTGGCCTGAAATGTGATTTTCTCTCAATCTTAAATTCAAAATATTTACCTACATACAATGACGAGCTGCTCTGGTACTTATCAAGCTGTCATAATCTAGAAAGATCTTCCAGCTTAATCTGATTTCATTGAGGTCACTAAATAACTCTCCACAAAGATTACAATATCCTATTCAAGCTAACCTAATATTTTCTACTTGAATAAAACAATCTACCACTCTGACTCACCCTTGATTGCCTCGTATTTTCTAGTCAGAAAATATGGATACTCTGTCCTGAAACGTAATTCTCTCTCAATCTCAAAATCAAAATATTTACATACAATCACTAGCTACTCTGGTACTTATCAAAGTGTTAAAGTCTGGAATGAACTTCCAGCTAATTTGATTTCATTAAGAGCACTAAATAACTTCCAAAAAAGCCTCAAAATACCTACTGAATCCAGCCTAAGTTGGCCTACCTCCCTCGATCTTCCCGTACCTCAACCTTTTTGCTGTCATTTCCTCCTCCCTCTAAATTATTTTGCCGTCGCTTTTCTCTAAACTTACCCAACTTTCCGCATTCTAATATATTTGTTGCTCTGTCTTTACTTCAATCGTCACATTCATACATAAAATTTTATATACTGATTTCTCATTTTAATTAACAAATTGTCTTAAAAGTTGATATAAGAGTTTTTATTCGCTTTAAAATCTTGTCATTTGACTCTACAAGAATTTGTTATTTTGTTTATTGCTACAAATAGCGACATCTTTTCTCCCATTAACCATAGATTTCTACCAGAGACTGCGACATAATTTTGCTTCCATGTTTTCAGTTCTGTAGAGTGTGTACGCTATTAATATCCATCATAAGAATGCAAGTATTTCTATATTGCACTTTTGCATATAATACTCTTACAAATTGCAGTTAAACAAACTCCTCTCATAAAAAGAACTTTTTAGAACTTATAAACGATAAGTTCTTGCAACATAATGTAGAAGAATCAATATCGAAGAAATAATCCTAGATATAATTTTTACTCATGAAGAAAGCTTTATTAGAAATAGTAAAATTTGCCAAAAGACTGCAATAGTGATCACAACATAATTAGATCCAATAAAAATATCTCCTAAAATGTTTAGGAGAGCCTGAACTCGCAGTAATCTTCGTTATGTGGAATTTTTCATGTTTTTGAAACTTTTAAATAGCAATTAACTATTGAAAGTTGAAGATAGCCTTAAATTAAAAAATAATTTAAGGGTTAATTTATATTAAAAATAAGGAAATAAAGCGGTATAAAACTAATGATCTAATACGTCAAATCAGAGGCCGTGGAATAATTAGTGAGAATAAAATTGTATTATAGAGCATAAACAATTGTGTGCTAATTACGAGACTCTTTAAGACGACCCAGATTACGAGGTCAAGATACTAAATGAAGATTTACAAATAATTTTACCGTCAAGGATACAAATATTTTAAGTCCAATAGAAGATACAATACTTTTTATGGAGACTTTATACTTTCAAATATTCTGAAAATAAAATTAGTTTGTAAATTAATATAAAGGATCATTTACAAAGATGCAAATGTGATGCCTTTTTCAAAAATCCCTAGTTTTTATATTAAAATAATTGATAATTTACAAAGATACAAATATGGCGCCATTTTTAAAAAATCCCTCGATATAATTTTTAAAAAATGATAAAAACTTTAGTAAAAAATATAGACTTTTATGAAACACATTGCAACAGTGATCAAAACATAATTAGATCCAATTTATTTTGTGTAAACCAAGAAATTCCTATACGGTTTTTTCAAATTCTCTGAGACAAAATGAAGAAGGATTCAGATGCCTTAAACTCAAGTGATCTAAAACTGCCAAAACAATCATTTCAGTGCAGTTAAAGACATCTTTGGCCTACTTCCCACTGATGTGGCATAGGAACGATTTGTTGGTATGTGGGCATGGGATCCAAGGATAATTTTTAACAATGAGCATCCATGTATTATATAATTTTGCTAAATGGCAACTTGGCAACCAAGAGGTATATCAAGTAGGATAAAAATTAGTTCATTCGCTGGTTTAGCTAGGTCACCCAAACTTGTTTGTAGTTGGCGTAAGTGGTAAGTGATGAGTGACACCGTATTTTTTATATTCGTATCAGTGTCTGAACGGCTAAATAGGCCAAAAGGAGATTTTGTGTTTATTTATTTTCTATACATTTTGTTGTAAAGAAATATGTTAGATTCTTTGGCAATCAACAATTAAGATTAAAATATTAAAAGCTTTATAATAAATTAGGTTTTAGAATAGATAACCAGACATTTTTCGTTCAAATCGAAATATATTATTCTCCCTTTATTAAAAGGCTTGTAAGACCTCAATCGGACTACGCAGTGCAATTCTGGTCTCCATCCATGCGGAAGAACATTATTATATTTCCAATTAAATAAGCACTAAAGTATATATATATATATATATATATATATATATATATATATATATATATATATATATGTATATATATATAATTAAAAATAGAATGAATAAATATTACTTTAAAATATAGCTTGATAGAAATATGAGTTGCGAAAATATTTCTTTATCCATATTTTTCTTACTTTCACCTGTCTTTCACCTTTGACCGGCATCATTTCTTGAATGAACTTCAAGTGGATTTTATGATATTTGCTTCTTTATTTTTCTGTAGTATTTAGATAATGCTTAGAATATTGGTCCCTTGGCATTTCACTCTTTTTCTTTTTTGCATTGTGACCCTTGTGTGAGAGAGAGTTTAAACCAAACAATGCATTGATTGCATGATATCATTTTTCCCTGGCTTTTAGAAAACATGAAGGAGAGAGGTGGCAATCCTAGTACATTGAATTCGAAGCAAATCGCCCAAATGGATATGCCAACTCTAAACGGGACGTAGGAAACCTCGTTGGTCGGAAAAGCGCTATGACATTATCTTTGCAGCGATGGGGTGAATTATGAGTAGTTTTGACGCAACAGAAATTAGTGAAATTCCATTATCTTTGTTTCTGATTTCATTGCTCACAAAAAATTTGATTTTAATCCTTCACATTTATCGAAGCGAGCAAATGAGAGACATATCAGACATGAGTTGTTTTTAGATAATTGGGTTTCCTCCGATTCTCCGGTGAGAAGTTTATAATTTCAAGGCTTTTTGTGCATCTCAGCGACCGAACTGAGAGCAGGGAGAAGAACTGAATCATGAGAATAAAGCTAATTAATCAAGTAAAGAAAATAAGATTAATCAACTGAATAAAATTTGATTAATCAAGTTTAATAATATGATTAATCAAGAGGATAAAAGCCTATTAATAAAGTGCATAATAACTGATTAGTGAAGAAGAATAACAGCTAATTCAGTAAGAGAATAAAAGCAGAATAATCAAGAAAATAATGGCTAACCAATCAAAAAAATAATAGTTTATTAATCAGGAGGATCAAAGATGATTAACCAAGATATTAAAAAAATTTCCGAACAAAATTTATTCGACGTACAGACTACTCTTCATTCCTCTCGTTCAGCTCTACAATGTGAATTCCCCTCTGCTACTTTTATACATAACCAATGCAAAAAGAAAGGAAACAAAGTTAATAATATTATAATGGAAACAAAGAAGATAAAATTTTGTGTCGAAGAGCCTACAAAATGCATTGCAACCGAATAACACTATCACTCCAAAAGTGAGAGGAAATGCACCATTCAATCATATCCCATGGATAATCAATTTTTTAACCACTAGACGAATTGCCTCCGCCATTGCTACTGCTTCATATATGGAGATAACGAAGACCCAAAGACTAAAATGTCTCATCTCCCAGACATGTTCTCGCTCTATTAAGTGCCCGTACCTCCTGTCATGTTTCTACACAGATTCAAGCAAAGAGACCAGAAAGACTGTAAGAGCTCAACAAGGTGATTCCATATTCTCTAACTTCTACAAATAATAACCAATCATGAGTAAATTTTTCTGTTAATTTTACATTCCTTCGCTTGCTTAACGATCACTCTCAGGCACTTTTGTGTATCATAAAAAAATAATGCATTTATATTTCGTTCTTCAGAGACATAGGCCTTCAAAGATCAGATTTTTAGCGTCAAGAGAAGCATTGGAGGATACTGGATTCTAAGGTACTCTTGAATCCAAGAAGAAGAGCGCATAGCAGCCGGCTTCGTTTTCTGGGATGCAGGCTAAAAAACGACGATTTCTATCTAGCACAAACGACTACCACGACTCCTCTCACCTCCGCAAATCTTAGTTGATATCTTATACTTGCCAACACTCTAGAATATAATGCAGACTTAATACTCTCTATTCTAATTTAGTGGGAACTGTGTGAGGCTGCATTGATTTCACTCAATTGTCGACAATTAAGACAAATTTACATTAATATTCCGTTAATCTCGTTTGTATTAAATTTATATAGCATGAGGTTTCATAGGGAATAAAATATTTAATTCATGGTTAAAACACCATGAATGCTGTATCTGTTGCTGCTACCCATCTTCGCGATACGTTCATGAATTTAACTAGTGTTAAAAAGTGTGGTCGCAAAATTAGTGTAGGTACTCTTTGCTATCACTAAGACATCGACTAAATATCAAAATTATCAACCACCATTCTTAAGACTTGTCTGCTAGCTGCAAGAAATTTTGTAAATTTATCAAAATGGATTTCTTAAGCCCCCAGTACCTGTCCTCCTTCTGGTCTATAAAATGTCCCACTTGATACTTCCTTCTTATCTCCAGACTTTCGATTTTATGATTTGCTTTTTCTATGCATTTTTCACATACATTACCTTGATGTCTTCTTTGGTCAGATTTACAGTCTTCTTCCTTATACCACCAAGTTATCACAGATCTTCCGGAGTAAAGTCTTCCTGTCGTCAGCACTTGCCTGATTATCATAGACTGATTTCCACAGAATTTACCACAATCCTTCAACCGATAAACACCTTCTTCTTCTTACTAAACACGCTCTTTTTCTCTTAATACTCATGTCCCTGACCCAGCCACCAACCTTGACTGAATAACTACCTTTTTCTTTAACAATATTCCGAACACAGAGAAACACAGACCCCATTGTGAGAAGAGAAATTGGGCACGGCAATTTCAGAGTAGGAGAGTAGACACAGACCCCATTGTGAGAAGAGAAATTGGGCACGGCAATTTCAGAGTAGGAGAGTAGACACCTTACCTCGCCTGCAGTATTCTTGATGATCAAAATAATCCACATATACAGTTAAAGCTATATATAGTCTCTCTTCTTTCCCTTGTTGTCTTAGTCTCCTCTTCGATAACTCTGCCATTTTATCTAACTCCTTGGACAATATAGTTCACAGCCGTTCAGAGATTCCCTCTGACCCTTGTCGCTAGCCACCGCAAGACTTACATTTCCTATCGCCCGAACTCACCTTTCTCGCACCAGAGTCACCTGGAGAACTTAGTTTTCTCATTCCCTCTCCAAAAAAGCCCCACTCTTCTCTCATTTGTTTCCATCAAACTTTCTCCTTGTTCCCTACCATTACCTAACTAATATCTTTGATATTTCTGTCTCGAATAATTCTTGTACCATCGAAATTAAAATTCCCATTTTTCGCCTAATTGAAAAAAAACAACTTTGAAACATAAAGATAAGTCATTCTTCAACCAAATCGCTTGAAACGCTTTCTTTCTTACGTACTATAAATGGTGGTGTCAAGCTAGTTTTTAGTTCGCATGTCTATCTCTAACAATGATGACACATTCCATTGTAGATAAATGACTGCTCGTAGCAACGAATCAGTTCCTATACATGTAACTGAACGCCTTCTTTGCGTGGCTGATGCTTTCAGGGTGTCCATTATGTTAGTTCTTGATCTCTCGAAAGCGTTTTTTTTAAACGATCAGGCTTTTATTCTTTAGCGGGATCATAAATTCCTAAGTTTCTTGAGGCTGAGCCTCTATTTTTAGTAATCGTCATACTAAATTTGACCATAGAATTAGGATACGTTGTGACTGTTAATACGAGGGGCGGTCAATAAGTTTTGCGAATCGGTAGGGCAAAACAGAGGAAGGAAGATGGTTGTTTGTGGGGGTGTTAGGACAAGTTATGACAAGTCAGGATCTGCAGCCTCACGCTCCCGCCTCGTCTATTTAAGAAGCAGTAGCTGATCGCAGATCGTGAGTCACAAATCTTTCAACAATGGAGAAGGTTGAGCACCGCGCAGTGATCAAATATTTGACCAAGAAAGGCAAGAATGACCCCCGTCCAGGATGCCAGTCAGACATGACCAACGAGGAAAATGTGGCCAGTGTGGAGAGGATGAGCCTCGAAAATCGACGAATAAAGGTCGAAGAAATCGAGCGAGAACTTGTAATATCACATGGAAGTGTTATCAACATCATCCACGACAATTTGGCCATGACCAAGGTCTCTGCTCGTTGGGTTCCTAGAAACCTCACGCCCCATGATTGACTTCAACGTCGTCCAAGTCCCCAAGGCTAGAGTTGCACAAGCTGCCATGCGCGAGTGCGGATTCGAGGAGCTCAACAAACCTCCCTCAAGTCCAGATCTGGCCCCTAGCGACTACATTTTCTTCCGCCAGCTGAAGGCTGCACTGCGTGGAATCCGGTTTGGGGACGATGAAGATGTCTAGCTCGCCGTCCAGGAGTGGATTGAGCAGGAGTCGGGAGATTTCTGGTTGTCGGGAATGCGAAGCCTCAGGAACAAGTGTTGCAAGTGCATTGAAGTCGAGGGTAGTTATCTTGAAAAATAATAAAACACTTTTCCTCATATCTCGTTTTTTTATATCCGAATTGCAAACCCTATTGACTGTCCCTTGTATATGCCACTCCTCCTTAAATGTTTTTAATCGTGGCTCAAAGACGCCTTTTCCTCTTAGTTTGGCAATCTTGTCTATACTTAGTTGGGGGTGCTCCGTGAAAGCATATGACATTAAGATCTGTCCTAGTAAAAACTTCATTATAATTATGCCTATGGTAAATCATGGTTAAAAAAATTGTATACATTTAACTGATATTCCCACAGACGAATATTATATTTCAGAAACTGTAATCTTTGTACTAATGAATTTTTTGCTTGTCGCACTAAATCTTCAGCTGATATAAGTGTGGTATATCACATAATAAAATGCCTGAGTAAATCCTTTCCCTTGGTCTTTATTTTGTTAACCATTGTTTTATTCTTATCAAAGTAAATCAGGGGTTACAACTATTTTGGGGGAAAACACATTACCTATTTCTTCATGTAGTAATTGATTTTCAGTAACGTTATGTCAGAGCTCATTTGTTTGTTATTATATCATCAAAAGTCCCCTTTTACTTAATTTTGTGTGTATTATTGAAATTATTTATACCTATAATATTTATGAAGGAACAAATTTATACATACAGCTGAGATATATTGGATTAAGATTTCCATTCAATTGTGCTTTTACTATATTTCGTTCAAATAGAGACCATTCGTAGATGGTAGGTTATCATCAAATGGTTATGAGTGACCGCCTAACTGAGAGAGTAATGTCCATTTCCGAGTTAAGAGGTGTTTAGTGACACTGGCTATTTTTAGCCCGTGGATGAGATATTGATCTCGGTTATTTCTTAGTCTATATCATAAGATGCAACGACCCGCTGTTCGACTCATACGTTCAACTCTGCAACCCCATTGAAAAAGACTTGGAAAGCAAATTGATGGTAATAACACGTCCAATAAAGTAAAAAAACACTGCTGCTATAAATATAAGCTAAAAAAGAGCTTAAGTTAGGAAAAATATAAAATTTTGAATAGTAGGAATTTTTACGTCATACGATTTGGATGTAAATAAATTGCAGAACCCTTCGCAAGTCACCAACCTAAATTCATATTAATTTTGAAAAAGGGAAAGAATTTTCATAAAGTATTCTCAACATTTTTGACGATACTCGCCCATAAACTCTGAATTTAATATCAGTTCATGAGAATATCTGATTTGTACATTTGTTAGATAGCAAACATATTTATTGCGAAAAATGTTGAAAATAAATCGAAATATTAACGAGAAATCCATGTGGTTAAGAGAATTTGTGGTAATAGAAGCTGTGTGTAAGTCAGCAACAAACAAACAATTTATTGGCACCTACAGGGAGCCATAATAGCTCATACATGGTATGCCATATAAATAATAAGGCTAAATTAGGTGTAACCCCATCTAAAATTTGTAAGCTATTTTAACTTAATTTTCTTTAAGTATTGATCAAATTTCGTCTTTATACTTTCTTTCTTTGGAGCGCTAACTACTTCTTGTGGTAGATTGTTCCAGACTTGAACCATGTGGTTGCTGAGTGCAAATTTTCCCATTGATGTTTTGAATTTCCCCTTCTTCATCTTTTTGTCGTGTCCTCGCGTCGCTGTCAAATTAAAATGATTTTCTGCAGTATCGGGCATAATCAATAATTGATATGTTTCTATTTGTTCAGCCCTTTTCCTACTATGTTTGAGAGAACAGTGATTGAGTGTTTTAAGCCTATCATTGTAGCTAAGATGTTTAATTCTCCTTATAATTTTCGTATAGCGACGCTGTACTTGTTTTATCATAGTTACATCTCTAGTTAATCGTGGATACCAGAAAGGAGCAGCATAATCTAATATAGGTCTGACGAATGACGTATATAGTTTTAACATCTTCTCTGAATTACGCGTTGAGACGGATTGCCTGATAAATGATTCAACTCTTGTTGCTTTATTTCTAATTGAAACGCATTGACTGGGAAATTTAATTTATTATTTATTTTAACTCCTAGATCAACCTGCTCTTTTACTTCTATAATCTCGGTGTCTTGGAATAATATTTAAATTTATGATTACTTTTTCCCTAAGTTTAAAAGGCTGCATTTGGAAGCATTAGGCTTGATGCCAGATTCGTTGCACCATTCAGTTAACATATTCAGGCAGTTTTGTAAACAGCTTGAGTCTTCCTTATTCTTTATTATCTGCCTAAGTTTAGTATCGTCCGCGAATGAACTTTCTTGGCAATTCATTCCAGAACCTAAGGTGTTTTCGAAAATTATAAAGAGTATAAGTTCCAAAATGAAACCTTGAGGAACTCCACTAGTTATCGGCAGCCAATCGGATGTCACCCCTTTTAAAATTACCCTCTGCTTACGATCTGTCAACCACTCTTTAATCCAAGTTATCGTTTTCTTATGGATATGCATCGCTTTTAGCTTTTAAAGGAGGATATTAAACAGGAGTTTATCAAAGGGTTTAGAAACGTATAGATACACCACCCTGTAACTAGAACCTGAATCGACAGCTTTAGAGACATGCTCATAAAATGTAATCAGACTTGCGACAGAAGACCTCCCTCTCCTGAAACCATGCTGACTATTTACTGAGTTGATTTCTCTCCAGATGATTGCGTAATTTTAAATCAATAATTGACTCCATTAGTTTACACATAAGTGAAGTTCAGCTTACTGGCCGATAGATCTCCTTTTCCTCACGTCTACCTTTTTGTTGATTATGGGGACAACATTGGCCAGTTTCCAATCCCTAGGAACAAAATTTGCAAAAGAATTAATTAAACAGAAAAGCGAGTAAAACGGAAATTTATTAGTTGCTTTCTTTACATCATCTGCCGTAATTATTATTTAATTAATTTTTCGAATGTTAATATTTATGTTTTCTAGGCTTTCCTCATTTAAATTCAGAATATCCTTGTTAAAAACTGAAGCAAAATAATTATTCACGATATTCGCCTTTTCGAGGTCATTTTGAACTATTCGGTCGTTGTGTTTAGGTATCTGAACTGACTCTTTGTTTTTAGTTCTATAGTACCTGCAGAATGCTTTTGGATTATCGCGTGACCTTCCGCTAATCTATTTTCGTACCTTCATTTAACAGCGCTTAGTTCTATTTGATCTGCCTTTGTAGGTCGATATATTTGCGCCCTAATGAGTGGTTGCCTTTTAGCCGCTTATAAAGTCACCAATTCCCTTCCCTCAGATTCTTAAGATATTGGTAGATCGAAGGTTTGTCCTTTGTATTTTTTAAACCGTTTTTATGAGGAATATATCTTTTCTGAAGACCCTTAATGCGATCAATGACGATGCTGTAAGCCGAAGAAAGTGTTTTGCTATTGAATTCTCTATGTAAATCCCATTTTCAGGCAACGGTTTACTTTTCGCTTTTTAGCAAAATAGAATCTTTGACCTAATTAAATAGTTCATGTGGGACCCAAACACAGTTTTTATGCACCTTTTCTATTTTTTATCAAATCTTTATTTAATGTTCCATGACTTATATTTAAATCTTCAACCCTCTGAATCTTTTACTCCAAAATTGCCTGAATGGAATTATTGACCCACCTCTGACCTCTATAATTATTTAAAATATTTATATGTACAAATGAAATGTACTTTACTGCTAATATGCCACTATACCATCAGTTTTATTTTTAAATAATGTGGCTTATTTGTTTTCACTTGCTACAAAGAGAAATGAAGTGTTGTTACAAAATCTACTTTAATTAAAAGGCTTAGACACTACTCGCTTAAAAAAGGCTTAATGAATTTATATCTTAAAAAAAGGCTTTAGCGAATTTTGAACAATTTAAATGTCTATAAGCAAATTTTTTGTCTCATCTCAAAGCAAAATTAGTTTCTTAACAATCAAATAACTATGAGGAGCTTTGAAAGAAAAGTTTAAGTTAAAATAAATTCTATTACATTAGTTTATGTTGATGATCTATTCTGTTAACCTCATTATATTCTTCATCTTTTATTAATTTCACAAAATGCAACCGATTTTTGAATATTGTTGTTGTGACCAAAATTTCATGAATTAAAGAATTAATATTTGTTACTTCTACTTTTATTGGTTTAATTTATCCAATTTGTTATATTGAAATGTGTTCGAAAGCAAATTATATCAATTTGAGTTAATGATACTAGAAATAACTTATAAAAGTCTCAATATTTTGTATTCTGCGGCACAATATTGAACCAAATACGAGAAATGGCTTCTTCTCATAGCATACACGGAGCTTTCATTTATAAGCATATAATTTATAAATGTCTTCCGAAGTGAAAAAAGAATCAATGAAGCACCAATTGTTTATTTAATTTGGGCCACCAATCATATGTAAATAAACAAATATCTTTGAACATTGAGGAGATATTAAATTAAAAACGTTAGAACGATTTGTCCAAAGTAAGTTATTCTTAGAAAGATTTTCAATATACAGCGTGACCTTTAAAAAGCGAACTTAAATTTAACTGATTTCTATTGATTAAGTCTTCCTGATTTTTTCCTTGTGTAAACTCGATTTTTATTATGAAAAATATATCTATTAATGGCCAAATATTTATAAACCTAGCCTTAGTAATAATGTAACTGCCTTTATGTTAGTCGAAGTAAGCAGTAGTTCATACTGTCGTGTATTATATTTATTCCTTTATGCATTCATATAAAGTGCTATCTCATCACCAATCCTAATATTGTCTAAAGAACAAGTGGTTGATGGAGAAGTCGTTCGATAAATAATACAAGCGAGGAAAATCAATCGTTAGTAGCTGATGAAGAACGTGCATTATATAAGGATGCCATTTCAAATCTAGTTTACAAAGGTGATTAAATGATGAATTTGGCATTCGCACTAAATTCTGGTGGCTAATTTTCTTAATAAGACGTTTCCTATTAGCCTGGTGTCTTTTAAGCTTCCTATATAAGGGAAGATTGAAATCTAAATCATTTTTCATGTTTAGTGTGTATATCGTAAACTTTTCAGATTTTATCATTACATATCTGCAGGGATGAAAATCCATGATTAAAATATGATTGGGTAAAATTTTAACTAGCGTTGAGGGGATCTTAAGTTCTTTAATGGCTCGTAATTCTGTAAACATTTCTTTAATTCTTACTTAAACTTGTGGACTTGAACGACCTCTAGAAATATAGACTAGTAGCCTTCATTTTATACACGTGATCGTTGTTTTGAATGCTGTATTTAGTTAAAGGCTGCCCTTAAAGATATTCTAGTTTATGCATATCCTCTACTCGTTCAATGCTTTTACACTTCATTCAGGCTTCAACCACGAATTTTCGTATTTCTTTTGTGAAATGTATGGGAGAAAGGTTCTTATAAAAGAATGGATTTAAATTATAAGTTAGGCCTCATAACAAAGAAAAAATAAAAATAGAAGTCAAAAGTTACAATAAAAGCATAAAGATGCTAAAATGATTCAATTTTTCAGCCTAAAACATACGTCTAAAATAGTATGCAGAACCTAGATATACCCTCAAAATTAAAGGGAACAGAAGTTCTTCCTCTCCTATGAGAATACCTACATACTTATGCAGAAATGGAAATATAATTAAAACTTTAAAAAGTCCCTAAATATTACAAATTATAAGAAACCACAACGAAAAATGGCCCAACGAAACATAAAATGTGTTAAAATTTAGATAATTGGTCACAAATGGAGAGAATGCAGTGTAGTGATAAGAAGAATGGAGAGTTGTAAAAAGAAATGAATGAAAGCAAAGTATTATAGTCTTTAATTCAACCTGTTTAATGTATATATATATATATAAATATATGCAGAGAGAGAGAGTGTATATTTGGGCTAAATGGACGATAGTTAATGTTTCATTTTTTCAGGAAAATTTTGATGTATCGATGAACACTGAACGGCATTTCAAAGCATAACTATTTAAGTTATTGTTAAGGAAAGTTAGCTGGCATGGAGAACTGAAAACCATCTGAATATTGGAAACGAGCCACCGGTTTCATGTATTCGCTATGCTCTTTTAACAATGTAAAGGCTGTAAGACTTGACATAGGCAGCTGCATTGGATAAGAGGAAGCCGTGGCCAGCAGAAAGGACACAACAGGCGTTCAAGCTTCGTCCGCAGTAGGGAATTCATCTAACAACTGTAGGAAACGGTGGATGAAGACTTGAACACAAGAATCTGGGGTTTGGTGAGAAAGATTGATGTTAGAGTCACCACTATGAAGCTGGAGCTGTATGAAAACTTTTGCTATGACTCGTATAATATCCGCATAGCATCCTGTTGAGACGTGTTGGTTCTTCTCGCATGCAAAATCCTCTGCCAGGACCTGTTGCACAACATTCAAAACAACAGATACATTGCCTATAGTCTATTCGACGTTCCATGTATCATGTAAAGTAAGTTACACCAAACTCTGATGGTCATTGGATGTGTCTGAAGTGACTGTGATTTCATGCAGCCCTATATCTCTGATCAACTTCTTAGGCTCAATTTAGACGGCAAGGTGGAGCAGCTGGAGATTGTGGTCTACACATGCTGGAGAGAGTACTTGCTGAAAGGCTGTACCTCCGGAAAGATTCAGAAGTTGTCGTTGGAGAATATGTACGACTTCACCACCCCTAGTTTCTGGCCTCGTAGATTTCCCTATTGTAATCCCATTAATTCTTATGCATGTGTCACGGAGGAGAAAGGCACCAAGCGCTTTGGCTGCAATCCCAATTCAAAGTTAGTGGCCAGGAACAAGGAAGTGTTCTAAGATAGTCCAGGGGCAGACTGAGGAAACTCTGTGATAATATTCTGAGCCGGCTTCAGACCGTGGTGGAAGCTGAGGGAGGCTACTTCGATTAAACTGTTATGCACCAGGCATAATCTAGTTAAGACTTTTTATTTTTTGAAAGCATTTATTTTTGGTTGATATATTGTGAGGGATTTTCATTTATGGCAACCGTTTTATATTCATATATATTTAAAATGTTCATAATAATGTAAAGGTGGCACTTTCTACTCTTAATTAATATGAATGAATTCCTCCGATCTACAAAAGTTTGTACATTGTAAACTCATCATGGTCTTCTAGCTCGACGCACCATCTTAACAGGAGGTGCCCTAAATACTTCAGCTCTACCTTTCCTCAGCGACTTTTATTAACCCTTTCCATCTTCATCGTTCGCTCCAACTTCCACTACCCTAACAAATAAAACTCATTGCACACCTAGCCCCAATTTTACTACCTCCCCTCTCTGTTCTGTAATATAATGACCCTCCCTACCCAACCAACGCATTCTCCCTCCCTAAACCCTAGTACAAGTTTTACCACATTTTACTTCTCTTTAGGTCTTTCCCATTCACTTCTCTTTTAACCTATTCCTTAATCCTTTCCAAATACTCTTATCCTTACCAAATGCATATCCCAAATCCCCATTTCTTTCCTCAGAGGCCTTTACTCAAATCTACTCTAGACGAGAAGCATAATAGGAAGATTCCAATAAAAAATCAATAAAAATTAAAAATGAAATCTTTCCAATGAAATTTTGAATAAAACGCATAAAAAAATACCGAAAAAAAAACCAGGACGTGTTTTTCACTTAATAATGCAACTTTAATTTAGTGACAATATACTATCAAATGTTCTTTAATCGTAATTTCTTCCTAACCTCAATAACACCTAAATATGAATAAATACGCCAATAACATTCTAAAATACTCTATTGTATTTATAAAAGCTCGAAGATATATACCAAATTATCGGATTCAACATGAGTCAAGGCGTCCTTTAAACGCGAGAGTAAATAGATCTCAAGAAGACTTTTAATTAATAGGTTGTTACTCTTTGTATTTACACACTCCCATACCGCACTTTCATGAAGCATTCATTCTTTCAAGCAGAATTTGAAAAAGAAATATGAGACAAGAAACTGGAAAGTAAATGGTGTTTTTCTGTATTAACAAAGATTTCTGAAAGATACGAGTATCTGCATCAACAAATAAGAAAGTATTGGACTTTCCTTTCCCTTTCTCTTTTTTAGTGTATTATTCGAGGTATTGTTCTGTATGTGCATTTGAATGGATATGTGTATACTAATAATATTAACTCGTTTTTGCTTACATCCTAAAGGAAGTTCATATTATCTTCCGATATTCTGTTAAATTCTAGGGGGAAATATGGCTTTTTTAACTCGTGATCATATTAAATAGAGATAATTCTGGTTCTTGCAGTTTAACGCTAAAAGACGTCAGAGATAAGGCAAAATTTTTTAAGGAATCGTGCGAAAAAATTGTGTTTTAAGGGAAAATTCGCTGAAAGAAGGAGAATTTGTTAGATATTTTTTATTTATGTTGGTTATGTTTGTGAGAAGGAGCGGAGTTCTATCGGGTCAAATTGGATTTTCGCTGTGTTTACCTGCTTAAAAGTAAGAAGTAAAAACTTATAATACATATGACATGCATCAGGAGATTTGTGAGGGTAATTAGTAAGGGTGGTAAAGATGGAATTTTGGAAAATATAAGGAAGGTATGTAACCTCTGCAGGATTGGGGCCACTAAAAAATGCAATTGCTCAGAGTTCATTTGCAGCAATGGGTGCCTACGCTACATACCTTTTGGGGGCAAACGAGGGTCCTCGAAACTTATGTGTATAAGCTAAATTACATTTGTTCTCTATATCATTTCGGGTGTAGAAGGAAAGAATAAATGGATTCTATTTTTACCAAATATGAAGTTATAGGTATTGCTATAATTTGCCTTTCTCATAAAGGGCACGCTCTTTTGTCCTAAACACAGCACCCACTAACTCCCTTACTCCTGGGGAGTTCAATAACCTCGGGAGACGCTTTTCTTTGACAAGCTCTTACACATATTTGAACTATACTCCCCTTTACATATACGAGGGGCGGTCAATAGGTTTTGCAATTTGGATATAATGATCTGGTCTGTAGGGGTGATGGTTGAGCTCCTTAACTCCGCACTCGCGCAGAGCAGCTTGTGCAACTCTGGCCTTGTGGACTTTGACGACGTTCAAGTCGATCCTGGGACGTCAGATTTATAGGGACCCAACAGGCAGAGATCTTGGTCATGGCCAAATTGTCGTGGATGATGTTGATGACATTTCCATGTGATATTCCAAGTTCTCGCTCGATTTCTTTGATCCTCACTCGTCGATTTTCAAGGATCACCCTCTCCACACGTGCCACATCATCCTCGTTGGTCATGTCTGACGGGCGTCCTGGAATGGGGTGATCTTCCAGGAGCCCACGACCATGGCAGAACTCCCTGCAGGCGAAGTCAATATCTTATTTCACCGAATAAATGTCTATACACTAATTTACACCCATTTTCTCTCGTTGTTTATGCAATCGTGATTTTCTGAGGAATTTTGTGAGGAACAGCAGCACAGGGCGGCCTAGGAAAGACATCTCCAATCCTATTACACTCTTGTCATTGATTTAAGATTATTTTACCTCCCTTCCTAACAACGGACAACTCATAGGCACAACACCCTTCTCACAGCTTTTCGTGAAGCTCACAACGTCACACCCTCTTCAATGATTTAATAAAGTGGTGAGGGAGGCATAAAGTTGAGTGATGGTTAAAATGTTCTAAGGATGGGAATAATTTTTAAATGAAGTAAATTAATAATATAACAAAAAATACCAAAAATAAATAAAAAGCATGATGAGAAAATACAAGTCACCTGGAGACTTTTGATGTTATCGTAGTCTTTTTATACATCTATATTATGTTATTTTTAGTGCATTTTTTATAACTTTAATTAACCGTTAATATAAAGGTGTCGTATTCTCTTTTCCTGTGACCAAAATCTTCCCTGTGAATCATCTGTTCTGCTTATTTTATCATCATGATTCACAATCGTAACACCTTCTCTCCTTTCCTTTCATTATGCACTAGTTTTCACTATAATCCTCTTTCTGTTTTGTTCCTGCATCCCCAGAGGAGGTGGCCTCGCTCCCTCCCTTTATAAAAGAATAGCTGTTGTCTGCTTGACTGATTCCGACCTAACATTTATCACCAAATCTTCCCTTGTCTCCATTCTCATTTTCTTAAAATCTTTAACATTTCCTGTCGTGGTACAACTACTCTATACTATACACTACTCTTATATTATGTGGGGGGGAGGGTGACTTAATCACCTACTGCAACGCAAACCTTTGAATGAGTGTTCGAAGGGATTGACGACCGAATAGGAGGTCATACTTGAGGCGTTTGGTTTCAAATCCTTAATATTCAAACAGAGTGCATGAATGGTTGGCGAGATTTACTTGAATAGGCCGAGAATTTCGTTAAAGGTTAGTTAAAGATGAAATAACAAAATATAATTTTATTTACACAGATCAAATTAATAATACTAATAGGCAAATGAAAATTATTTAAATTAAAATAATATCTGGATAATTATTATGAGGAGGATTCCCAAAATGCAAGTAATTGATTAATGTTACTAGGCTCAGATCAAAAGGGACAACTTGAAAATACTAATAATGGAAAGGGTTTCAGTCTTACGGGTTGAGGAGTTCGATGAAGGTCCTTCTTGCGATGAGGTGAGTGGGGCACGACCCGATGAGGCAAGTGGGGCACGATAAGAATGTGGCAGGTAGGGCAGGATCCGAACCAAACTTCCAATGATGATAGCTAAATTTTCAAGTATGACCTTCGACGGGGAATGTGGGAATTCTCGTAATTCCACTGGAAGAGGAATCTTCATTTCTTCAAAGGTAATCGATGGAGATTTTCTTCGGTTCCATTAAACGAAGGGAGATTGTGGCGCAAATTCAAAGGCTTGCCCTTCACAGAAGCTACCAATTGACTTGGGTAGAATCACGGCTGAAGAAGTCTGCTGTCTGACGAACGCTCACGGGACGAGACGATAAGGACTGCCTTGGGGTGCGAGCTGGAATCTTCAAACTACAGAATAACCCTAGTATTTGTCTGCCCGTTTATGAGGGCGAAGAGGAAATTTGGAGAAAGGAGTCACAAGCTCCAGACATCTTAATCCAGAGGCAGAGTCGATTCATCATTTAGCAGCGAGGTGCGAGACAGAGCGGCTTTTTCTCGCCTCGTGACCGGGAGGGGGGGCTTGGGACGAGTTCGCAAGATTGGGAAATATTTGCCCATTTCACTCAGGAATCTAAAATTTATGAATGCTCGAACAGAAAATGATGTCGTCCACGGCGAGATACCAACGCACGTGGTCAAATGGGGAGGGGCATAGGTTATTCTTTTACACCCCTTACTTCTATACGATGGAACTTTTCTGAGAGAGAGGGAAGAACAAGGAACATCGCAAATTTGGATAGGAGGAATTATTATTAAGGCGTCAGCCTGATAAAAAAATAAAAGGGGAACCTGCCCTGTATTCGACAGGCTTACAAAAGGTCTATGATATTGATTTGAGCAAATATTAATGCAAATGGGTCGACACAAAAAATTACATTTAAATTAACGACCAAAATTAGCACTTTGTCTAAAAGGGTAGTGGAACAACAACACAAGAAAACAACACTATAGTAAATATATATCTACAGGAACCATCGATATATGTGCAGAGTTAAAAGAAAATATATATACATGATTAGCTGACGAGTTTACAGGCAACCTATAAATTAGTGGATCAGCCAGCAATGTCGGCTAATGGATTCCAGCTAAGATTATCAGCTATACGATTTTCGGTACCACTTATATACCAAACTTTAAAATGATATCGTTGGAGTATCAAGAGCCATCGCATTATACGTCCGTTCTTGCTCTTAGTATTTCGGAGGTACGACAAAGGGCGATGGCGAGTCTCGACAATAGAACGCTCTTCCTATTAAATACATGCTAAACTTGGTAATACTCCATATTATAGCTAAAGCTTAACGTTCTATTACCAACAATTACGTTCACAGGGCTGTAGCTTTCGGCTCGCGTAAGATTTTCTGTGTCTTTTACCTTCGATGGAGTATTGGAGCAGTACGCATCCTATTCCTTCGTCACTTGCATCCGTCCTGATGCCGAAGGGTTTAGAGGGATTAGGGAGCCTCAAAATGGGGGTGGACTCTAGCTATTCTTTGAGCTGCTGGAACCTGGCAGTAGCATCGGGATTACATGAAAGAGGATCAGGGGATCTTTTCAGAAGCAAGGTATTTAAAGGGGCGAAAATAGACGCGAAGTTAGTGATAAATCTACGGCAAAAAGAGGCCGATCCCAGGGAATGACCTCAGCTGTTTATTCATGCGGGGAAGAGGCATCTTGACAATGGCTCTGACCTTTTCGTCCTGGAGGCCCATCTGAATTTTCGAGGGAACAGGCTCTTGATTAGTAACGACGATGTTATGCTTAAATTGATTGGAGCAACCGGGAGACTCAGAGATGATATCTTTAATTACATTTTGCAACTGCTGCAGGCGACTTATTTTTAAGAGGCGCTAGCCTGGGGGAAACATCCAGCACGGGGGATGATGATTCCGGGGGTCGAGGTAAAGATGGGATAGGGTAATCACCATATTGTCAATGCATACTACTTGCACAACATTAAGAGGGCAATGGGATACACCGATTCCAAAATTCCAAAGAAGACTCTTTATCGAGGGCCACAATATTGTTGATACACGTACGGCGGTGATATTTCTTCAATATAATGATGTGGAAAACTTTATTTCCTTAGGGGGTTTGAATCATGAAATCCACTGTTCCTTTTACATTTCAAACCGTAAAGGGGCCCTTGCACTGGCTCAAGAGTTTGTTACTCTTCGTGGGAAGTAGCAACAGCACTTCCTCGCCAGGCTAAAAATCTTCTTTCCTTCACCTTTAAATCAAAATAAGTTCGATACTTCTCCAAATTTACCTCAGCATTTTCGTACGCGATGTCGGCACAAATCTCGAGGCACTTTTGGACGTCTAGGATAAACGAATATGAAGATTTGATTTGTTATCCAGACGGGGATTGGTGAAAAGTTCCTTTAAAATAGCAAGGGGGCTTCGAACATTACGGCTATACAGTAATTCGAAGGGGGCGAATCCTAGGGTCCGATGGGGGATTTTACGACACGCAAACAGTGCCACGGGTAAAAATTAGTGCCATTCTCGGGGCTGATCGATACACAATTTTCTGAGGATTTCTTTCAATGTGCAATATAGCTTTTCGCAAACTCTGTTTGCGGTTGAGTGGTATGAGGTGGAAACAGAGGTTTTACTATGAGAGCTTTTGGACATACTCCATAAGCTCGGAGGTAAATTGTATTCCTCTATCCGACAATACCTCTTTAGGAATTCATAACCAAGGAAAAATGGAAATGAGGGCTTTGGCGCACGAAACGCTATCAATGTGCTTAAGGAAAACTGCCTCCAAAGTGAGGACATAACTGTGTCCTTCACTAGAGGAGGGATGAATACGGCCAATAAGATCAATGGACACGCGAGAAAAAGGTTCCGAGATGATCAAGCTTTTCTGAAAGGGGTCTGGCTTGACTCACCCTTTTACAGATGTCCTAGGCAGGCATTGCAATTTCTATGGCCACACCTGACCAATAAAAATACTTAAAAACCCTCTTAGAGGTTTTATTATGACTAAAATGACCGGAGAATAAACTGTCGTGAGAAATCGGGAGGACTGGACTTGTGAGACGTGAGAGCAGGGAACACACAAGGTGTGTGTCTCAAATTCAGTTTCGTCGGAACATTTACAATGTAACAGCTCATCCTTGACAAGGTATGAGATGCTTTTTAATCCACGGAAAGACTCTTGATCCTGAGTCCTGGCTTCCTCCCAAACGGGGAGGAGAGTTGCATATCCTTTCTGGGAGCGGGCAAAATCCTCGTTCCGGAAAGTCTCAATCTGATCGCCGGGTTTTTCTACAGGAACTGCCTCCAGGTAAGCCTTGGCGGCCTGGGTACGGGTTACCACGGGTTGTGCTACTTGGTTACTTGTAACCTGGGGTCTCTGACCAATCAGTACTGAGCAAAACTTGATTGGGGCTGCTACCACTTTGACCTAACTAGTCAAATACTCACTTCTATGTGGCATTTTACAATAGGGAAACGATTCGCTCGGCCGAGGTAATCGTGGACCACAGCGAACTTTGGTGGTCAGGACCGAATATGCGAAGTAAATTCTCGGATACTACGATACATGTGCACCCAATGTAACGTACAAGGGTGGACACACGGCATCCCTTCACGGCTCCATTTTCAAATTTTACACCACTGGGGGTGCTCTAATTAAAGAGAAAATTTACTTGGTGACCGAAGTTGTTGGTCGACGAGAGAGATGTAGTGCTATCTTGAAGTAGAAGCAGAAGTGGCACATACTTGGTTTACCTAATGCAATAACGACGCGGGGGGAGCAATAATTATGGGCTTAATGTCTCTTAGTTCCGAAGTAGGGAGGTTCCTATGTTCCGAGGGGCCTTGAACGTTCAGGAATTTAGAGATATTTCTTGGAGGGGATTATTAACCTTTAACTTGGAAGGGGACGGCGGAGGCTTCTAAATTAACTTTGGGATACAAGTTAGGGCTACTTACATAAAAAATCAGCCTCTTCTAGGTATTCATTGAACGTAGAGCAGCCCTTGCCCTTGACAAAGACATCGATTTCGTGGGTCATGAAAGGTTAAAATTTGATCTATTAGGACGAAGTCCAGAAGGAACTCGTACTCTTGGGGGACTTTACGCGCATCTAATCAAATTGGAGGTATTTCTAGAGGCTGTACCCAAAATGGCGAAAGGTCTGACCGGGGCGGATCTTTTCATGGCCGAAACGGGCACGATAGAAGTTTGGGGAAATATTTACGGCAGAAAAGAGTTCAGACATGAGGATAGAGTAGTCCACAGTGAACTCTGATGGAATGGAAATAAATATGTCTCTCAACTGTGAGTTTAGATCGGGGAGCAATGTGGCGTCACCATCTACCTCGATGACCCAATTGTTGGTTCCAAAAATCTTCTCAAAATGCGTAAGTAATGATCCAAAATCTTCTACTTCTTAAGAGACGGGTAATCTTACTAACGGGGACTGTGGAGTTTCGGTTTCGGAGTTAACCGACAATGATTTCAATTGATTACGTCTTAATTCCAGTTCATGCTGCCTTATTCTCTGACTCTTTTCCATCTCTCGTTGTTCTTTTCTCTCTTCAGTCAAATTTGGTTCTTTTGCTCTTTTCCCTTCAGCTTCTCTTAGTTCTTGTTCCTCCGCTCTTCTCTTTTTTCCTTGATTTCTCTCTTCTCCCCGAATATAAGTTAATAGTTCTCGGCCTGACAGGCACAACGACTCTCTTTGACTCTTGAAACGTTCAAACGACGAATTCATCTTGTTGGCTTACTAGGGAAAACGTAACACGCGAACAAGGCTATTGACGTAACGAATTTACTTTGTAATATTGTACGTGAAGCCTAGTTTTTCCCAAAAATAAATATTCAAAATTTATCCTACTAAAAGAACACTATAACTCTTCATAGACGGTTAGGACGGGTTAATCTTTCTAATTCCTCTGAGTATTAACTCAAATATTTGGGCAAATGGAATACACAAACACATAGAACGGGTCCCAACTAATAATCAAAATTTTAAATAGTTAATGGACTAAAGTTCCACTGATCAAGAACTAACTTGAACGTACTTCAACCAAAATAGAAAAATAAAAAAACTTTAATAGTGAGAGGAAACTACTAAAAATAGTTACATACTACATTACCTTTCTTTCAAATTTGTAGGATCCACTGTAATTCTCTCTTATTTTCATCTAGCTATGTTATTAGTAGCTTTTTTCCTCCTATCTTAAGGAAGTAATGATCTACCGCAAAAAACCCTGTTATTTGTCAACTTCAACCGTTTCGTAAAGTACTTGCATATTTCAACGCTTATTCCTAATTAAACATAAAGCCAGATTTTATAAAACTATATATTTAATAGCATTCGAGTGACCCACTCAACTTCGTCTGCTTCACATCAAAATAATGCGTTAAAATAAGCTTCGCGAAGACTTGCGTGGAGGCTCCTGCGTTTAAAGAGAGGCAGCGCAAAATAAACCAACCATTAACATGGGATCTGCATATCAAGGTTTGAATTCAAGTTTGCCCTGATGAAACAACAACAAAAGAAACGAATTTCTCAATGAAACTTTGGCAGAAATCCTGCTTCCAACTCTCCTCCCCAAGGATTTCTGCGTTCTAAATGGAGTTTAACTACCTTCTCCTTTATCGCATTTAGAGGATTATTAAACTTTAATGTTTTATTTCAAATGTTTCTAAAATCCGCTTAATTTAAAGTATAGTTGTGTCGCTCTACGAAGTTTGTGGTATGAGTTGGAAAAGAATTATCTTTTTATTAGCTAATAAATATCCTTATCTATCTGTAGGTCTGTTTATCAATTAAAATGGTTTATCTTTAGTTAAAGTGAGTTCTTATGTATTTACCTCGAGGTTGGATAAATTTATTCAATTTTCATTTAAATTTATGTTAATTTTTTAATTACTTTTCGTTCTAGGTTCAAGACTGTTATTAACACTCATATATACAAGCATGTATAAGGAGTTGCGGGAATAAAGTTTACTAAATTTAATGTTTAATATTTACAAAAGTTAAATCTGGCACGTTTAGGGGAGGGTAGATGAGTATATATGGAGGGTTACTTATATTTTTTTATGTTGTATGGTGAAAATTAGATATTGTTTTATTAATTTGTGTATATATTATTGCACTGATATGTTTATTGCATGATTTTGTTTTTCTGACAAGCCCTGATGGTGTTTTCTTATTTGGTAGCTACATAATTTAATTTTTGACAAGAAACGATGGTGTTTTCTTATTTGGTACTCGTAGCTATATGATTTAATTTTTGCCAAAACATGATGGTGTTTTCTTATTTGGTAGCTACATGATTTAACATTTGACAAGATATGATTGTGTTTTTTGATTTGGTAGCTACATGTTTTAATTTTTGACAAGGCATGATGGTGTTTTATTATGTGGTAGCTACATAATTGAATTTTTGACAAGGAATGATGGTGTTTTCTTATTTGGTAGCTACATGATTTAGTTTCTGACAAGCCATGATGGTGTTTTCTTGTTTGGTAGCTACATGATGTAATTTTTGACAAGCTATGAGGGTGTTTTCTTATTTGGTAGCTACATGATGTAATTTTTCACAAGACATGATGGTGTTTTCTTATTCGGTAGCTACATGATTTAATTTTTGACAAGGCATGATGGTAATGCCTTTTTGAAGCAGTTTAAACACAATCTCGTAGATGCTGTTTATGGATTGTGGTTGATTTGGCTGAGCTCTGATAGGCCATTTAGCTTTTCTCTCCGTTAAATTATGTTATGTAACGTCCTATAAGGTGGTCAAATGGATTTGAAACTAATTGAGCTTTTTCTTTTTTTTCACCGTTGTTATAAAAACATTAACGTTATGATGTTAAGTATAGTTATGAAGCCATTATATTTCATGTCTCAAACCGTTTATTTAACAAACATGGATAAATTAAAACGCTTCAAACTAACGAATTTGAACATCGGATAGTTTTCGGGATGAGGTCGTTCATTATGTATGAGTATCCTTACACACAGCGGTTTGGAAGCGTGTTATATTAGAGCAACCACACAGTCCTAAGTTTCGCGTAGACCAGCATGTTAAAATGTATTCTAGAACAGGTGGCATATTTATCTTTCATCACCATTCATTCTTCCATGAGGAAACCCATTGTTGCACCCATCAGCTCAACAATTCGGATCTCAAAGTCTTCTAAACTTAAGCTCGGATTCTGATTCTCGCGTCTTAAAGGACCTTTACCCTTATAAATTTCTATCTAACTCAAATGTTAATATGATAAATCTGCCATTACTTTTCACATTATGTAAGTAATTGCAATATTTGTGCACTAGGTTGCGAGTCTGTCATCAATACGGCATTCTTTTCTTGCAAAATTAATCGCCCACACTTCCTTCAAGCATATAATTTAATGTAATATGCGAACGTTGCATGTCCTTTTCTCTCATTTGTGATTTCCCCAATTTGAAGTAAACCAATCACTACCTAAGGTTGTGAATAATCTCCCGAGAGCTCTAGCATCAAAAAATATAAAATATGTTGTTTCCCTCTCTAGAAAATGTTACTTATATATTTTATCAATGTTTACGCATCACTCACTTGTTTGATGATCTTAATGTCAACGGATCGGACAAGATAAAAGCGCCGCCTACCGAAATATTAATGGTTGCACACGGAACCTCTCGAATCACACGACTGAGCATCGAATTTTTATTACGCTTCAATAATTTATTTATTTTTGGATACTAGGAGGTAAATACTAATCACCGGCATAGTCACGTC
Source organism: Ceratothoa steindachneri (assembly GCA_963969495.1). Classification (NCBI taxonomy): domain Eukaryota; kingdom Metazoa; phylum Arthropoda; class Malacostraca; order Isopoda; family Cymothoidae; genus Ceratothoa; species Ceratothoa steindachneri. The sequence continues at coordinate 37,861,719 of OZ018318.1, forward strand.
TCCACACTCCTCTTTCTCTGGGGAGAGGAGGATAGAGAGGGATTCCCGGTCGACCCTTCATCTAACTCCCCCTCCTCTCTCAAAGGGTGCACTTGGACCTAGAAGGAGAAGGTCGCCGATAGCCATTAAAAGTAATGAGAAAACTTAGAAAGTGCCTCCTAATTGATAATATTTAATTTATTCTGTAAGAGTTCCACTATTCTAACTACTACATAAAGTAGAAGCTTAAGTTACTTAACGCCGAAACTTAATTTAAAAGATAAATAAACTTTTTGGAACAAATGTTAATTCGAGCAGTCGACTTTGCTCGATGCTTCCCTTTTTAATTTAAAGGTCGTTCAATGCAATAAGGGATTCAATTATTAAATACATTTAAAATATCCAAGTCAAATGTAAATTCACGAAAACTTTCAATACTAGGCCTCCAAGGCGGCAAAACCTCAACCTGGGGACCCCCAAAAGGATTTTTATTTAATACTTTATAAACCTAATCAATGTGTAAGTTCATCAATAATTTGATCTCAAGGTTTGGCTTCCAGCTAAGCATCACAATTCTGGTAGGGTATATTTTGTGTTTTGAGAAACTAGCGAATTCTCCAAAGCACAATAGTCAATCTTCATCCTTTAAATACCTTAACAATTTAAGTCTTATATTTTCCTCCTTTTTCAAATCTGATATTTTCCTTTAGGAAACCACGTTTCTGATTCTTGCATTGCTGTTGGAAACTCAATAAGAGCGGGCTGACGTAGCATTAAAATATCTGACTTCATATTCTAGAAACATGATAAATTTGTAAAACAATACCTGTCAATGAAATGGCGAGGATTCAAGACTGTGCCCTCAATCTCTCCTCGCTTCATAGACACAACTCAAAAGCGAGGACCGTGTGACGGCATAGGTTCGAATCCACTCCATATCTTTGATGAGTGTACTTTTATTTAAAAATATTTTTTAGGGTTATTTTTAATTATTTGTAAGATATTTGTAATTTGCTTTCACAAACTTTCGAAAATGACAACCACTATTCATCTTCACACCTTAGGAAGTGAACATGAAGTCAATCTATTCCTAAAGAGTTTAATAGATTTGAATGTAATATACATTTTACTTTCAAACATTTATTTGTTTCTATTTCCTTTTTTGTTTTGTTTTTTATGTTCTTCATAAATCCCGTAAACGTAATGAGTCTTATAAAACCATTTTTGCTGCCTATCAAACTACCTCCTATCCCCTCAATAAGTTTGTAGTACACACATGATCTCACCTAACAACCAAAAACTATATGGTTTCCTTTACTTACTCTGTAGAACTCAAAACCAGATCAAATATGAAAAATATCAATGGATTTAGAACATAATAAAAAGTCTATTCATAGATATCGCTCCAACAAAATTTGATACTTTTTATATCGCTCCAACAAAATTTGATACTTTTTATATCGCTCCAACAAAATTTGATACTTTTTATATCGCTGTAACGTCAGCAAAGCTCTTTTAGGTTTATCTAACATTAGATATTGTCCATCATGCCTTAAAGTAGATATTAGTATGACTTCAATAAGTATGCTCTGAAATATGTTCTATTTACATATCAAACCAGATTTCGTAAGAGATTTTTCTCCGTTATTACACCTGTTTATAGCGATATGTCTATGACACCATAACATAATTTAATGAATTCCCAAAGCCACCCGATCCTATCAGGGGTCATTTGATGAAGACATCCAGCCAATGCACGTATCACCTAACATCACTGTATAAATTATACCTATAAGATGTTTTCCAAAGAATATGGCCTCCACTCTATCAACAATTAAGGCATATCAAAAGCTTGAACATGCAACTGCAATAAATAAAATATAATCATATTATGTACAATTCTCGCCTGAAAATAAAACTTACAAACCTCAATAATCTTTACTCCCCATAGACCTTCTAACGTATTGAAATGCCTCAAAATGTTTCTTAATGCTAGGGATATATTTAAAATTTGTAGGGCTACAGATAGAAATGTGGATTGCATCTGTTGACAGTGTATGGGACAGATAAGTGGTTAAAGTGAATGCAGAAAAGAGTACGGGAGCGGGAGAATGGGGTAGAGTGGGGTTCCATGTACAGTGTCACCCTTCAAAATGTGGGAATTTTTAATTCTGTAGGAAGAATTTAAGTGATAGTTGTAAAGATAAAGCAATATGCGACTATAAGGTTTTAAATGGTAGAGAGATTTATGGGTCAATTAGAGGTTAGTGAATGGTAAGCGTCTGGGAGTGGAATGTGAGAGTATGTTTGTTACTAGGTTGCTGTGTGGGAGTGAGACTATGTGGTGGAGGAAGAAGGACAGATCTCGAATGAGATCAGTATAAATTGACAATTTGTGAGGATGCTCGGTGTGAGTAAGGGGGAGAGAGTGTGGTGCGACTTGGTGAGAGGCGCTTAAGGTGTGGAAAAGGGTGTGACTTAGGTTTTTACTGAAAGTGTCCTGAAGTGGTATGGACAATGGACATAGGAGAATGGATGGAAATACAATGGTAAGGAGAATATGATAGAGTGAGGGTCAGAGTGTGTGAAGGCTTCGATATATAGAGTGAAAGTGGTGTTGATTGTGTGAATGAGCGTTTGAGAGAGAAATAACCAAGGGTGAAGTGGATGGTATTGAGTATGATGAGTGTTCATGGTCGGATTTTGTGCGGGGGCATGCTTGGGTCTTTCTCCCCAACACATTGCTCTAAAGGGTCAATATAGCGTTAAAAAAAAGCTGGATGTCCCTTTGTTTAATAAGGTATAAGGAAAGTCAGGGCGAAAGGTCTGGTAGTTTTTAGTGTTAAAGCTCACTAACTACAGTTTGCGGTGTTATTAAAATCCATAGGCATGAATTAATTATGAAGTTTTGGCTAACGTTCTCACGCGTCTGCCCAGGACAACTGCTTTAAATACAAACGCACCATGAAAGCTAAGAATTTGTGAGACGAGATTTCTATTGTCACACTAAAAGTGTTGGGTTTTTATTTGAGACCAACCTGCCCTGCTGCTTGTTACGCGTTAGCTCTTCTAATAACGCGCTTGGAGTGATGTGCGCGTTAGCCTGGCGACAGAGAGCATACTTTGCGATGCGGCGGTGTTTAATACGCGATTCATTAATCGTTACTTGTAGAAATGTATTATTAACTTAAAAACTTGTCTATTCGAGAGAAGTTTGGTTCTGTTGTGTAGGCGTTGTCAAAGGATTTGCTTTAATTTAGATGAAAGCGTTTGCTCGCTGCCTCACTTTGCGTGATTAGATTCTCATCCATGAAAGCATTTTCTCGCAATTAGGCAAAACAAATTTCCAAAAATTTTTGTCTAATATTTTAACTTTTGCAAGTTTCTTAAGAAATCAGAATTTCCAAAATAATAAGCCAAAATATAACATTACTGCGCCGATTCCAAAATTATGTTCTGGTCATGATCCTGTATTTGATGAGTCTCAGTATCTGGAGCCTTGCTATTAGATCAAAAACGTAAAATGATGAAAAATATGTGTTAAGTGAATGATGTTGCGTAATTATTATCTATTTTGTTATATTTTTAAAATAAATGTTTGAATCTTCTTAAATTCCATAAATGGGTCTTTCCAAAGATAAGCCAACAGCAATTATTGCTCTGCACTGAAGTTGGCTGAAATGCAAGGAGATACTTGCTAAGGGACTTGTAACACCATCTTACGATGATTAATGACTTTAAACAGACTAGCACACTTCTGTGAAGAGGTTTTTTGGACACCTAAGTGCTTCAAATGAACTCCATGTTCCCTTCCTGGTTAAGTATAAGCACAAGGGTGAGTTTCCATATAATGCTAAGCTTGTAAAGAGCAAGTGTGAACGCTTCAGCGCGCACAGTGAGATCCAGAATTATTTAGAAAAGTCTCAAGACGAGAATGTCTAGAAAGAAGCCTCATCTCACCAAGAAGAAACTTACGGAAAGGCGCCAATTTTGTAGTAAATATAGAGAATGAAGTGTTCAGCACTTAGGCAAAGTGATATTCCTTGATAAATCTCTGGTTTCTGATTTTGGAGTTTCTAGAAGATCCCTTGTTAGAAGGGGAAAAAAAGAGCGCTTTCACGACCTCTCTGCCGTGCCCACAGTGAAGCAAGCATCCGGACACTCTCCATCTAAGGGATTGGAACACGATCAATTTTGCACAAAACACTGCCATGAACGAAAATAGGCACCAAAACGTGCTTAATCAGGAAAATTCTCCTAAAGTTAGGACAAATTTGGGGATGATACCTGCATTTCTCAATATTATCGCAAGATTTTAAGAAAGAAAAAGCAATAACAATTTTCTTGGAAGAAAATAACATTGAACTTTTACGAGTTTGGGACGAGAATTCACTAGATTTCAACCCAGTAGAGAATTTACGGAGGATAATCAAACTTGCAGGTGAAAAACAGAAGCCATTCAATTGTGAGCAAATAGGGTGAGGTTATAGGGTTACCAATTATAGGTTCGGCGTAAGTAGGCCTTGTTTTAATTGCAAGGCGATCATATAAGGGTTTGGTAAAGTGACTTGCTTACAGCTTTCTTGACGTATGGTCCGAGGGGTAATAACCGATCAAGGTTTGTAAGTAAAAGGCGACTTTGTGAAAGGATTAAACACTTGTATTTTATACCACCTAAAAATGTTTACACTTACGGTAAAGATTTAATTTGCGCAACAGAATATGCTAAATCCAGTTATAGTGGCAAAAGCAAGAATAATGGAGATTCGCAGATCGGTGAATTAAGAGTCTAATAATTGATCAATGAATAACTAAAGTAATCAATCAATAATGTGTCAATAATCATCATTTTAATGAAATCTTCTCTTATTTATAACAGGCAACATTTTTGAGGCGACGCGTAGCTTCGCCTTCTTTGGGTGGCTGATGCAATGCTTAGCTACCTATTAGTCCAGTGGAGGCTGTGATTGGTTGGAGTCTAGCCTTTGATTGGCTAAAATTCTCCATTCGTATATCAATTTGGGCGTCTCTCCCCTGAGAGGTATCACAGAGACTCCGTTTGCTTAAAGCTACAAGACGAACTTATCAAACTTTAGAGTAAGGTGAAATATCTTTTGTCCCCGATTCTGTTCTCCATTCCAGACAGCTTTAATTACTCTGTTTGCCCATCGGCTTTCACACTCGGGTTCGATAGCATTAAATTGTGATGGGGTTTCAATCCAGAGGTTTTTAATCAGATTCCGCTGGTTGACAAATTGTCTCCAAACAACGTTATTTTATTGCTCCTACCATTCCATCTTTGATATTTCGACCTGGAAAATTGTGTATTTGTCCTCTTTCTCTCTCTCTTTGTGTGTGTGCAGTGATTGTACACTACACACGTCCCCTCTTAGTCCACGGAGTGCGTACAATACAAAAAATTACATCCTATGAGAGTGTTACTACTTATATATATATATATATATATATATATATATATATATATATATATATATATATATATATAAAGAAGAAGGAGCAAATGCAAGTTCTGCCGGTGATAACAACCACCACAGTGCTTTCGCCATATTTATTTTCTGCCTTTCAAAACAATTTTGAAGACAGAAATAAAGGTGCAGAAACCTTGCATTGCAGACTATATTACAATATAGTACAAGAAAGAAAATTTGACGCAAATGAGCAATGAGACAAGAAACAGGAGTTTTTTAGAGGTAAGAGAAAGGGACATTAGAAGAAGACTAGAATCATAGAGAGCAGAGGGCGGCACAATGAAGGCAATCCTTTACCGAGAAGGCAGAGATAACGCCAGGGGAAAAAAGTTTGAAATTCCTGGCCGGGACTCGAACCCGGGTCTGCTGATTGCCGGTCAGATGCTCTACCGCTGAGCTACCGGGCACAGTGACTCTACTTCGCCCAAAGCGTTACCCCATCAAACCCAGTATCTCTCTAAGCTAGGAACCTCCAAGGAATTTTTATACCACATCTTCTTACCCGCTCACAATTTAAAGGCTCATACCCAAGTCACATACAAAGAAGAAGGAGCAAATGCAAGTTATGTGGGTGATAACAACCACCACAGTGCTTTCGCCATATTTATTTTCTGCCTTTCAAAACAATTTTGAAGACAGAAATAAAGGTGCAGAAACCTTGCATTGCAGACTCTATTACAATATAGTACAAACAAGAAAAATTTGACGCGAATGAGCAAAGAGACAAGAAACAGGAGTTTTTTAGAGGTAAGAGAAAGGGACATTAGAAGGAGACTAGAATCATAGAGAGCAGAGGGCGGCACAATGAAGGCAATCCTTTACCGAGAAGACAGAGATAACCCCAGGGTTCGAGTCCAGGCCAGGAATTTCAAACCTTTTTCCCCTGGCGTTATCTCTGTCTTCTCGGTAAAGGATTGCCTTCATTGTGCCGCCCTCTGCTCTCTATGATTCTAGTCTTCTTATAATGTCCCTTTCTCTTACCTCTAAAAAACTCCTGTTTCTTGTCTCATTGCTCATTCGCGTCAAATTTCTCATTCTTGTACTATATATATATATATATATATATATATATATATGCAATCAGTATCTAATCTCAAAGCTACCATGTTCATTACAACAATATATATCTAAGTCATTATACAATGATAACAGTTAACAATTTCAAATGTACATATATACAATTTACAAAGTTCAATAGTATTTGTACATTGGGTTTCTTACAAATGAAAATCGTCTCCCTGATCGTGTTTTCACAATATTTCTCAGGGATTCCTTCGCTTCCGATGAAGCGTTACATCGTACGGATTCGATGTTCCTTTCTTATGTCGCCTTTACTTCCTTGTGTGTTTAGTGGATGAGTTGCTCTTAACAGAGCCGGGACCTTTGGCGTCGCAGGGAGGTGGAAGGCCTGCCTTCGTTGGTTGCGGGAAATTTGGCCGGTTGCAACCTATCAAAAGAAAGAGTGTCCCTCCTGCCGTTCGGTAAATGTAGTTTGAAGAATGCAGGTTCCTACCCTGGCAAGTTCACCAATTATAGGTTCTGCGTAACGAGGTCTTGTTTTGATTAAAGGCGATCCTATTAGAGTTTGGGAAAGTGACTTATTTACAGCTTTTTTGTCTTACGGTCCAAGGGGAATTAACCGATCAATGTTTGTAAGTAAACGGCTGCTTTGTGAAGAAATTAAACACTTGTATTTTTATACCACTTTGAAATGTTTACACTTATGGTAAAGATTTAATTTTTGCAACGGAATATGCAATATCGAATTATAATGAAAATAGCAAGAATAATCGAGATTCGCAGAGCGGTGAATTAAGAATCTAATAATTGATCAATGAAAAACTAAATGGTTTAAGCAATAATGTGTCAATAATCATCATTTGAATGGAATGTTCTTTTATATATACCAGGAAGCATTTTGGAGGTGATGCGTATCTCCACCTTCCTTAGGTAGTTTAGGCGATGCTTAGCTACTTATCAGTCTAACGCAGCCTGTGATTGGTTGAAGTCTAGCCTTTTATTGGCTGAAATTCACCACTTCGTATCTTGATTTGAACGTCTCTTCCCTGGGAGGTATCACAGAGACTCCGTTTGATTAAAGCTACAAGATGACCTTATCAAATTTTACAGTAAGGTAAAAAATCTTTTGTCCCAGATTCTGTTCCCCATTCCAGACAGCTTTCCTTACTCTGTTTGCCCAACTGCTCTCACACTCGGGTGTGATAGCCTTAAATTGTAGCAGAGTTTTAATTCGAGGATCCAAACAGATTCCGCTGGTTCACAAACTGTCTACATATAATCTTATTTTATTGTTCCTACCATTCCATCTTTGATACTTTAACCTTGAAAATGTGTATTTGTCCTTCTCTCTCTCTCTCTCTCTCTCTCTCTCTTTCTTTGTGTGTGTTGAGTGATTATACACTACAAGGTTTCAAAAGGGTAATCGGACTGGGTTATAAAGAAGGACGTTGGCTTAATGCTTTATTATCTGAAATTTTTTCATATTAGAAGGGAAGTGTTTTATATCTAATTAGATTTCAGAATTCCGGTGGAGTAACATAATCAAACAGTTATCCCTATGCATTTAATTTCCCTTTAACGTATCCTTGGTCTTTTACCCCAAGAGATTGCTAAATTTGATATTCCTTTATTATTCTTTTGAGAAAATTGATACTATGTCATATAACTGATTCAACAAGTTATTAAATGTGGCACGTGTGGAGACGATGATTCTTGAAAATCGACGGGTGAAGGTCGAAGAAATCGAACGAGAACTTGGAATAGCACATAGAGGTGTCATCAACATCATCTAAGACAATTTGGCCATGACCAAGTCTCTGCCCGTTTGGTCCTTAGAAACTTCACGCACCATGATCGACTTCAACGTCACCAAAGTCCACAAGGCCAGAGTTTTACAAGCTGCCTTGCGTGAGTGCGGATTCGAGGAGCTCAACCTTTCCCCCTACATTCCAGATCTGGCCCCTATCGACTTCTTTTTTTTCCGCCAGCTCAAGGGTGCACTGCGTGGACGCCGGTTTGGGGACGATGAAGGTGTCCAGCTTGCCATTCAGGCGTGGATTGAACAGCAGTCGGGAGATTTCTGGTTGTTTGGAATTCGAATCCTCAGCGACAAGTGGTGCAAGTACATTGAGGTCGAGAATAGTTATATTAAAAAATAATAAAACACTTTTCCTCATATCTTATTTCCTTATATCCGAATTGCAAAACTTATTGACCTCCTCTCATATAGATGATACCTTATAAAGAATTCTTTAAATAAGACCTCATTTTATTCTATCATATGTAGATTTAACCTACCTACATTTTATTTAGTAATTAACCGAATTCATATTAAAGCTTCAGTTTGTGCTTAACCGTTGTAAGCTGAGGCATCTTCCTTTATTTTTCTTAATATTTAAGAGTATATTTTAGCATGCAGAAAAGTACATTTTGATAGATGAATAGGTACACTTTAAGATGACGATGAGTATATTGCACCAAATGTAACAGCGAACTTTATCATATGAAGAAATAAATTTCATTATAGCGTAAGTATACTTTAGTATTTGGAAAATTACAAATTAGAATAACGAAAGTACATATATTTTATATATATATATATATATATATATATATATATATATATATATATATATATATATATATATATATATATATATATATATATATATATATATATATATATATATTGTATAAAATATTAAAGTAATTTAGCATATAAAAAAATTTCAATCCTAAGTATAATGTACATTTTATTATATCAAATAAAACATTTACAGCGGTTAACAGTTCTTTAATATATGCCTACCATACCATCTATTCGGTTGGACATTAAAAGAGAAACAATTGACTAATATTAAAATACAAAATAATATTAAGAAGAAAATATAAAATAAAATGCAAATACAGGAGTGTGATTCAGAACAAAAGATAATCTGAAATTTAAAAGATTAAATAGAATTTTTCGAACACTACAAATATCACTGTAACAAAATTTCACTTTTGTCTGTTGGTTGGTTAAAAGTTTTATTTTCCAATTATTTGTTGCTCTATTAATTAAAAAGTCAATTTTAATCCCCAAACTTTGCTTTTATAGCTACGACATGGAACTTTTTAATTAGCTCATCTATGGTAAATAACATTATCTTGATGCAAATAGTAAAAATATATAAAAAAGATTCAAGAGTTATGTCTTTTTCAGTTTTGGTTTCAACATGATATCGAGTATTTAAAAAGCTATAGAAATATTAATACAGTAGTAATAGCTATTATTTACCTTATATTTGGTCTTTAGCGATCTAGACAGCAATGGCAGTTCTATTATATTCCACATAATTTTAGCATTAACTTGGTGAAAATAAACTGTGGAGCCTTCTAAAACTTTTAACAATTCTTTATATGTTTGAAGAATTTCTAGAGCATTCTGGCAAAGTAGATGACTGTATAAATACAAAGAATGTCTACTCAACAGATCAGTTTAACTTTAGCCGTCACTTGTCATTGATAGAAGCATTCGTCACACATGGCATCAAGAGGCTGTAAGTTTCCGATAGACGTATTTTGCTATGTTTGCGGCGAAATTATTAAGACAAGAGCAAAAAAGCACTCTGTAGAATGATCTGCTAAAATACGTGAGGCCCACAAGGCATATTTAGCCATGCCAGTCAGAGATAACGACAAACTTTGGGCACCTCATTTCACCTGCGAGCTCTGCAAAAAAATCTGAAAGGTAATATATATATATCCCAGTAAATTGGCAGCTCCTTACAACGGCCGTTCTTCCCTGAATTCGCGCCAGTACTCCCTCATCGAGAACCCTGAAGTAAACCAGCCCTTCTTCATCAGCATCGTAAGGTAGAACCAGTGCCTTCCCCCATCGATAAATCCGAGGTAAAACATATTCCCTTTTTTGCATCCTCGCCTCCCTGAGTTACCTACCCTTAGACACTTACGTTCGTGCAAGACGCCGACACTGCGGAATTCGTAATTATCCGTTCTTTCCAAATCAAGTGTTTCTATTTGTATTTCAGCTTAGTGTATTCCGTTTTAAGAATCCGATCTGATTCAAGTAAGTAACCGTTTTAATCCGTTGGATTTGCCCCTTTGCTAACACCTAGTGTGTCCGTTACTTATATGGTCACGTATCTAAATTAAACCTCTTTTGTATATATTGAAATTTTCTTCTTTTTTTATTTAAACTTTATTTAAGGTATTGTTTAAATAACCTTGAACGACTTTTGGCCATTATTCGATCTTTACAGCCAATCCGCATTAACTCATTTTGATAACTATTACCCACACACTAGGAGACGACAATCTTCCCCAATCTCATTATCTCCCTCCCCCAATGGTCAGCCCAAGCCATCACCGTGTAAGTTTTCTTATATATATATATATATATATATATATATATATATATATATATATATATATATATATATATATATATAAATAAATAAATATATATATATTATATATATATATATATATATATATATATATATATATATATATATATATATATATATATATATATATATATATATATATAAATGTATAGTTGCTATATCACGACAGTCTAGCAAAGTCTAATGCCTAGCTTTTAACTTCGAGAATCAAGCAGTGGGATTTGTTAGATACAGTGTACAAATATGAGGTGAGCGAAAGCGTCAACAGTCTTATTCAAGCTTTTTTACACGTCAACATGAGTTTTCTCCTCATGTGACCGGTCTGTTTGAGGCAATCGGAATCGCCTGTTTCCACAACGAGTGGCGCCTCTTCATTGATAGCTCGTCCAAGAGCCTCAAAGCGTTGTTACTTCATAACGGCAACATGCATCCATCTTTTCCCCTCGCTCATTCGGCCAGCTCAAAGAGGAATACAGCAGTGACAAGATCTTGCTAGATGTATTCAAATATGAAGAGTACGGTTGGGTGGTTATCGGAGATTTCAAATTTGTGGCCTTGTTGATGCTTCCTGCTTTTCTTGGTGTCTACCTAACACCTCCTTCCATTGACGATCAAAAGACGAAGTAGAGCATGCTATATTACTCTCAAAATTAATATAAACAAAGCCTATTTTGATTTTTCTCCTTTCCCATTCTTTTCAAAGATTTTTGTCCATAATTTCCCTTTATATTTAAGCATTCCAACCAAGAAAATGTTTACTTAGTGAGTAATCTGAATGGCGATATTTACTCCAGGTTGGGAGATAAACAAAGGAGAGAAAACAATCCGACTCTAAAATCAAGGCTCATTGTATATTGGAGAGGGACAATATTTTTACCACCTAATCCACGATAATGCACTCGAAGCTGCGAGCATTAATGTAAATATATTATTGAAAAGTGACTTCCGAGAATAAAAAAAACAACAATTCTTTAAGCAGAGAACACTGGTATATGTTTCGCGTTAGAGTCTAATAGTAAACTGCCTATTTAATTTTGAGGTAGATAACGTTCAGATTTCTTGGTTTCTCACTTAATCAATTTGTTTTCTTCTATTTTATGATCCATTCTATCTACAATTATTTTATTCCCTATAAACTTCGCATGTTCATGCCACAAACTGTGATGTCATCAAAGATTATTCTTAACTTTTAAATATATTACCTCTCCTTCGATAATATTTCACGTAACAGATTATAAATTTTGGTTTTCAAGCTTGTTAGTAGTAAGTTGCAGCTAATTTACGTTCTAAAGATATTCTCTTCTTATTTTTATAATTTTATTATCTCTAATTTTTTACCTGTGCACAATAAAGAAAATTTTAAAGTGCGTGTACTTAAGTCGATTATCAAATTATATGGTTGAATTTTTCTTTTTAATTACCATAATTAGCCACTTATGGAACAAGCGTATTGGCTTGTGACTACACTAAGAAAGGTTTTAGATAGACCTGGATATTAATAGAAGTTTGTTTAGGGATTCAATGGACCGAATCGACAGAGAATGAAGGAGAGAATGACGAAGAAAGAAAGAGTAATGTAGCAAGAAGCAACGGGCAATTATTATACGAGTTGGTGGGAGTTAGTTAAAAAGTGTAGGTACAGCGTTTGTAATAGATAAACAAGTGAAGGTCCAGAGTACAAGTTAGATAAATTTATGGTTATTTCCACCAAAATGGAGTTACTTATAAGAGGCAATTAAGGTCTCCAGAACCAATTGGGTATCTATTTGTTGTTGAGTGTGGATGAGAGAGTCAATATAATTCGCTCAGAAACTAAGTGTAAGGAGTTTTATCTAAAGGCTTAGTAGTAATGACTTTCACAATAATAAAAAGTCTTCGTTGCGGTATTTACATAAGTTCAATTACCTATTTAGCCTAAATTGTACAAGATACGACTTTACATGCTTTGTGACTAGTGTTTTAGTTCATAAGAACTAGGTTCATATGTGCACATCTGAATGTTTATTAATTTCGAATTTTTTATACCCAGAAAATGATAATAGCCACCGTCTTGCTTAATCTTTCTATTACAACTTCCTTCCTACATCATTAATTAAAAATGGCATCGTTAGTTGCAGTAGGTTTAAATCTATTATAGATTAAAGAAGTTGTCTCTTCATATGAAACCTCTTACTATACGTGTGGAATTCGACTATATAATTCATTTCAATGTATTTTTCTTCTTCATAATTCCGATTTCCTATTGCCAGAATTTAGCTGCACATTTCATAAAGATTTTAGTCTCTAGAATTCATTCAGGGTTTGTTTACCATTATCTATCACCATAAAATAGGTGACATGCACACTGAACAATCAGATTTAATGTAGAATGCCAATGAGTCGTAAACACCAGTGATTAATTCGCATACAAAGACAGCCAGAGAGAGAGCACTCAAAATACGAAGGGTGGTCAATAAGTTTTGCAATTCGGATATAAAGAAACGAGATATGAGGAAAAGTGTTCTATTATTTTTTAATATAACTACCATCGACTTCAATGCACTTGCGCCATTTGTCCCTGAGGCTTCGAATTCCCGACAACCAGAAATCTCCCAACTGCTGTTCAATCCACTTTTGGATGGCGAGCTGGACACCTTCATCGTCCCGAAACCAGCGTCCACGCAGTGCACCCTTGAGCAGGTGGAATAAAAAGAAGTCGATAGGGGCCAGATCTGGAATGTAGGGGAAAAGGTTGAGCTCCTCGAATCTGCACTCGCGCAAGGCAGCTTGTAAAACTCTGGTCTTGTAGACTTTGGCGACGTTGAAGTCGATCATAGGGCGTGAAGTTTCTAGGGACCCAACGGGCAGAGACCTTGGTCATGGCCAAATTGTCGTAGATGATGTTGATGACACCTCTATGTGCTATTCCAAGTTCTCGCTCGATTTCTTCGACCTTCACCCGTCGATTTTCGAGGATCATCCTGTGCACACGGGCCACATTATACTCGTTGGTCACATCTGACGGGCGTCCTGGACGTGGATCTTCTTCAAGGGACTCATGACCATGGCGCAACCCCCTTATTCCAGCGAGCAATGGTTGCATAGGAAGAGGCGGTGTCGGTGTACACTGCAACCATGCGTTCATGGATCTCTTTTGCATTCTTGCCTTCTTAGGTCAAAAATTTGATCACTGCGCAGTTCTCAACCTTTTTACTTGTTGAAAAGTTTGTGACTGACGATCTGCAATCAGCTACTGCTTCTTAAATTGACGAGGCAGGGACGTGCGGGTGCAGGTCCTGACTTGTCATAACTTTTCCTAGCACCCCGACAAACAGCCATTCCCCTTGCTTTGTTTTGCCCTACCGATTTGCAAAACTTATTGACCGCCCCTCGTACGTCCAAACAAATCAAACACAAATTATTACACGAGCCTATTTGCTCGGAATAGAATAACTGTATTTCCTTTTCTATATAAGGAAAAATTGGCTTTTTGCTCTATATATTTTAGTCAAAGTTGATAGGCAGAGAAAAGGAACATGAAAAAACGTAGGATAGGGGCGATTTCTTTTCTCTTCAATTCTTTTCAGGTAAATTTTCCTTTCCAGTCTTTTTTTCTTGAATGGAGATTCCTTTCTTATCGGTGTGTGATTCATGAATGTAGTCTTTCTATACATATACAAATTTACAAAAGGTTTCTCTGCGCGCACTTCGGTAATTATATGTGTACATTCTATAATCTTTGTATCTTCATCAAATAAAAAAAAAAAGACATCATAAATCAAACATGTTTAAATGACTCGAAGGAAAAGGAACAAAATGTATAAACGAACAAAAGTGCATTATTAAAAAAGAAAATAATAAATTTAAATATCGCACATAATAATAGATACAGATAATTTGAAAACACAGCTAAAAGTTCCGCTAGGGATATTAAAGAGTTTTTATATTTATTTAGAAACAGAATGATTTTGTTCGTTTTAAAGTATTGCATTAGCATAGGTATAATTCTTTAGGGAGGAGTGAAATGATAAAAAGAATGGCAAAATGATAAAAAAGATCCCTTTTCATGGGTATAATTCTTTAGGGAGGAGTGAAATGATAAAAAGAATGGCAAAAGGATAAAAAAAGATCCCTTTTCATGGGTAGAATTCTTTAGGAAGGAGTGAAATGATAAAAAGAATGGCAAAAGGATAAAAAAGATCCCTTTTCATGGGTATAATTCTTTAGGGAGGAGTGAAATGATGAAAAGAATGGCAAAAGGATAAAAAATGATCGCTTTTCATGGGCATAATTCTTCAGGGAGGAGTAATGTGATAAAAAGAATGGCTAAAGGATGAAAAAAGATCAATTATTATGGGTATAATTCCTTATGGAAGAGTAAAGTGATAAAAAGAATGGCAAAAAGATGAAAAAAGATCCATTGGCATGGGTATAATTCTTTAGAGAGGAGTAAAGTGATAAAAAGAATGGCAAAAGGATGAAAAGATCCCTTTTCATTGGTATAATTCTTTAGGGAGGAGTGATTGATAAAAAGAATGGCAAAAGTATAAAAAAAGATCCCTTTTCATAGGTATAATTCTTTAGGGGTGAGTGAAGTGATAAAAAGAATAGCTAAAGGATAAAAAAAGATCAATTATTGTGGGTATAATTCATTAGCAAGGAGTAAACTGATAAAAAAATGTCACAAGGATGAAAAAAGATCCATTAGCATGGGTAAACTTCTTTTTGGAGGAGTGAAATGATAAAAAGAATGGCAAAAGGATGAAAAAAGATCCATTAGCATAAGTATACTTCTTTAGGGAGGAGTGAAGTGATCAAAAGAATAGCAAAAAGATGAAATAAGATCCAAATTGAGAGGTGTCGATGGACCCTTTATAATCTTCTTCGAATAACATTGCAGTGAATTAAATCCGGATCAAAAGATATTCAAATTTATGCTGACGACATTTGGGAAAGACGATGTCAATCAGTGTCCTCATGAGGAATTTATTGCTTGTTTATAATCCCAATATTCATCCTGATAGTCGGGATGAGCCAGCTATAAGAAATCTTAAGGTCAGAGTAGGTCAATAATCGCCTATTAATAGGTCAATCATAGCTTATTAATAACTCAAGTTGAGCAAAATCGACCCTAGCTAGTCGCTGAAATTTAAAGCTCAGAATAGGGCAATAATAGGCCAATTAAAGTTTATTGATATGGCCCAAATTTCCTTCCTTCCAGGAGTTGAATAGAGTTAAGCCACATCCATTGTGTCTCGTCGCCAGAGGGGCTGAAGCACCGAATCGATGAAAACCCCTGATGAGATCAGGTCAATAAACATGTTTTCACTCGCCTGCCTGGATGTTTTTTGGTCCCTCCCCTCCTCTTACAGCCGGGCTCCAGGAAGAAAGAGTGTGGAAATTAATTTATGGGCGAAGAAAATGATCTCAGTCATCAGAGACGCTGAATTGATTTGGGGGTAAGAAAGGAGAAAGGCCCCTCCCAGAATGTGTTTAAGTTGCTGATAATTGAATTCTTTTTTCGTCGCTTTTCGAAGAGCGTAGTTTCTTTTGAACCTTACACTTTAGAGGGGGCCTTCATTACTATTCTAGGGGGATGTATAAACCCAGCCTCTTTGTCCAATTAGTTCTCCTTTCGACCTTTTCTACCTCTCGAAAAATTTGATTCTCCCTAACTTCAATTTTCTTTTGTCACAGTCTATTTTTTTTTTTTGCGTTCTAGCAAAGATCCCTCGACAGTTTCATCAATTTTGTCTTTGGAAATTAACAAAAAAATTCTCGTCTTGGACATTTTGAAAGAATTATCTGAGTAAGGGGTCAGATAACATATAGGTATGTGGTATGAGCGTAAGGACTCTGACCTTGCTGAGGAAATTAATTGATCGAGTTTGAATGCAATCACGAAGGTAAGGGAATTTTCAGGGTGTCCCAAACGTCAAGCGACCATTGGAAAAATTTCTAATAATATTTTGAAAAAAATAAATTAAAATTTTATTTAGTTTTTTATACCATTTTATTTAATAAATCAATTAAATCAATCCATTTATAATTAGCAATCTCTTTAAAAAAAAACAAATATTTAGTTGTTAAATGGTAACACTACCATTGGGCCACCCTGTATCACGTTGTTCGGAGGACGTATGCGAAATGTGAAATTGTTGGTTCTCCTTGAGACTTTGAGACACCTCAAGAAGGAGGTGATATTTCTTGTCTTTCCGGTGCGTGAAAGAAGTGAAGTAGAGAATAAAATGGCGGGTTCTCGCACCTATTGAAAGCCATGTTTTATATTTTACAAATTATGGGAATCTGTCGTGTCGCATGGTTGTGTTAATTCTTACGCCTATAATTAAAAAGCCAAATCAACGGCCTGGTTGATTTAATAATAAATTTGGAAAATATTAAATAGAGAAAAAGAAAAATATGGCGTAATATAATCCGAATGAAAAGGTGATTTTTCTTCCTTGAGATCGTCCACAAAGCGATTTTTAGGTCCGGAGTTCAACTTGTTACTTGTTTAAATAAAGAGAATGAAAGAGTTTGTTCATTTTTGAATAATGGTTATTTACATTTCCCTTTTTGGAATAGGAGATGAAGACAGAATTCTTGCAAATAAGTTTGAAATGGAACAGATCTTCACTTTCTCCACCCAGGGTGATTTAGCTTCACTTAGTTGAGTGATTTGAATTATTTGAAAAAATTAAGGAAACTTAATGGGAAGGTAAAAAGGGGGGACTTTTATTGAGAGGAAGAGAATAAAGGTGCTGGAAGATTTGTTTTCACGACAAATGAGCAAGTTGTGCCTGTATATTCTTTGGTTAGGAGAGACGAAGTTTGAATTTATGGGGAAAGGTGTGTCAGGTGCACCTTTGGGCAGAGTGAGAAGAGAAAAGATGCGAGGTGGTGAGGCTGTTTTCCGATCAGCGCCTTTACTCAAAATTCTTTGAGCGTTCTGTGAGCAAGTGCATATGAGCCCAGATCAGGTGCCCCACCCCCAACTTATAACTAAGGTGACAATGTTAACACATGGATAAAAATGCATAAAGGAGATAGGGACACACATATTTGGCAAAACATCGTGGTTTAAATGATGCAAACACCAACGTACGGACTCAAAGGTCATTCCATGGCCGCCGGCTTGTAATCAATGGAGTTTAACCCCCTCCAAAAGGGAATCAGGAGATGATTACAGGGGGGAAGGGGATAAAATAAGAGAAAAAAATATCATAAAGTGGGATGAAGTGACAGTCAGTCCAAAATTTGATAAGCCTCTCAAGATAACACAGTACATTAAAGAAGAGATATTTTTGTTTTTTGCAAAAAAATTGCAGAATTCTTCCTTTTGTTTCCAATATCAGGAGAATATGAATTCCGGAACCAGCAAGTTGATCTCATGTAATTTCTGAGTGCAAGATCTCGGCTGATAATATGGAAACTCATAAATCCCTGATAAGATGGTGAATTTCTTTCCCCTGATTGTGAGTCATCGGTTCCTTGGAAGCGGTATTTTGAGGGCTACACGACTGTCATTGGCATTGGCCCTTGATTTTTAGCAGCAGAATAATCGAATATGGGGTTTGAGCTGAGTTGGGTTTTGGAATTCCAGGACCATACATCACGAGTCTTATTGTAGAGGTAATGTCGGAGTATACAATAATGCATTTATTCTTCTTCTTAACTACTGAAAAGAAGACACATAAAAGAAAAGAACGACCCAGACAATGACGGTTCGTGAGGCAAGGCTGCATTAAGGATAAAAATAAGTGGATGCAGCCTGAAAACTCTTTTTTTTTCATACACCATTGCCCCTTTGTGTGACCTATTTCATATGTCTCCGAGTAACAGATGTCAATAAAGAAGTTATTTAAATTTTCAGACGAGCATTTAAAAATATTTAAGAAAACTAAATTAATAAGCAGTCCTTGGGTGCGATTCCAAAAAGCAATGATGTCGTCCTACAGTTGCTCCATCTTCTTAAATTTTCGGTATACGGATTGTATCAGATGAGGGACTAAATTTTTGTCGTAGTCCCTTACTTAATTTCAAAATTATTCTCTTAACATCGTTTTCACAAACTTCGTGATTTTGATCAGGATATTTGGTAGTACGACTTTAGCTTCCATGCTGGAAAGAGCATACGCTGTTTCTTCTTAAGATTCCAGCTGAAATCGAAAATCGGTACCTCATCCTCGTGCCCCTCTGAACTGGGAGAAGCATGAATGAGATTATGAATTTGTTTAGCCGCCTGTCTACCCTTTTTTACAAGGTAAAAGAGCAGTCATTTTTCTGAGCCCCTTATATATAGCCCATTTTAGACACAAACGTATTTTTACGTTCATCGCAAAATCTTTTGATCATTTTGAATACAAACGTATATTGGCTTGCCTTGGTTTTGCAGCTTCGAATATTAGTCAAAATTGTCTACTTAGCTAAATGGGCGGGGCTTGGAATAGGCTCATCGCTCTTGCCAGATATATATCAAACGAATTTATGTCTCAAAGGCTGTCAATGCCTTTTTCAACGAACCCATAACAATGAGCAAAATTTTTTAGATGACTTGGACATGAATCTGAGCAGTTCAAAAGATAAAGGAAGTGATAGCTTTGAATCTGAAGATAACGAAGAAAATATCGAAGATGTATTACCTTCTTGTCGAACATGGCAACAAGAGCCTGCAAATTCGACAAGTCCTGCTAGATTTCCTTTTGAGGCAAATGAAACTGCAGATAGCAAAGTTCCTTCCGATGGAAACGCACTAGATTATTTTAATTTGTATTTTGATGATAGTCTCATTGAAATAATTGTTAAAGAAACAGTTCGTTATGCTGCGCAAAATGGTTACAATTTGACTACAGAAAAAGATTAAATGCGTGTTTTTTCAGCATTGATGATGGTCCAAGGACTTGTAAACAAAAAAAGTTATTGGCTGTATTGTTCAAGGAAGCCTATGCTTGATACACCATTTTTTAGGAAAAGCCTGACTTTGGCAAAATTTTAATGATTGAAAAGATTTCTGCCCTAAATTGAGTAAAATATATCCTATTTATGAGAGTCTTAGCACTAAATGTAAATTCATGTACACTTTGGATCGTGATGTCTATAATGATGAAAATCTTATGCAATATAAATGGCGTTTTGGATCAGTGCAATACATCCTTTAGAAAAGAGTACGATTTGGAGTAAATATTCACATGTTATGTGAATCCAAGGCTGGGTTTGTATGATTGATGCTCATTTATACTAAAAAGGGAACTTTGGTTAAGCAAGTAAACGCAAATTATCAATATCTTTGCAAGTTGTTATGTCTCTAATGGAAGCAATATTAGGAAAAGGCTATTGTTTGACTACTGATAATTTTTATACATCTCATCAATTTGCTGATTTATTAATTTAACATAAAACAGACATATATGGCACAGTAAAAGTCACTAGAAAAGAAATGCCTCCTGAGCTAAAGCAAAGGAAACTGAAGAAGGGCCAAACTATGGCATCCAAACGTGCAAGGGTATTAGCTATGAAATGGAAAGGCAAAGGAAATGTAACTCTTTTGTCAACAATTCATTCTCCAAAAATGGTTGAACGTGTAAGAGAGAGAGAGAGCAAAACTGTTAATTCCTACTATTGTACAAGATTACAATAATACTATGGATGGAGTCCATCCTGCAGATCAGTCACTTTCATCATATCCAGTAATGAGGAAACGTGGGAAAAAATATTAACGGAAAATATTTTTGATCTGCTGAAAATGTCAGTTTGGATTCTTAAATTCTATATAGGAAAACTGGAAGAAATCTAGATCCATTGACTTTTAGATTGCAGGTTATTAATAGGATTGTTGCAAAGCGCAAATTATATCCTACTGTCACAAAAGGTCGCTTAAGCAGAAACAAGTCCGACCACTCTTAGACTTTCAGAACGTCATTTCCCATCTGATTTCCCAGCAACTGAAAAGAAACAAAATGCTGTAAGAGTATGCTGCGTCTGTGCACGTAAGAAAAATGCATTCGGGAAAAAGGACGACGTGAATCAAGATATTGGTGTAAATAATGTGAGGTAGGCCTATGCATTGTACATTGTTTCGAAATATATCATACTAAGTGGAATTTTTAAAAAGTGCAGGCACTTTTTAGAGAGGTTTTTATTATTTCTATATCTACTCAGGAATTTTTGTATGTACTTATTTTAATTAGAGTGTTAACATTATATCAAATTCAGCTGATATGTAAATTTTTAAAGAATACATATATATACATTTGTATTTTGATGGCATTTGCATTTATTAAATAATTATGTGAAATAATTTTGGGGGGGGTTCAAACTTCTTTGATTAATCCTAAGTAACTCAAATTGAGTATAAAAAAGGCAAAGAAAAATTAGATCCATTTTGCCATGGATTTGTGAAAAAAATAAATTCGTTATGGTGCTAATATGAACATTTATGCGAGCACAAGAGCATAATTTTCATTTCTGTCTGAGCATTTATGGTAAGCATAAGAAAGCCTAAATTTTTTCTTAGGGTGAACAATTATGTGTGGACTATGCAGCATACTTTTTTTTCTGTCTAACTATTTATGCAAGCACCACAAGGAAGCATAATATTGAGGGCCCGTTCTATATAATAGGTAAGCCTCTGCCACCAAATTATAGGATTAATAGGCCCAGCGATAAACACCACAAACGGACGCAGAAGAGGATTTAGGAAATTCTAAAAATTGCTATGTGGGTAAATTAAGGAAATAATAGGCCATGTCTAATACATAAAGAACCAAAGATAATTAGGAAATGAAACTATATATATATTAATGTGTACAAATATATCTGAGGCAAAAGGTCGTTATAGTCGACAGGAACCCACCAACATACAAAGATATCAAAGTTGACCACCTGGACAATACGAGAATCGCACCAAAACAAACATACGCGTGTTAGTAACATTTATCAACAGCTGAACAGATATAGGCTCTGACTAGAGAAATTTCACAGAGACCTGCAACAAGCGATTCCCTACAATAAAGCTAAATCTATGGGGAATATTTAGGCATAAGAGGTACACTGAGCTGTCGTAAACTCTGCCCAAGGGGTGAAAATAACGACGAACTAGACCATAGGTTCTTCCTCACGGCTAAGTTATTTCACGCCCCTTGGAGACGAAACATATATATATATATATATATATATATATATATATATATATATATATATATATATATATATAGACATACACTCATTATTTAGATTCCGTATTCATTAACTCATTTTATTCCCATAGTAGCGTTACGGAATCCGGTATACCCGCCAAAGTCCTGACGCCTTCAGACTCGATACTTTGAGTAAACCTGAGAGCCTACACAGTGACCATAAATAACTCGAGACGTTTTCGCTTACCCTTTTAGTATCTCTTTTAGGCATCCTTTTAAGTCCTCTATTACCCCGATTATCAAGACACCTTCGGTAAGCCCAGCCTAACACATAATCCTCGTGATACATTATAAAGAGTTATGACCAATTCAACAGAGGTGTAAAGTAGGCCCACTGTATACAGTCCTCGTCACCCGTCGAGCGCAATAGCAGCGAGGACTCTTCAATACACGCCCTTATAATTACCGCTAACGCCCCTACAAACTGGTAGCCTATACCACCACATAAACTGGTAAAATTCATAACATACCATATAACCCCCCCTTCTAATATTTTACTAAATGTGAACATTTATGCGTGCACTAGTCATCATACTTTTGTTTTCCGTCTCAGCATTTATTTGAGCACACGGAAACATATTTTTTTCTTTTTGTGAATATTTATGTGATCACTAAGCAGAATAATTTTCTTTTCTATGTCAGCATTTATGAGAACAGTAATTGCTTTGAAGGATTTGAAAGAGGGGAATGTATTTGAAAGGGGAACGCGCATTTGAAAGGCGAGCAAGTAATTAAAAGGGGAGTAAGCATTTTAAATGGGAGCGAGAATTTGAAAGAGGAGTGTAAAAGAACAATCTCTGACCCCCCCCATCCTCACTTTATAGGATACCACTTGCTATGGTCGCCCGCCATGAACATTGTCACTGGCTATTCGAACATTCACGAAGTTTCGACTCCTAAGCGCATTGGTGAAATATTACCCAATCTTGCGAACTCGTCTCAAGCCTTCTTCCCTGCGGTGACGAGGCGTAAAAGAGCAGCTCTGTTTCCCTCATTGCTGCTAAACGATAAATCGACTCCGCCTTCGGATTAAGATGTCTGGAGCTTGTGATTTCTTTCTCCAAACTCACCTTTTCCCTCAGAATCGGTCATACAAATACTTGGGTCGTTCTGTAGTTCGAGGAGTCCAGCCCACACATCAAGGCCGTCATCATCGTCTGTTATTCTTATTTTGATCTTTGTATATAAAATAATATTTTTGTTGTTTCATCTTTAACTAACCTTGAACGAAACTCTTCGCCTTTTCAAGTAAATCTCGCCATCCAATTTTCAACTCTATCTGATATTAAGGATTTGAAACCCAACAACTCAAGTTTGACCTGCTAGTCGGTCGCTAATCCCTGCGAACAGTATTTCAACGGTTCGCGTTGTATTAGGTGATTAAGTCACCGCCCACACAATATAGGAGTAGTGTATGGTATAGACTGGTATACTACGACAAGGAGCGAGCATTTGAAAGGGTAGCGGGCGTTGAAGGAAAGCAAGCATTTTAAAGGGGAGAGAACATTTGAAAGGGGAGGCTGATTTGAAAATGGGTCGCGCGTTTGAAAGGAAAGTACCCATTTAAAAAGGGATTATTGATTTCAAGTTGGTTTTCTTAGTCTTGTCTTGAATTTCCTTAATTTTACACTCTGCTCGCCAGACAGCTTGCTTTTGAGGTCGGAGAGGAGTGGTAATTTCAGCAACCATGTTTCTTTGGGTTTAATCCCTTATCTCTAATTTCCCATTTGTGGTGGCCTTTTCCTTAAATTCCATAGCACTGGGGGCTGGGTTGGAGCCTTCCGACCCAGAATGGGTAAAAGAGAACTCAAGTGCGTAAAGCAATTTTATGGGGTACCGAAAAACCTGACCATCCCCTCTCTTTAGGGCAACGATTCGGACCCTGTTGTTTTCACTCAGGATCAGTTTGAGTATGCGAACCATCTGCCAGAATGGTGGAGCTTTGAATGTTTTGAAAATTAAAACTACCTCTCCCATCTTGACGCAATTAACATAGGCACTCTGAAAAAGGTTGAAGCTGCGCTCTTGCAGCATTATTAGCTAATATGAATACCAGATTTCCCGGAAAGCTTCGAACTTTTCTGTAAGTTGCGAGAGGAATTTGTTTAGTTCCTCGTGAGGGTTTGTTCCGGGTAACTACAGAAAGTCGTCCTCTTCAGATAATTTAAATGAGAGGTTAGAGTAAATTGAAACTTGATAGAGGAACTAGCTGACAGAAGTATGATGTCTTTCTGGGACGAACGGTATGTGAGGGGGCGGCAATTAATGGATTTTTGAAGGGAAGAAATCAGAGTAAGTAAATAGAATCAGTCTAACGTGGACCGTCCAATTTCTTGTAGAGACATGACTTTAACACTCTAATCAAACGCTCCCATGCACTCCCGACCAGGCCCTAAAAATTAGGATCATGAGACGTTTAATGTTGTTGGAGAACATGTGATTTTCAAACTCATTGGAGAGCAACGCACCCGACAAAGATTTACTCCATAATTCGAAAGTTTTGGCATTATCGCTATAAACAAAATCTGGAACTCCATGGAGGTTCGAGTATCGTTGAAAGGTTTTGATTAATTGGGATAAAGACATGAAAGGTAGTAATCAATGTGTATCGCGTGTACGTTGAAGCAAGTGAAAATTAGAAGGTACATTTTGATGATGAGATCATTTTCCTTAACTAATAGGTGGCCGGTAAAGTCCACACCAGTGTATCTAAGGAGTTTGAAAAAACTCATTTGAGCTCCAAAGATGTTAGTGAATTTAGAGTAGGAAAAGGCAAAAGAGTTAAACTTTTTGCACTTAATGCATTCGCTCAGGATCATTTTGATCGTTTGATGGGGTGACGTTACCCAGAATCCCTTACTTCTGATTATCGTAAGAGTTGAGCCGATCCCTAAATGTTTGCATTTCGCATGACATTCGCGCACTATTAGGTGGGTTAATTGATATTTTTTTCCAAATAAGATCACAGTAATGACGTTATAATAGTAATAGTTGGATATTAAAATTCTCCTCTTACATCTAATTAACCCCAGTTGTTATAAAAATAAATCCAGGTCTTTAACTAGGGCAGGAATTGGGGTTTTATTTTGATTAGGGGCGTCTTCTAGAAATTGGTTTTCATTACGGATGGATTAAAGTTGCGTGACAGAAATCCAATACAAGCGAGGGCCAAAATCAATACTTTGGGGTTTTTCCTCAATTTGAAAATAAATTTTAGCACAAGGTTAGTAATTCGGAAAAGTTTATTTAAATCCGAAAAATTTTGATGGAGTAAGAGGAAAACGACATCGGTTTGAATTGTTACATGATATGATATTCTTGGAAGAATCCTTAAGGCATTTCAATTCCGCCTTGGGCTACATGTACCGGTCCACAATCAACCAGAATGGACCATGAAGCTAACCATTTAATTTGGAATTAAATTCCTTAAGAGAGAGGTCACGGGTAATTAAGTCTGCGGGGTTATCAAGAGTGTGGGCGTAATTGAAAGAAACGTGAATTTAATTTCTAGTGGTAATTCTTTCCTTGGACAATTTGATATCTTGTAGTCGATTTCTCGACAAACACCGACCTGGTTTTTAATTTATTTATGTCATCGAGAATTCAGAACAAGACAATCAGAACGACAGCCCAGATTTCAATAGATCTGAAAGAGTGTGAGTAAGGAAAAGGGGAAGGGACTTAAAGGCGAGAACTACGCCCATTAATTCCAAGGAATGGAGCGTTCTCGCGGAAATAAGGGAAACCTTGGATTTTGAAAATATGAGTCCTGATTCGTTAGAATGCAAAGGATAGATGGAAAGCCCACAACAAACCCAAATAGCATCACAAAATACTTTTAGTTCGGCTTTACCGTCGTCCGCTAAAGAGAAGCGCAGAATTTTCAAATTCCCTAACTTCACCAATTCGGAATAAAGGGACTCCCATGCCTTCGCCTCGGTTTCGTCTACTTTAGAATCCCAACCAACCTTTTTAGACAATAGATTCTTCATCAATAATTGTACCTGAATTGTCAGAGGCAAATGAAGTCCCACGGATCAAATACTTTGGAAATTTGAGATAGTTTTCTTCCTTTAGTTTTTGTGATGAGGTCAAAAGAGGTTGAGATGACTGGCAGAAGGTCAGTTTTTAATTCGTAATTGTACTCGAGAACGTGTTCTGTCCCGGTGTCATGAGTTTCCGATCTATTATCATCTGTCAAGAGTTGTTTTAGACCAGAATGGTTCGTGTCCCATGACTTCAATTTGAAGCCTCCATGTTGCAATATTTTGTTTCATTCTAGGTATATTTACTTGAAGAGGGTAGGCTCGGAGTTCGTGTCTACTAAATTGTCAACATAAAATGAATTATTCAACGTTTTGCTACGAGGGTCTGAAATATAGGAGCTGAGGTGGTAATTTAGTAAAAAGGGGGAGGAATTAAGTCCAAAAACGAAAGAGCAATAGCAATAGATAACAATTTCAGCATTCTTCACCCAGAAAAAACAGAAGCGGTTATGGTCTTCTATTAATTTTAATTAGATTTGTAGGAATACTTTTCGATGTCCGACAGAAGGACAAATTGTTTTAAACGGAATCCACACAGCGTGGTAAAAAGGGGCGTGAGAAGGTCTATCCCAGCAAAGGATGTGTCATTAAGAGAGGGAGAGTCGAAAGTACGAAAGCTGCAGTTAAGGGGATCGTATTGGGTTTTCAAAAACATTTTTACTATTTCAACTACATTCTTGATACTTGGTAATTATATAGAAAGAGCAAAAATAAAAAATATTTTGTTCTTGTAAAAATCACGTTTGGTTGCATAGAAAACAGGATATTGTAAATTTGAAGGAAAATGGCTGACTTTGCTAAAACTAACTACTTTATTTATAGAGATAGAGCAATATCGTTTTCACCATTGGATTCAGGGTTTTCTTCTCAAAACAACGTTGTAAACATTTTTTGTTTTTGTTATTTATTTTTTTAGGAATATTTGAAAAAAAAATCGATTTGGGGAAATATTTTGTTTCGAATAATTATAATAAAATTTCCCCAAAAAGGAAAAAGAAATAACGACCACCAACGTTTTATAGGAACAAGACGCTGAATCTGACAGTGAAAACTTCATTGCTCTAACTTTCTAAACAAAAACGTTATTTCAAGTTCAAATTTGAAAATAGCAAATTTTTCAGAAGAGCAGTTTTAGTGAATATGATTTACATATATACTGCATTAGCACCTAATATTTATATATAAATGAATATGATGAAAAAAGCTTACAAAGTGCACATGGGACAAAGTTATGCAGATACACCCACAAAGGAAAACTGAAAGGAATGAACAGGTGGCTAGACATATATTGTTTTAGATAGTCGAAGAGGCTATGAGACTACCCACTTCTGAACCTTAATTAGACGGTAAAAAATCCTGAAACAATTTTATTTCAGATGATTTTATGTATTTAGTGATAATGGGATCTGGCATAAACCAACCAGGGCTAAGGTTGAAATTGGGGAACGCGTTAATGGAGATACATTTTATGACTTGTTTGTCACTGTTCCTGTTAACTTTATTTTTATCTACGACACTACGATTTATCGCATCCTTGTCAAAAATTCCCGCCCCTCCCCCCCGACCTGGCATTGTTTATTCGATCGGCTGCAACAACTGCCAAAAATGTTATTATGCACAAACCGGGAAAGAACTAGATGTCCGGCTTAAACAACATCAAGCCAATGTACGTAATCACAGTGAACAATATGTGCTTTTTCTATATATGTACAATCTTAACCATAGCATTAACTGGAACAGTGCCAAACCAGTCCTAAAATATAATGATTATATCTCGAGAAATATATTAAAATCTATCTCCATTAACGCGTTCCCAAATTTCAACCTTAGCCCTGGTTTGTTCATGCTAGACTCCATTATTACTATATACATAAAATCTCAAATCAATTTGTTTCAGGATTTTGTACCCTCTAATTAAGGTTCAGAGGTGGGTAATCTAAACCCCCTTCCACTATTTAAAACAATGTACTAGCATATCCTGCCTCCTGTTTTTTCCTTGAAATGGTCTTCAAGAATAAAGACGAAAGCGCTCTGAAACGTTTTTCACTTTTCCTTTGTGGGTGTATCTGCATATATATGGATATATGTCAATATTTGTATATATATATATTGTATGTGTGTGTGTGCGTGTGTGTGAACATCGGGTTTGACGTTGTAAATTTTTCAGGAGAGCAATTTACATATATATGGATGTATATATATATATATATATATATATATATATATATATATATATATAGTGTGTGTGTTTTGTTGGTGGTACTGGCATGGTAATATGAGGTAAGTATAGACCTCCACAACAACTCCACTGAAGCGTTGGGGTCGTAAGCTCGAATATTCTGACCATAGTGCAGTGTCAGCTTGTCTATGTTGGCATCGGTCAACCCGTGCTGTCCTGCGAGCAAGTTTTTCTGAACAATCATGCTCCTCTTGGTCGTCACTTGTATCCGGAGGTCCTTATTCAGGTTACGAAGACGTTTAACTAGACGTTTGGAAACGTGGTTCACACACTCTTCCTTGACTACTGGTACAGGATATGGACCCTTTCCATCATTCATGGCCATGAGGGTATTGAAGGCTGCAGAGTCTCCATCTCCGAGAAAGGTGGTGTATCTGAATCCAAGTGCTTCTGATCGTGTCCACATCCTCTGGCTGCCTTTATTTCCATGGCATTGAAATTGTCTTCAAAATTCTTGTTGCATGCATGAGTTGTCTTGCAAATGGTAAATTGCGCAGGAGAAAGGCATTTCTCCTTTTTGAAGCACAGCTCACAGAAATTGCACAAGACTTCGTAGTATATGACAAATCCGGTGTCGCATTCTACAAGAAAAGCAGCACCGATGTTGGATCGGTGGCCTCTGGTCATCCAGAAATAATACTTGACCACGGCGCAGAACAGAAGAAGCGACGCGTACTCAGAGGGCTTCGAATGTGTCACACTGAAGGAAGCCCAGCAGACTCATTTTTGCAAATTAACAAGATGTTCTCTACACATATACACATATTTTAGAGGTGGTTTGGGAGGCCAATTTTATAAAGTTCGAGGGAGAATCCAAATATAACTTCCTCTAACTGAACTTCGAACATTTTATTGTAGTCTTCAGTGAACCACTTTTGAGTAAATAAGGCTTTAACTTTGTTTAAAATACTCAAATCTACTTTAGAATTTGAGGGAACATCTGGCAAAATTTCATTTTATCATAGGACTTCTACATGCTACTTTCTACCCCTCCTTTCTATGCAATTATGAAATTGGGAGAATTTGATCGTATCCAGAAACTCCGTATCTACGTCATTAATGCCCAGAGATCCGAAGCTAAACAAATGTTCAAGCCCTATGTTTAAATCAGTATCGGACTTGCCTAAATTGAGGGGAGGAAATATGAATGCATATAGTTAAAGCCTGTGTTAGCATTCGTTACTGGATCACTATCAGGGAGCCCTACAGCTGATTTTAATTTAATATTCTTTCTGTTGTCTTGATTGACCTTGAGGACAGAGGCCAAGGCCACCGGTGGATCAATCCCGAGGCTGGGCTTCCGAATTTAGTTTGAGTGATGGGTGTCGTGCCAGTTTGATTTTGAAGGGGTTTGGTATGACCGTAGCATACGTCAACTTTTCACTTCCCTTTACCCCTGAAAGAATTGAAACTTTCCCCTTTCCAGCCTGGCTAGGGCTTGCGCCCGTCATCTCTACCCTTCTCGCTTCCGAAGAGGTCCCTCACATCTCCCAGACTAAATATTTATCGCGGGGAGGCTAATCGGGCGTATCTTTATGCATTGCGTCTAACCGTATGGGGACCATAGTATTCTCACCCTATGAGGGGCTTTAGGACGTTGTGACACTCCTATATGGGATGAGCCCAAGCCCACAGGAGAAGAATGCATCCCTTCCCTGCATCCTATTTTGAAGATCTCCCATGAAATGGATGCAGTCTACCACAGAGAAAAATTTACGCCCATGACGCGATATTTCGCAGCGCTCAACAGGTAAAATGATCTGCCTGCTTAAGGGGTCCCAGCTATCCACAGAGTCCATACATATTGGTCAAGTCCGGCGACCGAAAAGTCCAATCGCAGATTCGGGTCAACCAAAATTGAAGACTGAATAATTTGAGACCCGAAATAGGAGTCGGCCTCCATTTGACCAAAATGTAGGTTTCGCGAGCCGGTAAGCATGTGGGTTCAGTATGAATAATTCGGAAGCCTGTTCAGGTTAGCATCCATGATATAGCCAGAGATTACGAAATGTAAGACATTTGGGACGCAAAGTCCAGTAGGGCCCTTACAGGTCGAACTTTACCCCCAGACCAGTGTCAACGGTAAGAGGAGGGAGCAAGAGATTTGAGTTACAAAAGAGACTCGAACCAGAACCCTTGGCAGGATTTGTCAGCAACCCCAACGTAACTATACGGCTGTCTCCTAGACAGACGGTTTCACTATGTTTAAAAGTTTGAGAGGAAAGGGCGGAAATATGGGTTCTAGCTTGACAGAAAAAGCAAGGATGAGATATATCTCTCTGCTCAGTCAGAAAAGCATCTGAAAGATGCTGAGAACTGTCACAGCTTTTTCATACCTTTAGGTCGGAAACCTCTCTATCCTAAGGGCTGTGGTGTTGAAATCGAGGCACTGTAACATCAGGTGTGTCCCTGTACACATTTTACAATACAAATTTGGGGTTCTAAGTTTCTTAGGTTGGAGGGGATTTGAATTGGAGCTTTTGGTTGGAGGTTCCACCCGGACAAATGAAATATTCGTCTTAAGCGTCTAGATGCACAGTTGGTAATTAATTGCATTACTATAATTTGAGCTGGTCGATTTGCTACCGTAATTAGGTCTATTTGAGAAATTCGAGTTATTTGAGGTATAAGCTTTTCTTTGATTTAAGCGATATTTGAAGGGGGGAGTAAAAACCTTTTTTTACCGGTTCCAGTATTTTTAGGTTCTGAATGGTTGAGAAATAATTGTTTAAAGGGTCATAGAGAAAAGGATAATTAATCCTTGTCGTTAATCTTAGTTCCCTTTTGAAATTTGTAGGCATTGTGCCATACATGATATGCGATAGAAGTTTATTAACTGCACTACCATCTTAAAATAAATTTACATCGAGTTTTTTTAATTCGATCAAGAGAGAGTTGGTTTCTTTTAACCAAACGGATAGTTTGGATAAGTTGGAATCGTGAAAAAGAAGGGGCAGAAATAATTTTACCGAGTTACTGGTCGCCAATGGCATCTTTGTCCAAGAATTCATTATCCAAAAGTTGGAGAGCAATCTGATAATTTGCGTCCGTAGTACAAAGAAATTTGATGAGGGATAACGCAAATTCTCTTAAATAACCATTAAGGTACGCCAATTTTGCCCAATCCAAAATATTTAATTTAGATCCCACCAAGTTGTGAAATTGGGAAATGAACGTGTGAAAGTTTAACTTGTAATAGGTGCCGGAAAATTTTCCAAGGGATAGCGGGTGTGGAGGGTTGAGAGTTATCATTCCTTAGGCAGGCCAGTATCGCTTTTGGGTCAGAAATAAAGGATTTGGGGGTGGGGGGAGTCGGAAACGGAGGAAACTTTTCCTTTGCGCGATAGGGCAATAATTTAGGAGGTCACTTCCGACTCAAAATCGACTTACGAATTTGACTCTGTTTCGAGGGATCGATCAATATTACGGCCATAAGTTTGGAAAGTTTGGATGATTTTTTCGTGTTACTGGTGTACGGAAGTGAGGAGAGTTTTAACGGAATTTAATCTAATTTGCACGTTTAACTCAGGGATGGAATCAGACTCTAGTTGGCCGCATAGTTTTTTAAGGCTAAGATTTATTTTCCTTTCGAGGATAGAGCGACTTTTAACTAACTCTTTTAATTCAACGTCAAAGCCATTTTGATTGGAGTTTGAAGATAAAGTGAAAAAAAGGATTGAAAGGTGGTAAGGGAACCAAAAAATTTTAGGGTGAAGGTTGAGAAAGTTGTAAACCAACAGGGGATCACCATCAGAACCAGACTCAAATTATCGGTTGATTAAGTGAGTAGTGAATAAGAAACAGGAATAAGTCAAGAAGTTTGTATATTTTCAACTTTGTTAGACCCGATGCATAAGCGTGAAAGGCGAGAAACAACGTATTTAGTTAGTTTAACAAATAGGGTGGCTGAAGGCCTGGGAATGAGTAACCGATAAATAAGAATAAGGTTTTGAAAAGATACAAGTGTTCTTTTCAGGAGAGATTCTCTAAGTGGGGGCAGTTCAGAGAACTCTCGTTAGTGCAGAGCTCGAAGTTTAGAGAAGTAACTGAAGTGGGGAAGAGTTGACATTAGAGGAAATTTGAAAGACAGGATCCATTCTCCCGGGAATATGAAATTGTGCACTTACCTTGAGTAGCCTCGAAATTTGAAGCTTACCGTCGAGAAACACAGGACTGTAATTGAAAGGGGTAGAAACGGAACATGTCGAGAAAGCTTGAAGAAGAATGTTAATCCATGCATTTCAAGTCATCTTGTGCTTATTTAAACTCGATCGCAGGACAGAGCTCGGGGTACGGGAAGGGAAACTTAATTCCCCCGGCGTCCTAGGGAGTTTGGGAGCGATCACACCATCATGAGGGGGAAGTGGGGCGACTATGCTAGCACATGTGGGAGCACGTTGATGCCCGTATGGGTCCTTTTTCTTAAAATATCAGGTCTATTAAGCGTAATTTTCTTCTCTTTTTGAGCATTTATGTGACCACTATGTAGCATTGTTTTATTATGTTTGAGTTTTTAGTACCGCATTAGCCAGTATAGTATACTTTTCTTGGCGAGGGGTAGGGTAATAATCTGAAAATCTAAAGGTGATAAAGTCAGTATGAGGAAAAAGAGAATGGGTTAAGAGAAAATAGTAAGTTAGCACAGAATTTAAAGACAAGTGGAGATCAGACTATTCGCTGGTTTTGTTATTTTTTATTGTTTTGTGTTAAATGATGTTTTTTGAGGGCTTTTACACTGTAGTCGACGTACAATTTGTTTAGGGAGGTAAGCTCTACTTGCCCTATGTATTGCGTTGTAGTTTCAGTATATTTCGTGTGTGTAGTAGATCCTGTATATTTCGTGTAGGTTGTAGTTTCTGTATATTCGTGTGCTTTTTTCGTGTTTTGCTTTTGTTGTAATCGTCATTATTTCTGTTCTTAGTGTGTCATACTGATCCTGTTTAAATTTGTTTATTTCTTCTTTTGTCATCAGTTCTGTCAATATTTGGATGTGTTTGGTCAGTTGCAGGTAGGTTTTCTTATATCATCTTATCGTTTATTCTGGGTAAATTACTTAGTTCCGTTTGGGCGCATATGATAATTTGTATGTCTTTCTTTTTCCTAAGTATTGGTTTTATTGTAGGTCTTTCTTCTTTTGTATTTTTATTTTATGGTTAGGCTCGCATCTCATGCATAGAGGGCTGCTTTAAACATCGGAAAACATAATTCTCTTCACTATTTAAGATCTAGGCAACACCTTTCTTTAATGTGTCTGCTCTTATGTGAGTGAGCATAAGGCAGCATAAACATATTTTCTGTTACCTATTTCGTGAGCATTAGGCAGGGTAATCTTTAACCTGCCTTATCTTTTGTGAGCATTTGTCAGGGGAATTTTCTTCCCACGTTAACTATTTTGTGAGCATTAGGCATGGTAATTTTCTTCCCTATGTTACCTTTTTTATACTTTCACATGGTAATTATCTTCCCTTCGTTACCTTTTTGTAAGCATTAGTAAGGGTAATTTTCTCTCAGCGTTACCTTTTTTGTAAGGATGAGACATGGTATTTTTCTCCCTTGAGTTACATTTTGTAAGCATTAGGCAGGTTAATTTTATTTCCTATCTTACCAGACTTTTTGTGAGATTATGCAGGGTAATTTTTTTCTATCTGTTACCTTTGTGAGAGCATTAGACAAGGTATTTTTTATTACCGTGTTACTTTTTGTGACTAGTAGCTAGTGTAATTTTGTTCTTTTCTTTCTTATTGTGTGAGATTTGGGAGGGTAAATTTTTTCCCTTGTTGCCATTTTTTTTAAAAATCAAGCTTGGTAATTTTTTTAGGCGTTACTTTTTTGTGAACATTAGGCAGGGTAATTTTCTTATACTGCTACATCTTTTACTACCCATTAAGCAGTGTAATTTTCTTCCCTGCGTTATTTTATATGAGCATTAAGTAGGATTATTTTCATCTCTGCTTTCTCTTCATTGTAAACACTAGGCAGGGTAACTTTATCTCCTGAGCATTAGACATTGTAATTTTCTTCCTAGGGTTAATTTCTTTAGCATTAGAGAGGGAAATTTTCTTATTTTTGTAAGCTTTAATGGGACCATTAATTAACAGGATTTCTTTTCCCTATGCGCTTTTATGTGAGTATAATCCCACATAATCTTTTTCTTGAGTGAGCT
Source organism: Ceratothoa steindachneri (assembly GCA_963969495.1). Lineage (NCBI taxonomy): Eukaryota > Metazoa > Arthropoda > Malacostraca > Isopoda > Cymothoidae > Ceratothoa > Ceratothoa steindachneri. Next base: position 37,896,238 of record OZ018318.1, read on the forward strand.
TATATGTGAGCAATAAACAGCAAATAGGTTCTCTGGGAACTTTTATATGAGCTTTAGGCAGAATTATATTCTGGCCACTAGACGATATAATTTTATTCTCTCCCTAGCATAATTCGCTTCCCAGTTTGTGCTTTATGGGAACAGAAAGCACCAAAATATTTTTAGTCGTGTGAGTTTTATTTTAGACTTATGCAGCATAAATTACTTATATGTTCAAACCTATATGTAACCACTAGTGAGTCTTATTCCTTCTCCCTCAGATTGTGTATGAGTACTAGCAGCAGAATTTTATCTCTGAGCATTTTTGTGTGAACTATGCAGCACAATTGTATTTCCGTGAAAAGAAGGCCGCATAATGTTTCTCTCCATGTGAGCAATTAGATGAGCAAAAGGCAGAATCTTTCTTCTCTGCTCAATCTTGTATTGAGCACTAGTCAGTATTATTTGTTGCTCTGTGTGGGGTTATCTTTAGAGAATAAAAGAGATGATAAACTTCATTATAAATCTGAACAACAAAATACATTCTGACACACAGCTCATTTTCCACTAATATTTGAGCTTAAATTCTCCATTCGGGAGCTGTCTGGCGTAATTATACTCATCATTATTTTAACACATAGTCATGCAGGTGCATTCCAAGATGGTGGAAACTCTAGATAAAGGATGTTACCAATGTTCCAGAGGAAAAGCCTAATCGGATCAATATATTGGCCCCCCTCGTCGATCTTGTTCATTTTTATGACAATATATTTAAAATCGACTACCCTAATACTACAACTTTCTTTTCTACCGTCCCCTTTGCCCTAAAAGAGAGAAAGGGGAAATACATTCTTAATACCAGAGAAAACTCTACTCTGCAAATTTAGTTTACATCTTTTATTTTTTTAAAAGTTTTCAGGAAAAAATTTCATTTCCCAAAGTGTTTCACCGGTTCCACATCGGCCTTCAATCCCCTTCCCGTTTTCACCATCAAAGGATGACTGTAGCAAGTTGGGCTCAACAGTTTTCTTTCCAAGTGGAGCTATGTTGTAAGAGTCTTGGAATAGTGTCGTTTAAGTATGGGAAAATAATTGAAGCACCGAGCAAACCTGCATGAGAGAAGTCGTTTAAACACCTGGAATTCATCAGGGCACGATTTGTTGTCAAATAATTTAGGCAAGAAACCACTTGTGATGGAGGAGAAGGAACAAAAATAAAGGCTAGACAATCCACTAAAAGCTATTAGGAGTTGAATTCACTTATACAAATTGGCTCCAAACTGAAAACCAGAAAAGGAATATGAGTTAAATCTAGTTAAAAAAGGGTGTATTGTAATGAAATGAAGAAGATAAAGAAATATGTTTGGAAGATAACTTCGGTCCTAAAGTAAAAACCAGATATCAGTTTAAATCTAGTTGAAAAAAAGTTGTATGGTAGTAAAGTTAAAGGAAGGTGTTTGGGTGATAACATAGGAATTACGAGAGTTGGAAAGTCACGCACCTCTCCTGAGTCGATAAAGAAAGTTGAAAGAGGTCGAGAGAAAGATGTCACACCTCGAAGATATCAATCGACGATAAGGACAATAGGTCCCCTAGGGGTTGGTATGCTTCAGTTATTACAAGAACTGATCTAGTCATTTTCCACATAATAGCTATTAATGACCCTTCGTGGTCTTTTATCTTGCAGAAAATAAGGATATTTTAAATTCATATCGTCGTTCCATTATAAGAGTTTGGATATAATTTGTGGATAGCATCTGTAATTTGGTATGAGTAAGTAATCCTATTGCAAGTTTATTTCACCTTGTGTAATAATTAATAGCTCCGGAACTATCTTCCAAATTATAGAGCTATATATTAGCTTTTTCTTTATAACTGTCTATTTTTAGGATATAATTTAAATATTCTGAGTTTCAGATATTTTTTTTCCTTTTTGTTATGTACTTGCTCTACAATTTTGGCTTTCTACTTACTAATTGCAATTTCACTTTGCATGAACACTTTTTCCCTAAATTTCTTGTTAGTTAAGGTGAATCATGAAACGAGTTATATCAATTAATCCTTGTGTCAATGAGTTGTGATCTCATTTTTATCGTGTTACTGTCATATTTTAATTTACCCTTCAATTTTTCCTTTGCAGTATACTCGCATTTGTTTTTATTTAACATTAAAACTAGTAGTGCAACGTGGGGCTTGTCTATTTTGATATTGAATTGCTTAGTATTTTTTCAGTTTTCAGTTTTTCTTTGTTCCTGATTTAATGCATGAGATTAATTGTATCTCTGATCTTTTTTTTGCCGTCCGTAGACATTGAGTCTCTTTCGTTTTGTTCGTAATTCATTATTTGTTGTTTTGTTACTTCCTACTGCAATGTTTCTGGATTTCATTTTTTGTGCTGGTGCTCAATCTTGTTTGGGATTCATTAATATTTTATACAGGTTTCCTGATATACAGGTTATCTAGTTACTCCCTTGGTTTTAATCAACTTTTAGCAAGCATTTTGTTTTATACTTCAAGTAGGAGCCTGCTCTGCCAATATTAAGAAAGTGTTTATGTAAAATATATAATGTTAAATCTGACCTCATATTACCTTCGATTTCCACCCCTTGTCTTCTGTTTGGAGAGGGTTCTTGAAGCTGCAGTTTATATTATAGTTATCTTTGCTCATTTTTTCCATCATTGCCATAGTTTTTGTTTTTCCTTTTTCTATGGCACGATAAAGCGAGTGTGAGGTGAGATTTTCCCCAATTAAAGAATTTTTTGTCGTTTTTCTACATTCAGCCCATCTGTGCTCGAAGCCTCCCGCATTTTGAACATTTTTACCATTTACACTTCAGTCTTTTGTTATGTATTGTTTTCGGGCAGAGCATAAAAACAGACTTGTATAGAGATGAGTGTTTCTCCTCTTTATTTGGTCTGAGAACATTTTGGTATAGAATGCAAGGAGTCCTAATTCTGCTGATTTCGCAGAATATATGATTGTGTTCTTCACCCTTGTGTTTCTTGAATTTTAATATTTCCTTTTCTTTTTTATGCTTAATTTTATTTTAATTCCTTCTATTTTTCTTCGCTTTGTGTCCATCTACAGATGACCAACTGTTTGGTAATAAGGAATTGAGGCATTCAGCTTCTCTTAGTTCTTGTTCCTCCTCTCTTCTCTTTTTTCCTTGATTTCTCTCTTCTCCCCGAATATAAGTTAATAATTCTTGGCCTGACAGGCACAGCGACTCTCTTTGACTCTTGAAACGTTCAAACGACGAATTCATCTTGTTGGCTTACTAGGGAAAACGTAACACGCGAACAAGGCTATTGACGTAACGAATTTACTTTGTAATATTGTACATGAAGCCTAGTTTTTCCCAAAAATAAATATTCAAAATTTATCCTACTAAAAGAACACTATAACTCTTCATAGACGGTTAGGACGGGTTAATCTTTCTAATTCCTCTGAGTATTAACTCAAATATTTGGGCAAATGGAATACACAAACACATAGAACGGGTCCCAACTAATAATCAAAATTTTAAATAGTTAATGGACTAAAGTTCCACTGATCAAGAACTAACTTGAACGTACTTCAACCAAAATAGAAAAATAAAAAAACTTTAATAGTGAGAGGAAACTACTAAAACTAGTTACATACTACATTACCTTTCTTTCTTATTTGTAGGATCCACTGTAATTCTCTCTTATTTTCATCTAGCTATGTTATTAGTAGCTTTTTTCCTCCTATCTTAAGGAAGTAATTATCTACCGCAGAAAACCCTGTTATTTGTCAACTTCAACCGTTTCGTAAAGTACTTGCATATTTCAACGGTTATTCCTAATTAAACATAAAGCCAAATTTTATAAAACTATATATTTAATAGCATTCGAGTGACCCACTCAACTTCGTCTGCTTCACATCAAAATAATGCGTTAAAATAAGCTTCGCGAAGACTTGCGTGGAGGCTCCTGCGTTTAAAGAGAGGCAGCGCAAAATAAACCAACCATTAACATGGGATCTGCATATCAAGGTTTGAATTCAAGTTTGCCCTGATGAAACAACAACAAAAGAAACGAATTTCTCAATGAAACTTTGGCAGAAATCCTGCTTCCAACTCTCCTCCCCAAGGATTTCTGCGTTCTAAATGGAGTTTAACTACCTTCTCATTTATCGCATTTAGAGGATTATTAAACTTTAATGTTTTATTTCAAATGTTTCTAAAATCCGCTTAATTTAAAGTAAAGTTGTGTTGCTCTACGAAGTTTGTGGTATGAGTTGGAAAAGAATTATTTTTTTATTAGCTAATAAATATCCTTATCTATCTGTAGGTGTGTTTATCAATTAAAATGGTTTATCTTTAGTTAAAGTGAGTTCTTATGTATTCACCTAGAGGTTGGATAAATTTATTCAATTTCTATTTAAATTTATGTTAATTTTTTAATTACTTTTCATTCTAGGTTCAAGACTGTTATTAACACTCACATATACAAGCATGTATAAGGAGTTGCGGTAATAAAGTTTACTAAATTTAATGTTTAATATTTACAAAAGTCAAATCTGGCACGTTTAGCGTAGGTTAGATGAGTATATGTGGAGGGTAACTTATATTTTTTTATGTTGTATGGTGAAAATTACATATTGTTTTATCAATTTGTGTATATATTATTGCACTGATATGTTTATTGCATGATTTTGTTTTTCTGACAAGCCATGATGGTGTTTTCTTATTTGGTAGCTACATAATTTAATTTTTGACAAGACATGATGGTGTTTTCTTATTTAGTACTCGTAGCTATATGACTTAATTTTTAACAAAACATGATGGTGTTTTCTTATTTGGTAGCTACATGATTTAACATTTGACAAAATATGATTGTGTTTTCTTATTTGGTAGCTACATGTTTTAATTTTTGACAAGGCATGATGGTGTTTTATTATGTGGTAGCTACATAATTGAATTTTTGACAAGGAATGATGGTGTTTTCTTATTTGGTAGCTACATGATTTAGTTTCTGACAAGCCATGATGGTGTTTTCTAGTTTGGTAGCTACATGATGTAATTTTTGACAAGCCATGATGGTGTTTTCTTATTTGGTAGCTACGTGATCTAATTTTTCACAAGACATGATGGTGTTTTCTTATTTAGTACTCGTAGCTATATGATTTAATTTTAGACAAGACATGATGGTGTTTTCTTATTTAGTACTCGTAGCTATATGATTTAATTTTAGACAAGACATGATGGTGTTTTCTTATTTAGTACTCGTAGCTATATGATTTGATTTTTGACAAAACATGATGGTGTTTTCGTATTTGGTAGCTACATGATTTAACATTTGACAAGATATGATTGTGTTTTCTTATTTGGTAGCTACATGTTTTAATTTTTGACAAGGCATGATGGTGTTTTATTATGTGGTAGCTACATAATTGAATTTTTGACAAGGAATGATGGTGTTTTCTTATTTGGTAGCTACATGATTTAGTTTCTGACAAGCCATGATGGTGTTTTCTTGTTTGGTAGCTACATGATGTAATTTTTGACAAGCCATGATGGTGTTTTCTTATTTGGTAGCTACATGATCTAATTTTTCACAAGACATGATGGTGTTTTCTTATTTGGTAGCTACATGATTTAATTTTTGACAAGATATGATGGTGTTTTCTTATTTAGTACTCGTAGCTAAATGATTTAATTTTTGACAAGCCATGATGGTGTTTTCTTATTTGGTAGCTACATGATTGAGTTTCTGACAAGCCATGATGGTGTTTTCTTATTTGGTAGCTACATAATTTAATTTTTGACAAGACATGATGGTGTTTTCTTATTTGGTACTCGTAGCTATATGATGTAATTTTTGACAAAACATGATGGTGTTTTCTTATTTGGTAGCTACATGATTTAACATTTGACAAGATATGATATGTGTTTTTTTTATTTGGTAGCTACATGTTTAAATTTTTGACAAGGCATGATGGTGTTTTATTATGTGGTAGCTACATAATTGAATTTTTGACAAGGAATGATGGTGTTTTCTTATTTGAGTTTCTGATTTAGTTTCTGACAAGCCATGATGGTGTTTTCTTGTTTGGTAGCTACATGATGTAATTTTTGACAAGCCATAATGGTGTTTTCTTATTTGGTAGCTACATGATCTAATTTTTCACAAGACATGATGGTGTTTTCTTATTTGGTAGCTACATGATTTAATTTTTGACAAGATATGATGGTGTTTTCTTATGTGATAGTTACATGATTTAATTTTTGACAAGGCATGTTGGTAATGCCTTTTTGAAGCAGTTTAAACACAATCTCGTAGATGCTGTTTATGGATTGTGGTTGATTTGGCTGAGCTCTGATAGGCCATTTTAGCTTTTCTCTCCGTTAAATTATGTTATGTAACGTCCTATAAGGTGGTCAAATGGATTCGAAACTAATTGAACTTTTTCTTTTTTTTTACCGTTGTTATAAAAACCTTAACGTTATGATGTTAAGTATAGTTATGAAGCCATTATATCTCATGTCTCAAACCGTTTATTTAACAAACATGGATAAATTTAAACGCTTCAAACTAATGAATTTGAACATCGGATAGTTTTCGGGATGAGGTCGTTCCTTATGTATGAGTATCCTTACACACAGCGTTTTGGAAGCGTGTTATATTAGAGCAACCACACAGTCCTAAGTTTCGCGTAGACCAGCATGTTAAAATGTATTCTAGAACAGGTGGCATATTAATCTTCCATCACCATTCGTTCTTCCATGAGGAAACCCATTGTTGCACCCATCAGCTCAACATTTTGGATCTCAAAGTCTTCTAAACTTAAGCTCGGATTCTGATTCTCGCGTCTTAAAGGACCTTTACCCTTATAATTTTTTATCTAACTCAAATGTTAATATGATAAATCTGCCATTACTTTTCACATTATGTAAGTAATTGCAATATTTGTGCACTAGGTTGCGAGTCTGTCATCAATGCGGCATTCTTTTCTTGCAGAATTAATCGCCCACACTTCTTTCAAGCATATAATTTAATGTTATTTGCGAACGTTGCATGTCCTTTCCTCTCATTTGTGATTTCCCCAATTTGAAGTGAACCAATCACTACCAAGGTTGTGAATAATCTCCCGAGAGCTCTAGCATCAAAAAATATAAAATATGTTGTTTCCCTCTCTAGAAAATGTTACTTATATATTTATCAATGTTTACGCATCACTCTCTTGTTTGATGATCTTAATGTCAACGGATCGGACAAGATAAAAGCGCCGCCTACCGAAATATTAATGGTTGCAAACGGAAACTCTCGAATCACACGACTGAGCATCGAATTTTTATTACGCTTCAATAATTTATTTATTTTTGGATACTAGGAGGTAAATACTAATCACCGGCATAGTCACGTCTCCACACTCCTCTTTCTCTGGGGAGAGGAGGATAGAGAGGGATTCCCGGTCGACCCTTCATCTAACTCCCCCTCCTCTCTCAAAGGGTGCACTTGCACCTAGAAGGAGAAGGTCGCCGATAGCCATTAAAGGTAATGAGAAAACTTAGAAAGTTCCCTCCTAATTGATAATATTTAATTTATTCTGTAAGAGTTCCACTATTCTAACTACTACATAAAGTAGCAGCTTATGTTACTTAACGCCGAAACTTAATTTAAAAGATAAATAAACTTTTTGGAACAAATGTTAATTCGAGCAGTCGACTTTGCTTGATGCTTCCCCTTTTTAATTTAAAGGTCGTTAAATGCAATAAGGGATTCAATTATTAAATACATTTAAAATATCCAAGTCAAATGTAAATTCACGAAAACTTTCAATACTAGGCGTCCAAGGCGGCAAAACCTCAACCTGGGGACCCCCAAAAGGATTTTTATTTAATACTTTATAAACCTAATCAATGTGTAAGTTCATCAATAATTTGACCTCAAGGTTTGGCTTCCAGCTAAGCATCACAATTCTGGTAGGGTATATTTTGTGTTTTGAGAAACTAGCGAATTCTCCAAAGCACAATAGTCAATCTTTATCCTTTAAATACTTTAACAATTTAAGTCTTATATTTTCCTCCTTTTTCAAATCTGATATTTTCCTTTAGGAAACCACGTTTCTGATTCTTCCATTGCTGTTGGAAACGCAATAAGAGCGGGCTGACATAGTATTAAAATATCTGACTTCATATTCTAGAAACATGATAAATTTGTAAAACAATACATGTCAATGAAATGGCAAGGATTCAAGCCTGTGCCCTCGTTCGCTCTTCGCTTCTTAGACGCAACTCAAAAGCGAGGACCGTGTGACTGCATAGGTTCGAATCCACTCCATATCCTTGATGAGTGTACTTTTATTTAAAAATATTTTTTAGGGTTATTTTTAATTATTTGTAAGATATTTGTAATTTGCTTTCACAAACTTTCGAAAATGACAACCACTATTCATCTTCACACCTTAGGAAGTGAACATGAAGTCAATCTATTCCTAAAGAGTTTAATAGATTTGAATGTTATATACGTTTTACTTTCAAACATTCATTTGTTTCTATTTCCTTTTTTGTTTTGTTTTTTATGTTCTTCATAAATCCCGTAAACGTAATGAGTCTTATAAAACCATTTTTGCTGCCTATCAAACTACCTCCTATCCCCTCAATAAGTTTGTAGTACACACATGATCTCACCTAACAACCAAAAACTATATGGTTTCCTTTACTTACTCTGTAGAACTCAAAACCAGATCAAATATGAAAAATATCAATGGATTTAGAACATAATAAAAAGTCTATTCATAGATATCGCTCCAACAAAATTTGATACTTTTTATATCGCTCCAACAAAATTTGATACTTTTTATATCGCTGTAACGTCAGCAAAGCTCTTTTAGGTTTATCTAACATTAGATATTGTCCATCATGCTTTAAATTAGATATTAGTATGACTTCAATAAGTATGCTCTAAAATATGTTCTATTTACATATCAAACCAGATTTCGTAAGAGATTTTTCTCCGTTATTACACCTGTTTATAGCGATATGTCTATGACACCATAACATAATTTAATGAATTCCTAAAGCCACCCGATCCTATCAGGGGTCATTTGATGAAGACATCCAGCCAATGCACGTATCACCTAACATCACTGTATAAATTATACCTAGAAGATGTTTTCCAAAGAATATGGCCTCCACTCTATCAACAATTAAGGCATATCAAAAGCTTGAACATGCAACTGCAATAAATAAAATATAATCATATTATGTACAATTCTCGCCTGAAAATAAAAACTTACAAACCTCAATAATCTTTACTCCCCATAGACCTTCTAACGTATTGAAATGCCTCAAAATGTTTCTTAATGCTAGGGATATATTTAAAATTTGTAGGGCTACAGATAGAAATGTGGATTGCATCTGTTGACAGTGTATGGGACAGATAAGTGGTTAAAGTGAATGCAGAAAAGAGTACGGGAGCGGGAGAATGGGGTATAGTGGGGTTCCATGTACAGTGTCGCCCTTCAAAATGTGGGAATTTTTAATTCTGTAGGAAGAATTTAAGTGATAGTTGTAAAGATAAAGCAATATGCGACTATAAGGTTTTAAATGGTAGAGAGATTTATGGGTCAATTAGAGGTTAGTGAATGGTAAGCGTCTGGGAGTGGAATGTGAGAGTATGTTTGTTACTAGGTTGCTGTGTGGGAGTGAGACTATGTGGTGGAGGAAGAAGGACAGATCTCGAATGAGATCAGTATAAATTGACAATTTGTGAGGATGCTCGTTGTGAGTAAGGGGGAGAGAGTGTGGTGCGACTTGGTGAGAGGCGCTTAAGGTGTGGAAAAGGGTGTGACTTAGGTTTTTACTGAAAGTGTCCTGAAGTGGTATGGACAATGGACATAGGAGAATGGATGGAAATACAATGGTAAGGAGAATATGATAGAGTGAGGGTCAGAGTGTGTGAAGGCTTCGATATATAGAGTGAAAGTGGTGTTGATTGTGTGAATGAGCGTTTGAGAGAGAAATAACCAAGGGTGAAGTGGATGGTATTGAGTATGATGAGTGTTCATGGTCGGATTTTGTGCGGGGGAATGCTTGGGTCTTTCTCCCCAACACATTGCTCTAAAGGGTCAATATAGCGTTAAAAAAAAGCTGGATGTCCCTTTGTTTAATAAGGTATAAGGAAAGTCAGGGTGAAAGGTCTGGTAGTTTTTAGTGTTAAAGCTCACTAACTACAGTTTGCGGTGTTATTAAAACCCATAGGCATGAATTAATTATGAAGTTTTTGGCTAACGTTCTCACGCGTCTGCCCAGGACAACTGCTTTAAATACAAACGCACCATGAAAGCTAAGAATTTGTGAGACGAGATTTCTATTGTCACACTAAAAGTGTTGGGTTTTTATTTGAGACCAACCTGCCCTGCTGCTTGTTACGCGTTAGCTCTTCTAATAACGCGCTTGGAGTGATGTGCGCGTTAGCCTGGCGACAGAGAGCATACTTTGCGATGCGGCGGTGTTTCATACGCGATTCATTAATCGTTACTTGTAGGAATGTATTATTAACTTAAAAACTTGTCTATTCGAGAGAAGTTTTGTTCTGTTGTGTAGGCGTTGTCAAAGGATTTGCTTTAATTTAGATGAAAGCGTTTGCTCGCTGCCTCACTTTGCGTGATTAGATTCTCATCCATGAAAGCATTTTCTCGCAATTATGCAAAACAAATTTCCAAAAATTTTTGTCTAATATTTTAACTTTTGCAAGTTTCTTAAGAAATCAGAATTTCCAAAATAATAAGCCAAAATATAACATTACTGCGCCGATTCCAAAATTATGTTCTGGTCATGATCCTGTATTTGATGAGTCTCAGTATCTGGAGCCTTGCTATTAGATCAAAAACGTAAAATGATGAAAAATATGTGTTAAGTGAATGATGTTGCGTAATTATTATCTATTTTGTTATATTTTTAAAATAAATGTTTGAATCTTCTTAAATTCCATAAATGGGTCTTTCCAAAGATAAGCCAACAGCAATTATTGCTCTGCACTGAAGTTGGCTGAAATGCAAGGAGATACTTGCTAAGGGACTTGTAACACCATCTTACGATGATTAATGACTTTAAACAGACTAGCACACTTCTGTGAAGAAGTTTTTTGGACACCTAAGCTCTTCAAATGAACTCCATGTTCCCTTCCTGGTTAAGTATAAGCACAAGGGTGAGTTTCCATATAATGCTAAGCTTGTAAAGAGCAAGTGTGAACGCTTCAGCGCGCACAGTGTGATCAAGAATTATTTAGAAAAGTCTCAAGACGAGAAGCGCTAGAAAGAAGCCTCATCTCACCAAGAAGAAACCTACGGAAAGGCGCCAATTTTGTAGTGAATATAGAGAATGAAGTGTTCAGCACTTAGGCAAAGTGATATTCCTTGATAAATCTCTGGTTTCTGATTTTGGAGTTTCTAGAAGATCCCTTGTTAGAAGGGGAAAAAAAGAGCGCTTTCACGACCTCTTTGCCGTGCCCACAGTGAAGCAAGCATCCGGACACTCTCCATTTAAGGGATTGGAACACGATCAATTTTGCACAAAACATTGCCATGAACCAAAATAGGCACCAAAACGTGCTTAATCAGGAAAATTCTCCTAAAGTTAGGACAAATTTGGGGATGATACCTGCATTTCTCAATATTATCGCAAGATTTTAAGAAAGAAAAAGCAATAACAATTTTCTTGGAAGAAAATAACATTGAACTTTTACGAGTTTGGGACGAGAATTCACTAGATTTCAACCCAGTAGAGAATTTACGGAGGATAATCAAACTTGCAGGTGAAAAACAGAGGCCATTCAATTGTGAGCAAATAGGGTGAGGTTATAGGGTCACCAATTATAGGTTCGGCGTAAGTAGGCCTTGTTTTAATTGCAAGGCGATCATATAAGGGTTTGGTAAAGTGACTTGCTTACAGCTTTCTTGACGTATGGTCCGAGGGGTAATAACCGATCAAGGTTTGTAAGTAAAAGGCGACTTTGTGAAAGGATTAAACACTTGTATTTTATACCACCTAAAAATGTTTACACTTACGGTAAAGATTTAATTTGCGCAACAGAATATGCTAAATCCAGTTATAGTGGCAAGAGCAAGAATAATGGAGATTCGCAGACAGATCGGTGAATTAAGAGTCTAATAATTGATCAATGAATAACTAAAGTAATCAATCAATAATGTGTCAATAATCATCATTTGAATGAAATCTTCTCTTATTTATAACAGGCAACATTTTTGAGGCGACGCGTAGCTTCGCCTTCTTTGGGTGGCTGATGCAATGCTTAGCTACCTATTAGTCCAGTGGAGGCTGTGATTGGTTGGAGTCTAGCCTTTGATTGGCTAAAATTCTCCATTCGTATATCAATTTGGGCGTCTCTCCCCTGGGAGGTATCACAGAGACTCCGTTTGCTTAAAGCTACAAGACGAACTTATCAAACTTTAGAGTAAGGTGAAATATCTTTTGTCCCCGATTCTGTTCTCCATTCCAGACAGCTTTAATTACTCTGTTTGCCCATCGGCTTTCACACTCGGGTTCGATAGCATTAAATTGTGATGGGGTTTCAATCCAGAGGTTTTTAATCAGATTCCGCTGGTTGACAAATTGTCTCCAAACAACGTTATTTTATTGCTCCTACCATTCCATCTTTGATATTTCGACCTGGAAAATTGTGTATTTGTCCTCTTTCTCTCTCTCTTTGTGTGTGTGCAGTGATTGTACACTACACACGTCCCCTCTTAGTCCACGGAGTGCGTACGATACAAAAAATTACATCCTATGAGAGTGTTACTACTTATATATATATATATATATATATATATATATATATATATATATATATATATATATATATATATATATATAAAGAAGAAGGAGCAAATGCAAGTTCTGCGGGTGATAACAACCACCACAGTGCTTTCGCCATATTTATTTTCTGCCTTTCAAAACAATTTTGAAGACAGAAATAAAGGTGCAGAAACCTTGCATTGCAGACTATATTACAATATAGTACAAGAAAGAAAAATTTGACGCGAATGAGCAATGAGACAAGAAACAGGAGTTTTTTAGAGGTAAGAGAAAGGGACATTAGAAGAAGACTAGAATCATAGAGAGCAGAGGGCGGCACAATCAAGGCAATCCTTTATCGAGAAGACAGAGATAACGCCAGGGGAAAAAAGTTTGAAATTCCTGGCCGGGACTCGAACCCGGGTCTGCTGATTGCCGGTTAGATGCTCTACCGCTGAGCTACCAAGCACAGTGACTCTACTTCGCCCAAAGCGTTACCCCATCAAACCCAGTATCTCTCTAAGCTAGGAACCTCCAAGGAATTTTTATACCACATCTTCTTACCCGCTCACAATTTAAAGGCTCATACCCAAGTCACATACAAAGAAGAAGGAGCAAATGCAAGTTCTGTGGGTGATAACAACCACCACAGTGCTTTCGCCATATTTATTTTCTGCCTTTCAAAACAATTTTGAAGACAGAAATAAAGGTGCAGAAACCTTGCATTGCAGACTCTATTACAATATAGTACAAACAAGAAAAATTTGACGCGAATGAGCAATGAGACAAGAAACAGGAGTTTTTTAGAGGTAAGAGAAAGGGACATTAGAAGAAGACTAGAATCATAGAGAGCAGAGGGCGGCACAATGAAGGCAATCCTTTACCGAGAAGACAGAGATAACCCCAGGGTTCGAGTCCAGGCCAGGAATTTCAAACTTTTTTCCCCTGGCGTTATCTCTGTCTTCTCGGTAAAGGATTGCCTTCATTGTGCCGCCCTCTGCTCTCTATGATTCTAGTCTTCTTCTAATGTCCCTTTCTCTTACCTCTAAAAAACTCCTGTTTCTTGTCTCATTGCTCATTCGCGTCAAATTTCTCATTCTTGTACTATATATATATATATATATATATATATGCAATCAGTATCTAATCTCAAAGCTACCATGTTCATTACAACAATATATATCTAAGTCATTATACAATGATAACAGTTAACAATTTCAAATGTACATATATACAATTTACAAAGTTCAATAGTATTTGTACATTGGGTTTCTTACAAATGAAAATCGTCTCCCTGATCGTGTTTTCACAATATTTCTCAGGGATTCCTTCGCTTCCGATGAAGCGTTACATCGTACGGATTCGATGTTCCTTTCTTATGTCGCCTTTACTTCCTTGTGTGTTTAGTGGATGAGTTGCTCTTAACAGAGCCGGGACCTTTGGCGTCGCAGGGAGGTGGAAGGCCTGCCTTCGTTGGTTGCGGGCAATTTGGCCGGTTGCAACCTATCAAAAGAAAAAGTGTCCCTCCTGCCGTTCGGTAAATGTAGTTTGAAGAATCCAGGTTCCTACCCTGGCAAGTTCACTAATTATAGGTTCTGCGTAACGAGGTCTTGTTTTGATTAAAGGCGATCTTATTAGAGTTTGGGAAAGTGACTTATTTACAGCTTTTTTGTCTTACGGTCCAAGGGGAATTAACCGATCAATGTTTGTAAGTAAACGGCTGCTTTGTGAAGAAATTGAACACTTGTATTTTTATACCACTTTGAAATGTTTACACTTATGGTAAAGATTTAATTTTTGCAACGGAATATGCAATATTGAATTATAATGAAAATAGCAAAAATAATCGAGATTCGCAGAGCGGTGAATTAAGAATCTAATAATTGATCAATGAAAAACTAAATGGTTTAAGCAATAATGTGTCAATAATCATCATTTGAATGGAATGTTCTTTTATATATACCAGGAAGCATTTTGGAGGCGATGCATATCTCCACCTTCCTTAGGTAGTTTAGGCGATGCTTAGCTACTTATCAGTCTAACGCAGCCTGTGATTGGTTGAAGTCTAGCCTTTTATTGGCTGAAATTCACCACTTCGTATCTTGATTTGGGTGTCTCTTCCCTGGGAGGTATCACAGAGACTCCGTTTGATTAAAGCTACAAGATGACCTTATCAAATTTTACAGTAAGGTAAAAACCTTTTGTCCCAGATTCTGTTCCCCATTCCAGACAGCTTTCCTTACTCTGTTTGCCCACCTGCTCTCACACTCGGGTGTGATAGCCTTAAATTGTAGCAGAGTTTTAATTCGAGGATCCAATCAGATTCCGCTGGTTCACAAACTGTCTACATATAATCTTATTTTATTGTTCCTACCATTCCATCTTTGATACTTTGACCTTGAAAATGTGTATTTGTCCTTCTCTCTCTCTCTCTCTCTCTCTCTCTCTTTCTTTGTGTGTGTTGAGTGATTATACACTACAAGGTTTCAAAAGGGTAATCGGACTGGGTTATAAAGAAGGACGTTGGCTTAATGCTTTATTATCTGAAATTTTTTCATATTAGAAGGGAAGTGTTTTATATCTAATTAGATTTCAGAATTCCGGTGGAGTAACATAATCAAACAGTTATCCCTATGCATTTAATTTCCCTTTAACGTATCCTTGGTCTTTTACCCCAAGAGATTGCTAAATTTGATATTCCTTTATTATTCTTTTGAGAAAATTGATACTATGTCATATAACTGATTCAACAAGTTATTAAATGTGGCACGTGTGGAGACGATGATTCTTGAAAATCGACGGGTGAAGGTCGAAGAAATCGAACGAGAACTTGGAATAGCACATAGAGGTGTCATCAACATCATCTAAGACAATTTGGCCATGACCAAGTCTCTGCCCGTTTGGTCCTTAGAAACTTCACGCACCATGATCGACTTCAACGTCACCAAAGTCCACAAGGCCAGAGTTTTACAAGCTGCCTTGCGTGAGTGCGGATTCGAGGAGCTCAACCTTTCCCCCTACATTCCAGATCTGGCCCCTATCGACTTCTTTTTATTCCGCCAGCTCAAGGGTGCACTGCGTGGACGCCGGTTTGGGGACGATGAAGGTGTCCAGCTTACCATCCAGGCGTGGATTGAACAGCAGTGGGGAGATTTCTGGTTGTTTGGAATTCGAATCCTCAGGGACAAGTGGTGCAAGTACATTGAGGTCGAGAATAGTTATATTAAAAAATAATAAAACACTTTTCCTCATATCTTATTTCCTTATATCCGAATTGCAAAACTTATTGACCTCCTCTCATATAGATGATACCTTATAAAGAATTCTTTAAATAAGACCTCATTTTATTCTATCATATGTATATTTAACCTACCTACATTTTATTTAGTAATTAACCGAATTCATATTAAAGCTTCAGTTTGTGCTTAACCGTTGTAAGCTGAGGCATCTTCCTTTATTTTTCTTAATATTTAAGAGTATATTTTAGCATGCAGAAAAGTACATTTTGATAGATGAATAGGTACACTTTAAGATGACGATGAGTATATTGCACCAAATGTAACAGCGAACTTTATCATATGAAGAAATAAATTTCATTATAGCGTAAGTATACTTTAGTATTTGGAAAATTACAAATTAGAATAACGAAAGTACATATATTTTATATATATATATATATATATATATATATATATATATTGTATAAAATATTAAAGTAATTTAGCATATAAAAAAATTTCAATCCTAAGTATAATGTACATTTTATTATATCAAATAAAACATTTACAGCGGTTAACAGTTCTTTAATATATGCCTACCATACCATCTATTCGGTTGGACATTAAAAGAGAAACAATTGACTAATATTAAAATACAAAATAATATTAAGAAGAAAATATAAAATAAAATGCAAATACAGGAGTGTGATTCAGAACAAAAGATAATCTGAAATTTAAAAAGATTAAATAGAATTTTTCGAACACTACAAATATCACTGTAACAAAATTTCACTTTTGTCTGTTGGTTGGTTAAAAGTTTTATTTTCCAATTATTTGTTGCTCTATTAATTAAAAAGTCAATTTTAATCCCCAAACTTTGCTTTTATAGCTACGACATGGAATTTTTTAATTAGCTCATCTATGGTAAATAACATTATCTTGATGCAAATAGTAAAAATATATAAAAAAGATTCAAGAGTTATGTCTTTTTCAGTTTTGGTTTCAACATGATATCGAGTATTTAAAAAGCTATAGAAATATTAATACAGTAGTAATAGCTATTATTTACCTTATATTTGGTCTTTAGCGATCTAGACAGCAATGGCAGTTCTATTATATTCCACATAATTTTAGCATTAACTTGGTGAAAATAAACTGTGGAGCCTTCTAAAACTTTTAACAATTCTTTATATGTTTGAAGAATTTCTAGAGCATTCTGGCAAAGTAGATGACTGTATAAATACAAAGAATGTCTACTCAACAGATCAGTTTGACTTTAGCCGTCACTTGTCATTGATAGAAGCATTCGTCACACATGGCATCAAGAGGCTGTAAGTTTCCGATAGACGTATTTTGCTATGTTTGCGGCGAAATTATTAAGACAAGAGCAAAAAAGCACTCTGTAGAATGATCTGCTAAAATATGTGAGGCCCACAAGGCATATTTAGCCATGCCAGTCAGAGATAACGACAAACTTTGGGCACCTCATTTCACCTGCGAGCTCTGCAAAAAAATCTGAAAGGTAATATATATATATATCCCAGTAAATTGGCAGCTCCTTACAACGGCCGTTCTTCCCTGAATTCGCGCCAGTACTCCCTCATCGAGAACCCTGAAGTAAACCAGCCCTTCTTCATCAGCATCGTAAGGTAGAACCAGTGCCTTCCCCCATCGATAAATCCGAGGTAAAACATATTCCCTTTTTTGCATCCTCGCCTCCCTGAGTTACCTACCCTTAGACACTTACGTTCGTGCAAGACGCCGACACTGCGGAATTCGTAATTATCCGTTCTTTCCAAATCAAGTGTTTCTATTTGTATTTCAGCTTAGTGTATTCCGTTTTAAGAATCCGATCTGATTCACGTAAGTAACCGTTTTAATCCGTTGGATTTGCCCCTTTGCTAACACCGAGTGTGTCCGTTACTTATATGGTCACGTATCTAAATTGAACCTCTTTTGTATATATTGAAATTTTCTTATTTTTTTATTAAAACTTTATTTAAGGTATTGTTTAAATAACCTTGAACGACTTTTGGCTATTATTCGATCTTTACAGCCAATCTGCATTAACTCATTTTGATAACTATTACCCACACACTAGGAGACGACAATCTTCCCCAATCTCATTATCTCCCTCCCCCAATGGTCAGCCCAAGCCATCACCGTGTAAGTTTTCTTATATATATATATATATATATATATATATATATATATATATATATATATATTATATATATATATATATATATATATATATATATATATATAAATAAATATATATATATATATATATATATATATATATATATATATATATATATATATATATATATATATATATATATATATATAAATGTATAGTTGCTATATCACGACAGTCTAGCAAAGTCTAATGCCTAGCTTTTAACTTCGAGAATCAAGCAGTGGGATTTGTTAGATACAGTGTACAAATATGAGGTGAGCGAAAGCGTCAACAGTCTTATTCAAGCTTTTTTACACGTCAACATGAGTTTTCTCCTTATGTGACCGGTCTGTTTGAGGCAATCGGAATCGCCTGTATCTACAACGAGTGGCGCCTCTTCATTGAGAGCTCGTCCAAGAGCCTCAAAGCGTTGTTACTTCATAACGGCAACATGCATCCATCTTTTCCCCTCGCTCATTCGGCCAGCTCAAAGAGGAATACAGCAGTGACAAGATCTTGCTAGATGTATTCAAATATGAAGAGTACGGTTGGGTGGTTATCGGAGATTTCAAATTTGTGGCCTTGTTGATGCTTCCTGCTTTTCTTGGTGTCTACCTAACACCTCCTTCCATTGACGATCAAAAGACGAAGTAGAGCATGCTATATTACTCTCAAAATTAATATAAACAAAGCCTATTTTGATTTTTCTCCTTTCCCATTCTTTTCAAAGATTTTTGTCCATAATTTCCCTTTATATTTAAGCATTCCAACCAAGAAAATGTTTACTTAGTGAGTAATCTGAATGGCGATATTTACTCCAGGTTGGGAGATAAACAAAGGAGAGAAAACAATCCGACTCTAAAATCAAGGCTCATTGTATATTGGAGAGGGACAATATTTTTACCACCTAATCCACGATAATGCACTCGAAGCTGCGAGCATTAATGTAAATATATTATTGAAAAGTGACTTCCGAGAATAAAAAAAACAACAATTCTTTAAGCAGAGAACACTGGTATATGTTTCGCGTTAGAGTCTAATAGTAAACTGCCTATTTAATTTTGAGGTAGATAACGTTCAGATTTCTTGGTTTCTCACTTAATCAATTTGTTTTCTTCTATTTTATGATCCATCCTATCTACAATTATTTTATTCCCTATAAACTTCGCATGTTCATGCCACAAACTTTGATGTTATCAAAGATTATTCTTAACTTTTAAATATATTACCTCTCCTTCGATAATATTTCACGTAACAGATTATAAATTTTGGTTTTCAAGCTTGTTAGTAGTAAGTTGCAGCTAATTTCCGTTCTAAAGATATTCTCTTCTTATTTTTATAATTTTATTATCTCTAATTTTTTACCTGTGCACAATAAAGAAAATTTTAAAGTGTGTGTACTTAAGTCGATTATCAAATTATATGGTTGAATTTTTCTTTTGAATTACCATAATTAGCCACTTATGGAACAAGCGTATTGGCTTGTGACTACACTAAGAAAGGTTTTAGATAGACCTGGATATTAATAGAAGTTTGTTTAGGGATTCAATGGACCGAATCGACAGAGAATGAAGGAGAGAATGACGATGAAAGAAAGAGTAATGTAGCAAGAAGCAACGGGCAATTATTATACGAGTTGGTGGGAGTTAGTTAAAAAGTGTAGGTACAGCGTTTGTAATAGATAAGCAAGTGAAGGTCCAGAGAACAAGTTAGATAAATTTATGGTTATTTCCACCAAAATGGAGTTAATTATAAAAGGCAATTAAGGTCTCCAGAACCAATTGGGTATCTATTTGTTGTTGAGTGTGGATGAGAGAGTCAATATAATTCGCTCAGAAACTAAGAGTAAGGAGTTTTATCTAAAGGCTTAGTATGTAGTAATGACTTTCACAATAATAAAAAGTCTTCGTTGCGGTATTTACATAAGTTCAATTACCTATTTAGCCTAAATTGTACAAGATACGACTTTACATGCTTTGTGACTAGTGTTTTAGTTCATAAGAACTAGGTTCATATGTGCACATCTGAATGTTTATTTATTTCGAATTTTTTATACCCAGAAAATGATAATAGCCACCGTCTTGCTTAATCTTTCTATTACAACTTTCTTCCTACATCATTAATTAAAAATGGCATCGTTAGTTGCAATAGGTTTGAATCTATCATAGATTAAAGAAGTTGTCTCTTCATATGAAACCTCTTACTATACGTGTGGAATTCGACTATTTAATTCATTTCAATGTATTTTTCTTCTTCATAATTCCGATTTCCTATTGCCAGAATTTAGCTGCACATTTCATAAAGATTTTAGTCTCTAGCATTCATTCATGGTTTTTTTACCATTATCTATCACCATAAAATAGGTGACATGCACACTGAACAATCAGATTTAATGTAGAATGCCAATGAGTCGTAAACACCAGTGATTAATTCGCATACAAAGACAGCCAGAGAAAGAGCACTCAAAATACGAAGGGTGGTCAATAAGTTTTGCAATTCGGATATAAAGAAACGAGATATGAGGAAAAGTGTTCTATTATTTTTTAATATAACTACCATCGACTTCAATGCACTCGCGCCATTTGTCCCTGAGGCTTCGAATTCCCGACAACCAGAAATCTCCCAACTGCTGTTCAATCCACTTTTGCATGGCGAGCTGGACACCTTCATCGTCCCGAAACCAGCGTCCACGCAGTGCAGCCTTGAGCAGGTGGAATAAAAAGAAGTCGATAGGAGCCAGATCTGGAATGTAGGGGAAAAGGTTGAGCTCCTCGAATCTGCACTCGCGCAAGACAGCTTGTAAAACTCCTGCCTTGTAGACTTTGGCGACGTTGAAGTCGATCATAGGGCGTGAAGTTTCTAGGGACCCAACGGGCAGAGACCTTGGTCATGGCCAAATTGTAGTAGATGATGTTGATGACACCTCTATGTGCTATTCCAAGTTCTCGCTCGATTTCTTCGACCTTCACCCGTCGATTTTCGAGGATCATCCTGTGCACACGGGCCACATTATACTCGTTGGTCACATCTGACGGGCGTCCTGGACGGGGATCTTCTTCAAGGGACTCATGACCATGGCGCAACCCCCTTATTCCAGCGAGCAATGGTTGCATAGGAAGAGGCGGTGTCGGTGTACACTGCAACCATGCGTTCATGGATCTCTTTTGCATTCTTGCCTTCTTAGGTCAAAAATTTGATCACTGCGCAGTTCTCAACCTTTTCCATTGTTGAAAAGTTTGTGACTGACGATCTGCGATCAGCTACTGCTTCTTAAATTGACGAGGCAGGGACGTGCGGCTCCAGGTCCTGACTTGTCATAACTTTTCCTAGCACCCCGACAAACAGCCATTCCCCTTCCTTTGTTTTGCCCTACCGATTTGCAAAACTTATTGACCGCCCCTCGTACGTCCAAACAAATCAAACACAAATTCTTACACGAGCCTATTTGCTCGGAATAGAATAACTGTATTTCCTTTTCTATATAAGGAAAAATTGGCTTTTTGCTCTATATATTTTACTCAAAGTTGATAGGCAGAGAAAAGGAACATGAAACATCGTAGGATAGGGGCGATTTCTTTTCTCTTCAATTCTTTTCAGTTAAATTTTCCTTTCCAGTCTTTTTTTCTTAAATGGAGATTCCTTTCTTATCGGTGTGTGATTCATGAATGTATTCTTTCTATACATAAACAAATTTACAAAAGGTTTCTCTGCGCACACTTCGGTATGTATATGTGTACATTCTATAATCTTTGTATCTTCATCAAATAAAATAGAAAAGATATCATAAATCAAACATGTTTAAATGACTCGAAGGAAAAGGAACAAAATGTATAAACGAACAAAAGTGCATTATTAAAAAAGAAAATAATAAATTTAAATATCGCACATAATAATAGATACAGATAATTTGAAAACACAGCTAAAAGTTCAGCTAGGGATATTAAAGAGTTTTTATATTTATTTAGAAACAGAATGATTTTGTTCGTTTTAAAGTATTGCATTAGCATAGGTATAATTCTTTAGGGAGGAGTGAAATGATAAAAAGAATGGCAAAATGATAAAAAAGATCCCTTTTCATAGGTATAATTCTTTAGGGAGGAGTGAAATGATAAAAAGAATGGCGAAAGGATAAAAAAGGTCCCTTTTCATCGGTAAAATTCTTTAGGGAGAAGTGGAATGATAAAAAAAATGGCAAAAGGATAAAAAAGATCCCTTTTCATGGGTATAATTCTTTAGGAAGGAGTGAAATGATAAACAGAATGGCAAAAGGATAAAAAAGATCCCTTTTCATGGGTATAATTCCTTAGGGAGGAGTGAAATGATGAAAAGAATGGCAAAAGGATAAAAAAAGATCGCTTTTCATGGGCATAATTCTTCAGGCAGGAGTAATGTGATAAAAAGAATGGCTAAAGGATGAAAAAAGATCAATTATTATGGGTATAATTTCTTAGGGAAGAGTAAAGTGATAAAAAGTATGGCAAAAGGATAAAAAGATCCCTTTTCATTGGTATAATTCTTTAGGGAGGAGTGAAATGATAAAAAGAATGGCAAAAGGATAAAAAAAAGATCCCTTTTTCATGGGTATAATTCTTTAGGGAGGAGTGAAGTGATAAAAAGAATAGCTAAAGGATGAAAAAAGATCAATTATTATGTGTATAATTCATTAGCAAGGAGTAAAGTGATAAAAAAAAGTCAAAAGGATGAAAAAAGATCCATTAGCATGGGTAAACTTCTTTATGGAGGAGTGAAATGATAAAAAGAATGACAAAAGGATGAAAAAAGATCCATTAGCATGGGTATACTTCTTTAGGGAGGAGTGAAGTGATCAAAAGAATAGCAAAAAGATGAAATAAGATCCAAATTGAGAGGTGTCGATGGACCCTTTATAATCTTCTTCGAATAACATTGCAGTGAATTAAATCCGGATCAAAAGATATTCAAATTTATGCTGACGACATTTGGGAAAGACAATGTCAATCAGTGTCCTCATGAGGAATTTATTGCTTGTTTATAATCCCAATATTCATCCTGATAGTCGGGATGAGCCAGCTATAAGAAATCTTAAGGTCAGAGTAGGTCAATAATCGCCTATTAATAGGTCAATCATAGCTTATTAATAACTCAAGTTGAGCAAAATCGACCCTAGCTAGTCGTTGAAATTTAAAGCTTAGAATAGGGCAATAATAGGCCAATTAAAGTTTATTGATATGGCCCAAATTTCCTTCCTTCCAGGAGTTGAATAGAGTTAAGCCACATCCATTGTGTCTCGTCACCAGAGGGGCTGAAGCACCGAATCGATGAAAACCCCTGATGAGATCAGGTCAATAAACATGTTTTCACTCGCCTGCCTTGATGTTTTTTGGTCCCTCCCCTCCTCTTACAGCCGGGCTCCAGGAAGGAAGAGTGTAGAAATTAATTCATGGGCGAAGAAAATGATCTCAGTCATCAGAGAGGCTGAATTGATTTGGGGGTAAGAAAGGAGAAAGGCCCCTCCCAGAATGTGTTTAAGTTGCTGATAATTAAATTCTTTTTTCGTCGCTTTTCGAAGAGCGTAGTTTCTTTTGAACCTTACACTTTAGAGGGGGCCTTCATTACTATTCTAGGGGGATGTATAAACCCAGCCTCTTTGTCCAATTAGTTCTCCTTTCGACCTTTTCTACCTCTCGAAAAATTTGATTCTCCCTAACTTCAATTTTCTTTTGTCACAGTCTATTTTTTTTTTTTGCGTTCTAGCAAAGATCCCTCGACAGTTTCATCAATTTTGTCTTTGGAAATTAACAAAAAAATTCTCGTCTTGGACATTTTGAAAGAATTATCTGAGCAAGGGGTCAGATAACATATGGGTATGTGGTATGAGCGTAAGGACTCTGACCTTGCTGAGGGAATTAATTGATCGAGTTTGAATGCAATCACGAAGGTAAGGGAATTTTCAGGGTGTCCCAAACGTCAAGCGACCATTGGAAAAATTTCTAATAATATTTTGAAAAAAATAAATTAAAATTTTATTTAGTTTTTTATACCATTTTATTTAATAAATCGATTAAATCAATCCATTTATAATTAGCAATCTCTTTAAAAAAAAAACAAATATTTAGTTGTTAAATGGTAACACTACCATTGGGCCACCCTGTATCACGTTGTTCGGAGGACGTATGCGAAATGTGAAATTGTTGGTTCTCCTTGAGACTTTGAGACACCTCAAGAAGGAGGTGATATTTCTTGTCTTTCCGGTGCGTGAAAGAAGTGAAGTAGAGAATAAAATGGCGGGTTCTCGCACGAATTGAAAGCCATGTTTTATATTTTACAAATTATGGGAATCTGTCGTGTCGCATGGTTGTGTTAATTCTTACGCCTATAATTAAAAAGCCAAATCAACGGCCTGGTTGATTTAATAATAAATTTGGAAAATATTAAATAGAGAAAAAGAAAAATATGGCGTAATATAATCCGAATGAAAAGGTGATTTTTCTTCTTTGAGATCGTCCACAAAGCGATTTTTAGGTCCGGAGTTCAACTTGTTACTTGTTTAAATAAAGAGAATGAAAGAGTTTGTTGATTTTTGAATAATGGTTATTTGCATTTCCCTTTTTGGAATAGGAGATGAAGACAGAATTCTTGCAAATGAGTTTGAAATGGAACAGATCTTCACTTTCTCCACCCAGGGTGATTTAGCTTCACTTAGTTGAGTGATTTGAATTATTTGAAAAAATTAAGGAAACTTAATGGGAAGGTAAAAAGGGGGGACTTTTATTGAGAGGAAGAGAATAAAGGTGCTGGAAGATTTGTTTTCACGACAAATGAGCAAGTTGTGCCTGTATATTCTTTGGTTAGGAGAGACGAAGTTTGAATTTATGGGGAGAGGTGTGTCAGGTGCACCTTTGGGCAGAGTGAGAAGAGAAAAGATGCGAGGTGGTGAGGCTGTTTTCCGATCAGCGCCTTTACTCAAAATTCTTTGAGCGTTCTGTGAGCAAGTGCATATGAGCCCAGATCAGGTGCCCCACCCCCAACTTATAACTAAGGTGACAATGTTAACACATGGATAAAAATGCCTAAAGGAGATAGGGACACACATATTTGGCAAAACATCGTGGTTTAAATGATGCAAACACCAACGTACGGACTCAAAGGTCATTCCATGGCCGCCGGCTTGTAATCCAATGGAGTTTAACCCCCTCCAAAAGGGAATCAGGAGATGATTACAGGGGGGAAGAGGATAAAATAAGAGAAAAAAATATCATAAAGTGGGATGAAGTGACAGTCAGTCCAAAATTTGATAAGCCTCTCAAGATTACACAGTACATTAAAGAAGAGATATTTTTGTGTTTGGCAATAAAATTGAAGAATTGTTCCTTTTGTTTCTAATATCAGGAGAATATTAATTCCGGAACCAGCAAGTTGATCTCATGTAATTTCTGAGTCCAAGATCTCGGCTGATAATATGGGAACTCATAAATCCCTGATAAGATGGTGAATTTCTTTCCCCTGATTGTGAGTCATTGTTTCTTTGGAAGCGGTATTTTGAGGGCTACACGACTGTCATTGGCATTAGCCCTTGATTTTTAGCAGCAGAATCATCGAATCTGGGGTTTGAGGTGAGTTGGGTATTGGAATTCCAGGACCATACATCACGAGTCTTATTGTAAAGGTAATGTCAGAGTATACAATAATGCATTTATTCTTCTTTTTAACTACTGAAAAGGAGACACATAAAAGAGAAGAACAACTCAGGCAATGACGATTCGTGAGGCAAGGCTGCATTAAGGATAAAAATAAGTGGATGCAGCCTGAAAACTCTTTTTTTTCATACATTTTTGCCCCTTTGTGTGACCTATTTCATATGTCTCTGAGTAACACATGTCAATAAAGAAGTTATTTAAATTTTCAGACGAGCATTTAAAAATATTTAAGAAACCTAAATTAATAAGCCGTCCTTGGGTGCGAATTCCAAAAAGGAATGATGTCGTCCTACAGTTGCTCCATCTTCTCAAATTTTCAGGATACGGATTGTATCAGATGAGGGACTAAATTTTTTGTCGTAGTCCCTTACTTAATTTCAAAATTATTCTCCTAGCATCGTTTTCACAAACTTCGTAATTTTGATCAGGATATTTGGTAGTACGACTTTAGCTTCCATGCTGGAAAGAGCATACGCTGTTTCTTCTTAAGATTCCAGCTGAAATCGAAAATCGGTACCTCATCCTAGTGCCCCTCTAAACTGGGAGAAGCATGAATGAGATTATGAATTTGTTTTTTTCTGCCTGTCTACCCTTTTTTACAAAGTAAAAGAGCAGTCATTTTTTTGAGCCCCTTATATATAGCCCATTTTAGACACAAACGTATTTTTACGTTCATCGCAAAATCTTTTCATCATTTTAAATACAAACGTATATTGGTTGCCTTGTTTTTGCAGCTTCGAATATTAGTCAAAATTGTCTACTAAGCTAAATGGGTGGGGCTTGGAATATGCTCATCGCTCTTGCCAGATATATATCAAGCCTTTTTCAACGAACCCATAACAATGAGCAATATTTGTTAGATGACTAGGACATGAATCTGAGCAGTTCAAAAGATAAAGGAAGTGATAGCTTTGAATCTGAAGATAACGAAGAAAATATCGAAGATGTATAAGCTTCTTGTCGAACATGGCAACAAGAGCCTGCAAATTCGACGATACCTCCTTGATTTCCTTTTGAGGCAAATGAAACTGCAGATAGCAAAGTTCCTTCCGATGGAAACGCACTAGATTATTTTAATTTGTATTTTGATGATAGTTTCATTGAAATAATTGTTAAAGAAACAGTTCGTTATGCTGCGCAAAATGGTTACAATATTACTACAGATAAAGATGAAATGCGTGTTTTTTTAGCATTGATGATGGTCCAAGGACTTGTAAACAAAACAAGTTATTGGCTGTATTGTTCAAGGAAGCCTATGCTTGATACACCATTTTTAGGAAAAGCCTGACTTTGGCAAAATTTTAATGATTGAAAAGATTTCTGCCCTAAATTTAATAAAATATATCCTATTTATGTGAGTCTTAGCACTAAATGTAAATTGATGTACACTTTGGATCGTGATGTCTATAATGATGAAAATCTTATGCAATATAAATGGCGTTTTGGATCAGTGCAATACATCCCTTAGAAAAGAGCATGATTTGGAGTAAATATTTACATGTTATGTGAATCCAAGACTGGGTTTGTATGATCGATGCTCATTTATAATGAAAAAGGAACTTTGGTTAAGCAAGTAAATGCAAATTATCAATATCTTTGCAAGTTGTTATGTCTCTAATGGAAGCAATATTAGGAAAAGGCTATTGTTTGACTACTGATAATTATTATACATCTTATCAATTTGCTGATTTATTAATTCAACATAAAACAGACATATATGGCACAGTAAAAGTCCCTAGAAAAGAAATGCCTCCTGAGCTTAAGCAAAGGAAACTGAAGAAGGGCCAAACTATGGCATCCAAACGTGGAAGGGTATTAGCTATGAAATGGAAAGGCAAAGGAAATGTAACTCTTTTGTCAACAATTCATTCTCCAAAAATGGTTGAACGTGTAAGAGAGAGAGAGAGAGAAAAACTGTTTTTCCTACTATTGAACAAGATTACAATAATACTATGGGTGGAGTCCATCCTGCAGATCAGTCACTTTCATCATAGCCAGTAATGAGGAAACGTGGGAAAAAATATTAACGGAAATATTTTTCATCTGCTGAAAATGTCAGTTTGGATTCTTAAATTCTATATAGGAAAACTGGAAGAAATCTAGATCCATTGACTTTTAGATTGCAGCTTATTGATATGATTGTTGCAAAGCGCAAATTATATCCTACTGTCACAAAAGGTCGCCCAAGCACAAACAAGTCCGACCACTCTTAGACTTTCAGAACGTCATTTCCTATCTAATTTCCCAGCAACTGAAAAGAAACAAAATGCTGTAAGAGTATGCTGCGTCTGTGCACGTAAGAAAAATGCATTCGGGAAAAAGGACGACGTGAATCAAGATATTGGTGTAAATAATGTGAGGTAGGCCTATTCATTGTACCTTGTTTCGAAATATATCATACTAAGTGAAATTTTTAAAAAGTGCAGGCACTTTTTAGAGACGTTTTTATTATTTCTATAGCTACTCAGGAATTTTTTTATGTACTTATTTTAATTAGAGTGTTGAAATTTTATCAATTTCAGCTGAATTGCAAATTTTTAAAGGATGCGTATATATACATTTGTATTTTGATGGCATTTTTATTTATTAAATAATTATGTGAAATAATTTTATGGGGGGTTCAAACTTCTTTGATTAATCCTAAGTAACTCAAATTAAGTATAAAAAAGGCAAAAAAAATTAGATCCATTTTGCCATGGATTTGTGAAAAAAATAAATTCGTTATGGTGCTAATATGAACATTTATGCGAGCACAAGAGCATAATTTTCATTTCTGTCTGAGCATTTATGGTAAGCATAAGGAAGCCTTAATTTTTTCTTAGGGTGAACAATTATGTGTGGACTATGCAGCATACTTTTTTTTCTGTCTAACTATTTATGCAAGCACCACAAGGAAGCATAATATTGAGGGCCCGTTCTATATAATAGGTAAGCCTCTGCCACCAAATTATAGGATTAATAGGCCCAGCGATAAACACCACAAATGGACGCAGAAGAGGATTTAGGAAATTCTAAAAATTGCTTTGTGGGTAAATTAAGGAAATAATAGGCCATGTCTAATACATAAAGAACCAAAGATAATTAGGAAATAAAACTATATATATGTTAATGTGTACAAATATATCTGAGGCAAAAGGTCGTTATAGTCGACAGGAACCCACCAACATACAAAGATATCAAAGTTGACCACCTGGACATTACGAGGATCGCACCAAAACAAACATACGCGTGTTAGTAACATTTAACAACAGCTGAAAAAATATAGGCTCTGACTAGAGAAATTTCACAGAGACCTGCAACAAGCGATTCCCTACAATAAAGCTAAATCTATGGGGAATATTTAGGCATAAGAGGTACACTGAGCTGTCGTAAACTCTGCCCAAGGGGTGGAAATAACGACGAACTAGACCATAGGTTCCTCCTCACGGCTAAGTTATTTCACGCCCCTTGGAGACGAAACATATATATATATATATATATATATATATATATATATATATATATATATATATATATATATATAGACATACACTCATTATTTAGATTCCGTATTCATTAACTCATTTTATTCCCATAGTAGCGTTACGGAATCCGGTATACTCGCCAAAGTCCTGACGCCTTCAGTCTCGATACTTTGAGTAAACCTGAGAGCCTACACAGTGACCATAAATAACTCGAGACGTTTTCGCTTACCCTTTTAGTATGTCTTTTAGGCATCCTTTTAAGTCCTCTTTTACTCCGATTATCAAGACACCTTTGGTAAGCCCAGCCTAACACATAATCCTCGTGATAAATTATAAAGAGTTATGACCAATTCAACAGAGGTGTAAAGTAGGCCCACTGTCTACAGTCCTCGTCACCTGTCGAGTGCAATAGCAGCGAGGACTCTTTAATACACGCCCTTATAATTACCACTAACGCCTCTACAAACTGGTAGCCTATACCACCACATAAACTGGTAAAATTCATAACATACCATATAACCCCCCCTCCTAATATTTTACTAAATGTGAACATTTATGCGTGCACTAGTCATCATACTTTTGTTTTCCGTCTGAGCATTTATTTGAGCACACGGAAACATAATTTTTTCTTTTTGTGAATATTTATGTGATCACTAAGCAGAATAATTTTCTTTTCTATGTCAGCATTTATGAGAACAGTAATTGCTTTGAAGGATTTGAAAGAGGGGAATGTATTTGAAAGGGGAACGCGCACTTGAAAGGCAAGCAAGTAATTAAAAGGGGAGTGAGCATTTTAAAGGGGAGCGAGCATTTGAAAGAGGAGTGTAAAAGAACAATCTCTGACCCCCCCCCCCCCCCACACACACACTTTATAGGATACCACTTGCTATGGTGGCTCGCCATGGACAACGTTACTGGCTATTCGAACATTCACGAAGTTTCGACTCCTAAGCTCATTGGTGAAATATTACCCAATCTTCCGAACTCGTCTCAAGCCTTCTTCCCTGCGGTGACGAGGCGTAAAAGAGCAGCTCTGTTTCCCTTATTGCTGCTAAACGATAAATCGACTTCGCCTTCGGATTAAGATGTCTGGAGCTTATGACTCCTTTCTCCAAACTCACCTTTCCCCTCAAAATCGGTCATACAAATACTTGGGTCGTTCTGTAGTTCGAGGAGTCCAGCCCACACCTCAAGGCCGTCCTCATCGTTTTAAGTTTAAGTAAGTCCCGTGACCGTTCGTCAGACAGCAAGACTTTCTCCACCGTGATTCTAGCCCAGTCAATTAGGAGCATCTTTGAAAGGAAAGCCTTAGAATAGGGGCAACAGTCTCCCTCCGTTGAATTGAACTGAAGAAAATCTTCATCGATTACCTTTGAGGAAAAGAAGTTTCCTCTTCTAGTGGAATTACGAGTAATCCCACATTTCTCGTCGAACGTCATTTTTGAAGATAGGCTATCTTCATTTGAAGGTTGGTTTGGATCGTGCCCCACCTGCCTCATTAGAATCTATCCCCACTTGCAAGGAGGCGTATCTCGCCTCATTTCAAGATAC
The DNA here is from genome assembly GCA_963969495.1 of Ceratothoa steindachneri. Lineage (NCBI taxonomy): Eukaryota > Metazoa > Arthropoda > Malacostraca > Isopoda > Cymothoidae > Ceratothoa > Ceratothoa steindachneri. Next base: position 37,927,092 of record OZ018318.1, read on the forward strand.
GGCTTCCTCGAAGTCACTGACCGGCAAGACTGAATCCCCTCCATTATTAGTATTGTCAAGTTTCCCATTTTTATATGAGCCTAGTAACATTAATTAATTAATTCCATTTGAGAATCATTCCTCATAATAATTATCAAGAGAATGTTATTCTCATTTTGATCTTTGTATATAAAATAATATTTTTGTTGTTTCATCTTTAACTAACCTTGAACCAAACTCTCCGCCTTTTCAAGTAAATCTCGCCATCTAATTATGCACTCTATCTGATATTAAGGATTTGAAATCCAACAACTCAAGTTTGACCTGCTAGTCGGTCGTTAATCCCTGCGAACAGTCCTTCAACGGTTCGCGTTGTATTAGGTGATTAAGTCACTGCCCACACAATATAGGAGTAGTGTATGGTATAGACTGGTATACTACGACAAGGAGCGAGCATTTGAAAGGGTAGCGGGCATCGAAGGGAAGCAAGCATTTTAAAGGGGAGAGAACATTTGAAAGGGGAGGCTGATTTGAAAACGGGTCGCGCGTTTGAAAGGAAAGTACCCATTTAAAAAGGGATTATAGATTTCAAGTTGGTTTTCTTAGTCTTGTCTTGAATTTCCTTAATTTTACACTCTGCTCGCCAGACAGCTTGCTTTTGAGGTCGGGGAGGAGTGGTAATTTCAGCAACCGAGTTTCTTTGGGTTTAATCCCTTATCTCTAATTTCCCATTTGTGGTGGCCTTTTCCTTTAAATTCCATACCACTGGGAGCTGGGTTGGAGCATTCCGACCCAGAATGGGTAATAGAGAACTCAAGTGCGTAGAGCATATTATGGGGTACCGAAAAACCTGACCATCCCCTCTCTTTAGGGCAACGACTCGGACCCTGTTGTTTTCACTCAGGATCAGTTCGAGTATGCGACCCATCTGCCAGAATGGTGGAGCTTTGAATGTTTTGTAAATTAAAACTACCTCTCCCATCTCCACGCGATTAACATAGTCACTCTGAAAAAGGTCTAGGCTGCGCTCTTGCAGCTTTATTAGCTAATATGAATACCAGATTTCCCGGAAAGCTTCGAACTTTTCTGTAAGCTGCGAGAGGAATTTGTTTAGTTCCTTGTGAGGGTTTGTTCCGGGTAACTACAGAAAGTCGTCCTCTTCAGATAATTTAAATGAGAGGTTTGAGTAAATTGAAACTTGATAGAGGAACTAGCTGACAGAAGTATGATGTCTTGCTGGGACGAACGGTATGTGAGGGGGCGGCAATTGATGGATTTTTGAAGGGAAGAAATCAGAGTAAGTAAATAGAATCAGTCTAACGTGGACCGTCCAATTTCTTGTAGAGACACGACTTTAACACTCTAATCAAACGCTCCCATGCACTCCCGACCAGGCTCTAAAAATTAGGATCATGAGACGTTTAATGTTGTTGGAGAACATGTGATTTTCAAACTTATTGGAGAGCAACGCACCCGACAAAGCTTTACTCCATAATTCGAAAGTTTTGGCATTATCGCTATAAACAAAATCTGGGACTCCATGGAGGTTCGAGTATCGTTGAAAGGTTTTGATTAATTGGAAGGAAGACATGAAAGGTAGCAATCAGTGTGTATCGCGTGTACGTTGAAGCAAGTGAAAATTAGGAGGTACATTTTGATGATGAGATCATTTTCCTTAACTAATAGGTGGCCGGTAAAGTCCACACCAGTGTATCTAAGGAGTTTGAAAAAACTCATTTGAGCTCCAAAGATGTTAGTGAATTTAGGGTAGGAAAAGGCGAAAGAGTTAAACTTTTTGCACTTAATGCATTCGCTCAGGATCATTTTGATCGTTTGATGGGGTGACGTTACCCAGAATCCCTTACTTCTGAGTATCGTAAGAGTTGAGCCGATCCCTAAATGTTTGCATTTCGCATGACATTCGCGCACTATTAGGTGGGTTAATTGATGTTTTTTTCAAATAAGATCGCAGTAATGACGTTATAATAGTAATAGTTGGATATTAAAATTCTCCTCTTACATCTAATTAACCTCTGTTGTTATAAAAATAAATCCAGGTCTTTAACTAGGGCAGGAGTTGGGGTTTTATTTTGATTAGGGGCGTCTTCTAGAAATTGGTTTTCATTACGGATGGATTAAAGTTGCGTGACAGAAATCCAATACAAGCGAGGGACAAAATCAATACTTTGGGGTTTTTCCTTAATTTGAAAATATATTTTAACACAAGGTTAGTAATTCGGAAAAGTTTATTTAAATCCGAAAATTTTTGATGGAGTAAGAGGAAAACGACATCGGTTTGAATTGTTACATGATATGATATTCTTGGAAGAATCCTTAAGGCATTTCAATTCCGCCTTGGGCTACATGTACCGGTCCACGATCAACCAGAATGCACCATGAAGCTAACGATTTAATTTGGAATTAAATTCCTTAAGAGAGAAGTCACGGGTAATTAAGTCTGCGGGGTTATCAAGAGTGTGGGCGTAATTGAAAGAAACGTGAATTTAATTTCTAGTGGTAATTCTTTCCTTGTACAATTTGATATCTTGTAGTCGATTTTTTGACAAACACCGACCTGGTTTTTAATTTACTTATGTCATCGAGAATTCAGAACAAGACAATCAGAACGACAGCCAAGATCCCAATAGATCTGAAAGAGTGTGAGTAAGGAAAAGGGGAAGGGACTTGAAGGCGAGAGCTACGCCCATTAATTCCAAGGAATGGAGCGTTCTCGCGGAAATAAGGGAAACCTTGGATTTTAAAAATATGAGGCCTGATTCGTTAGAATGCAAAGGATAGATGGAAAGCCCACAACAAACCCAAATAGCATCAAAAAATACTTTTAGTTCGGCTTTACCGTCGTCCGCCAAAGAGAAGCGCAGAATTTTCACATTCCCTAACTTCACCAATTCGGAATAAAGAGACTCCCATGCCTTCGCCTCGGTTTCGTCTACTTTAGAATCCCAACCAACCTTTTTAGACCATAAATTCTTTATCAGTAATTGTCCCTAAATTGTCAGAGGCAAATGGAGTCCCACGGATCAAATACTTTGGAAATTTGAGATGGTTTTTTTCCTTTAGTTTTTGCGATGAGGTCAAAAGAGGTCGAGATGACTGGCAGAAGGTCAGTTTCTAATTTGTAATTGTACTCAAAAACCCGTTCTGTTTCGGTGTCATGAATTTCCGATCTATTATCATCTGTCAAGAGTTGTTTTAGACCAGAATGGTTCGTGTCCCATGACTTCAATTTGAAGCCTCCATGTTGCAATATTTTGTTTGATTCTAGATATATTTTCTTGAAGAGGGTAGGCTTGGAGTTCGTGACTACTAAATTGTTAACATAAAATTAATTATTTAACGTTTTGCTACGAGCGTTTGAGATATAGGAGCTGAGGTGGTAATTTAGTATAAAGGGGGAGAAATTAAGTTCGAAAACGAGAGAGCAATTGCAATAGATAACAATTTCAGCATTCTTCACCCAGAAAATCAGAAGTGGTTTCGGTCTTATATTAATTTTAATTAGATTTGTAGAAATACTTTTTCGATTTCCGACAGAATGACAAATTGATTCAAATGGAATCCACACAACGTTGTAAATAGGGGCGTGAGAAGGTCTATCTCAGCATAGGAGGTGTCATTAAGAGAGGGAGAGTCGAAAGTATGAAAGCTGCAGTTAAGGGGATGGTATTGGTTTGAAAAAACATTTTTACTATTGCAACTACATTCCTGATACTTGGTAATTATATAGAAAAAGCCAAAATAAAAAATATTTTGTTCCTGGAAAAATCACGTTTGGTTGCATAGAAAATGGGATCGTGCAAATTTGAAGGAAAATGGCCGACTTTGCTAAAACGAACTACTTTATTTATAGATATAGAGCAATATGGTTTTCACCATTAAATTCAGCGTTTTCTTCTCAAAACAACGTTGTAAACAGTTATTTGTTTTTGTTATTTATTTTTTTTAGGAATATTTGAAAAAAAAAATCGATTTTGGGAAATATTTTGTTTCAAATAATTATAATAAAATAACCCCAAAAAGAAAAAAAGAAGTAACGGCCGCCAACGTTTTATGGAAACAAGACGCTGAATCCGATAGTGAAAACTGCATTGCTCTAACTTTATAAAAAAAAAGTTATTCAAGCTCAAATTTGAAAATAACAAATTTTTCAGAATAGCAGTTTTAGTGAATATGATTTACATATATACTGCATTAGCACCTAATATTTATATATAAATGGATATGATGAAAAAGCTCACAAACTGCACATGAGACAAAGTTATGCAGATACACCCACAAAGGAAAAGTGAAAAGAATGAACAGGTGGCTAGACATATATTGTTTTAGATAGTCGAAGAGGCTATTAGACTACCCACTTCTGAACCTTAATTAGAGGTTACAAAATCCTGAAACAATTTTATTTCAGATGATTTTATGTATTTAGTGATAATGGGACCTGGCATAAACCAACCAGGGCTTAGGTTGAAATTGGGGAACGCGTTAATGGAGATACATTTTATAACTTGTTTGTCATTGTTCCTGTTAACGTTATTTGTATCTAAGAGACTACGATTTATCGCATCCTTGTCAAAAATCCCCCCCCCCTGACCTGGCATTGTTTATTCGATCGGTTGCAACAATTGCCAAGAATGTTATTATGCACAAACCGGGAAAGAACTAGATGTCCGGATTAAGCAACATCAAGCCAATGTACGTAATAACAGTGAACAATATTCGATTTTTCTATATATGTACAATCTTAACCATAGCATTAACTGGAAGAGTGCCAAACCAGTCATAAAATATAATAATAATATCTCGAGAAATATATTAGAATCTATCTCCATTAACGCGTTCCTAAATTTGAACCTTAGCCCTGGTTTGTTCATGCTAGAATCCATTATTACTATATACATAAAATCTCAAATAAATTTGTTTTAGGATTTTGTACCCTCTAATTAAGATTCAGAGGTGGGTAATCTAAACCCCCTTCCACTATTTAAAACAATGTACTAGCATATCCTGCCTCCTGTTTATTCCTTGAAAAGGTCTTCAAGAATAAAGACGAAAGCGCTTTGAATCGTTTTTCACTTTTCCTTTGGGGGTGTATCTGCATATATATGGATATATGTCAATATTTGTATATATATATATATATATATATATATATATATATATATATGTATATATATTGTATGTGTGTGTGTGTGTGCGTGTGTTTGAACATCGGGTTGGAAGTTGTAAATTTTTCAGGAGAGCAATTTACATATATATGTATATATATATATATATATATATATACATATATATATATATATATATATATATATATATATATATATATATATATATAGTGTGTGTGTGTGTGTTTTGTTGGTGATACGGGCATGGTAATATGAGGTAAGTATAGACATCTACAACAACTCCACTGAAGCTTTGGGGTCGTAAGCTAGAATATTCTGACCATAGTGCAGTGTCAGCTTGTCTATGTTGTCATCGGTCAACCTGTGCTGTCCTGCGAGCAAGTTTGTCTGAACAATCATGCTCCTCTTGGTCGTCACTTGTATCCGGAGGTCCTACTTCAGGTTACGAAGACGTTTACCTAGACGTTTGGAAACGTGGTTCACACACTCTTCCTTGACTACTGGTACAGGATATGGACCCTTTCCATCATTCATGGCCATGACAGTATTGAAGCCTGTAGAGTCTCTATCTCCGACAAAGGTGGTGTATCTGAATCCAAGTCCTTCTGATCGTGTCCACCTTCCTTTGCTGCCTCTGCTTCCATGGCATTGGAATTGTCCATAAATTCTTGTTGCATGCATGAGTTGTCTTCCAAATGGTAAATTGCGCAGGAGAAAGGCATTTCTCCTTTTTGAAGCACAGCTCACAGAAATAGCACAAGACTTCGTAGTATATGACAAATCCAGTGTCGCAATCTACAAGAAAAGCACCACGGATGTTGGATCGGTGGCCTCTGGTCATCCAGAAATAATACTTGACCACGGCGCAGAATAGAAGAAGCGACGCGTACTCAGAGGGCTTCGAATGTGTCACACTAAAGGAAGCCTAGCAGACTCATTTTTGCAAATTAACAAGATTGTCTCTACACATATACACATATTTTAGCGGTGGTTTAGGAGGCCAATTTTATTACAGTTCTATGGAGAATCCAAATATAACTTCCTTTAACTGAACTTCGAACATTTTATTGTAGTCTTCAGTGAACCACTTTTGAGTAAATGAAGCTTTAACTTTGTTTAAATTACAAAAATCTACTTTATAATTTGAGGGAACATCCGGCAAAATTTCATTTTATCATAGGACTTCTACATGCTACTTTCTACCCCTTCTTTCTATGGAATTATGAAATTGGGAGAATTTGATGGTATCCAGAAACTCCGTATTAACGTCTTTAATGCCCAGAGATCCGAAGCTAAACACATGTTTAAGCCCTATGTCTAAATCAGTATCGGACTTGCCTAAATTGAGGGGAGGAAATATGAATGCATATAGTTAAAGTTTGTGTAAGCATTCGTTACTGGATCACTATGAGGGAGCCCTACAGCTGATTTTAATTTAATATCCTTTCTGTTGTCTTAATTGACCTTGAGGACAGAGGCCAAGGCCCCCGGTGGATCAATCCCGAGGCTGGGCTTCCGAATTTAGTTTGAGTGATGGGTGTCGTGTCAGTTTGATTTTGAAGGGGTTTGGTATGACCATAGCATCCGTCAACTTTTCACTTCCCTTTACCCCTAAAAGAATTGAAACTTTTCCCATCCCAGCCTGGCTAGGGCTTGTGCCCGTCATCTCTACCCTTCTTGCTTTCGAAGAGGTCTCTCACATCTCCCAGACTAAATCTTTATCGCGGGGAGGCTAATCGGGCATATCCTTATGGGTTGCGTCTAACCGTATGGGGACCATAGTATTCTCGCCTTATGAGGGGCTTTGGAACGTTGTGACACTCCTCTCTGGGATGAACCCAAGCCCACAGGAGAAGAATGCATCCCTTCCCTGCATCTTATTTTGAAGATTTCCCATGGAATGTATGCAGTCTACTACAGAGAACAATTTACGCCCATGACGCGATATTTTGCAGTGCTCAACAGGTAAAATGCTCTGCCTGCTAAAGGGGTCCTAGCTATCTGCAGAGTCCATGCATGTTGGTCAAGTCCGGCGACCGAAAAGTCCAATGACAGATTCGGATAAACCAAAATTGAAGACTAAATAATTTGAGACCCGAAATAGGAGTCGGCCTCCATTTGACCAAAATGTAGGTTTCGCGAGCCGGTAAGCATGTGGGTTCAGTATGAATAATTCGGAAGCCTGTTCAGGTTAGCATCCATGATATAGCCAGAGATTACGAAATGTAAGACATTTGGGACGCAAAGTCCAGTAGCGCCCTTAAAGGTCGAAACTTTACCCCCAGACCAGTGTCAACGGTAAGAGGAGGGAGCAAGAAATTTGAGTTACAAAACGGACTCGTACCAGAACCCTCGGCAGGATTTGTCAGCAACCCCAACTTCAATATACGGCTGTCTCCTATACAGACGGTTTCCCTATGTTTGGAAGTTTGAGAGCAAAGGGCGGAAATATGGGTTCTAGCTTGACAGAAAAAGCAAGGATGAGATATATTTTTTCTGCCCAGTCAGAAAAGCATCTGAAAGATGCTGAGAACTGACACAGCTTTTTCATAGCTTTAGATTGGAAACCTCTCTATCCTAAGGGCTGTGCTGTTGAAATCGAGGCACTGTAACATCGAATGTGTCCCTGTACACATTTTACAATACAAATTTAGGGTTCTAAGTTTTTTAGGTTGGAAGGGATTTGAATTTGAGCTTTTGGTTGGAGGTTCCGCTCGGAAAAATGAAATATTTGTCTTAAGCGTCTGGATGCACAGTTGGTAATTAATTGGATTACTATAATTTGAGCTGGTCAATTTGCTACCGTAATTAGGTCTATTTGAGAAATTCGAGATATTTGAGGTATAAGATTTTCTTTGATTTAAGCGATATTTGAAAGGGGGGGAGTAAAAACCTTTTTACCGGTTCCAGTATTTTTAGGTTCTGAATGGTTGAGAAATAATTTTTTAAAGGGTCATAAAGGAAAGGATAATTAATCCTTGTCGTCAATCTTAGCTCCCTTTGGAAATTTGTAGGCATTGTGCCATACATGATATGCGATAGAAGTTTATTACCTGCACTACCTTCTTCAAATAAATTTACATCGAGTTTTTTTAATTCGATCAAGAGAGAGTTGGTGTTGTTTAACCAAACGGATAGTTTGAATAAGTTGGAATCGTGAAAAGATGGGGCAGAAATAATTTTACCGAGTTACTGGTCGCTAATGGAAACTTTGTCCAAGAATTCATCATCCAAAGTTGGAGAGAGACCTGATAATTTGCGTCCGTAGTACAAAGAAATTTGATGAGGGATAACGCATATTCTCTTAAATAACCATTAAGGTACGCCAATTTTGCCCAATCCGATATATTTGATTTAGATCCCACCAAGTTGTGAAATTGGGAAATGAACGTGTGAAAGTTTAACTTGTAATAAGTGCCGGAAATTTTTTCCAAGGGATAGTGGGTGTGGAGGGTTGAGAGTTATCATTCCCTTGGCAGGCCAGTATCGCTTTTAGGTCAGAAATAGGGGCTTTGGGGGTGGGGGGAGTCGGAAACGGAGGGAACTTTTCCTTTGCGCGATAGGGCGTTAATTTGGGAGGTCACTTCCGACTCAAAATCGACTTACGAATTTAATTCTGTTTCGAGGGATCGATCAATATTACGGCCATAAGTTAGGAAAGTTTGGATGATTTTTTCGTGTAACTAGTGTACGGAAGTAAGGAGAGTTCTAACGCAATTCAATCTAATTTGCATGTTCAACTCAGGGATGGAATCATACTCTAGTTCGGCGCATAGTTTTTTAAGGCCAAGATTTATTTTCCTTTTGAGGATAGCGCGACTTTTAACTAACTCTTTTAATTCAACGTCCAAGCCATTTTGACCGGAGTTTGAAGATAAAGTGAAAAAAAGGATTGAAAGGTGGTAAGGGAACCAAAAAATTTTACGGTAAAGGTTGAGAAAGTAGTAAACCAACAGGGGATCACCATCAGAACCAGACTCAAATTTTCGGTTGATTAAGTGAGTAGTGAACAAGAAACAGGAATAAGTTAAGAAGTTTGTATATTTTTAACTTTGTTAGACCCAATGCATAAGCATGAAAGGCGATAACCAATGTGTTGAGTTAGTTAACCAAATGGGGTGGCTGAAGGCCTGGGAAAGGGTAACCGATAAATAAGAATAAGGTTTTGAAAAGATACAAGTGTTCTTTTCAGGGGAGATTCTCTAAGCGGTGTCAGTTCAGAGAACCCTCGTTAGTGCAGAGCTCGAAGTTTAGAGAAGTAACTGAAGTGGGGAGGAGTTGACATGAAAGGAAATTTGAAAGACAGGATCCATTCTCTTTGGGAATATGAAATTGTGCACTTACCTTGAGTAGCCTCGGAATTTGAACCTTACCGTCGAGAAACACAGGACTGTAATTGAAACGGGTAGAAACGGAACATGTCGAGAAAGTTTGAAGAAAAATGTTAATCCATCCATTTCAAGTCATCTTGTGCTTATTTAAACTCGATCGCAGGACAGAGCTCGGGGTGCGGGAAGGGAAACTTCATTTCTCCGGCGTCCTAGGGAGTTTGGGGGCGATCACACCAACATAAAGGGGAAGTGGGGCGACTATGCTAGCACACGTGGGAGCACGTTGATTCCCGTATGGGTCTTTTTCTTAAAATATCAGGTCTCTTAAGCGTAATTTTCTTCTCTTTTTTAGCATTTATGTGACAACTATGTAGCATTGTTTTATTGTGTTTGAGGGTTTAGTACCGCATTAGCCAGTATAGTATACTTTTCTTGGTGAGGGTTAGGGTAATAATCTGACAATCCAAAGGTGATAAAGTCAGTATGAGGAAAAAGAGAATGGGTTAAGAGAAAATAGTAAGTTAGCACAGAATTTAAAGACAAGTGGAGATCAGACTATTCGCTGGCTTTGTTATTTATATTATTTTTATGTTGAATGATGTTTTTTTAGGGCTTTCACACTGTAGTCCACGTACAATTTGTTTAGGGAGGTAAGCTCTACTTGCCCTATGTATTGCGTTGTAGTTTCAGTATATTTCGTGTGTGTAGTAGATTCTGTATATTTCGTGTAGGTTGTAGTTTCTGTATATTCGTGTGCTTTTTTTTGTGTTTTGCTTTTGTTGTAATCGTTATTATTTCTGTTCTTAGTGTGTCATACTGATCCTGTTTAAATTTGTTTATTTCTTTTTTTGTTATCAGTTCTGTCAATATTCGGATGTGTTTGGTCAGTTGCAGGTAGGTTTTCTTATATCATCTTATCGTTTATTCTGGGTAAATTACTCCGTTCCGTTTGGGCGCATATGATAATTTGTATGTCTTTTTTTTTCCTAAGTATTGGTTTTATTGTAGGTATTTCTTCTTTTGTATTTTTATTTTATGGTTAGGCTCGCATCTCATGCATAAAGGGCTGCTTTAAACATCGGAAAACATAATTCTCTTCACTATTTAAGATCTAGGCAACAACTTTCTTTAATGTGTCTGCTCTTATGTGAGTGAGCATAAGGCAACATAAACATATTTTCTGTTACCTATTTCGTGAGCATTAGGCAGGTTAATCTTTACCCTGCCTTATCTTTTGTGAGCATTTGTCAGGGGAATTTTCTTCCCACGTTAACTATTTTGTGAGCATTAGGCATGGTAATTTTCTTCCATATGTTACCTTTTTTATAGTTTCACATGGTAATTATCTTCCCTTCGTTATCTTTTTGTGAGCATTAGTAAGGGCAATTTTCTCTCAGCGTTACCTTTTTTGTAAGCATGAGACATGGTATTTTTCTCCCTTGAGTTACATTTTGTAAGCATTAGGCAGGTTAATTTTATTTCCTATCTTACCAGACTTTTTGTGAGATTATGCAGGGTAATTTTTTTTATCTGTTTCCTTTGTGAGAGCATTATACAGGGTATTTTTTATTACCGTGCTACTTTTTGTGACTAGTAGCTAGGGTAATTTTGTTTCTTTCTTAATTATTGTGTGAGATTTGGGAGGGTAAATTTCTTCGCTTGTTGCCATTTTTTTAAAACATTAAGCTTGGTAATTTTTTTAGGCGTTACTTTTTTGTGAACATTAGGCAGGGTAATTTTCTTATCCTGCTACATCTTTTACTACCCAGTAGGCAGTGTAATTTTCTTCCCTGCGTTATTTTATATGAGCATTAAGTAGGGTTATTTTCATCTCTGCTTTCCCTTCATTGTAAACATTAGGCAAGGTAATTTTATCTCCTGAGCATTAGACATTGTAATTTTCTTCCCGGGGTTAATTTCTTTAGCATTAGACAAGGTAATTTTCTTATTTTTGTAAGCTTAAGAGCGACCATTAATCAACAGGATTTCTTTTCCCTATGTGCTTTTTTTTTAGGATAATCCGACATAATCTTTTTCTTGAGTGAGCTTATATGTGAGCAATAAACAGCAAATAGTTTCTCTGGGAACTTTTATATGAGCTTTAGGCAGAATTATATTCTGGCCACTAGACGATATAATTTTATTATCTCTCTAGCATAATTCGCTTCCCAGTTTGAGCTTTATGGGAACAGAAAGCACTAAAATATTTTTAGTCGTGTGAGTTTTATTTTTGACTTATACAGCATAATATACTTATATGTTCAAACCTATATGTAACCACAAGTGAGTCTTATTCCTTCTCCCTTAGATTGTGTATGAGTACTAGCAGCAGAATTTTATCTCTGAGCATTTTTGTGTGAACTATGCAGCACAATTGTATTTCCGTGAAAACAAGGCCGCATAATGTTACTCTCAATGTAAGCAATTAGATGAGCAAAAGGCAGAATCTTTCTTCTCTGATCGATATTGTATTGAGCACTAGTCAGTATTATTTGTTGCTCTGTGTGGGGTTATATTTAGAGAATAAAAGAGATGATAAACTTCATTCTAAATATGAACACCAAAATACATTCTGACACACAGCTCATTTTCCACTAATGTTTGAGCTTAAATTCTCCAGCCGGGAGCTGTCTGGCGTAATTATACTCACCATTATTATAACACATAGTCATACAGGTGCATTCCAAGATGGTGGAAACTCTAGATAAAGGATGTTACCAATGTTACAGAGGAAAAGACCAATCGGATAAATATATTGGCCCCACTCGTCGATCTTGTTCATTTTTATGACAATGTATTTGAAATCGACTACCCTAATACTACAACTTTCTTTTCTCCTGTTCCCTTTTCCCTATAAGATAGAAAGGGAAAATACATTCTTAATACCAGAGAAAACTCTACTCTGAAAGTTTAGTTTACATCTTTTATTTCTTTAAAAGTTTTCGGTAAAAAATTTCATTTCCCAAAGTGTTTCACCGTTCCACATCGGCCTTCAATCCCCTTCCCGTTTTCACCATCAAAGGATGACTGTAGCAAATTTGGGCTCAACAGTTTTCTTTCCAAGTGGAGCTATGTTGTAAGAGTGTGGTAGAGGGGAGATTGGTATAGTGGCTAATAAACTTTGCGATTTTATTTTTATTTTGTCTTGGAATAGTGTCGCCTAAGTATGGGAGAATAATTAAAGCACCGAGCAAACCTGCATGAGAGAAGTCGTTTAACCTCTTCTATCCAACACCAGGAATTCATCAAGGCACGATGTGTTGACAAATAATTTAAGCAAGAAGCCACTTGTGATGGAGGAGAAGGAACAAAAATAAAGGCTAGACAATCCACTAAAAGCTATCAGGAGTTGAATTCACTTATACAAATTGGCTCCAAAGGGAAAACCAGATAAGGAATATAAGTTAAATCTAGTTGAAAAAGGGTGTATTGTAGTGAAATGAAGAAGGTAAAGAAATATATTTGAAAGATAACTTCGGTCCCAAAGTAAAAACCAGATATCAGTTTAAATCTAGTTGAAAAAAGGTTGTATGGTAGTGAAGTTAAAGGAAAGTGTATGGGTGATAACATAGGAATTACGAGAGGGTGGAAAGTCACGCACCTCTCCTGAGTAGACAAAGAAAGTTAAAAGAAGTCGAGTGAAAGATGTCACACCTCGAAGAGATCAATCGACGAGAAGGACAATACTTCCCCTAGGGGTTGGTATGCTTCAGTTATTACAAGATCTCATCTAGTCATTTTTCACATAATAGCTATTAATGACCCTTCGTGGTCTTTTATTTTGAAGAATATAAGGATATTTTAAATTCATATCGTCGTTCCATTATACGAGTTTGTATGTAATTTGTGGACAGTATCTGTAATTTGGTATTATTAAGTAATCCTATTGCAAGTTTATTCCACCTTGGGTAATAATTAATATCTCCGGAACTATCTTCCTCATTATAATGCTATATATTAGCTTTTTCTTTATATATGTCTATTTTTAGGATATAATTAAAATATTCTGATGTTTCGTATATTTTTTTTCCTTCTTGTTATTTACTTGCCTTCCAAATTTTGGCTTTCTCCTTACTAGTTGCAATTTCACTTTGCATGAACACTTTTTCCCTAAATTGCTTGTTAGTTAAGGTGAATCATGAAACGAGTTATATTAATTAATCCTTGTGTCAATGAGTTGTGATCTCATTTTTATTGTGTTACGGTCATATTTTAATTTACTCTTCAATTTTCCCTTTACGGTATACGCGAATTTCTTTTTATTTAACATTGGTACTAGTTGTGCGACGTGGGGCCTGTCTATTTTTATATTGAATTGCTTAGTATTTTTTCAGTTTTCAGTTTTTCTTTGTTCATGATTTAATGCATGAGATTAATTGTATCTCTGATCTTCTTTTCGCAGTTCGTAGACATTGAGTCTCTTTCGTTTTGTTCGTAATTCATTATTTGTTGTTTTGTTACTTCCTACTGCAATGTTTCTGGATTTCATTTTTTGTGCTGGTGCTCTATCTTGTTTGGGATTCATTAATATTTTATACAGCTCTCCTGATGGTAGGTTATCTAGTAACCCCCTTGGTTTTAATCAACTTTTAGCGAGCATTTTGTTTTCTACCTCAAGTAGGAGCCTGTTCTGCCAATATTGAGAAAGTGTTCATGTAAAATATATAATGTTAAATCTGACCTCATATTACCTTCGATTTCCACCCCTTGTCCTCTGTTTGAAGAGGGTTCTTGAAGCTGCAGTTTATATTATAGTTATCTTTGCTCATTTTCTTCCATCATTGCTATAGTTTTTCTTCTTTGCCTTTTCTATGGCACGATAAAGTGAGTGTGAGGTGAGAGTTTCCCCAATTAAAGAAATTTTGTCGTTTTTCTACATTCAGCCCATCTGTGCTCGAAGCTCCCGCATTTTGAACATTTTTACCTTTACACTTCAGTCTTTTGTTATGTATTGTTCTCGGGCAGAGCATCAAAAACAGACTTGTATAGAGATGAGTGTTTCTACTCTTTATTTGGTCTGAGAACATTTTGGTATAGAATGCAAGGAGTCCTAATTCTGCTGATTTCGCAGAATATATGATTGTGTTCTTCACCCTTGTGTTTCTTGAATTTTAATATTTCCTTTTCTTTTTTATGCTTGATTTTATTTTAATTCCTTCTATTTTTCTTCGCTGTGTGAGCACCTATAGATGACCAACTGTTTGCTAATAAGGGATTGAGGCATTCTGGGGCCGAATCCTAATTATTTTAATTTTTTGGATGAGCTTTCGCTGAGAAGGGTGTCTAACCTTTCAAATGTCCTCAAACCTGCTTTCTTTTGCACCTCAACTTTTGCTTTTTCTAATACAGGGGTCAGTATGAAGTAGGCTATGAATTGCAGTTTTCCCAAACAGACTTCAAGCAGCAGGGGCATGGGAATGTGGTGAAATATGCGCAGTTTTAATATATGATCAGCTGATAATGATAATATCTTTATTAAAGTTTTCCTAAAAGGATTAATGTGTGTTTATAAAAAAAAGAGAGGTGGGGAGTGAAGAGGAGTTAAAGAGAGAGATCGAAATAGGTAAGGAAGAATGTTTCTGGATCTTTGAAAGGTTGGCGAGTCAGTCAGATATTCATCACCCTGCAGTGCCTAAGACTTCAACAGATGATGATTATGAAGTTGACGAGTACTCGTAGATTTTTATAAGAATCTTCTGTAGAAATCTCAAAAGAGTCCTTATTTAACCGGTGAGTTGCAATCATTCATCAATGAGCATTTGTCTGTAAATGACACTTATTGTAAAGTAAGATGCAGTTTGTATGGTAGCCTTCCAGTCGGACACCATCTCACAATTATTGATGGGGGTAAAGGTAGCAAGGTTAAGGGAGAGTAACAACTATATGTAACATCTAATTGGAGGGAGTTACTCGAACTAAATAAACTAAAAATGAATTAAATCGACAAAGATAATTAGTTTTAAATGTTAATAGAAATGAATAAATTATGTTAATTAATACTGTTTTAGCTATCAGAAAAGTTTATTTTCCCCCGGTTAATGCAGATTATTTGAAAACCTAGCTTCTAGGTATTCTCTACCTATTATATTGCCAGATCGTCTTATATTCTATCAGTCCTCCCAATTCGCCTAATGCTGATCTGTGTTCTTATATGATATGATGGCTAAGAGTGAGATGTTTTTCAAGGTGACTATCTAGTGTTCATTGTATTTAGCCGGACAATCGTTGCATTTGATATCATACACGATTTCGCCTTGTTCATTAAATTTCTGACCAGCCTTCACCTGTTGAGTTGAATTCCTAAGATGTGGCTTGCTTGACAGGTGACGTCAATGATGTGTTGGCGGAGAAGGCTTGACATTGTCTTTGATGGTGATGTAAGGGAATTTGATCCTCTCGCTTTGTGTCCGGCACTTCTTTAGTTGTCGAGGTCTCCTTGCACACTTTAAAAATGGGTTAGTAAACTTGTTGGCCCAAAATACCCTATTCTTGTATTACTCCTCCCGTAAATGAATGCACCTGCAATGCATTGTGATCCTGATGAAAAATGTGGCAATTGCGCTTCGCTTGTATGTAAAAATTATGAATTAAATAAATTTCAAACCTTTTCTCTTGAAAATAGATTTTTAGTTTCATTCACATATCGGTTCTATTCAACTCGACTGCGCCTTTTTTTAAATCTACCCGTTGGACTCGCAAAGATTGAATCTCCTGATAACAAAAACAATGCAAATACAATATGTATATTTCCATTAAGACGCCGTAGTCTATTTGTCCTCTCATCTGCCCAATTTTCTCAGACAAGGATGTTCATATTTAATCTGGTATTTTTGAGGGCTTAAACCTAGCCATGTGCTACTTTTCTATAACTCCTTCACGCCAACTTCCTTCTAACTCCTACATTTCTCGAGAAGTAGTATCCATGGTCCTTCTTTGCTAAAAATTGGATGCTTATTTATAAAGAAAAGTAGAACCGGATCCTGGATACATTTTATCGCTTTATTTTAAGTCTATTTACTTTCAAGAAGTGCCATACTTTTTATTTTTAAGATTTTCCATCAAATTTCTGTATTGCAATTGTAATGAATGTTTTAAAGCTAAGCCTTGTATTTATTAAAAAAAACAATAATTAGTTTTTCATTTTACCACTAAATTATCAAAAACTAACGAATTTACTAACCAAAGCAATTGAGAATTTGTAGGCGTTTATGCCTAGTGCATATATATATATATAAATTCACTTAAAAATATTTAATATAATAAATACCTTTATAAGTAAAAAATTATTCCCTTAGAGTAAATAATTAAAAACAGGACAGGAAATATAAAAATATATGGGATCGCTGTTTCTTTCTCCGGCATCCACCTCCCCACCTCCGAAATAATTAAACCTTTCACGCCTAGTTCTCCTGTTACACTATCTTTTCTCCTCAATCTTGGATTTCTTGCCTTATTCTCCCCTTCAGCCCCACCATACCCCATCATTCTTCTGCTAATGGACTCATCATTTCTTCTCAAAACATAAAAACATCAGTGAAATTTTCTCTATAATTTTTTTCGCTACATTTACTGTCCATTTTATCCATCATACAACATCTGACCAAGAAGCAAGGCTGTCTTTTTTTAAACTGTAATGACCCTATAGGGCAAGAATAACTGCAGTTGTAGAGTTGTTGGTCCTTTACAGGGTAGTTTGATACGACCACTCCACCTGAATGCAATCCTGGAGTGCGACCACATTACTTGGAGGCAATCTGCGTGAGGTTGAGCTGCAAGTGAAATCCTCCTTCCAAACTTTGCATTGACCGCTAGCAAAGAGATTTTTTGTCTTCCAAACAATCCAAGTGGATTGAATGCTGTGATTTATTTATGTATTTAATTTCCGCCCTTCGTCCCATGTGACCCTTAGTATTTAAATGCTTGCACTACATTTAACCTATCATATAATACTTTCACTGCATCCACTTGATATTCTATTCCCCATTCCCGCTCTCTACTGGTCCAAGTTCCTCTCCCTTTTTTGTCTGCTGTGGGCATCAATATAATGCTGTACGCAAGGAGCCCATACCCCATAGGCTCAACTCCTCGTTGTTCATCATCAAGGCATCTATCACAAAGTAAAAAGTGTATGAGCTTACAGCAAACCCCTGATGCAACCCCACTTTTCTCTCTATCGCCTACACTGATATGTTAACTTCGCTCTTTGTGAATATTATAGATGTGATAAAAAATATCAGCCAAAAAAGTATATTTTCAAAATCTTTATAATTTTATTTTCTATTCGTACAAATTTTGCTCAATAATTTTCAGGGGCTCTCTGAAAAACTAATAATTTTGTAAACTTCCAACTTCTTTAATGTTATTTTCTCCTGTATAAGAACATCTAACTCCATTGCATGCAAAATTAAAAGGAATTGGATTAAATAATAAAAAAGTAAGAGAGATCATTTGCTTTAATAAGAAATGCAAGGAAAAGTTTTTTCTTAGGGGTTTTACCTCAGGTAAAAATAGGTTAATCTACATTCGAAAGCTCGGTAACTTGTCAATAGAACAAATTTAAGTCTAGTCTTTATTTTTAAAGGCAAAGTGAATTCCAGTAACATAAAAGTTCGAGCATTATGATTTTTCTATCACCCTGCCTTATTTTATCGAGCTTTTCCCGCCTTTTTTCCAAGAAATTTTTAGAATGCTTTCAAGAATATTTTCACGTATTTCCGTCAAAGCGAGTGAAAGATAAAATTCTGTTTATATTTCGAATTCAAAGGAAAACGACAATGCTATAAGTCCGTATTTTCGATATGAAAAATAAAAAAAGAAAAAAAAATCTTGGCCACAGTTGAAACATCTGCAGCAATTTAAATTTTTATGGCTATTACAGCCATAAAATGGCGTTCACCATTCTGCATAAGGGAAAATTACGATCGCTTATCTTAAGGTGAGAAAAACTGTAAATATCTTGACCTCAGTGAAGGTACAACTAGTCGGTTTGTAAGATCCAAATAGGTAATAATGATAACACCGCGATAATGATGTTTTATGTATACTATAAAACTGCGCTGCCTATTTTAACAGATGGTGGATGAACTTCTTTCTTACTTTTGGTTAAATTAAAAGAAACTTAACGAATGAGTAGGTCATTTGAGTTTAGATTTGGGTCATTCAAATATAATTTCAAATGTCTTGGGGTCTTTGAGAAAAAATGAGGTCTCTTATCTTTAAGTGATTCAGGCGAAAATGGCAGACGGCGGATGGATACATGGGGTACTCGGATACGGGGACGCTTGTAATTTCTTCGAATCGTTTTAACTTCCACAAAGAGAGGAGTACCCCGATCTCCAGATGTTACCTACAGCATGATTGTCGTAGGATCACGTTTTGTGTTAATTATCGTTAGCAAGATTGAGATTAAGGATAAAAAGGTAAAAGAAGAAAATAAATAGAATAAATGATAAAGGCAAACACAAGAAATGGACTAACAAGAGAATTTGGTTTCGTTGCATTGAGAGTGAGTCTTTAAATGTGGTCCATTTAGATATGACGAAGTATTAATTTAATAATTTTAATGAAATAAAGTATTGATTATTTAAGCAGTGATAAATAAAAAGCATAAGCTCAGAATTACTCTTTTAAAATTAGCTGGTAATCTGAGACATTCAGACTTACCCATTGTCAATTTAACTCCTAAGATCTGACCTTGCGTGTCCGAGTATATTTTTAGAAGTTTGGTCGAAAAATTGATTAAAATACACCAAAATCGAGCCACTTGGGTTCATTTTTCACAAATATCGGATTCGATCCGGTCACGTTACAGAATAGAAGTAAGTCTTCCATCCATGGCGTACAAGAACCTCCTTTGAGCCAACCAGTGTTAAGCCCTAGCACTTTAATCCTCGAGCCCTCAACAGAATGGGGCTTAAGTAGAGTCCACGCAGCACAGGTGATTTAGATACAGCGGTACTCTTTCTTCACCCATACTCTTCCAGTCGGTCAAATACCTTCGGCAACCATTAATTTAGAAAAAGTTCGTAAGTCATAAAGAAGCAGAAGAAACCGGCGGGAACTGTGTCGAAGTTTTAGTGCCACATTACAAGGCGAAATAGGATTGACAATGAAACCTGACTGATGAGTGTCATATAAATCCTATTAAGTTTGGAATTGGCACGCACAAAATTATGCGCATGCAAGTAATCCAAAATATATAACATTTTGCAGGAAAAAAAATAATATACTGTGTATAACATTTTGTCAGAGAGGGTAATATGCATCTTATGATCATGTAAACAATAAATATACACACTTACAAGTACAAATACTTACACAGCTTCCGCGATCATCAAGGTCCTGGGAAACGCCACAGCTGTACCAACAAACGTCAAAACAGGTGCAGTCAAAGACACCAAGCTGAAGACAGGAAAAATGCGGACTTTATCTACTGACAGGCGGCTGTGAAACACAATATTGTATTCTTGAAATTTAGGATAGGATTCTTTCTATCCCCATGTAAACACAAATAAACATCCTGTAGACTAAGCTCGGCCCAAACCGTGGCATTGTTCAACAGCGGGCCACGCCCTGGGGTTTTGATCAATTATATACAGCACTGGGTAGAGCCTAGAGGGGGTAAACTTATGTGGTTTAGGCAATCGTTATCGCAAGTACAGCGGTTACCATTTATAACAGGTGGTACTTGTCATTGGCGGTGGCAAGTCACTAGTTCAGACACCTCTGTAGGTGATTTAGTTATGGCCTATTAACTGGTTACCTAATTATAGGTGACGGACAAAGGTGGTTAGGACGGTTATTGCCCATCCAAGTATTAACATTAACACAACCATGTTGAGGTATTCGGATAACGGGAGCTGGTCTTGGGCTGACTCCAATGTGGGGGAGATACTCCTCTTGCTTAATTTAGTGAAGTAGGCTGGATAAGAGGATCGAACAGAATCTTCTTAAGAAAATTACTCACGGAAGGATTTGTTGAGTATTTGTGGCAGGCCTACTAACGTATAAGCCTATTTTTTATTAGCCTTTACGAGGACAGCACCGTCTGCACCCACCTACTCGCTTGACACTCCTGACTCTCTGACTGACTGAATGAATTAATATTTCTCAATTCATGAATCTCTACTCTACCCAGGTATATATACCATTGATAACGCCATGGGCGTGCCCTCCTGCTGACTAATGACAAACCTTTTGGGCAGAGCCTATTCTATTCGATGTTTATCTGTCTATATACTTCGATAGAGCTACTTTTTGTGTCGGATTGATAGCATCCATCTTGCCTTTCGCAATCTCGTGGAAGCAAACAAAGCCGGCATCTTTCTTGTCTCCATCTCTGTTTCAATGACTGCAACTGTTTTCACGTTGTTGGTATAGCTTTGGTGTTTCCCTGACCATTTGATTATCGAAACGTTTGTTGGCACATACTTGTAAGTGTTTTTTCCCAGACTGTCGGTTGTCGCGGGTGGTGTGTAATTGTATATATGTGTGAGTGTGTGTTTGTGTGAACCGGCCTGCGTATGGAAATTCGTTCTGCCTGTAGCCATTTATAGAATCGTACATATCATTGTTTACATAATCAGATTATTTCTCTTAACAAAATGTCATAGTTATTTTTTTTTATGACAACTGTTATATATTTTATATTATTTCCATGTACATAATTATCTGCGCCCCATTACAATTTTTCATAGGATTTATGTGATACTCATCTGTGAGGCTTCATTGTCAATCCTATTTTGCCTTGCATGGCACCATAGACTCAAGGGAGTCGAGAGTCAAAGAGAGAGAAAAGATAGTCAGTCGGGCAAACGGTCCGCTATTAATAAGATTAGTCAGAATAGGCTTATACATTAGTAAGCCTGCCTCCGATGCACAAAACATTTTAAAGCAAATTCTTTCTGTCTAAGCCTACCAAGTCCTTCGCCCAATAATTAGTCTTTTGAATCCACCTTCCTGTCCTCTTACCCAGCCTACTTCACTAAAACCAAGCAAGAGGATTATCTCCCCCACAATTGGAATCAGCCCAAGGTCAGCGCCCGTTATCCGAATACCTCAATGGCGCTACGTCAAAGTTAAGCAACATTGAGGAAAGTCATTTACGGATAATACATACATTTGTTTATCCTAGTGTGGATTTTATTCTCCCGTTCGATAGAAAATTCGACTTGCCTATTATCCCCAAGCCTTTTGAGGGAAAGCTCACCTATACAAACAAACAGGATTGATCCAATTCACCTAACTCATATTAACCAAACCGAATCGCTTAGCTTTCCTAGTGTAGGTAGATTAGTAAATTTGCCCTCCTCTTGTATCTCCTTCGAAGGCACGACTGGAGGAAATACCTCTTATACCAAGTATCGGAAACTGGTTAGGTAGTTTGAAACAATATTTTCTCAGGGAAAATATTGTGTCCCAGGATGAAAAGATTCAAAAAGTAACACGTTTCATCCTCTCATCGAGTGGAAGTGCACAATTTCAGATTAATGCGAACTACGTTTTACTATCTAGTAATACTTTGAATGAATTTAGAAACGAACTAAATGAGAGTACAATAATCAAAATTTGTCCCAGCCTTGCTCTCTACTACTAACATGTTCCACGCAAAAGTTAGGAGAAATAAAGGGAGCATTTTTACCATTTATTTGCCCGTTCGTACCAATTAGTGTGCAAGGCCCTTCAGGCTACTGAAGAAAGTCTGAAGTTCCAGTAAACATTTAGCTGATGAATGCTGTTATGTTATGCAAATTTCTACCTACAAGTTGGAATAACGTTGCAAAAAACGTTGCGTTAGACGTCAACCTTAGCACAACAATGAATAAAGTTATGGAGAGATGCTTAAAATTGGACTATGGTTGGAGAGTTTGAGAGAAGGAACCTAATAGTATCATGATTCAGTATCATATAGTTAAGGAGAATAAATACTTGAGACCTCCGCTACAAGATAACCGAAAAGGAATACCATTATTTAAGTATAATCTACTGTTGACGAGAAGATGACTAATTGCTATTTTATGAAGAACACCTCCATATTTGCTAACTGACTACATGGTTCTATGAAGATTTTATGAGGAAGTGCTACCAGGTCATATATGTACTGTTCAGCGGATTAGTTTTTAGTCCAATCAATCGGAGCCTGGGAATAAGTTTACCCTTGTTTCTCGATGAGTTATTAGAGTCCTTGCCCACTAAAATGATCGTTTAGGGCAAGGATCTGCAAAGGATTTGCTAGAAAGGGTGAAATTAAGCAATGTAGACGGTTCAGCCTTGCTAGACACTAGACGTTGTACAGCATAGGTAAAGAGTCAATTCGTGGAGAAATTGCAACACCCCACGAAATAGTTTCACAGAGTTACTTTAACTTTTGGTCAGGCACGCCCACTAGGGCGTCACTCACCAAAGGTTAAAGTCTTTTACAGAGGTAAAGTTTTATTTGCCATTGGGTCGTGCGGTTTATCCCACAAAACGTTCCATTATCAAATATTACATGAGATGTTCGACTAATTTGCTTCTAGGTTTAGATTTCATAAGGATAAACCCGTGGAAAATTCACCCAACAGGAAAAAGAGTTCGCTGTTGATGAAGTGTACATATTCTCGTTAACCCCGTAAGCGTTGTCCCGGCGTGAGTACTGGCGCATTCCTTTCTCTCTGTCTGTCTCATTTTACCCACTGTAATCCCAATTTGTGTCTTTCTACTCGAATTAATCCCTCTTCCTGTCTTCTTTACGTCCATTATTCGTGAGTATTTTTTGTTTCCAAAACGGATTGTTATCTTAGTTGTTTTAAATTTCCCCTGAACACAGTTCTTTGTAATCCGATTTCTCTCCCTAATAGCATATTAGTATTTCCCCTTTGCCTTTGCTTCGTTTGTTTTTGGTTACTCGTTTCGTTCTGTAATACTTGCCTTTTTTATTTTTTTAGCATCTTCTTCGATTTTACATATAATACGTACTTTTACACATATGATTTAGTTTCCTTAATTTCTTTCATCTATTCTCTATGCGCCGATTCATTATTCTTTCATCTATTGCGTGACCCATTGCCTGGTACCTAATCACCTCCCGAAGTTCATAGTTATTTCACTTCCATTCCATTCCTATGTTCATTCTATTAACTCAATCTACCACCCTTTTTGTATTCAGGCTTTTTAACTATATTATTCAGCACAATTTTATCTTTTCAGTCTTTTTGAAAGGTGGATACTTATGGTAAACCATTTTGTGTGGTAATAATAAAAAGGTGGGTTACTTACAGTTGACTGAGAGGAGCGCTCTGGCGGAGACAGCGGGAGTCACCCCATTGGAGGTGACGCACAGGAATGCCCCTGCTAAGGATTGACTGAGGGAGAGTAAGAAGAGGATGGGACCCTCGTGTTCATCTAAGGGGAAAGAAGGGAAATTATTAAAACGAGAAGGGAAGCTCCGGATCGAGCAAAGAGGACGATCGATGACAAAAAATCATTTGTGAAATAAATTGTGAACAAGAAAACTGACGTCAATTTGCTCATTTTGTTGACCAAACCACTTGAGAAGAAGAGCGTGAAAGCTGGCTTTAGTGGTAAGGACCGGTCTACACGATCCCACTAGGTGACATCAATAGTTTTCCTGCCTACCACTCACACTACCAACGGAGCCCATTCTTTTTATTGCTGCGCTGAAAGTCGCGTCTCTTATGAATTGTTCCGTTAGTTCCCATTTAACATGTGGTAGAAAAAACATATTTGTGATAGTTAAGTAAGACTATTATATATTAGACCGCACGCAAAACACATTTCCTCGCCACTACAAATCCTGTCGTGTTACCAGACGTGGTGGCGTGGCTACGTCTGAAACGGTACTCGTGAATCACTGAAAACAAATGGTAGCGTCGTGTAAAGAAGCCCAAATAGTGACGAATCTTAAATAATAGTGATGAATCTTGACTAATAATGACGGATCTTAAATAATAGTGACGGAGTTGAATAATAGTGATGAATCTTCAATAATATTGACGAATCTTAAATAATGGTTCTGAATCTTAAATAATAGTAATGAATCTTGAATAATATGACGAGTCCCGAATAATTGTGACGAATATTAAATAATAGTGGCCACTATTAAATACTAATTATGAGTTTTGAATAATAGGAACGAATCTTGAATAATAGTGAAGAATATTAAAAATAATGATTTTTTTATAGTGACGAATATTAAATAGTAACTATGAATTATGAAAAAGTGACGAATATTAAATACAAATTATGAGTCTTGAATAATAGTGACAAATCTTGAATTATAGTCAGGAATCTTGAATAATCGTGACGAATATTAAATAATAATGATGAATCCTGAATAATAGTGGCAAATATAGAATAATTAATCTTCTTGATCCCATTTACACCTAATTCTCCTCGTTGCAGCTTTCCCTTATCGGATTCCGTGCCTTCCCGTCTCCAACAGCCGTAGGATTGTTTTCCCTTAATTTCCAGGTTAGGCAACTCAAGGAGAGTTGCGTATTTGCTCAATTCTCAATGCCTCAAGCAATCTCCTCGTAAAACTACTCGGACTATTTGCTTTCGAGACACTTTCACTTCCACAAAGTTCTTTACGAACCCGTTGTCGCATGGTTTATGGTAGAGACCACCTCATTAATATTCACCTGAATTCCAACTGCATAAAACCACATTAACTTAAAAAGTTGTGACAATATGAATTTTTACTCACTCAATAATGGTAAAAGAAGGGAAGATTACAACCAGCCTCCTCAAACCTAAATCGTATATGGATTTAAGCTCTATGGGAAAAATAGGGGCAGAGGGATACATGACATCGAACAATTAAGTCACTCAAAGTAAGCATACTTAACGCGGGTAACGGTGGTTTGTTTCTTTTATTGGATTTTAAAGTTTTTGGCAATGTTAATATGGTGCCATTCTCAAAGGAGGCTAAAAATGGCAGTATTTTGTGTTTGGTGTTGATGGTTATTATTTTCAATTTATTGTTTCATTTAACCCTTTACACCTCTGTAAGTGGTACAATGGAGATGCGAAATAATAATGATAATACTAATAAGGGTAATAATAATGATGATGATAATAATATAATAATAATATTAATAATAATGATAATATTTTACTGATAATCATGATGATAGCAACTTTGATTACGATGACGATAGCGATAATGATATTTAATATTTTCTGTCGTATCATTCGCCATTTTCGATTCTATAGGGAACATTGTCTCCTATCTTTAAAATTCACTTGTTTGCCCTTTTTTCTCCTCTGCCCTCCACCTCACCATTGTTTTTTTAATTTTCCTTGCTTCTTTTATGCTGATGGAGCGATGGAAGAGAAGGAGAGATGGAAGAGAAAGGAAGAGAGAAGAAAGAAAAGACAAGATGGGTGTGGTGTTGAGTCATATTAACGCTCGATACTATCAAGGAAATTTTGACAAGGTTGGCGTTGTTCAAGATTGTTAGAGATTGCTCAAGTTCTCTGTCCTCCTTCGAGAGGAAAACAGACAGGATTGTTTATAAACACTAGGCTAAATCTTATCCATGCAGGTTCTTAAGAACTTTTATCTTGTAAAAATTTGATAATTTACTCTTCATCTTGAGTTGTTGCTCTTGCGCTATCTTCTCTTTTTATCAACTCTCAGTGCATTTTCTTCCTTTTGCCCCACAGGGTGGTGGGAGAAAGGAGGGGGCTGTGTTACTATTTAGTGATTATTTTCAGAAAATGAGAGGAGCTCCAACGGCTCCTGCTATCATAAATAACCACCTCTATAACTATCAACTTTGTCTACCTTCAACATGACTTTCCTTCACTTCAATCATCTATAAACGTTTTAGCGCATTTGAAATGAATTAAAAGGCATTCTTTCAGTGTTGGAGGGAAGGGCAAAGAAACCTTCCGATTCATCACCTACTAGACTCCTTACAGGTTCATAACAGTTCATGATTTTCCCAGGGATTCGTTAGTTTGAGCCTGCCAAAAGCATAAGCATTAGATTCGCCTTAAAGATACGTGAGGTTAGTATAATGTAATAAACACCACCACCCACTTCTTCTAGTTTCTCTTGGTCCCCTCTTATCCAGTTCAGAGAAGATCAGACATCGGAAAGCCATTCTAACAACCCATCACCTCCACAACCATATTTTGGTCGAAAGACACATTTACTCCTAGCCTCTGCTGTCACAGAAAACAGAGAATTTTCTAAATATTCTAGTAACTATCGATACTATTACATTTTAGCAGGTGAAAAATAGCAATTATAAATAGTTCGCTTAGTCTGAAGCCATAAATAGCATCCTCCACTTCTTCAAGCGCTTGTGGGGCGCTCCTTATCAATTCTAGGGAAGTTCAGGTTAGAGGCATTCTAACGAACTTCGATTTCTGTTACACCAGATGATAGGGATGAGAGAGTCATTCAATTGGTCTTTGCAGGAATTTTGGTAGAATAGCCGTCTTAAAATTCCCTTTCCCTGAGACGGATGAGGAACAACCCACATGGAACCTGAAGCACTCAGCATTGTTATTTATTGCTTTACACTAACCAAGCCAATTGTCATTCATAGTCTCAATGATCACTGAAAGCATTTAATATGAAAACGGGATATCCAGGCTAAGTAAAATCAGATTGTCATTAGACACAAAAAGTGTTATTTCTTATCTGGATTTAAAAATTATTTTTTTTAATATTTTAATTGGGATTTAATATATTATTATCGTAATTGGTCACCGGAAATTGATGCTGATAAGATAAAATATGTCAAAATGTTAGAATAATAGAGTCGTTTTTAGCCAGTTAAAGAAGAAAGCATTCTAACATATGATCGCATTAAGGGAGTTACAATGATAAATAACATAAAAAAATAGAGGAAAATGGAATAAAGGAACACAACAAAAAAAGACTTAATTCATATTCAAGATTAGCCTTACGTACTATGCTAAAGAACATGTCAGTTATTAAAGACCAGCAATCAATAAGAAATGGTAGGAAATATAATGAAAGATATAATTTGAGCCTTTATAGAGTAATAAGCATTTAATTTTGTGGCTTAAAAGAAAATTTATGTACTCAAAAATAAATAGCAAATATGGCAATTTCTTCAAATTTTACGCAATTATTTACTGTTTATGTATCTTCAAAATATCTATTTACAAGAAAGACAAAAGAGGGAAGGGAAAAATCTAGCCGTCGGAAATATTTTTGAACATCCCTACTACAGGATACTAATGTCATGGGTAGATAAATTTAGAGCTAGTCATTCAGTTAAGAACATTAAAGCTTCTCCTTCTAACCGACCTTTAACAATAAAACAGAATATTGACAGCATTCTTGAATCAATGAATGACAGTCCAAATGGTTCTATTGTGAAAAGATTGGCTCTTCTCATTTTGTCAGAGCCGACTGTTCTTTGGTGTATTACATGTCCTTTTGATATTTTAGCAGTTTCTTTTAGCGTGCAACCACTAATGATTATTTACACCAGTGTTTGGTTTTATGGATGAGGTATCTGCACACCTCAGTGAGACCTCCTCCTTTCTCAGCTGAATTTTGGACCGCTCTTCTATATAAAATAAAAACAACCTAAGAATAAAGTGCTTGTAATATTAAAAGGACGTGTTGAGCTCTGCCAAAGTTTGGTAATTCTACAGATTAACTACTCCACCGTTTTTGTAGAAAAATTAATATCATTTTATTCTTCATACATTTTTCCACTCGTTTTCAAGATATTAGCACCTGAATGTAATGCTTTCCTACTTAGAAACTCGCCAGCGGAACCTCATTTAGAAGCGCGCGACCGTTTTCTAATCGCTAGAATTAACTTCCTCTGGGGCTCATTTATAACTATTAACGAGAAGTCTTTTAAAACTCCAAATTCCCTTCGAAAATCCTTTCTCTTTGGAAAGTTTGGTGCGCCCTTAGTCTATATTGGCTCAGTGTTCCCCTGTCTTTGTTTACTCTTACAAAGCTTGGAATTATAAAACAGTGCAACACGAACAATTTAATACTTAACCCATTTAAATGACATCCTACCTTTAATTATCTATATCATAATTAATTTAGGGTCTCACATTAATGTGAAGCGAATCATATTCGTGTGAAAGGGTTATTTACTTAATCAATGCAATAAATCTCTCTTTTCCTAAAAATTATGATATCATGCTAACGGGGTTAGCAGCGGCAAATAATAGCGTCTGCAAATATTTATAACAAACCACCTTTGATTGCGATGGAGCCATTAATATATGGAATTACCAAAGATTTCCTTAAAATGAGAATAGCATCTCTACATGTGAAAACCTGGTAAAGAGTGATGAAGCACATTTTCATGTCAATAGCGATGTCAACAGTCAGAACTAAAGTTATAAGGCGGGAGAACAGCAACGAGAAATTGAATAACTTCCCTTTCATTATCCTAAAGTTATTATTTGTTCCATAATTTCATCATATAACGTAATGAAAGCAGAAGATTTTTTGATACGTTCAAGGAGTTACGCTTCTTGTAAATACAAAAGGCAACAGAGATTTAATTATTAACACGCCTCCCAAATCTGAAGGGCTCGAAAACTGCTATGAACACCTTCGTGAATGCAAGGAACACCTACTGGATACTACTTTTTGGCAGAGGTGGGGCGATTTGAAAAGATTAAAGTCCGATTAGCGATTATCGTTTCGCTAGCTAGGCAAGTCCGATTCGATTATCCGATTCGGGTGCCAAAAATCTAAGTCCAATTAGCGATTATCCGATTCGATTAAATTTTTTAAATGTGATTCGATATTTTTAAAAGCGATTAAATTTTTGTGAAGCGATTTTCATTGTTTCTAAAGGGAATTTAATGTTTTTACCCTAAATAAGCCATTTCTAACTAATAAAAAGAGAAACCAAGCTCTTAAGATCAAAAATAAACATTTTATTTTAATTAAAATATAAGATAACAAAAAATTAAACTATACAGTACATATTACACAAAATACACACAGTAATACTAATATATTTTCTCAGAAAAAAAGATAAGGTCAACTAACAACTTTGTTCCATACATACTCGTACCTCATAATATTTAAAGTTTTCCACTCTACTCTACTCTAAGCCCATCAACTTAGTCCTCTTCTTCCTCCTCCACCTCGTGCACCTTTTTGAGTAGGTGAATGTTGCCCTTCATGAAGAAGAGGGCCTCGAAGATCGGTGCAGCGAGGGCCGCCCTCTTAGGCCTGAGGATACCCGACCCATAGCTAAACACGCGCTAGACCGATGGGAGCTAGGGAGCGGAGGGGTTGTACTTAAGGAAGAGTGTTACCCAAGCATCACGGAACTCAAGCGGAAATAGATTGGGCGAGAGCACCGGGTTCCACCTCAGCGGCTAACTCGACCAGTTGTTGACCTTTTCCCTGACCTTCTCCTCGAGGCTCCGTGCGTCACTTAACCGATATGCGAGAAGTACGAAAAACCAAAACTAAACGTATATTATACCTATTTATACTTGTAAAATATAACCTTTTTTATTATATATAATTTGATAATTAATCATGATATTTTACGCATTATATTGTAGAAAAAATACGAAAGTGTGAATAGAATAGAATAAAACCTAAAAATATTTACTTGAGACAAATTTCTTAAGAAAATGCTATTGCGAATAAACAAAGACGACGTCCAACTGGATTAATCGCACTTCGCTTTAAATTTTCGGCAGTCTGATCGCGATTATCCGATTCGTTTGGCGGGGGTTAGTCCTATTCGATTCGAAAATGCGAGTCGGATTAATCGGATAATCGGATTTCCGAATCGGACCGCTGACCTGTTTTATGGCTATAGTTTTTGTCATCTAACAATAAAAACTATCCATTTTTTTAAATATTTAGGGATATATACATCTTCAGTTAACGCACAAATCAAAATGTTAGTAATAATTTAAATAATAGATTAACTTATACAACACATGGTATTTAATCACTATATCAATTTGCTTTCTTTGCTTTGCTATTTCTTTGCAAAAGACTGCAGATTCAGAAGTGTTGCGCAAGCTTTACGTCCCTCACCTCTCTCATCTCCTCTTTTGAAGTCAGGTTATGTAGTTCCTCACATTTCTAATCCCCGTTACTTTCCCACAATAATGATAGATTAAAGACTTTTGGAAATATTCACCTATTTTTTCTCTTAAAAGCTCAAGTAAAAAATCTCTGCTTACATTGACACGCTCGAATTGATATCGAAGGAGTGTTTATTCTTCCTTCACATCTTTCTAACGTCATCGGGCGAATGGGAATCCAGTCCCTGTAATAAACCTTTCTCTGCATTGTTTTCTCACGAAAAGCTCAGATGGAAAATTAAGCGAGAGAAAAACGGTGACTAAACACCACTAGTTTCTTTTCACTGTTTCTTTCATGAAAAGGCTGCAGTTGAAAAGAATTATTATAGTCAATTACCCTGCAATGATAATTCATATGTCTGTAAATATCCTATAGAATCACTCCCATCCCCACCTAGTGAGTGCTTCGTAGCATATATTAATAATTTTCAAAATGCCCTTTTCTAAGTTCACTTTTTCGTAAACATTCATAAAATCGATCCATCTTTCGCGTTCTTATTTAATCCCTTTGAACTCAACAAAATCTGTTTTATAGGTTTTCGCTACAAGTCTAAATTACAATCACCAATAGATCAGAAGGCATGTATTTCTATCACACGTTTTTAAAACCATAACTTGTACCAGAAAAAAATCCAAAGTTTCCATATTTGGTGTACGATAACTAACAAATATAAACTACATATATATAAAGGTTATACAATGTAAGAGAAAAGTTTTATTGGAATATAACGATTAAATTATTAGTGAAAAACATTTTTACAAGTTATAATAAATAGTATTTAGTGTGGAGGGTTTTATTCGCGATGATATTTTGACATCTCTTGGCACAAGAATGAAGCAACTGTTTAGACTTAGGCAGTAATGATGCTTAATTCATCTTGGAGAATTTCTCAAAGTTCTTGAACTGTTTTCGGATTACATGCTTCAGACCCCTCTCCTAGTGTCTTCCAATCATTTTAAATGGGATTTGGTTGTTCCCTAATATGTGCATCCCAGATCATTATAGTGATTTACTCGTCGTCCAGGAATTTTTTCCCTGACTTGGCTTTGTATTTGGCATGCTGATTCAAAAGTGGAAGTTGGGCTTCGGTGACTCGCAGATAGCGCAAAAAATGCTTACCCCGCGATTCCATGTATATTTGTGCACTGTATACCCAAGATCATCAGACTTCCTCAGACAAACTTCGCATTTTGGGAGAGTAAAAGAACTACAATGCTTTGTCTTCTCTATAACGAACG
This sequence comes from Ceratothoa steindachneri, assembly GCA_963969495.1. Classification (NCBI taxonomy): domain Eukaryota; kingdom Metazoa; phylum Arthropoda; class Malacostraca; order Isopoda; family Cymothoidae; genus Ceratothoa; species Ceratothoa steindachneri. The sequence continues at coordinate 37,958,869 of OZ018318.1, forward strand.
TACCTATTGCATCAGTTCGAAACAAATTGAACTTAAATTCGTCCATTGAACATCCTTCCATGTAACGTTCTCAGTGGCCAGCGCAAGAATAGCATTTTATTCTTAGAACTGATAGAAGGCTTAACCACGGGCAAACAAGCTTCAAGATTCTATTATTCAAGCCTATGTGACACCGTCTGCTAGGATACATTGAATGCCAAAGTCTCACTAATCTCTCGAGAAATTGATGAAGCCATGAGGAAACCTTTCTTCAACAGTATTTAAGTAATAGATTGGCCTTCTGTTTAAAAAGTCTTTGTCTAGGAATAGGTCACCTCACTAGATAATATATATATATATATATATATATATATATATATATATATATATATATTTATATATATATATGAATCCATTAAATGACATAGAAAGAGAAAACGGAATAATTTTTCCTTGCATTAATATTTTTATTACCTTTTTTCGAAAAAAATCTGTGCAGGGAAGCGATTCGAACCATGCACACTGAGTCATCGAGCACCGCTTTGATCACAGTTAAAAGTATGCCTTTAGCACACTATGCTACGCAAACTTTCAACTGCGATCAAAATTCGTATATCGGCATGACCCAAACAACTCTATCAATAAGAATATAATACCATTTGAGCGACTCAAATGGTATTACATTCTTCTTGATAGAGTTGTTTGGGTCATGCCGATATACGAATTTTTTAGTACCTCAGAATTGTCTTAGTTTACATGTGTACTCGTATATCAGATGTGTCCTTTGTTTCGGTTATAGTGGGGGTTTGGTTTTATTTTTCATAAAGAAGGTTGAAGCTCGTCTATTTTGATAGTAGATGATTAGTGCGATCTTTTTATCGGAACATGCCTCAATCGAAAAATGATAGTAAAAATCACCAAAATTTAGACTATGCTCCCAATAGGCGCCAACTTCTTTTTCCTTGAAGCTATATATATCCAAGAGAAGCAACCGAATTTATACATACAGTCTAACTCCAATGAAATCTTGCTCAGCGCAAGAAAAGCAAACAGAGGGAGAGGTGTACTCAGAGATGCCCCTAGCTAATAATCCCCTCTGGCAAGCAACTTACCTTCCCGTCTCTCTGGCTACCAACTTCTCCGACCTTTGATCACCTGGATCTGACCTGCCTATACGTATATAGCTTCGTTCGTAATTCTATTAATACATTTTGTAACATATATAAATTGAATATTTTGTAATAATTCCCCATTGTAGCTCTGAAGATGGTACTCGATGTATCGAAACGCGTCAGTTAAACTAAAGAGAATGCTAAATTACATTAATTTACTTCTGCCTTTGGCAAAATAACAAACATCAGTCTCCGATAAACTTCGGTACGATTATCCACAGTTTAAACAAGGAAGAAAAGGCGAATATAAGACAAATCAAGAAGATTGAAAAAATAATTATTAATTCGAAACTAGGATTTGCTTTTAATAAAACATGCTATAATGAAAATATACTGCCCAAATTCACACGTATATATATATATATATATATATATATATATATATATATATATATATATATATATATATATATATATATGTATGTATATATATATATATATATATATGTATGTATATATATATATATATATATATATATATATATATATATATATATATATATATATATATATATATATATATATATATATATATATATGTGTCACAAAGCCCACAGGGAAAATTAATACGAGGATTCCAATTATTTCGAACTTTATTTCGAGTTCTTTATTAAGGAATAACAGAAGTATTATAAAGTGTAATATTTATAAGGATGATAAAGAGGAGAGGAAACGGCCACTAAAAAGCAAAATACCAATCAACACAATGTATTAATATGAAATGGAAACTTCAGAAGGAACCAAGATAAATACAAATTAAAATCATTAAATCAGGTAAATTCAAAAGACTAAAGGTTGACAAGAGGTTTAAATTACCGCCTAGGCAATTAAGGAGGGAGAAAATCTTAAGGAGAGATTAACCTCAGAGGTCAGGATCTAAAAACCAAGGTAGAATAAGTACAAATGTTCTAAAGACTTGACTCAAATTGAAATAAATACAGACAAAAAAAAGTCTACATAGATGCACACAAAATAAAATAAAATTGTTTATTAAAATTAATATAAATATTTAGTCTTAAATTGAAATTTTCGAAAGTACATTGTAAATATAATGTAAAAAATAACCATCAAGTTTATATAAGCCAGGACTTAAATTAAAATTTGGGAATCTACTAATAAAGGTTGATTCAATGATATTTCGTGAAATTTTATCGTTATTATGACAGATGAGTTTAGCAGAATTACAATTACAATCAACAGATAAATGAAGGAAGAAAAAAAAAATTTTTACACTATGCTACCAACAGGCGCCAACTGCTCTTCCTTCAAGCTATATATAACTAAGAGAAGCAAACGAATTTAAACATACAGTCTAACTCTAAAAAAATCCTGCCCAGCGCAAGAAAAGAAAATAGAGGGACAGGTGTACTCAGAGCTGCCCCTAGCCAATCAACCTTTCTGGCAAGCAGCTTAATCCCCCACCTCTCTGACTACCTACTTTTCGGACACTTGATCACCTGGATCCGACCTGCCTATACGTGTATAGCTTCGTTCGTAATTTTGTTAATACATTTTGTGACATATATAAACTGAATACTTTGTAATAATTCTCCATTGTAACTGAAGATGGTACTCGATGCATCATAACGTGTCAGTTAAATCAAAGAAAGTGCTAAATTACATTAATTGACTTCTAGCTTTGGCAAAATAACAAACATCAGTCTCTGATGAACAATGAAGAAAAGGCGAATAAAAGACAAATCAAGATTGAAACATAAATTATTAATTCTAAACTAGCGGTTGCTTTAAATAAAACATGCTATAATGATATTAAAAAAAAAATATATATATAGATTGCATACTATGTTTTTAGCTATGGAAAATTGACACGGAAGTAAAATGTCACCAACTGGATTTTTTTTTAAGGAATCTGTTGTACAAATTTTTCGATTCCTTTTATAGTGAAAGCATTCCTTTCTTTGCATTAAAAAATAAAAGCCATTTTAATGAATGCCGAAAGGTGGTAAAACACAAATTTTTCTTTTGTAAGAACAACTTTAGCTATAAATCCAATATACTTTCAACATTTCCCTTCACCACCAAAAAGAACTTGTAGCTCTTAATCCTAAATTGTACGAGTATATGATGGGTTTTGTCTGGTTTTGATGCAACCTCTCTTTACGCTGATGTGCCCCTCTCAAAAACTGTTAACATTTTTCTTTCTCTGAAATTATTCTCCCTAAAATCTCTTTTTCTTGGACTAAACAAGCTTAAGTTCTAAAAATAATACTGAATGTTGTTTCAAAGGAAAATATTTTATTTTTTAACCACAGCATATACTAGAAAATAGACTGGCTATTTATAAGAGGCTCTTTGCCACCGTTTTAGCTAATCACTTGATGTCCTTGCTACAAGAAGAAGCGTTAAGCAATTGAATACACTTGCAGTCAATACTTTACAGGGGATAATTTAATGGTCCCTTTTCCGGTTTGTAGTTCTTAAAAAAAAACACCACTAATTTAAAAGTACCCTAAGATAAAAAAGACAATAACACTAAAAATTCCTCGATATAAGTTGCAATCGCATAACTCTGAATTTAAAGATTCATTTATCGTAAGCACACATATGCAGGATTGTGGTTGTATTTTCTTAGTTTTTGTGACATTAATCTTAAAATTAATCTTATTGTAAGCTTCCTCTTTCGTGCTTTTATCCTTATATCCTCATTCCTCAACTTTTATAACGAAGTCACCTTCCCTTCTATTTCTTACAAAATGAATATCTGAAATTTCTATTTGACTAAACCATTCGTACCTATCTCATTAATAAGTTTACCCAAAATGGCCTTTCTTACCATGTCAGGAGAAAATATATATTCACCTCTCTTGTATTAGAGCTCTCAACCCTCCTATAGTCTAAAGTTTATGCCAATCTAAATCACTCATTCCCAGCTTCCAACTTCCCTCCAATATAATAGAAACTTTGCCAAGCAAAAGGCATTTATATCATCAGAGATCCTAATGCTACTTCCTTCCTCTATTATATATAAAGACGCCTGTTCGCGCTGTATATAATTACTTTCCCGTATTTTTATTCATTTTGGCATCAGCGAAAAAACAATAGCACTTATCACTAATTCAGAAGAGTCCTCCATCTGATTACACTGTCTGACCTGACATTTAACATATATGACTTCTTTCTCTTATAGACAGCCCATGTAGAAAATAATTTAGAAATATTAGAATACATTTACATCAAATTCACTACCCCGACTTTAAATTCTGATACAGGTTCATTCCCCATTTTACTCGAAATTTAACTTACTCTTCCCCTCAAGGAGCAAACCGTAGTAAATAAAAAAAAACTGTTTCTCCATTGCTCATACACTGAAGAAACAGCATCATCTCAGGTTGGTCTCTAGTCTCCGATAAAAGAATTCCTCAGAATCCACCCTCTTTCCTTTTTTCCTTTGTTCTTTTATATTCTCCACAAAAATAGCTCTTTCAATGTAAAGTTTTTTATCAAGACAATTTTCAAATATCTTATATATCTATATATATATTTATTCAACAGCCAACCGAAGACTAGGACAATAGCAAATTTCATTAATAAGAGATCAGTCGGCAGCATGTTTTCGATTAAAGATCTAACTCTTATGGGTTTGCGCAGTATTGTTGTTTATATATATATAAATGCCCAATGTCTCTCCTTGCACAATACATTGGCAGCACTGTGCGTGCCCTTGAGGCTAGGGTTTGCTCCCACATTCGACATCCTTAAACAAAAGAAGCATTCTGCTATAGAAGATCAGTCTAAAAAATGTAATACTAATGTAACTTTGGAAGACATTAAAATATTAAATAGTAATAAAAAAAAAATAGGCTTCCTTTATCCGAATCTCTCTACAAAAAATCTGAAAATCAAATTCTTACTTCCATCATAGCTCTACTTCAATATTAATATCACAATCACTGCCAACTAAATAAACCATAAAAGCCTATAACAAAATCTCCTTGATTTTACGCTACTCTGTATTTGTAAAGGTTAGTTTGTGTCTCGATCACTGTGTTGTTCAAATTCTTAATTCTTCTTTTAAATGGCTTGCTTCAGCATATCTTCCCTTGTCTCTCTGTATTTGAAATATTGTCCATTACGATGATTGTTTTTTATGCATTTTAAATTAAGTTACCTGTAAATTTTATAAGTATATTGTTTGGGTTTCTCATAACCTTCTTATAGAAATTTTTCTTGTAATTATCTCTGATAAGGAATTGAAGAAATTTCGAAATTACTCACGTAATACTTTGGAAAATTTTCACTTTATAAAAGAGAGAACAAAAAGCTCCGTATCGTTTGGCAAGACGATATTTGAGCAGTATTGAAATGATTTAAGCTTTTGTAAAATCAATCGGACCGTTATGATAGACAGACATACAAGTAATGTGTTGAAATCGCTGCATATGTGAGGTTATAGAAAGGTTATAAACATGTTTCTTAAAGCGAGATCAAATAAGGTGAATATTTTCTTCATAAGCCTAAGAATATAAACTAAATTTATTTTTGTTATTTAGATTTTGATCAGAAGAATTACAGGGAGAAACATCTGGCTGCAGGAAATCAAGTTCGTTAATGCCTCAATTGTTCGTTTTCTTCTGTGAAAAGACCTGACCATTTTCATCTGGTTGAAACTAATTCTTGCGTTTTATTTAGGTGCAGAAAAAATAAAAAAAACCAGAAAGGTTGAAAAAAGTTTTAGATTACTTCAGTTTGTGATGTCATAGTAAACTCCGCCCCCTCGTCCTTGAAATCAAGGAGATGCTGTAAGAAATTCTGATAAAATTTGCTAAAATACAAGGATAAACGATAAAGTTTGAAATAGAGAAATTTGTGCTAAATATCTGAAACCCTACAAATTTCTGAAATTCGGCATCTAGTGTTTAATTTTGCAGTTTGAGGGAAATGTCAAGGCATTCTTTCTAGTAGTAGAATCCTGTAGCCCATATTTGGATTAGGTTAGTTTTTATGAAAGATTATCAATATCCTGTAAACAACCTTAAATGCACCGTTGAATAAGAAAAAGATAATATCTCTTCATTTCTGGACATTTGGATTGATAATTCTAAAAAATATAGTGAATACCTCAGAATACTGTAAACCTCCATTAACAGGCTTTGGACTAATTTTTCTCCGTTTGTATATAACTCAACGCTATAAAACACTTAATCCACTGCACTTATCCTCACCTTAAACTCATCTCTTCAAAAATAATTTGACTTTCTTCGGAAATTCTTTTAAAAATAAATTATTTCTCACTAATCGATTCAAACTCCTACTCAAGGAACTTGTAAACAAACTATACAAGCTAAGTTACCCATAAGTACTGTAGGCCACGATTCACTTTATACATCATTCCCATATTAGGGCTCCCTCGGCCGCTTCCTTCCACAAGGAATTAACAAAACTTCTCCAGCAATACTTTGCTCATCTCTAATTAAAAATAATCTTCAAGCCCAATTCTTCAATTGACTCAATGCTTAATGTAAAGGACCCACTCCCCCGAAACCTCTTTTGGATCTGCTATGATCAAGGCACGGATAAAGGTAGCACCATTCGCTCGTTGGGGCAGAGTTTTGTTCTTATTTACGCCTCAGCAATAGAATTGGAAAACCTTTAAACCTCTAAGAACCATCAGAAATCAGGATTACGTCATAAAAGGCAAAATTCAATGCCAGTGCCAGTAATTTTAAACTCTAAGCCGATTGAAACAATGTGATTTCGTTCCGAATTTTAGAATCAATATATCTTAAAATGCTGAAACCTTTCCGGAACAATGAATCTACTGCTCTTCCGCTCCTCTTAATTTAGATTGCTCTCCAACCATGTTTTCTGCTTGCTTCCAGTTCGTATTTTATCTCGTACAGTTTCTAATTCAGATCAACTTGGTAAAGTACTCTGCTGCATTCCTTCTCGATTCCTTTTTCCTCAGCAATGTAAAATTCTGCATCATGTAACGTGTATTTTCTTTTTATAAACCTAATCTTTAAAGATTTAATAAATAAAACAATTTGTTTAGATTAAGTTATAAATTAATTAATTTTAATACAAAGATATTTTCATCCTTGAATAGCTATTAAAATTTCATTCTTTTTGTCAGACCCGAAGATGGTCATGAAGCTTGAATTGGTGTCAATAAAAATAGATCATTATGGATAACCCTCTATTTCTGCTCCTTGAGTTTATGCTTAAAAGGGTATATTTATACAAATAAATAGCAAATATAAGTTCTGCGGGTGGTAACAACCACCACAGGGCTTTCACCATATTTAATTTCTGCCTTTCAAAAACCTTATGAAGACGCAGAAACATGGAATTGCATAGAATATGACAATACAGTACAAGAGATAGAATATTTGGACATAAATATGCAATCACAAAAGAAAGAGTGGTTTTCAAAGGCAAGAGAGAGGAACATTGAAAGAACACAAAGATCCAAGACAGCAAAGGACGGCACAATAGAGGCAATCCATACAGAGAAGACAGAAATAGCATCAGGGCAAAAAAGTTTGAATAATCGTGGCCGTGACGTATCAAGGAAAAGTCATCGGCGTTAAATAGCATTTAGAGTAGAGTTTAGTTGCAAAAATGTCAGCTAAGATGGAGGAGTGGAGATCATCGTAATATTGGAAGAGAGTTACCTGCATCATGATGATTTGCGTCGGGTATCAATATTCTTATGTATGTTATGGCTGCTGAAAGATTCGAGGGGAAAACTGTAAAGGCTCTAAAACCTGAAGTGGACAGATGAAACACAGATTCCGAAGCCGTTGCCAGCAGAAAGAGATATAATAGAAGTTTTTGCCGCGCCTGCATGCGAGAATGCATCCAGCAACTGTAGGATAAGTTAATGGAAAACCCAAGCAAGAGAATCCCGAATTTGGTGAGAGAGATGGTTGTTGTGGTCGTCACCATGATGATGACTCTAAATGAGGACCTTCGTTAGCACTCGTAGAAGAGGGTCAAGAGACAAATTCTGACTGCCAAATAGAAGAAGAACCACTTGAAGAAGAAGAAGTATCTCCTGAACAACCTAAAGAATTGTGTTAGGGAGGGGACAATCTGGTTATGCTCAGATGGAAGGAACTTGTTTCAAGGAATAGTTAGTTATACAACATCTAGAACCACAGGTAGTTTGGTTACAATATATGCGACGATCCTTTTTACCATAAACCCCAAGTCACCTCAAACTGCGTTGTCTTTGTGTGCCTCATTAGTAAGGGTGACTTCATACTGTCCCATATCATTGAACATAGTCTTTGGCACAATTCCAACGGCCATGTGGAGCTGCTGGAGATTGTGATGAAAACCTTGCTGAAAAAGGTTATGCTTGAAGGCTATACATCTAGAAAGCGTCAGAAGTGAGTGTAAGAGAATTTCTTCGACTTCCCCAGCGCCGCTTTTTTGCCTCCTAATTTTACAGGATTTTATAACATTGATTAAATTTAACGTAGTACCCAGTTGAGAAAGTGACCAACCGTTGTGCCTGCTACACCAAGCCGACCTAGTGGCCACATTCAAGAAAGTGTTCAAATGTGCTTGCCAGAGAAACATTGAGCAAATCATGCGACAAGATTCGGAGCCGTTTTGAGGCCACTGTAAAAGATGAACTCGGCTACTTTGAATTTATTGTTATCTTGCAGCCATAATCTAGTTGCTATTTTTTCAATTTACAAATACACTTATTACTGCTGGAGATATATTTTTTTTTTCTGTTATGCAATGTGTTAATTTTAGCAGAAACACATTCTCTCTCTCTCTCTCTCTCTCTCTCTCTCTCTCTCTCTCTCTATACATATATATATATATATATATATATATATATAGATAAATATATAAATATATATATATATATATATATATATATATATATATATATATATATATATATATATATATATATATATATATATGAAAAAACTCACAAAATGCACGTAAGTCAAAGTTATGCAGATACACCTACAAAGGAAAAGTGAAAAACAATTCCGAGCGCTTTCGTCTTTCTTCTTGAAGACCTTTTTAAGGAATAAACAGGAGGATGGACATACATTGCCTAAAATAGTGGTAGGGCGTATTAGACTACCCACCTTTGAACCTTTATTAGGGGGTAAAAAATCCTGAAACAACTTTATTTGAGATTTTATGTAAGTATTGATAATAGGGTCTAGCATGAACAAACCAGGGATAAGGTTGAAATTTGGGAACGCGTTAATGGAGATACATTCTAATATATTTCTCGAATTATATATATATATAGTAGCATAGATAACGAATACTTGATTGGTAGCTCAAAATCCGGCGATTCTATATTCGGGCTAGCCAGGAAAAAAAATCGTTCTCATTTCTTTATTTTTGAAGATATTCACCCTAAATATGGCAGGAAGCACCCTGGAACCAATGTACTTCGAGCTGTGAACTTAAATTTTTATTCGACGAACAGATTCTGCATGACGAACGAAAGTGTGACTTATAAAATGAAAAATAACAACCTTATATTCATAACCGATGTTGGTTATAATAAATTCTCTTTTATTTAATACGGCTGTGTACATTGGGAGTCTTATATATTACAGGTTGTCTACTAATATCAATTTCCTAATTCCATAGGTTTTCCAGGTACTAAAAAAAAAAGAAAAGGCAAAATCTCTAATTAAATCTGTAATTAAAAATGGGTATATTATATTTAACTACAAACATATTCCAAGGTATATTCTAATAAATGAAATAAAGTAGGTAGCATCAATTAAAGAAATAAAGAAGAAATCCCTCCAGGGCCCACACCTGACCAATCTAGCAAACATTTATTTTCCATTAGGTATGATTTAGCTAGACCCCCGCATTTAATTTAATTTTTTTAAACTTTATAAATCTTTTTCATAGCCCATGGGTGAGTACCTACTAAATTATTCTAAAATAGGTATAATAAAGTAATAGCTAGTATGAATCAAAGGTGTGGTTAACCTGGATTCAAATATCTACCCTACAAAATAAAGATACATAACAAATATCAGTGGCTACGCACACTTAAAGTGACTTAGGACTTTTTCTCACTAGAAAGTTTCTTCTTCTTGTAGTCACTTTTGCTCCTGGTAGCTTTCTCGGGTGCATCTGGATTACCTCTTTTTATGACTCTTCTTTTGACTTTTGCATGGGCATCACTGTTAGCTTTTGATACCTTATTTTTTTCGATGACATGGAAAAGGGACCTGGCGATGCAAGGAACAACGGTGTTGACCAGCCTGCAACCCATTTCACAGTCCAGCAAGGACATTCCTTGTAGAGCCACGAACATTTCTTCTAAAGAGTAGGAAGCGAGGAACTTGATCCAACCCTTCGCCTGGTATCGGAATCGTCTTGAAGACTTGCACTGACATCATGGCCATGTGGATGCACTCGTTGGAGGGAAAAAGGAGACCGCTGCGGTACGGGAATTTAATCACCTCTTTAAAAGTCTCTGGTAGCTTGTCGGGGTCGGCCACCTGCACTGAGGGCATAAGAGTGTTGCCTTCTACCTGAGCCTCCTGGCAAGAAGCACACTTTAGGAGTCTGCGGGCCTTTCTGGCAAAGTAATACACCATTTGTAATCATATTAATAACAGTAAAGTATTATTAATTAGATTTTATTGCTGTCTTTGAACCCGTGTCTAATACATTTACCAGGCAATGGGTTTGCCACTCCCCCCTACCGGGGAACTTGCGCTTCGCTACTACGATTAAAATTTAAAATCTAAAAAAAATCAGCCATGGATAAATTTTTATAAATTTTCTGAACTTTGCCAATTATAATAATTTTAAAAAGGAACTCTAAACTAAATTTCGCCCTTTCAAAATATCACGTTGCTAAAATATAGTTATAGAAGAAGACATATATAAATAAATTTTCTGAACTTCACCATTTGGTTTCTAAAAAAATTCGAAAAATTTTGATAATTATATTTATTTTGGAACTTCCCCATTTTGTTTTTGATATTATTAAAGAATTATTAGAAATAACTTTGCTAAAAAAAACATAAGTCATTACCAAACTAAGATGAAATTATTATTCGAATACTCAAAAAAATACCCTTCTTAAATTATAGAGTTAGTGATGATGATAAACGAAAATAAATATAATTTTACCGTAATAACTAGCCAGAGATGATTTGATCAACCTAAGACGTCGGTGAAGGTGTAGTTTAGGGTGCGTATCGTAGTCACGACTTTTAATATCACAGTTATGATAAACAGTTATCTATCAATAAACAATACCATAGATTACGGTTGCACCGATATGCAAATTAACCGATAACCAATATATTGACGCCGATACAAGGTTAACGAACTCAAAATAAAAAGTATATATTTCAGAATATTTTGGCCGAATGTAGGAGCTATTGCAGTATAAAAAGAAATGTGTTCAGGGACGTCATTTCTGACAATTTTAGACGATCGCAATCTTGTTAAGCCTAATCGTCCTCGTTTGCTTACAAACGTATACAATACTATGAATAATAAAATCATTCGATAATAGTTAGCTTTATTGTAGCGTAAATGCATTATTAATTTAAATAAGTGATTATTTACGTAATTATTGCTATAACTTTTAAGTTATTTTAGAAATTAACGCGTGCATTGTAAGGTTTAAGGCTAACTTTTCAATTTCTTGATCATTATAGCGTCCCTCCCCAAGCAACATATATGTATCATATGCTGGATTCCCTTATCTAACACACATTATATCTTATTTACTTAAATAGCAAGAGTCCACATCTTCACTACTTACAAGTACTAGAGCTAACAGGCCTACAACGGCAAATACATACAATTAACTTATGATTTAAAACTTTCTAAGGTGGCAGCAGCGTCTCACCCAAAGTAAATCGTAACAATAACTGGAATCTTACCCTGGTGGGCACACCGGCAATCAACCGCGCTGACTGATCGCATCCGTATGGAAGTAGTAGAATCCGGAATTTGGTGAAGCTACCAATCAAGTATTCATTATCTATGATAGTAGTGATCAAATAATTTGGATTTCTTACAAATTCCTAATTTATCGGGGAAAAGGTTATATAAAATTATTTTATTGATAAGTAATCCATTTATTTTCATAGATATGAGATTTGCTTTGGTTATTAGGGGAAATTCATGATTTCACTTTTTAGGAAAAACCATAAACTCTCAATACGGTTCATGTTTGGGGAATTTTCAAGCAATGATAGTAGTTTAATGCCATTTTGTGCACACAATGTCTTCACTGATCGCAAAAACTCCTCTTTTGGCCAACTCCTTACTATCTACACATGGTTATCAAGTACTGCAATAGTTGACTCGTCCAATAACACAGCCTGCAACAATAAAAAAAACACTATAGCATTACTGAAACGACCTGTGATGCTAGTGGCAGCAGTTAAACTGCTATAAAATTATGACATTGAAATTATTTCATTCAGTCTAAACGCGTAGCTAGTAGGTAAACTAGAATTTACCTACTAAAGTAGTAGATTATGTTCTCTTATGCATCATAAATACAAAAACTGGTAAATATACCACTCCGCCCTCTTCCCATTGCTCAGAATTCCAATCACCATGAGCATTAGCCTAGACTTGACGTGCCTCTATCATGGTTTTCGTAAGCAGAGGATTCTTTATTGGAAAGTAGGTACGCAATTTACTGTCCAATAACCTCCTACTTACTGTTATTCGAGAAGGAATAATGTCATCTCCCCACAGTTCTCTTGAAATCTTCCTAGAAGATTTGCTTTTGTCTTTAATAGCCATTTGTTTTATTTTCCTGTCTGTTCTTGGTGTTGTTTTCCTCTTGCGACCACATTTCCCAGCTTTCGCTGAATCCAAATTAAGACCGGTTTTAATTTTTTTTTATATTGCTTACTGTTTGAGAGGAGACTTCCAATTAATTTGCAAAATCTTTCTGTTTTAGTGCACTATCGCTTAAAAAAACCTTTGATTAGTCCAATTTTCCGAAGACTCAGGTCACTGACTTTTATCATAGATGTTAACTTTCTTAAAAACTATTACACTGCAAGAAAAAATTTTTACTATTATTTATAGGCAAGGAAAAACAGTTACTATTATCCATAGTCAAACAAAATACACACTAGTTGAATTAATGGGTCAGTAAGACTAAAGGAGAATAGCTTGCACACCCTCAACCTTCAAAGTCTGAATTGTAACTGAGGCTCCAGACTAATAGTTGCTGCAGCGGGAAAAATCCCATTCGACTTGCCTTCTTTTATTTCAACAAGTTTGTCAGAAAATGAAGCAAACGACGCTAATATTTAGTCTTAAAAAATTTCCAATAGTTATTTCACTCTAATATCATAAACTAGTCTCATCATTGACTCGATAAATAGTTTTAAGTTACCTTTTACCTGTAAAATTGCGAATTTTCAAGAAATCCTTAATAGTTTGATCACTATTATATATATATATATATATATATATATATATATATATATATATATATATATATATATATTTATTAATATATATATATATATGCTTTTGGGGTAAGTTGCCGGCAAGGCGCAAATTATATATGTATATATAAATATATAATAATAGCCACAAATACTAGCGCACAACTTATTTAATACAGATTATAAACAAATGAAAAGGTAGTGAATTGTAATAGGAGTGTTATTATAGATCAACTTCAAAGCAAACGCAAAGAACAACAACATACACAGATTTAAAAATCAATAACATTAAATATTTGGTTCATCAACTATAAACCTTATGTTTTGATAACTAGAGAGCATATTCTTAGCATCTTATTTACCAATGAAACCCCATATTCTTTAGGAATTGCTTCCTAACATTAAAGCAAAGAGTGGCATAGCATGTATGCATTTATGCTTTATTCTTCCTAACTCCTTTATCCTGGAAATCAACAAGAGTTGGATAGGATTGCAATCAAGAGACTGAAATGTGGTGGCCCAATCAATGATTGTCAGTTGCTCTTCCTGCCTTTGTTTTCTAATTCCTCTGGAACTTTGCTTATGATTATTATCTTACTGCAAAATAAAATGTGACACATACGATGTGTTCCTAATTGGAAAAATTTGATATTTTATAAAGACCTACCAATTAATCGGCAGCAAACATGCCCCAAACCTTTTCATTACCGCTGCGATATTTCAGCGTGTGCAAAATACATTGAGAGGCCATTCGCTCACCCCTTCTCATTACAAAATGTTAAGGTTTGACTCTTCGGTCCAAAGAACCGTTTTCAAGTCGCCCATCGCCCATTATATATGCTCTTTACACCAAGTAAACCTCTTTGCTCTATTACAGTGTGTTAAGAGAGGTTTCTTTGTTGTCATTCCACCAAAAAGTCCAGCTTCTCTAAACCTCCTTTTCACCATCATTGCGGAGACGTTGGCTCCATCGTTGATCTTGTATATGAGATACTTTTATCTTCAAACCTCTTGGTAGCATTCATCACTGTACAGACCAAGGTATTTTAAGTTTTTACGGTTATTTGTTTAGTATTTTATTAATTCTAAAATTGATTTTGAGCATTCGGGGCCATAGATCATATATGAAATTGATTTGGAAGCTATTTTTACTTATAGTGGCTTTAAAAAATTGTGATGACGTTTACGCTAAAATAAAAAAATTAAAAATGAAATTTGTTAAAAAAAATTTAATATATTAACTTTTCAAAATATTACCAATAAAATCATAAATATAAATTTCGGTAATTTTTTTCAAAAATTGAAAAAGTCGTAGGACACGTGCACTATTATTTCATTTATTGGTATAATTAACTATTTAAAGTAGTACAAAATAATATTTAATCATTAGCACTTATAAGAATCTATAATTATGAACACCTAAAATTATCTTGAACTAAAACTATTTTATCGAATGTCTGATTGTGTTTCCGTTCAGCGAAGAATGCTTGATAACGTGAATAAGTGGAATAAGGTGAATTTAAGTCCTTCCTCGATGGAAAATGTGAATATGAGCGCAAATGGGAGGAAGATGTCTTTCGTAATGTGATTCCTAGTTATGAACTTGCTAGACCGTCCACTGACTAATCCTTCGTAAGGTGAAGTAATTGGACTTAGACGGATTTTAATTCTATCCTTAGTGGAGGGAGTGGAGATTAACGGGAATCGTAAAAGATTTGTCTTGAGTGCTGTTATGTGGCTTACTGTTGTTGAAGGTGTGGGAACTATATTGTCGCGAAAAGGGAAAGATTGCTCATACACGAAACTCGAAATTGAGTGGAAGAGGCTTATACATAGGGCATCTTTCTATGGCAACAAAGAATGGGAGAGAACCCCGTTAACAAGTGTAAAAAGAGATTGACAAAGTCTTTCGGGAAAAAACTACCTCACAAACTTAACTAACCATGAATAGTGCCGCTGAGGAAAGACATTCGAATGATCGAGGGCAAAATCCTATATGATTCGAGATATTTAGAAATACGAAATTGGAAGTCTCGGCACGGTTGACGCATGTGAGCGTCAGTTGTCACGATTTCAACACGTTTAATACAAGTTAGATTTGGCTCTGATGTTGATACATTTGATATCTTACACCCTGAACTAAGTTAATAGCTGTGAAAGGTTTACTCAAAATTGATTCACAGGGAACCAAGAAATTTTAGCTTTCCCTACCAAGCTACTAGCCTGGTTCAAGGTGGATTTGGAAAGTGATTAACTGTGTGAAATATAAACGTCAACGCAGTTTTTTCCTTAAATTGCGAATTATTTTATACTGGTTCTAAATGTTTTGCGCATAAAGATCCATATCACATGTGCTCGCCTTCGCCTCCCCTACAATAAAAACAAGATATTGCAGGTCATTAACCCATTGGCTGCCATTTCTGAATCCCTTCAATTAATTGGCCCTCTGCCCGGCGCTCCTTTACACTTTTACGATTCATCAACGATCTCTCGAATAATTTTACTTTATCGTTGGTTCGAAATTTACTACATTTTAGCTAGGCAATTATTAAATAAAGTGTGAAATTGATATATATGTTATCGCAATCTTGTGCACACATAAACACAGTTGAATTATAGAAAATTTAATGGATGAACTATTAAAAATAATGAATTGGGAACATAAAACAAAAATAAATATGAGCAAATAGAGAAGCTTACATGGATGTATGAGAAAATTAAAATGCACACACGCTTGCAAATAGAAGCAAAATACGTGTCTTAATGCACAAAGATTCTGGAGGAGGCTAGTATTCTGCAAAAAATGTCAGCTAGTCTACAAGTAAGAACTCGTCCAAAGTACGAAGGTAAAGCTGTAACGACTACATTCTTCCCACTATCGGGACATATAACTTGCACGAAGATCACCCAGAGTAGGACATTCAACAAGAATATGCCAAATAGTGTGCGTAACAAAGGTGTCCGCTTAGTAAGAAACAGAGGAGTGCTCAATAAAATGAGAGTGCGTCCCCTAAGTGTGCCCAATTCTAAGACGACAGAAAACGACCTGAAGAAGCCGTCATTGTTGTTGGGTGTAGGTCCATAAGATGAGCAATGGCACGCAACTTTAGGTTTACCTCTGTTGTCTCCCATCCGTTGTGCTAACCAGCCTAGAGAAAGCAAGGCAACCCCAAGGCGGGTGCTGTAGAGATTCTATTGATTCAAAAGCGACCACGGCACTCTGTGAGTGTCTATATATCACAATTCGTTCTCCAAAAGGGCATCACGTGGTATTTTCCTTACCGAGCGGGGTATTGGAACCAGCAAAAACTTAAAGACAGAGGCAGCGCCTAGTTAAGCCGAGCTAAAGAGAGATGATACGGCGGAGAAGCCATCCCCTCCTAAGACAAGGAGTGAATCGTGTACCCTGGCACAAACGCGATGGTTCCCGTCGCTCTGCTCGTAAGCATTCCACTGAACTAGGCATCGGTATTCTATCGGTAAGGCGTATTTTGCATGAAATCCTGCATTACCACCCCTACAAATTGGTCATTGGACAACAGTTACAACCAGGTGAGTACATATGGAAGGTGGCTTAAGTTCGCATGTCAGATGGAAACAATTTTTGAGGCAAATGATAACCTCATTTTGTTAATGGTGATGAAGCTCATTTTCATCTTAATGGCATGGTGAAGCAACACAACTGTCGTTATTGGGCTCTTCAAAATCCGATAGAACTGAATGAAAGACCACTGCACAGCCCAAAAGTGACAGTCTGCTGTGCTGTTGGAAAAGCTGCCGTCATTGATCCTTACATTTTTTTAAGACAATAATGGAAATGCTGTTACTGTGAACTCAGAGCGTTACATCGAGATGATAAACCACTTCTTTTTGCCTGAATTACAAAGAAAACGTCTGCCTATCCGACATGTGTTGTTTTAGCAGGATGGGGCGACCTTCCACATAGCCAGAGCATCAATTGGGTTCTTCGTCCTCTCTTTGGTGACCGCCTCATTTCCAGATTTGTTGACACTCCTTGGCACTTTCGGTCCACTGATTTTTCCATGTATGATTATTTCTTGTGGAGAAACCTCAAAGCACGTTTGTACGAGCATCAGTCCCGTACATTGGACGATTTGAAGGAAGCTATTCGCCTTGAAGTCGCCAAAATCAACAGATCAATGCTGGAGAAAGTAGAGGCCAACTTCCAAGAACGATTTCACAAATGCATCAATGAAAACGGACACCACATAATGAATGTTGTTTTCCACACTTAATTTGGTGAAATGCTAATAAAATATAAACACATTGCTGTAAATAAAATTTATTGGAAGCTAAAATTAATGATTTGGTGGATTTTTCTAAAACGTCCTTCCTCTCTGCCCCACCCTGTACTTAAAAATCAACAATTTAGTTTACAATTTGACGAATCTACTCTCCCGGGCAATGAAGCACAGTTTTTAGGATATTTTCGTTTTATTGAAGATAAGAAAATTGTACAAGAATTACTGTTTGCAAAGAAAATTGATTCAAACACCAAAGTTGAATCCATGATTACTATATTTGAGCAGTTTCTCAAAGGAAAATAAATTCATATTAAGCAAGGACGGTGCTTAACAGTAGAGTTAGACGCTTTTTTTCATTTTTAGGGGAAAGCTTTACTTATGTCTTGAAAATTCATTGCGTAATTCATTGTCAACATCTCGTTGCTAAGAACTTTAGTGATTGGCTTTATAAATAAATGGTGTTTCTATCAGAGACTAAATAAAATAGTATACCTCCTCCTTAATTCCCGATTCTTTTGATAATTGCAACAATGTTGAAAAATTTGATCGTGTTCTTTTACATAATATTGTGAAATTGTTATCCCCCCAAAAATGTTTAAAGTGATTTTATTCTCTTTTCAACACTATCTTAAAATTTTTCTAAAAGAATAAAAGGGGTTATATGAGTGACAAATTTATACCTTGAAAATATGACATACCTTACTTAACAGATTTATTTAATATTTTCAAAGATCTGAATACAATTGAAAGATTGATGCAAATCTTATCAAATATTTAGGCGTGGTCTTGGTCGTCGGGAAGTATCTTAATTTTCAAAACTTGATCAATTACAAAAGAATTATTTGGCTCATAATTCCACATTAAAAGATGACCTCTTGATTTATTGCAACCATTTGGAGTTTTGCACAACGACATGAGCTGTAGATATCAGGATCTCATTAATATGAAAATAACTGAGTGGCTGATAAACCGATTTATTGATTCTTGTACAAATGATACCAACTCTGCAATGCAAGTGGAGTTAACTGCCTTTAAAACGACTTTAAATTAAATCCCTTTTTCAAACCATCATACAAGGAATTTTAGCTACAAATAGAATGGTATCCGAAGCTATGGGAAGCTATCAAATTATTTTTCATTGCTAAACGTGATTTTAGTACAGTTACTCAGCTTCATAATCAACAAAGAAACCGCCTGCAAATTACAAAACAAGATATCTGATTACTTCTAGCAGCATGTAACTTAGAGTCAGAGCCTAGCCAGTAAGGACCAAAGCCAACGATCGCATTGAAAATATATTAAGGTAAGCTACCAAATAAAGTTTATTTTTAGCATTTTCATCATTAGTCGTTAAAATAGAAAAATACTTTCAAATTATTTATGCACTAATACCTAAGTGTTACCTTGCTATGAATGAAAAGAGTATTATATTACTCGAACTTTAATTTGACAGGTGAGCCAATGAGAAAAGAAAATGTGTTCAAAAGTGGTGCTAGTCCAAAAAAGGTTGGGAAACACTGACCAAGACCAAACAAATTGTAGGTGCTACGGATAATCTTGGCTAAGTCAACCTACAAAAGGTTCTATAAAAACGCAGGCCTTAGGAAGTTTCTGAGTATCAAAGTCGATTGTTGACCTATTGATATTGACACATTTATTAAAATAATTGTACTTTGCGATTACAATAGGTATTTCAAATTTAGCGGTTTATATTAAATAAAATTAGGCTCCAGAAGGGCTTACCTCTTAGCTCTGTTTTGAGTAACTTAATCGTAGTAAGAGGAAGGTTTTATTACCGTTTGTTATCACATAATTTAATTGCCGGCACAAATTGGTGGAGATAAGTAAACGATGTCTTCACCATTATTAATAAGAACGTTGATCGAGAACATTTGAATTAAAATAAATTTAATATCGAAATATAAAAGGAAGCATTATTACAGTTTCTTTATTATTTGTAATGTGTTCCAATGATCAAACATCATTCATACATCAATGCCTTTGCGTTTCCTTCTCAAAAAAACTACCGTGGAGTGATCTTTCGGTTGGTACTTAGAGCATTACGCATTTGTTATCCCCGATTTATTAACGATGATTTTCTAAATTCGGTCAAAAAGAGCACTTCATTTTAAACACTATTCAACAAACCAAAAAGGAATTGTAAAGTGACATAAATACAGACGAGAAAAGCGTAATCTTCGTTTTCTTTAAGGTCATCCCTGAAACCATGATAACATTCAGATCGTAACTTCGTTACGTTATACCATTACAGAATTAACTAGCCATAAAATTACCTTGTCACCCAAGTTTGGCTGCATTTATTTTGCTTTGGATTGCACTATATGCCCTTATAAGCCTAATAATCCCATGTGTCCTATTATTAGTTATGTAGGCTCGGTTTCAGATTCTTTATCTAAATGGCTTACTTCATACCTCACTCGCCTTGTTGGTACCAATTCTTAATCTCCCATTGAAAATAGTTACGACCTTATTGGTCAACTTAACTTCATTCCTTACTCTAAGAATTTTTCTCTTGTTTGTTTCGATGTATGTTCTCTTTTTACAAAGGTGCCGGTTAAAGATCTTTTCCTCTTCCTTAGTGATAAATTACGTACGTAACGCTGATATTCGTTTGCGTGTTAATATTTTTATGGACCTCATATCTATGTGTGCTAAAAATTATAAGTTTTCTTTTAATGGCAAATTTACCTTCAAAAGTTCGGTTTAGCTATGGGAAATTTTTTTTCTCCCATTATTATCGATTATCCCTTTGTTTGCCTCAGATACATAGACGATATTATTTGTTTGTGATCTGCTTCTAAGGATATCAATGGTTATCTCACTGAACTTAATTCTTTGGTTCCCTAAATTAAATTTACCCTTAAACATAAACACGATGGCGTCCTCCCGTTCTTAGATCTACTAATTGACAGACCTCCATCTGAGATCAAATTTTCCGTCTATCGGAAGCCTACCATTGCTGGTTCCTACATTCCTATTTATTATGTTCATAGTGATAAAGTTAAACATTCCCTATTTACTTCGATGTTTCTCCGAGGATTGCGCTTCGTTGCTAAGATTGAAATATAAAATCTCAAAAAAAGAAGCCATGGTTAAATTTTTAAAAATTTTCTTAACTTGGCAAATTATAATAATTTTAAAAACGAACTAAACAAAAAATTTTCCCCCTTTCAAAATATCACGTTGCTAAAATATAGAGTTATAGAAGATATATAAAAATAAATTTTCTGAACTTCACCATTTGTAATTCTTTGGGTTTTAAAAAATTCACAAAATTTCGATACCTATATTTATTTTTGAACTTCACCATTTTGTTTTTGGATATTATAAACAAATTATTAGAAATAACTTTGATAAAAAAAACATAAATCATAAACAAACTAAGATGAAATTATTATTCAAATACTCAAAATAACCATTCTTAAATTATAAAGTTAGTGATGATGATGATATAGGGTGGGGTGGGTATCTCTCGATTGCACAGTTTACCCTAAGCAATAATTTGGACAAACTCGAAAATCACTAAATATTTATTTGATCCAACACAAATTCAATATTACAATAGGTAAAAGCAATAGTGCTTTTTGTGTTTATCTAGCTGAAAATACTCATCCTATCAATTGGTCTCCGGCTAAGTTTACTTACAACTCAGATGATTTTGTTAAAAGAAATATTGTTGAATGCTCGTTCATTAATTCCTCGCCTACCTATTTCAATATATCTCTGAGCCTCTTTAAACTGGATCCTGTTATTAAAAAGCTTATTTTAAACGAAATTTTCCCTTTTAAATCTTATCACTTTGTTTTATTAAATTTGTTATAACTATTTTGTTTATTGAACAATGTATTTATAATTGCATATCTATATTTTCATAGTTATGTGACTTATATTTCTACATTTCACACACACTCTTCCACACGTGGATATTTTGGAAGAGATCTTATCTATATGTCTTTACTCTGCAGTCCCTTTATTTAATCCCACTTTTCTGATAATTTAATTGTATTTTTCATGCCTACTCTGCTTTGTGTCATTTCGTTGTATGTGGGCGGAGCATCGCTTGGTTTGCTCCTATATATACCATTTTTGCTTAGGAATTCTTTATGTATTCCTTGAGAATGCACTGAACAAAGTTCGAAAGTACTTTCAATCTGCTTTTCATTTTTCCTGTGGGATTTTCTGCAATTATTGCTCTACTCACGCGAAATTTTGAGAGTTTCTCATATGTTTCTATATATAAAATAAAAAAAAATATATATATATATATATATATAAAGAAAAAATACAAGTTCTGCGGGTGGAAACAACCACTACAGGGTTTTCGCTATATTTATTTTATGCCTTTCAAAACTATTTTGAATACAGAAAGAAAGGTGCAGTAACCTCGTTTTGCAGACTAAAAAAATTCTTGTTTCTTAGCTTATTGCTCATTCGCGTCAAATTTCTCTTTCTCTTGTACTGTACTGTATATATATATATATATATATATATATATATATATATATATATATATATATATATATATATATATATATATATATATATATTAATAGGGCCTTCGGTTCCAAATTCCGATGAAATACTTCCAACTGCAAGAAGACGGAGTAGAGCAATAGTGCTCGCTTGAAACTAATCTCCCCAAGTTGTTAATCTCCAAGAAAGGAGCTTAACCTCTGCCAACTTCCAGAAGGCGGTAAGTTTGACACATTTGATCTATCCCTCCTCCCTTGTCAATGGGCTTTAGTTTACTTACATGCTTGCAATTTTTGATTGCTGGTAATTCTTTAACCACATAGTGTAATATATAAACCCTTTCTTGTAACATTTGTACACTTTTTCTCTGAAGATGATATGTTCCCTAACGAAACGCGTCAAAATAATAAAATATGGGAAAAAAGTAAATTATTTTACTAATACCTTCCTTAAGAGTAATGATAATCCACAATATAAACATCTTAGTTTTTTTTAAAGTACATTACTATGTAGTTTCAGATGTCAGCAGCCATTCTCAACTTTGTAATGAAATATCCAGTATATACACCCGAATTAAAAAACGGAGCAAAAAGAAATCAGAGAAAACAAATAGGAAAAGACATAAGAATTTGGCGTGATCCCGTAGTGAATTAAAAGACTAAACAAAATGAAACTAGAGCAAACAAAAGAAGAAAACATAAATATAAATATTACGCGTGGTTCAGGGGCAAAGATAGAACATAATGAAATCAGAGGAAACACACTGGAAAAAAAAGTATTAGCGTGAAACCAGGGACAAAGATGCTAAGATGGTTAGGGCGGTTTACAAATAAGTTTGGCAAAATAATTCGTGATATTTTTGTTAAATTTAACAAATATATCTCGAATTATGTTGCAAAAAATTGATTATTAATGAGCTTAAATCGAGGTAGGTTTCGGTTCCAAGGGGTGTCCTTCGAAGTTTTCCAATTAATCAAAGTTAGATCAAAGAATAAAATCTCGTTGAGACTTCGGAATTTTAAAGTCGATTTGAATAAATTAGCGAAATTGCTTAAAAGGTTAAATAGATATAACGAGAGATTAAACTAATGACCTAAGGCCCCCCATACCCTAAGCTGGTGTACAATATGGATGGTCATAATTAGATTACGTTTACTTTTGAGAATAATTTAGGTATCTTAATTGTTTTTTCACCAAAATATATAATTTCTTGTTATATAGGAGCCTTGTTAGAACTCCTTAACAGTAGAGAGTTCAATGTTAGTTTCCATATCTCCACAAGGACATAGCAACCTTAGAGCGTGTTCAGCGTGTAGTCACAAAATTAGTTCATTAGCTTTGAAAATCGTTTCTTTGAGTAAATAATAGGCCTTTAATATACTAAATAGTTTTATCAATACAGATTTTAAATTAAATAGTTAAGCGAGAACTAGATCTAGTGGATAAAACTTGTTAACAAAAGATTTACGAGTACCACTGTGATAACACAGAAATATTCTCAAATGGGAATACTTAATAATTGAATAATTTAATTGTGTAAGTAGTGAATGTACCTTAGTCAATAGGTTTAGGAAGATAATCGATATATATTAAATCTAAAATCTTATTTATAAATTATATGAGCTCTATAACTGATAATCGACTTAAATCATTTAATTTAACCCAACTTTGACCCTTCCCCGTCAATTCCTTCCGTTTTTGTCCTGGCGTGGCGTGAACCCCATGGTCTTTGCTTATTCGTATTTCTGTAAAACAAATTATGTGCTATATTAATCGCCAATTAAGACTAACCTTTATTTCTAGTGACTGTAGCAGTTATAAACATGGATCTGGTCAAAGTACTGTTCCATCTGAAAGGTTTGCAACAATATTTAATTCATAACTATCGCCATAACCATTTGGAGTCACTATGATCAAAAACGATCAAATAAAACCAACCCATAAAGTTGGATGAAAGAGCTATTCTACAAGAATAGTCCCCCATTAGGACTAAGAAACCTCTGTACAAAGCATCGAAAACAAGTTATAACGCCCTCTTTTTACTCTTTCCTGCATAAAAATTTCTTTTTCAAATAACATACGACAGATAAAAAAATGTTATATATATTTGCTCCCATGCATCATTAATTTATTTATTTTGTTAATACAAGAAGTAATTCCATCTGTTTTTTATTTCACGGAAGCTGACATCATAACTCTACCTTGGTTAGACTTTACCTCTTAAACTTACTTAAGAACCTAAAATTTGGGTTGTGCATATATTTTAAAATTTGGTTAGAGGAGCAGCAAAAGGCAAGTGAAAAGTATTATATCTTCGTTTTAAGTGAAAAGTATGCAAAAACTATAAATATAATAAGATTCTTTTTATTAAACTATTGCAGCAGCAAAGGAAAAAATGTCGCTTTAAGTAGATACATATTCAAATGATTATAGGTCTGTTATTTAATAAAGCAATATTCTTTTCCATTTATCTCAATTTTAGTAAATTACCAGGCAATGGTTTTACCACTCCTTTCTCTTCGTTCGAAGGTTAAAATTTAAAATCTAAAAAAAAGCAGCCATGGTTAAATTTTTATAGATATTCTGAACTTCGCCAATTATAATAATTTTAAAAAGGAACTCGAAACTAAATTTCCCCCATTTCAAAATATCACGTTGCTAAAATATATTTATAGAAGAAGAAGCTTTATAAAAATAAATTTTCTCAATTTCACGACTTGTAATTCATGGGATTTTAAAAAATGCACAAAATTTCTATACTTATATTTATTTCTGAACTTCACCATTTTGCTTTTTGGATATTATAAAAGAATTATTAGAAATTACTTTGATAAAAAAACGTCATAACTAAACTAAGATGAAATTATTATCCAAATACTCAACAAAATCCCCTTCTTATATTATAGAGTTAGTGATAAAATATAGTTATTGAAGAAGAAGAAATATAAAAATAAATTTTCTTAGCTTCACCACTTGTAATTCTTTGGATTTTAAAATATTCACAAAATTTCGATGCTTATATTTTTTTCTGAACTTTGCCATTTTGTTTTTGATATCATAAAAGAATTATTAGAAATAAGTTTGATAAAAAAAACGTCATAACCAAAACAAACTAAGATGAAATTATTATTCAAATATTCCAAAAAATCCCCTCCTTAAATTAGAGAGTTAGTGATGATGATGATGATGATGATGATGATTTTCGAAGACATATTTGTTTGTCATTTTTCCTCCCTAGCAAATTCGTGTGTATAATAAGGCCAACATTAAATGTTCCGAGCTTAAAAACCGTGAATTGTTCTACTTTAGATGGGAGATTATTTAAGGAAATTTAGATGTTATAATACATTAAGTTATACAACTAAATAAACCCATATTGGTTTCTGCATTATGAAGAAATAGGTTTCATATGCACGCATCTTTAGTAAAAAATAAAATGCAAAATTTACATTATATCTATAGAGGAACCTCTTTATAATAATAGAATAAAAAGAATTACCAAATTCATTGAAGACGCGAATTGAAAACAAATAATTTGCAATGATGAAAATAACTAATTAAAAATATGAATGAATATAATAGTATACACATAACAAAAATTGCAAATTTATTATATACTAAATATTAAATTAAAAATATCATATAGATATATGTTAAATGAAGATGGATTAAGTGAAATACTCAGACGTAATCTGGCTGGTTTTCCTATAAAAATTAAGATCTAAGTTTTCAGTTTCGGGTATTGATTGATGTTCCTGATTTGAAGTTTGATTCCAAATGAGTTTTAGAGATGTTGGCAAGCTCTCGTATAATTTAGACATCACCAAAATGAGCTTAACTTACAATTGGGGGATTTATACAATAGCGACTGAGTTTCTAAGGATATTTATAAGTGTTGAAGATTGGCGAGGTAGAATTTAAAGTAAATAAAATCCAATCTGAATCAGCGACTGTAGAAACTTTTAGGAATTGAGAAAATCGAAGAAATATGGAAGTCGAGGTTTTAAATTTTTACTTTCACAATGGCACAATCTCCGTTATTCTTTCATGATTTTATTATTTCCATTATATACCTAGATGAATTTTGATTGTGTAAATTACTTCGCTAACGAACCTAATTAAGCAAATGTACGATTTAAAAAGTTAAGCCCAATCCACCCGCGAATAGAAGTCTTCCCAATTTAGAGTAATGAAATTGTGGCAAATAGGATTAAAATTTTAGCATTTTAATTTTTTCAAGTTCTATATTGCTATATTAATATTTTAAACATTTTAATTGTAGTAGTTTAAGAATAGAATCGCAATGTATCAAAGATTAGGAAAGCTAAAGTTTTTATAAAAAGTTAAAAACTTCTCTGTCCAATTCTCGAACTTGAAGAATCACAACCAACTACTTACATATATAAATGCTCTAAATTAAAAACTCTATGTTTTTTATCAACCACCAAAAGGACACCTTTATAATTAAAACCACTATCTCTATAAAGGTTTATCTACCATCAACACAAATATACTCCCACAACTCAATTTATAAACCAATTCCATCAAACTGTCTCTCTATCACAACAACAAGCTAATCCACACAGCAACTCTTAAACTTAAAAAAAGATTGCTTTCTATCAAACAAACCAACCACATCAACGCTTAAGAATTTTTTCCCTAACTAAAATCACAAACTTAGCCATTATCTCTTTCTTTCCCACTACAGTATCGACCGCTTTCTTTGTCAGCTGGTATCTCCGCTCATCTCTAATAATTCCAAGCCAGAGCTAATTGATGTTACACAAGTCTTCCATTCGAATTTTTAAATATGCAGATTTTCTTCCTAAACTTTGAAAATTGGTTTTATTACTTTCTTTTGTGCCTTTTTTACCTTTCCAATAAGTTTTCTTTATTTTTTAAACTTTAAACCTAAAAGCTATTAGGCAAAGCCAGTA
Source organism: Ceratothoa steindachneri (assembly GCA_963969495.1). Taxonomy (NCBI): domain Eukaryota; kingdom Metazoa; phylum Arthropoda; class Malacostraca; order Isopoda; family Cymothoidae; genus Ceratothoa; species Ceratothoa steindachneri. Next base: position 37,986,129 of record OZ018318.1, read on the forward strand.
ATTATACCGGACTGAAAGAAAGGGAAATATCTCATCATTGACAAAGGAGTAGAAAAGTAGAAGAGAAAGAACAAGAGAGAGAGAGAGAGACAAAGAGAGAGAGAAAGAAAGAATGTTGGGTAAGAGAAAGTTGCCACGAATCTCTAAGGAGGTTTAAGTCAAAATCAAGATGGCGCGTCAAATCCAGGTTTAGACAAAGAATATTTTGGCATGAGGCGATGGTAAATTTTTATTTACGGGGTTATTTTAGGAAGGAGGAAGAGTTTTTATTCTCTCAAGACGTACTCAAAATGCTTGGTCATCTCTCATTAGGAGAAATTTAGAGACTATTTATCAAAATTAGGGAGACTTATATCCAATGAATGAATTTGGTGCATGGAATTCTTTAACTTTTTATTTGTTTTGCTTTAGTTTTTCAATTCTTAGAATTTTTTGTTTGTTTAGCTTTTCATTTTTCGCCTTGTTTCAATTTTGTTAAAAAATTTCTCACTTCCATTGTTTCTTCATTTAGCTTTCATTTGTTTCTGATTATTTCCGTTAATTTTCTCTAGTGTTTTCATTCATTTAGTTTCTTTAGTTTTTTATTGTTTCGCTTAGTTTCCATTACTTTACTTTAGTTTTTCACTGACAATGATTTAGTTGTCCTTCATTTAGCTTTCATTTGTTAAAGCTTATTTCCGTTAATTTTCTCTAGTGTTTCCATTCATTTAGTTTCTTTAGTTTTTTATTGTTTCGCTTTGTTTCCATTGATTTACTTTATTTTTTACTGACACTAACTTTCTTTAGTACTATTAACTTTCTTTAGTTTCCATAGTTTTGCTTCTTTTTTCTCATTTTATACTATTATCCACAGTTTTCTCTATGTTCCGTTAATGTTCATCAGTTTGATTTAGTCTTTCTTTAATTTACTATGTTTCGATTAGGTTTCTGTTTGTTTTTCACGCGTTTACTTTGGCCTTAGTTTTAGCTACATTTCTTTAAGTTTCCTTCCTTTCTTTTAGTTCACGTTCCTACCATTTGGTCCTACTTTTTTCTGTTAATTTTGTAAGAATCCTTTTACAAAAAGAAAAGGAAACTTGCCTAATGCAAAAGAGACAATTTCCTTCGTTTTGAGAGATTACCTTAAAGTTCTAGTTCATAAATTTGAGTCCGTGCGTCGTTAATACCGGCTTGTTGCTTAAGACTTATAATGAGGCCCCCTCAAAGTAAGTACTCAGGTCTTTTGAAGTTTAATACTACTCTCTTTGTCCTTTTTTTACTCTTTAATTTCATCTTCATTCCTCCCAACATCTCCCTTTTTTCACTCATTTTCCCTCGTTGGTTATCTTAATTTACATTTGTTAGGAAAGAATTATGAGGTGGCAGAAATAAGATCAAATAACATAGGACAAAGGATAGACAGAATTAAAGAAGGCAAATTATAGAAAAATAAAAGCCAAATATATAATAAGAAAATACAAATATTGAATAAAAGGGCAAATGATACAGATATAACTAAGGGAGGGAAAGAATAAGAAAGACTACCGGTCTTGGGTGGCCTCTTTTCTTAAGGCCCGGTTAGTTGATTGTTATCCTTTTAAAGTGTTCTGGTTCATCACTGGTTGGCGCAATGGTTGATATTAAAGACAATGGACTGGAGTCTTATTTCTTGTGACAATCTCACCTTGTCACGAGGCTGCCGTTATCCACTTTTCCTCTGTTAAGTGACCGGGTCGAATCCAGAAATTGTCGTCAGATAGGGGGATGCACTACTCTCACAAGGGTTCTCAGTAGTAAATTATATGCAACTTAAACGAAATAATTTCTCGAGTCTTTAATTACGTTCCTAATCAAACATAAAATAATTTACCTCGAAACCAAAGTCCGATTTTAAAGAGTTAAATTGACAAAAGGTCAACTCTGAGTGTCTCGGAGCTTTAGCTTATTTTACAACGAAGATACCTATCTTATGGAAATCGAAGGGACAAAAAAAGTGTTTAAGTTTAGGCAATCAGGTCCCATTATGGTAGAAATGGTTGGTTTATCGAGATCTTATGCCAATCGATCAGTTCGGCTGTGAGATTGTAAGATCATATTTGTTCTTTCTCTTTATGAGGGCGGGACACACTCGAGGAACGGAGAAAGGTTTGCCTTGGGAAAGGGACTTCTGAATTAATTGAGGGGAGGAGGCGCAAATTGGGATTAAAGAACACGGTGCAGATATTAGGAGAGGTTCCCTTTCTTCCACCGTTTTCATCTATATGCAAAATTATGATAATATAATTGAATTTAACCAAGTCCCAAATATATATTTCATTAATTCCAACAATTATATAAAAAGACGAATTGCTGCATCAATCATTATTTTGAATGTTATGAACTTTAATATTTTTGATGGACAATATAAGTTTAACAAATATATTTCGGAAATTATTCATAAACGACCAAAATCCGTCAATCCTCAAGATTAAACATTGCCTCTCGATCCATAAATATATTTATATCAAGAATTATTTTTCAGTTGTGCAATTATAATTATCCAGTTAAAATGGCAAAGGCTGTAGCTAAATAAGATCTTCATCAAGCCCTCGGAAGAAGCTCTTCTCACAGTCACGAGAGGATATCGATTAAGCCAGCCTTTCTAACCCCTCTCCCCCAAAAATTGCGTATCAATCAGCTATTTTAATTGTTTTTTCTGCTTTCTAAGAGAATGGAAGAGGTCTGCATAAAGCACTGGGAAAGAGCTCTTCTTCTAATCACGAGAGAATATTGATATTTGCTCGTGACTGTGAGAAGAGTTTCTCCTAAAAGCTTGATGAAGAGCTTAGGTAGTTCCTGCAGTACCATTTTTACTGCATATATTTATATATTTCATTTTCTGTGTGATAGAACGCTCTGAGGCCACTTTAATTCAGCCTCTATCACATTTTAACCATGCTTACCCACATGCTTACCCACGAGTATCCTGCGAGAAGAAGCAGAAGCGCGTTATCTCCCATCATAGCCAATGTTTAATCAAGGAGGTTCACTCCCCCGTTTCACCTCCATACGTCGATCTCGCCAAGTTGAATTAGGCTTATGGGCAGATATTGTATTTTCCCAGGCGCCACCGGGACATTCCCCCGAAGTCCCCCCCTCAATTATCCCCTACGCCATGGAGATGGCTCTGGGTATTTATACCATAGCTTTTCCCAATTGAAGCACATCCAGATTATCGTCACGAGGCATCAAGCCGATCCGGTCTCCCTTGTGCACCTTATTGTCCAGAAGAGGACAATATCTCTTGAGTGACAAGGTTCGTGCCCTTCGAGACGCCAAGTCAACAAGGCACCCCTGTTGTTCAGAAAGAGAACAACGTTAGAACAGCATTGTTCTTTGAGCCCGTTCGACAAGAAACGGTCCTCACCCTATCCCCCTGTTGTTCAAAAAGAGAACAACGTTAGAACAGCCATTGTTCTTCAAGCCCGTTCGTCAAGAAAGGGTTCTCGTTCCCAAGACATCACGTCCAGATAATTTATTTCCCCCCTTTTTAACGTTCTTGAAGAGAACGCTTGGTTTCAATAATAACCTCCATTGTTCATCTAGAACATCTCCGATTTGCTGTCACAAGGATCGCTCGTACTTCCGAGCCCGACTTCGCTCTCACTTCTCAAAGACAGTCCTCCTTCTCGTTAAGGACAACCATGCGAAGAACCCTTCTGCTGGAAATCGCCAATTGGACCGAAGATTCCTTCGAATCGTCTTCCTCTGCACAACAACTTTGTAATTACGTAAGCTGAGCATTACCTTTAATCATTTAACCTTTTGTCAACGCAACCCTGTGCTTTAAATGGTTTACCGAACCATTCCCCCCTTTTTTCTCTTTGTTTACCGTTTTAAATCTCTCCAAATCTTAATCCCAGATTAGTCAGATATTCTCACGACTCTTTTCATTCCCCGTTTATGTAAACATTTTTTTGGTGTGTTGTTGATGGTTTAATTAATAAAACTCTATTTTATTAATGGTAGCCATATTATTTATCCTTGTGCTCCGTTCCACTTTTTAAGCATATTGAAGATAAATAAGCCTCTCCAGGCCCCGCTGCATTTTTTAACTAACCTCGGTCAATCAGATTACCACGCACTTGAAATATAGAAAATTCCCTTAACCAATAGTTATATATGGTATAGCGTCGGGAGCCAATTCTACGACAGTCTGTCTATTTTTTAAAGATTAATCTTCCTCCTTTATTAATGAAGTTGACGAACATACCTTTTTTTTGATAATTTAGTATTAGTCACGTGCGAATCTAGTTACGGGCAACTCTACATATCACTATGGCGGTCGTCGGACCCGTTTTGCGTTTTCTTTTGGTTTGTAATAACATTGTAAATATTTGGCTTATTCCAATGAAATTTGAAATTCTTATGGTGTATTAAATTCTCTTTCGAATGATATAACTGCCGAAGTCCTAGAAAGTTTACTCCGAGAATTATTTTGTTTTGGTAATAAAATCATAACTATTGGGCGATCCTAACGAAATTTGAGAGCCCTAAGTTATTTTACATTCTATTCCAAATGATATAATTGCCAAAGTCCTCCCGAGATTAGCTTGGGAAGTTTTTGTTTTGGCAATAACATCACAACTATTCAATCCATTCTAACGAAATTTGAAACCCTTATGTTGTTTTACATTATCTTTTGAAGGATATAATAGCCAAAGTCTTACTAGATTAGCCCGGGAATTATTTTATTTTGGTAATAAGCTCATAACTATTTGGCCGATTTTAACGAAATTTAAAAGCGTTATGTTGTTTTACATTCTCTTTCGAAGGATTCAATTCTCAACGTCTTCCGAAAGTTTGCCAGGGGATTGTTTTGCCAATAACAACATAACTATTGAGACTATTCCAGCGAAATTTGAAAGCCTTATATTTTTACTTCTCTTTCTAATAATATAATAAACAAACTGCGCTCAAGGTTAGCCCAGGAACTATTTGATTTGGGCCATAACATCATAACTATTAAGCCGTTTCTAATGAAATTTCCAACCCTTACGTTGTTTTACATTTTCTTTCGAATGATAGAATTTCCAATGTCCTTCCAATTTTTTTCTGGAAATTATTAAAAGCTTTGAGGGTCTTTAGGTCAAATTAGAATAAGTGAGAGCACGCGACATTTTGGTTAGCAGAGATTGTTTTTAATTTAACGCTGCTTCATTTATCACTTCTATTTCATATATATATATATATATATATACAGATTCAAGTGATCCGTTCTTTATAGTCCAGAGTTTCAATATATATAAGAGAACCAGGGCAGCAGAAAAGAAATGCATTTTTCTTTCTTCATTTAATTTCAACTAACGTTTCGAGGGCCAGCCTCATCTTCTGGGTACTTAAATTATATTTAGTATAAATACAAAGTAATTCTAATTGACATTGGATAGGTGGTGGACGCACTGTGCTCATCTCGTTTTTGGGTGGGTAGACCTTACACTTCTCATCATACACATTACAAAACTGCTTTCTTTCCTCTCCCGTCTTTACAACGCAATACACACACACTCTTTTTTCCAAGGAATACTGCCGATGAGTATCTATATCCACATGACTTGGACGCCGAACAGGTCCCTTTGCCCCTGGGCGAATAAAGTTCCATCTGAACGCTGTTTGGTGCCAAAACATAATACTTCCTGGCACCTCTCCCCAAAGCGAAGCGGTTCCTGATGCCCTTTGGCCGACCAACGATTGTCATACTGACCTTTATGTAGATTTCATTATCCGGTCGGGGATCCTCCTAGATGGAGGAAGGATTGGCGGCGACTAACTAACGCTAGAATGGATCATTAGAATTAATAAACTACTTGACGACCGGTAGGGTACGCAACTCTCTTAACGTGCCCAGGTTCTCCAATAAGATAATAAATGGGATGGTTGTTTTTTCCTGATTCCCTCGTTAGTTTTCCTCTTTTACTAGTTGTCTATCTTTCCCTTATTCCAAGTGGGGTTCTAGTATAATTTTCCACTCTCCAGACTATCGTGGCACGATCCCTTAGTAATTTCCTCTTTATGGTTCTCGAGATTTGGCATTCCACATATTTTGTCGGCACGTAACTTTTATACTTTAGAAAATTCCTCAGAAAACTTCCGTAGTGTCCTCGTTAGTTTCTACATTTTTTAGAATTATAATAATGGCGGTTTGGCATCAATTTTTTTCTCTCTTTCCTCAGAAGCGATAGATTTAACTCTTTGGTTAATGATGCCAGTCTATTTAGTCTAGAATGTTTGCTTAGGTCAGTCTATTAGTCTATTGCGTTTTCTGGTGTCTAGCAATTCAGTCTTGTGCGTTTGCTGGTTGTCTGCCATTCAGTGCAGTGCGTTTGATGATGTCTCTATATTCAGTCTAGTGCGTTTGCTAGATGTCTTTCTATCAGTGCACTGTGTTCGATGGTATCTTTCTATTCAGTCAGTTAAGTTTGAGTGTGTGTATTTTCAGGCTAGAACGTTTGATTAATTTAGTCTAGTAGTCAAGTGCGTTTGGCATTGTCTTTATATTTAATCTAGGGCTTTTGATGGTAGTCTGTCATTCACCTTGTGCGTTTCATTGTGTGTCTATTCATGTTCGAGCGTTTGATGGTCTCTCTTTTTCGGTCTAGTGCGTTTGATCGTGTGTATCTTCAGTTTAGTGCGTTTGATGGAACCTGTCTATTCAGTTTAGTGCGTTAGTTTGTGTCTTTCTGTTCAGTCTAGTGCATTTTATGGTTGTCTGTCATTCAGTCTAGTACGTTTGATGCTCTCTTCGTATTCATTCTATTGCATTAGATGCTGTATCTATTCACTCCAGTTCGTTTGATAGTGTCTCTATATTCAGTCTTATAATTATTAGTGCATTTTATGAGTTATCTATTTTAGTCGATTGCGTTTGATGGTGGGTATATTCAAGCTAGTGCGTTTAATGGTGTCTATTCAATCTAGTGCGTTGGATGATGTATCTATATTCAGTCTAGTCTTTTTGATGTATCTATATTCAGTCTATTGTCTTTTATGTATCTATATTCAGTCTAGTGTTTTTGATGTATCTATTCAGTCTAGCTCTATCCTCTGTCGAGTTCGTTTGATGGTGTGAATTCAGTTTGAAGGTTATGTTTTTAATATTATATCGATGGCACTTTCCTTTTTACTCGATACTTCTCGATTTCTTCTTTGCTTCTCTTGACAACTGACTTCACGCACTCACATGTGGTCAAATTTGAATTTTGGAGTGCCGTATTTAATGCATAAATTTTTTCTTGGAGCTTCTTGAAACATGACAAAGGACCAGTATTTTGTTGACAAAGGCTAGGTCTAGTAGAGTAGATGATATTATCCCGGTTCTTCTTAAGTCTTGCTTATGGAGTATTCTTTCTATCCACATAATTGGATTTTTTGTCGGGTTTCTTTTCTTGTTCCTTATGGTAAATATTTGATTCCTTTGCACGGGGGGGAACCATTAAAAGATAGGTGGATTAAGCATGCTTTTAACTTGCCATAATTCACTACTTGCTAATTTCTAACAAAAGATGATTTGATGCGATGGGATACAAATATTTGCAGTAAAATTAAGTCATCATTTGTCTTCTCCTTAATTTTTCAAAGGATTGCTAACTTTGCGTTTGTACAGGGTGTTCATACGTCTGTGTGTGAATAGTTTGAAATGTGACTTCTCTCGGCTCGAGAGTCTATTTATTTTTACCTTCTCGCTCAACCTAAACTTAATTAGATTGATTTTAGTGCTTTACTTTCTATTGCTTTACGTAATTAATTATTTCCATAACTAACATAGGTACTCGGTGCTGCCCGGGATAAAAAGTCCTATCGCAAATAAAGGCATGTTGTTTGAAATTCTTAAAATTGGGGCTTAAAAATATCTTTACTTACTGATTATTTTTATTATTTGGGGGGGTGAAGGCATATTCAGGAGAGTAGCGCACTCTCTTTATGATATAATATTATATAATATCATATGATATACTTACAATGAGTTAACGTTTCACCGTGCGCGCTCGGCAGTTTACGCGCACGTGTGAATAACTGTTAATTATGAGGAAACGACGTTGTGGCCGAATTACCAGATCGAGCGTATTATGGATGCAGATTCTCAATTATTGGAAGGAATTAGTCGAGATTAAAAATGCTTTTATTAGATGTTTCTCCCTTTAGTTGCATAAATTAATAAACTCATTATTGATGTATTACTACTTATTATTATTCTTTTTATTTAATATTATTATTGTTATTAATATTATTACGTCTTTTTAGCATTATTAAAATCTTTTAATTAACATCTTACTCTTGCTTACATCTAATTAATAGGTAAAAAAAAATCGTGTCCTCTGCCGAAAGTTTTTTAAGGGGTTAGGAAGGAAACTGGTGTAGTTAGGGGAAGTCAAATTCGCAAAACAGATGACAGAAACTAATTCGGGTACTAAGGACGTAATTCTCCCCAACTTGCTCAAACTTCACTTAAAGGTAGACTCACTTCAGAGGTAACAATGAATAAACAGCCTTTAACCACATGGACCATGTCTTTGGGAAGCTCTTCCTTCACGCCAAGCAAATAACTACCATCAAAAACTCATTCTAACAGTTCATGAAAATCGTTTCAATCTGACCATTTTACTTCTCATTCTCGTTGTCAAAGAACACGATGGTTTCCTTGTACTGGTTGAAACCTGCCATATAAATATATGGTAGAGTCGAGTTTAAATGAAACCGTTCATAATTTCACTGTTATTCGGCCCAATAGAACAAGTGAACCACCTGGTCCTTATGTGGGGAAAGATTCTTAATGCTCTATTAATACCGTGAATCTCTATGGGTTCTATAGGGCATAATAATGACACGTCTTGCAAAGGATGAAAAAAGAACAGGGATTAGATCCAGCTACCTATCGGATCAGAAGTAGTATTAGGCTTTAGTGAACTCATGTGAAGGACGGTGGTAAAGTGAATCTTGTAGGTTCATCTCATAATCACTATACTCGAGTGTGGATGTGGTAATAATTCAAAATCTTCTCGTCATTAATAATAAGCGGACATTCTCTGGGAATATGATGGATTTTCGAAGTGCCTCCTTTTAGTCATTTGTGGTTCAGTGGTAATACACGAGATCCTCGATATAGCGGTCACAAGGAGTCAAAAGGAAAAGTTGAACCTCAAAGAACATTGCTGACCATACCATGGAGGTACTATTTTGGAAAGGCTCATACCTATAGCATAAGAGAAATCATGGTATAGATGAAGACTCTCCTCCCCCACCTCTCCCACCCGATTTTGACGGCCAAAAAGCGGAATTGATACCTGAATGTGATGTGAAAAAAAAGACAATCAGGAATTTTTTATAGAAAAGTTGAAATTTATCTACTTGCCTCTAATCTATAATCTATATAAAGGTGGTATCATCTAGGTAAAGCTGTAGATTATCTCGTCAATTTAAATTTGAACTGGTTGAATGCTGTTCGCTACTTCCAGCGGTAGATGGTTTCATGTTCCGAAGACTTTGTACGAGAAGAAGATGCAGTAATTCCAATTTGTAACCGTGATTGCGTGTAACATTTTCGTTCAAGGTGAACAGCCTCCTGTGATCTATGGTTTCAACTCCTCGTATTATCATAAAAGTTTCAATCAGCTGGCCTCTTAACCGACGCGTCTCAAGGAAAACATCCGCAATTCTCGTAGCCGACGCTGATAAACTTTATGTTTAAGTGAAGGGATTAATTATTTGGCTCTGGCCTGTACCTTTTCTAGCCTTTCAATGTCCTTCTTAAAGGTTGGAGATTAGAATTGAACGGTGTAATAAAGGTGTAACTGGTCTAGAGATTTGTATAGGACGACAACAATCTGCTTATTTGGAAGCGAAAATGTCTCTTTATATTCCACAGCATTCGTTATGACGTCTATTCTACCTGGAAGTACTGCTTGAAGAATTTTAGGTCATTGCTGATTATCACGCCTAAATGTTTCTCAAGGTCAGTCTTATCTAGCTGTTTGCCTAGAAAGAAGTAGTTTTCCCAAGGGTTATTGTTCGCGATGTGTAATACCTTGTACTTGTCAAGATTAAATGCCATCTGCTACTACTCGGCTATTCACCTATCCTGAGAAGGCTATTTCGCAGCCGTTCTACTCCTACTTGCGAGCTAATACTGCCTCCTAACTTGCTTTCCTCGGCGAACAAGCGATAGAGCATAATAATCATTCGTATATGCCGTTGATGTAGACGATGAACCATAGAGATCCGAGCACTGAGCCCTGGGGCACCCTGCTAGTAACCGGTACCCATTGCGAAGCTATCTCGTTGATCTTTAGTCGTTGCTTCCGTCCCGAGAGTCAGTTTTCTATCCATTCGGGTAATTTGCTGATAATGCCGAGGGCGTGGACCTTATTTATCAACTTACGGTGTTGTACCCTATCGAAGGCTTTGTGAAAGTCCAGGTATAAGATATCCACAGTTTCACTACGGTCATACTCACTCTATATACTCTGGAAAACTCTACTAGATTAGTTAAACATGAACAGTTCTTGCGAAATCCGTGCTGAGAACCTAAGATCGGGCTGTGCGACTCTAAGTTCTGCACTATACGGTCTGTAATTATTCCCTCGAGCAGTTTGCCTAAGATAGAAGACAGATTAATAGGTCAGTAATTACCCAGGCATTGGCAGTCCCCTTTCTTATAGATGGTGGTTATGTCTGATATTCTCCACTCTTCTGGAACCTCTTAAGTTTCCAAAAACTTGTTTAAAATGATGGTGAGGTTTGCAGTTATTGAAGTGCGGGAAAAATTAGTTTGTATTCTCTTTACAGAAGGAAGCCACCCAAACTTCCTCGATGCGATTAGCGCTGCACACCAGTGCTTCAACTTGCTTACACTTTTCCTTGTATTGAAGAAACCTTTCTTCATAATGGTTGGTTTTCCAGTTGTTGTAGGCCACTTTCTGTTCTTTATCACTGCGGTGAGGCCACGATTAAACCATTTTGGTTCAGAAGTTTGCCGATCATCCTCTGGGTGGGCATGAACACAAACTGTTAGTCCATAAAGTTTTCTTTAAATGCCAACTATTTGTCCAAAGCTACTTCTCCTGTTGCAAGTTCAAGCCTTAGCCATTGCATACCAAAGACCAACAATGTTCGTGCGTTGGAGGTCGGGTTTGAAGTAGCGACGTGTGAGCGCCTGTCCCATGGAATGTGGACGGAAAGCGTGACTGTGTGGTGATCGCTAGAAACTCCTCTACAGATACCATGTCTTCCTCGGTGGTAAACACCACGTCTAACATGTTATCACCCTTCAGTCTCCTTCCTTTAATAACGCTTGGCCAGTTGTTCCAGTTAATCCAACAGTAGTTGAAGTCATTAAAGACCAAACTCGTGCGAATATTTATCAGGTCGGTGAGCTTTGCGTACAGGCTTGAGTCCGACTCTTCTGACTTTCCTTTCAGCCTTTACACCACGACTACTCGATAAGAGGAGCTGGTAAGATCCATGTCTAGACTTAAATTATTGTGAGCAAGTCTCACCTTGCATTCGACCGCGAGAAGACAGTTCTGGACGTATACGATCACTCCGCCGCCCTATTGACAAGGTTGTTGATGGTGGATCATTGTATAACCGATGATTGCAAAATCACAGTCGAAATCTCGATTGCCAGTATGAATACACGTTTCTACGATCGCCACGATAACTATTCGGTTATCGGAGGCCAATACTGCTACAAGTTCACCCCACTTGTTCCGTATCGACCTCCTGTTAAAAAATAAAACTTCTAGGGATCACTTGCTAGTCCGCACGCTCCTTCCGATAAAGCGTTTCCCGACGACTTGGTCTAAGTGATGTTTTCAGATGGAGACGCATTACCATGATCCCCTTCCGAGCTACGTGGGTCTTCTCCACCTGGGACCGGTTCTATGTCACCGTTAGCGCTTATGTTATTCAGTTCGGGTTACTGTGTGGCATTACCTCCTGCACCAGGATTCCCCACGATGACCTCCACTCCCTGGTCATCTTGAGTCTCCTACTCGTTGTTGCCGGTTGAATGGCTGCCTGTATTGTTCCGTGCAATCTTCCATAAATAAGTCATCTCGTCCAAAGAATAAGTTGACCGTGTCTACGAACCTAACTCCTTGTCAAGGCACATAATTAACCTAGACGTTTGTTTATTAAAATAAATTTGCTATGTGCGTGGGCTGTAGCGAACTTCTTGCGTAGTTTGTCTTGAAGAGAAGATTTTCTGCAATCTTCATCGATGTCTTTATTATACATTTGGTTTGCCCGACTCTACCCGTTCTAATGAAAATGTCGTTTCCACTGACAATTGAGGCAAGTATCGAACTTCTAGAGAAATTCCGTACCTTCTTAACTTCGTCTCACAGTGCTTCGTTATCCCTTCAGAAAAGCATCGTACTTTCAATCTGTGGTACTCCGCCCACCCAAATGGTACTATAGGACTCTCATCTATGAGTCTTACACCACTACGCATTGCACGTCCTCGTCCAAGAGGACAGCAAAACGATTTAGTGTTCTCAAAACATCCTCTACGGCAGATAAAATCGTTTTCTGCTTCTGCTTCTTACCCTTAATTTTTTTACTTCTTACTTACTCCAACTTTCCTTCTTTTGAGTCCAGACTCGTAATCTCCAGTGAACCCTCCACTGTGGGTGCCGATGCGATTATATTGGCTAGTTCACTTTTGCTCACTGGTGCTCCTCTCACAGATGCTACCTGTCTTTTCCTCTTTTTCCTTTGCTTCTTTTTCTTCGTCTTGGTCTGAAGAATTACTGCAGCAGTTTCAATCGGAACTCTTGCAACTTATTGATACCATTCTCGATATTCTGGGAGTTGGTTCCTGGTGTTCCCAATACAGAAGATCTCGCTACCTCTTGGGTTGCCGTGGATCTACCGATGTCAGCATAACTTTACCTTGCTTATCAACTCCTTCCTTTAGCCCTACCGAGATCTGTTCAGCGAGTTCTCTGTCCAAATTAAGTTGTATTGCTCTATCTATAGTGTCTACTGCAATACGGTCTGCCTCGACAACTCTTCTAGTCTCGTTTCCATTTCTTGGAGGTGACCTAGAAATGACACATATCCGGAGTTCGGCAACTCTCTCTTAAAGTTGACTAACCTGATTCCTCAGGTTTGTTAATTCCAGAATGTAGTTTACTTCAAATTGACCAATGTGATTCCTCATGACAGCCAGCTTGCGGTGCGGACGCTCTTCTGCTTCCTTCATCTTCCTCTTCGTTCCCAATTTTATGTCGCAAAAGTTTCAAACGCTGTGACGAATGATGTTTTTAAAGGACAACTCTTTAAAATCTATACGCCAACGAATGCCTCCTCACATAGGATATGTAGCTTATAATTGTTGGGCACCAGGCATTTTTCCTTTATGTACTTTATGCTTTTGTCTTCTCACTGAGCGAGAGCGATATCTTCGATGATCGTGACCATTAAAATGAGAGGGAAAAGTGTGGTGCTGGGTCTCGCGCCAGCCACATCCACTTACCCTCTAGGTCCCCACTTTCCCTAGCAGACCTCTCTATTCGCTCGCCACAGTAGCCGAAAGGGTTTTCCATTAGGCTAGATGGTCCCAAACGTGGCGCAGCGTTTGGGACGCAGCCACATTTGATTTCTCACTAGTTTCTCGCAAGGAGAGACAAGTGGATGAAAGCAAAGGTCCGGGCCGTACTAGCCCCTGCCGAGTTGCCAGACTCGTAGTCCAGGCATTCAAGGGATATCTTGCCATGACTAGTCGCCTAGCCATAGACCTTTCAGTTAGCCTGGCAGCCAACTAGGCGGCGATGTAAAGACCAGTGACAGCCCAGCCTAAATCACCAAAGTACGGTCACGGGGGCAGGTCAGGCATTATGCGTTTATGGTGGGCTATTCAGGGCATACTAGCCTCACCACATTATTCCGTCCCAGTCTCTCAAAACCTGTGGGCATCAAATGGTGATATTTATAGAGGTTACAAACCCTTTCTTCTCGTGCATGAAGTAGTCGCCACTTAATCACTTGCTACTAGAATACAAATAGTAGATACAGATAGATGAGAGCTAGATATTAGCAGTGATACACATATACACAAACTTATAGACATACAAAAATATACTAGAACATAAATATATAGAGAGAGATGATAGAGGGGTATATAGAGAAAGGGAGTGAGGAAATATGAGAGAGTTAGAAAAGGAAAGAGAACAAGAGAGGACTCGAAAGAGAAAAAAACAAAAATGAAAAAAGAAACAAAAATAAAGGTTATCGATGAAAGAGAATGAGAGAGAAAAGAGACGGGAAAAGAAAAGAGAGTGCATATTTGAGAGAAACAGAAAAAAACAAATGGCTAGATATTCAGATATATTGAGATCTACATCTTTTATCTATATACACATACATATAGACAAAGTTACAACACATTTATAAACAGAGAGAACAAAGAGTGAAAAGAGAGATAATACAAAAGGGGGAGAATAAAAAATGCAGAGAACAAAAGAGAAGCGCTAGAAAAATAGGAGCGGGAGAGAGGATGGAGAGACATACGAGAGAGAAAGTTAGCAAGAGACAGAAAAAAGAGATGAGAGAAAGGCCAAAAAGGCAAGCAGGGAGAAAAGAAAGAGGAGAGGAAAAGGGAGCGGGAGAATGAGGGAGAGGAAAGGAGCGGCAGAGAGGGAGGGAGATAGAGATGATGATGATAGATAGATAGATATATACATATATATATATAATTGTGAATGAAAAGAGAGAAAAAAGAGCAAAAAAGAAAATTGAAAGAGAGAGTCAGAAAAATAAGAGAGCGAAAGAGAGGCGAGAGATAATGCGAGAGGGAAGTAACTGTTATAGTGTACTGAGATATAGAATTATATGGGAGGGGAGATAGTAAAAGAATGAGGGTGGCCGATAGAGAGGGGAGAAGACTAAGAAATGCGAGAATAAGAGAAATAGAGACTGAGAAGATAGAGGAAGCGAGTGAGAACAAGAGGGAATTTGGGCAGGAAAGAGACAAGGAGGGTAAAAATGTGAGAATGAGTGGAATAAAGAAAGAATGCGAGTGAGATTTAGAGCTAAGTAAGAATAGGTGGGGGGAGGGGCGAGAAAGAGAGGGCGAGCGAGTGTTAGATATACATATGTAAGAGCACAGACATATGCACATTATAACCTCGACACGGATTCCATTTTCAAACGGTGTCCTTGTGTAAAAGGTCAGAGTGGCAAGTAACGTGGATAAATGAGAACGACCGGTAAAGGGAGATATGGAAAAAGAAAAAGAAGAAATCTTGTGGGCAATAGAGAGAGAAAGAACGAGAGAAACATGGAAAAAGATAGAAAGGGATGAGTGAAAGGGGTGTAATTGGCGCTTTCTCCGAGGAAATGAACTTTGAGTCAACGAAATTCTACAACAAGTCCACGCCCCCTTATGAAATAGGAATAGCGCGAAAAGATGCTGGAAAGCTTTTGGATTGGAAAATTACATTTTGGGCGCAGATGTACGCTACTCACACTGTTTTTGCAATCTCTAATATTGTTTATGATAAATATTCTAATAGGTGAAACAGACTTATTCGCTGTATTATTGGATTTTCTTCCCTTGTATGCTCCTAAACGTTTGGAAGTCGTACGTGGTGGAACTAGCCTACATACCAATAAATAAATAGAGTAAAATTACTTTTAGATATTTTTTTATATAAAAAGAGTAGAAATCTGTTATTTTTTATGATATTTCATATTTTTGCACATTGATTAAATGTTCTAAACCCCTTTTAAATTGTATGCACGCCCCATTACCAACAGCGTGAAAAATCAAAATAAGTGAGGTTCCCGAAAACGGTCACTGCTCCTAATTTCGTACTTTGAGCAGAGACAAAAAAATGCCATTTCATCCAGCAGTGAGGAACTCTGAGCCTTATTAAAGTTTTAGACGAGAGAGTGGTGTAAATGACTTTATGAAAGGATATTAGATCGAGACACTAGTGTAAATAATGAGATTAATTTAGGAATACCTGTCTACGCTTCGCCTTCTTCCTGACGAAGCACCTACACTCGTAGAAATCATTTAAGCCATAAAAACCTGGACAAAAATAATGCCTGTTAGCCTGATGCTACCCTTCAAGAATTTGAACATGGTGGAGCGGCACTAAATAATAATCTTCACCTATTTTCGTGGAATAATTGGACTAACAAAGGACTATTAGAAAATTTTTGCCACATCTAAATTGGTACATTCTTCAGAGAGTGAGATAAATATATATTCGATAATTACCACTAAATATATCTTTAAATTTGACTGCTGGCAAAAATCATTAATATTCAACTCTGAAAAAGTTCTCTCAGAAAATCTGTATTCTTAGACCTCCTCGTTATACTGGTAATCATATTCAAGAAAAGTCACTAGAACATCAATATCTTATAATGTGCTTCATAGACTTAATCAAAATTTTCGATAATGTGAACTGAATCACCTTGTGAAGAATTTTAACAGGGCATTTATGTGGGGAAAATTTTAGTAAAATCATTAGGTTTCTTTATAATGACAGGAAAACTAGTGTTGGTTTTCGGAAATCAATGAAAGAACCTCAAGAATCAATTCATTTGTGAAACAAATATGTTTGATTGCCCTGATATTGTCAGCTTATACAGTGACATCATTATCGCTTTGATCACAGTTAAAGTCTCCGATGAAGTCATAATCTACATTCGATGCGATGGGAAATTTCTCAATCTTAAAAGCCATAAGCCAAAAGCAAAATCATATTAGCTTAAATGAATCAAATCCAATATAAACTACTTTTACAATGCATAAACTCTTCTGGAATCAACATAAACACCATTAAAATGAAGATCATGCATGATTCAACCAAGACTACGAGTACTAAGAAGCAAAAGTTCGAATTTTACACAAAATGCCTATGAGTTGGTCCTAAACTAGTTGACAATAATGGGCTCCTTAGATACCTGTGCTTTTGTGACAACCTCAAAGAATTGAACGCTAATTGAATAAGCTGGAATAGTGTGGAAATTTTATTCTCAGTCCTAACATTCAATAAACTGGGCAGAGCTCACCCACGAGTTTTGTATTTTAATAGCATCTAACGATTCTATCGTCGGCTACTGAGGACACCTCAAACAAGAGCATAATATTTAATAGGATCTAAAGTTTACTACATGAGATTCTGGGGATATCTCATGCAACAGGTTTGCATTTAATAGCATCAAAACGTTTGCCTCGTGGGCTACAGGGGAGAGCTCTCGCAACATGTTCAAATTGAATACTATCTAAACTTTTCCTCTTTAGCTGCTAGGAATATCTCACGCAACAGGCTTGTCTTAAAAAAATGATGTAAAGTTTACCTCGTGGGATGTTAGGTAGAGATAAAGCAGCGAACTTGTACTCATATTTAATAGTATCTAACGTTTTCAGCTGGGGAGAGCTAAGGCAAAAGATTTGTAGATAATAGCATCTAACGTTTACGCCACGAACAGCTGGGGAGAACTCAAGCTACAGGTTTATATTTAATAGCATATAACATTTGCCTCGTGGTCTGCTGGGGATATCTCACCAAACAGGTTGTATTTAATAACATCTACAATTTTTCCCGTCGGCTGCTGAGGAGATCTCACGCAAGAGGTTTGCTGGATCACTTACATTAATAATCTTCAAATGTCACAAAGTGCTTTCGTCCTCTCACTTCCTAATAGTCATTGAGGCTGTATTAGGAAGAGTATAAGTCTACGTGTGCGTTAGAGAATCTTTAGTATCTTGGTTAAAGTAAGGATAAGTGTAAATGGCTGGTTAGTAATAGTTTCAGCTAATAGCTACAGTTCAGTCCATAAGTTTAATTACATCAGGCAGTATTGCCAAATTAAGTAGTTTTTATAAATGTATATCCAAAACTTAATTCACTCGTCCTTTCCATTAAATTTACCGATGAGGTTGAAAATAATAGAACCCTTCTCTTTCTTGATCTTCTTTTCATAGAATACCGACTGGTTTTAAATACTCCATCTATCGCAAACCTACTAATTCAAACTCTTCTCATAGTCCAAAAGTCTAAGGTTCCGTTTTTTCCTCTAGGTTTTTACAGACTTTATGAGTTGTTAGTCCTGAATATATGGATTTTGAATTCTCCAATATCTTTGAAATTGGCCATAGACTATGTTACCCTTATCCTTTTTTTCTAAACTATCTTTCTTATGCAAAAAAGACGTTCTAGAATACAGCTCCTGCTATCCCTTTTAATGTTAAAAACATTTTGGTTTTACCCTTCTCTGTTTGTTTCATTGACCTTCCCCGCCTTTTAAAAAACTTTAACGTTTCAATTGCTTTCAAATACGAGTTAACTATAAAAAACATTCTAGGTTACAATAATTGTAATAATATTGGGGGAATCTATTCGTTTGAATTTTCTGTTTGGCCAAATAAATATTTTAGACAAAGAGGAAAGCAATTATCTGTCCGTATTAATCAGCATAAATACAATGTTAGGAGAGCTGTAAATAATAATGCATTTCTTGAGCATATGTCCGAAAATAACTACTTAATTATATGGAATTCAGCAAAATTAATTTTCGCTCAAATGATGCAATTAAAAGAAACCTTGTTGAATGATCATGTATAAGCTAATTTAATAAATTTAAAATTTCACCTAGCCTTTTTAAAATCAATGTGGTTATGAAAAACCTCATTCTTAAAGAAATTAGCTTTGACTTATATTCCTAATTACTTTTTTGCAATCGACCTCATGAAGACTAAAATATACTCCCCATATTTTAAGATTAAGTTTAAAGTAAACACGAATAATATACTGAGTACTGTTTCAGCTAATAGCACCAAATTCCATTCCTTTGCCGCTCCTTTGTAATTTATAAATATAGTTGAGAATCTTGCGATTCATCATATATTGGTTTGACCATTAAGTTAATCCATTGATGCATCGAGCATCATGAGGTAAGGACGACCAGCGCCGCACAGGGCTGGTCTTAAAAAAACCAAACACCTACCCCATACGAGATCACATAAAAATATGTAAATCTAAAATTACTTTTGAAAACTTTAAAACACTAACCACTATCCCATATCCGACTAATAAGAGTTTCTCATGTATTTACTCATGTAATTAATCGCCTTCAATAAATAATTAAAAAATACAAAAGGGATTTGTGATCATTCAGCCTACTTCTACCAGCTAAAATATTGAAAACTTGGGCTGCTGAAGTTTTATTTTTCTGAAGTCCTGCAACAGATAGTATAAATACCTCTATTGCATGTTGCGAGAACAACATATAATATTCGGGAAATTTCTGTTGAATAATTATTAAGTAAAAGAAGTTTGAGTTATTGTTTGGAAGAATCGTTGGTCTGCTTAAGAATTTAGTTTTTTTAAGGGAGTAAAATTCTTTAAATTCATGGAAGCAGAGATAACCACTTAGTAGGTATTTTCTATCAAGACATTTAAGTTCCCAAAGCAAATTTTACTGTATTCTGTAAAGTCTGTGCATTGTAATTAACCTTTACAACACAGTCATTCAGTCTGAGGGTATTAGTATATAAAGAATGCTTTATTACAAAATTGCAATTCGCGTTATCTGCACTAAAACAAGAAGCTCTTTTCTAGTCAGTTGGAAATTGTCCATAATGTTTCTCAAACATTTGAACATTCCATCTACACTTTCATTATCTTTCTCGAAAAAATTAATTATATAATTAAATGTGCCAAATTCCATAGTGAAATATTAAAACATACTGAGTACCCTTTTATGTTTTTCGGGATTTGACGCATCAATTTGAAGACAAAGATATAGAAGTCGGTCATAGTGTTTCAAATCGTTCAAAACTACTTCAAATGCATTTTTACCGATCACATTTGTAACGAGTGGCTTTGATATGGTTTAACCACAAAATATTTTTGCTGCTAATTTTGAAGCGCGGTAAACTTTATGGTTTAATTTCAAAATAGTAGTAGTAGGTTGCATGATAAGAAATTTCTTTTGTATTAGGAGGATATAAGTATGTGTAAAATCTATGATTGAGGAAGTTTTTATGGGTTATTGGGGTTGATCTCGCTAATTCACGGTATATATGTATTAATTTGTGCGGGGTATTTTGGTTATGGCTTGATAGTGACTGGTTACTTGTGGTATTTTCTTGCTGCATCAATGTATTATGTTATAATGTACTCCTAGGTAAGCCCTACCTAGGCTCGGTGTTTAGTTTTATTATCTCTGTGTAAATTTATATATTTTGGGGGGAAAGTTATTAATTACATGAATAAAAAAATCCTTGACCTAAAACTTTTATTACCTATTCCAGTTCGTTAAATGTTAATATCTAATCTTAAAACTATTAATGATTATTTTTTTTCAATGAGAAAAAAGAAACGATTGTTTTCATATAATAAAAATTAGGAAAATGATCGGTAATGGTTAGTGGTAGCTAATAATCCACAAGAAGCAGAGTGTATTTTTTCTCAAACTGCTTTTTAAATCTCGAATATCATTCCTAGCACGTAGTTCATACGGTTCTTAAAATATTCAAACACTCTACCATTGATCTTTCACCTCGACATTCACTTTGAAATAGCGTACTCCATCAGAATTACGTGCAGGCCTCTGATTAGATTAATTGTATATATTATATCTCATTATGTAATCTGGTTAGTATCAACTAAATAAAATTAGAAAACTACTTACTATGTAAAGGAAGTTATAAATTGAGAAACAATCATGTATGTGTTTGATCGTGGATGTGTGTGCGTATGTGTTTGCAGCAAATCAGTATGGTGACTGAATTGGTAGAACAGTGATGTTTATCTCCTTGCCTCATTAAGCATTAATTCCAACTATTTCCACTCGGAAAACAAACTCGCGTCTTGAAGACCGTATCTACTCGTGACCTTCGTAATGTGAAGAGGCAGCTGCTGAAGAAGACAGGACAATCATCGAAAGCAATTTTTACTTAAGAAAATCTGCCAGAAGTGTCAAAATCAGACGAGATGCGGGTTGCTGAGAGACATAACGCCTGAAAAACAACCTCTACTGCCGCCCAGACACAAGGAATTGCGGATGGAATGTGCGAAAAAGCATATGAAGACAAACATAAAGATTATAATATTCACTGAAGAATGCAGAGCAACTCTAGACGTGCCTGACAGATGTGGAGAAGGTTGGGTTAGTAAAGGCCTAGAGCGTCACATCCATTTTCGTCACCAACAAGACGGATGAAGTGTAGTGATATGGGCAGGAATAGTTGGAAATGAACTTGTTGGTCCTGTTCGAGTACCTGATGGAGTAAAAATACCTTCTACGTCCTATTGCAAGCTTCTTGAGTCAGCGTGGCTTCCATGGCTGCAAGATCTACACATGCAAATGAGTTCTAGGTTGATATTTCAGCACGAAAATGCCCCGTCTCCCTTTGCCAAGGCAACCCATGCATGCTTGTCATGTATGAAACTCAAAGCTAACCCTTTGATGGATTGGCCGCCTTAATCTGCAGATTTGAGTCCTATCGAATTCTTAAATCTTTGAAAGAAGATTTATGGAAAGCATTTGAGACATCTGCACTCACAATTCCTCGCTCCGAAATAAAAAAATGATCTAATCTGTTAACAAGAGAATCGAAGTGTTTTACAGGAGAAAGGATAAATTGTAAAGTATTAAGTATTTATTTAAGGTTTTGGTTTTGTGATATGACTTTTTTTGCTAAAATAAACATTGTATAATCATATTACATTATTACAAACCTCTTACGATGCTAAATTTTGGTCAGCGTGTTGCTTTTCTCTAAAAACTAATACCGCGGCATTCTTCAAAAGTGGGTTAAATCTTAAAACATTGCTGAAATGAAGGTCAATTACAAAATGTTCTGAAAATGTAGGTCACGGTCGAACTCATTAACTCAAAGATACTATAGAAGTATAAGCACAGTTCTACCAATTATTAATGTTTTATCATTAGCAACGACTTTAAGCTAATAGCGTGGCAAGGGGTTTATATATATGCAACAAAGCCCACAGGGAAAATTAATACGATTCCAAGTACTTTCGAACTTACTTCAAACATACTTCGAAAGTACTTGTAATCCTCGTATTAATTTTCCCTATGGGCTTTGTTGCATTTATAGCTTACTCACGCGATACTTTCTAAGTTTTCCATATATATATATATATATATATATATATATATATATATATATATATATATATATATATGTCTGTCCATACATAAAATTAACTGAGAATTTCAAATAAATACGAACAATATTTTTAAGTTCACCAAAGGACTATATAATAAAGGAACAAATATATATGGACTAGAAAGAGAGGTAAGGAGCGCCGTTTACAAAATATGAACCAATAGTAGAAAAAACAAATTGTTCAAAATTAAATATTTTTCTACTATTAGTTCATATATATATATATATATATATATATATATATAGGGTGGGTGTTCACCCAAAGTTTATACACAATTTAAATAATTGTAAAGTAGGTGTTTTTTAAAATACATTTCATTTTCAAAATTTACAATTATTTAAAGTGTGTATACATTAAATGCGGACCCTGGTGTATATCGAAAAATATTTGCAATGGCGCAATTATAATTATGCAGTTGAAAAGGGAATTTTGTAGCTAACTAAGCTCTTCATCAAGCCCTCGGAAAGAGCTTTTCTTACAGTTATGAGAGGATATCACATAAACCAGCATTTCTTACGCCCCCCATAACCCTTCCGAAAATTGCCTATCAATTAGTCATTTAATCTCTAATTGCGCCGTTTAAAATAAACACATTAGGAATAGGAGACTCCTAGTAATAATCGAGTCATAAACGTGGCAGACTTTGCACCTCCCATAATTTCTGTTACTTCTAAATAAAGTGTCAAAGAAATATTAAGTATATAAATCTAAATGATATAATTCATAGTATTAATGGTTAACTATTTAGTATTATCTTATTTTGTTAATTATATTGAGCAGACAGACGGAATAATGGGTAGTTAGGCGGAAAATATGTTTTCGTAGCGCTGTAAAGCGGCTGAAAACTGAGAGTTGAGTGAGAAAAAAAGAAAAAGAGTCGAATGAAGAAAAAATATGAACCGGAGCACTAAGAAACTTTTGAAAGACGCCGAGGATAAAAAAGGAAAAACCTAAAGACAAGACGTTTACCACTAGATGTACGGTTGGGGTAAACAAAGACCCTTCAAAAACCAGCCACTCTGAGTACTCTAAAGAACTTATTCTGAATGAAATGCGAGTGATCGTTATTTCATTTTAATAAATTGACCATCGGATATTAAAAACTAACAGCGAGCTCTTGCAAGCTTAGCTGACAAGGTGTTTGGATTCCTGACGTTGGGGCATGGGTTCAATCCCCGTGAACAAGGGCATTGAACTTTTATTGGTCTCATGAACTGATACGCTGAGACTTAGCGTCTCGATTTGAGCTGCTCCACAAGCATCATCAAAAACAGCCAAACAAACACCGCTCTCATTCCCTTCCCTACCTGGTTACTCATCTATATTATTCTTACACAGACCACCCCTAGTGGCCTCCAACGATGACAGGCACCCTGGTATCTTCATGATACTCACTAGGGTTTGTCGCTCTGATTTTTGTCAAAAATAAATCTCGTCCACAATGTAATGGAAGGAGGTCGCAACTTATTAACAACCCACAACCATAAAAAAGGACTCTCCCCCTCGAGTCATAGTTTCGGACCATTTGTAAGTATCTCCTTTTGAAGAACTATATCTGGAAGTATCTTCTTCTTAAGAAGGAATTTGGAAGTACCGCTTTTGAAGAATGACCTTTAGAAGCATGCCCTTATGAAGAAGGGCTTTTGGAAGTATTCCAATCTCAAAGAAATTCATTTGGAAAGATCTCCAGAATAAGAACTTTTGTCAGTATTCCCTTCGGAAGAAGAAAATTGAAGTATCACCTTCTTAAGTAGAAGTATCCACTTCTAAATATTGACTTTTAAAAATATCTCCTACTGACGAAAGACTTTTAGATGTATCCCCTACTAAAGAATGAAGAAGGATCTTTGCAATTATTAACTTCTGAAGAAGAATCTTTGAAAGCATTCCTTTCTCAGCCCTTGAAGAAACAAAGTGAAGGAAAGCCTAAAAAGACGGAAAAAATCAAGTTGGATTAAATGGAGTGTTAATGATTTCATTCCTAATTGGACCTCATCTGTACAACCAAGGCTCAAATATTAGGTGTCGCTTTCTCTCTCTCCTGTATGATAGAAAAAAGTAGACACATGGAGATTGTCATTACTCAAAGCTCACAGAATGCGTTCATAGGTTTATTGTATAGAAACCTTGTTCTCATGCTAGCATCTGCAACCATTTCATACATTAGTACACTATTATATTATTCATCTTTTCGACGCGTAGCTCTCACCATGGTATCAATATTTTCTATTGTTTCTTGACAAGGACGATCTGCTACGTCTTAATTAACCTAACTAATCCTGGATTTTTGTACAGCATTATTATCATTTTTATTCCGATTGGGTTTTTTTTGTACGTTATCTATGGTCCCTCTATTGTTCCTTGACTTTTCGGTAACCTCACATTATATTCTTTTTTCTATTTGTTAATCACAAGGATATGGATAACGTTATTCAACAATCCTTATGAAACTTGACGTAATCCTTGACTTGTATTAAAGGATAAATGAATTAGATTATGATTGGTTGTATGGTGCTTGTGGCACCTATTTTTGAGTAGTTCTAACGAGTCTTTTGATTTAGAAATAATCGAAGCGTAAACCAACGAGGGTATTGTTACCAGTACGCTATTAAAAAAAAGTGCGGCAAAGCTAGTAGCAAAAGTGATTGAAAAGTTTAGTCCTCGTTTTACAAGGAACAGTGCCTCTTCCTCTCCAATTTTTGAGTTGTCAGAGAATTGGCACAAATTAAATGAGAAACAGGTCTCCAATGACTTCATCAGTTATATCTCGTTCATTTCACACTAAACGCCAAGTTTGGTCTCATAGTTCTTTCTCCAAGCTCTTATCTCTCCCCAACCCTCACTTTCTTTCGTATTTATTGACTTTTTCTCCCATTAATTTCTTTCTCTTGTCGATTTTCTCGCATTATCTCTGTTTCCCTTTTTTTCCTTACATCTCCCATTCTCTATCTCTCTTTCTTGCTCCAATTCTGCCTTTTTCTTTCAAATTCAATCCTTCTTTTAATCTTTTGCTCTCTCAATTTCTCTCAATCCTTCTATCTCCCTCTCATCCTCTTAATCCTCATTTCTCTCTCACTTTCGCTCAATCCCTCTTTCTCACTTTCTATAAAGTCTTCTGTTTTTCTCACTTTCTCTAAATCTCTATCTCTCTCTCACTTTCTATAAATCCTTCTGTCTTTCTCACTTTGTCTAAATCCCTATCTCTCTCTCACTTCATCTCACTCTCCTAGTCCATATCGCTCTCCAATCCTTCTCTCTCTCTCACTTTATTTCGTATTTATTCACTGTTTTCCCATTAATCTCTTTCTCTTGTCGATTTTCTCAATCCCTCTCTCTCTAACGATATCGCACTCTCTCCTAGTCCTTATCGCTTCCCGATCCTTCTCTCTCTCACTTCTTTTGTAGTTATTCACTTTTCTTTCGTTACTCTCTTTCTCTTGTCGATTTTCTCACATTCTCTATGTTTCCATCATTTTCCTTACCTCCCCCATTCTATATTTCTCTTTCTTGCTTCAATTCTCTTTCTTTCAAGTTCAATCCTTCTCTTAATCTTTTTCCCTCTCGCTTTCTCTCAATCCTTCTCTCTCCCTCACTTTCTCCCAATTCTTCTCTCTCTCACTTTCTATCAATCCTTCTCTCCCTCACTTTCTCTCACTACTCCTCTCTTTTTCACTTTCTCTCAATCCCTCTCTCTCTCTCACTTTCTCTTTCTCTAAGCAATATTAACCACCAAGTTTTCCAAATAAGACCAATCATTCTTTTTATTTCTTATGAAACTTTCAAAAATATTGGAATTTTGAATTTTGGAAAGAAAATTCTAGCCGTTTGGTCGTCATTATTGAGGCCACCTAATTGAAACCTTGGGATTAATGGTAAGACAATAACGGCTCAAGACAGATTATTTTGAAGATTTTTTGTTATTATTTTATTTGATTGGGTATAAGCATCAGGTTAGGTTTAAATTTATAGATGAAAAAAAAACGGGATTTGAATTTTCTGGCCAGAGAAATTAGACGGTAAGTTGGGTTGTGAAAGAACATGAATGGATTTAAAATGAAGGGAAAGGCTGCATATTAGAGTAAAGCAGAGGTGGTAGTTTAGTTCCTGATTGTTCCGTTTGTAAAAGCTCTAAACAAAGTTGTAAAGAAAGTGTTGAAGTTAAGAGATGAGAACATTTGTAAATGGTTCATACCATGAATGATTAGAAGAGGAGAATACTTGTTGCACTGGTTGGCATCACTACGGGTAAATTTCCTGCACCTTTTCCGGTTGCAAGGGCTAGGTATAAGAGAGACTTAGACAAAGGAAGGACTGAGGTAAGTAGGTATATAGGTATGCCAGAGCCTTAAAAATGGCTGAATTGAACCATATATTCATGGTAATACATGATAAACATGATAAAGGGACATATCTCGACGTAAAAGAGGATATTATCTGAAAATACAAAAACAAAAACTTCACCGAATTCTTCACTTTTCAAAATAAATTTAGTGGATTAAAGATTTGTGAACGAGACAGTTGCATCCAAAAATAGAGAACAAAAATCTAGCTTTGCTTGAATATTCTCGTATAATTTCTATAAAAATTGCTCAGAATACTCTTTAATGTTTGTCTTTGATAGTTCTCGAGTTTCTAATCTTAAATTCACTGATAGAAACGAATTATGAAGAAGAAATGTGCATTCGAAGAAACGATGCGTCCAAAACTAGAGAACGGCATCTTTTAACTTTTGGTTTACACGGAAAATTTTGTATTGAATTTATAACATCTCTGCCACTCGTATATTTTAGATTGATAATGATAGTATTACGTATTTATCAAGATGGTGAGGCGAAAAATACTTCAGAAAGCAATTGTACGATCATTGAGTAAAGAAATGACGGTGTCTGAAATTTAGAGAGATTGTAATCGGTCTAAAAGTGTGAATTTACCCATAATGAAAATTCATTAAAATAAATCCGGCGAGTATACGAAGAAAACGGGTGGACCTCGAAAAAACAGTTTCAGAGAAGATCGCAGGAAGCAATGGGAGAAGGCGGTATTTTACGTTGCCTATAACATTAAACTGAATCTTTCTCGCCAGCCTGAAAGAGGTGTGACTCATAGCATCCTTCTCTGCTAAGCAACCACTCATATGTTTAAATAATAAAGTAGCTGGGATATCCTTCGCTACTGAGCATGTCGCGTGGAGTGCCGAAAATTGGGAAGGTGAATCACCTGGTCAAATGAAAATGGATTTTTATCTGCTTAGATGGGAAGCAGCACGATAGGTGTCGTGCAAGTGAAAAATTGAATCCTACATACACAAAGAGGCGGTTAAACTATGAAGTGGTAATGTTATGGCTTGGAAATTGTTTCTAAGCGCTGGAATCTGTCACCTTGTTCTTTACTTGGCAAAATAAACACTGAATTATATAAGAATTAATTTCAGGAGCATGGGAGCCCTTTGTCAGAATATCGGGCATAAGTGCGCCTCTTTTCCTGGAGGAAAATGCTCCTTGACACAGCAAGGAGCAGTTTTGCGATGCTCTAAATAAGAAGTGATGAACCCGCATGCACAAAGCTTTAATGTAATCCATAAAAAAAATTAAGGAAGATGTTTGGTGAGAAGGTTATGGCTAAGAAGGTTCAAGATCAAAGGCAAAGTTTGGATGTAGAATGGAATTGAATTACAACTGAACAATCCGACAAATTAGTGAAATAAAGTGGCCGAAGATGTGTTCAAGGGATTGAAAACAAAGAACTGCATGCTTATTAATCTTTATTAAAATTACTTAATACTATTAATATTTTGTCTTTTTTGCTTATGGTTGCATTTATTCTTATCGTTCCCTATTTTTGGACGCACTCTTTCTTCTAATACAAACCACTTTTCTCGTAGCTTTTTTATCTGCTATTATGTGCAATTTTTGTGGAAATTAAACGAATACTTCCGAGAAAAGGTAGAATTTGATATTTTGTTCTCTAGTTTGAGATGGCGGGGTTGGCTGTTGGAAGGTAAGTTATGAAAGGAATCTAGTTCTTGATAAAGGATTGAAACGATATGTTCCAAATTTAGAGAAAATAAGATTCAGAAGACCTAAGAAATTTTTTACATTGGAAATTTGAACACAGTTATTTTACCATCCACAAAGATTAGATAGAGCGCCTGTGTTTCTATAAAAACATCTTTCCTAACTTTGGTCAGAGAAAATCTAACATTTAAACAATTGGTGGACTTTAACTTACATGTTTTAACACTTTATGGGTTAATGTTATGAAAATTAAGTTTATGGATAAAAAGAAAGTTATCGGCAGATATGCAATTTACTAGAAAAAAATAGTGTCTAGAATATACCAAACGACGGCAGAATAAATTGTTTCAGTTTAATTTTATTTAGAAGTTATAAGTGATTAGTATAAAGGACTTTATTACCGATTATGCTTTGACAACCCAGGCCCTAATAATGAATCAACTACTGGTAACCTTGCACATTGTTAGAGGATGCCCGTCGAGCCCCAGACCACGTACTCCTTGGCGTGGGGATTTTAGAATCAACGAGAAGGAAGCTGTCTCGCTCTGAGTCGCCTGACCAGCCTATACTTACGAGGGGAGGTCAATAAGTTTTGCGAATCAGTAGGGCAAAACAGAGAAAGAGGGATGTCTGTTTGTGGGGGTGTTAGGACAAGTTATGACAAGTCAGGAAATGTAGCCGCACGCTACTGCCTCGTCTATTTAAGAAGCAGTAGCTGATCGCAGATCGTCAGTCACAAATTTTTCAACAATGGAGAAGGTTAAGCGCCGCGCATTGATCAAATTTTTGACCAAGAAAGACAAGAATGCAAAAGAGATCCATGAACGCATGGTTGCAGTGTACACCGACACCGCCCCTTCCTATGCAAGTATTGATCGCTGGAATAGGGAGTTACTCCATGGTTGTGAGTCCCTTGAAGATGATCCCCATCCAGGACGACCGTCAGCCATGACCAACGAGGGCAATGTGGCCCGTGTGGGGAGGATGATTCTCGAAAATCGACGGGTGAAGGTCGAACAAATCAAGCGAAAACTTGGAATACCACATGGAAGTGTTATCAACATCATCCACGGCCATTTAGCCATGACCAAGGTCTCTTCCCGTTGGGTCCCTAGAAACCTAACGCCCGATGATCAACTTCAACGTCGTCAACGTCCACAAGGCCAGAGTTGCACAAGCTGCCCTGCGTGAGTCCGGATTCGAGGAGCTTAACCATTTCCCCTACAGTCCAGATATGGCCCCTAGCGACTACTTTTTATTCCGCCAGCTTAAGGCTGCACTGCGTGAACCCCGGTTTGGCGACGATGAAGATGTCCAGCTCGCCATCCAGGAGTGGATTGCACAGCAGTCGGGAGATTTCTGGTTGTCTGGAATTCGGAGCCTCAAAGACAAGTGGCACAAGTGCATTGAAGTCTAGGGTAGTTATATTAAAAAATAATAAAACTCTTTTCCTCATATCTTGTTTCCTTATATCTGAATGGCAAAACTTATTGACCGCCCCTCGTACATAAGCGGGATACACATCGCTCTCCCTGCCCCGCGATTACACCGAGTTCTCGCCCTATGCCTCGCAAAAATTTCCTTCCTCCGCGAACGCTCCCGTACAAGCTCAACCTCATATCCTGAGGCAAACTTGGCTGTTCAACCCAATCCTATATCTCGAAATAAGTTTGCACAGCCTGGTGGCGTGAATTCTTTTGGGACGGCTATGCCTAGGATATCTAACTGACCAGCCACCGGGCTGGCTCCAAATGAAAGAATATCTTGTTGGTGCAGCTTTACCATCAGCTAACGAAAAAGTGCTACATTCCATTGTTTGCTCTGCAAACAATGCCCTTTTTCTCTACAAGAAACCTAAGCATTCGTATGATTCTTTCCACTTTAAATTTTCAAGTAAATTGTTAATCCCCTGAGAACTTTGATTTACTTTATTCTTCATTTCTTTTAACTTCTTCTATCACTTATGTGAATCGCTTAAATGAACATTTACATCTCTCTCTTCACCAATAACACCAGGTTATCAACATACCAAATTTAACAGAAACCATCCCTCCGTGTTCCTCCTCAACCCCACAGCCCTTTCTATCATTTCTTCAGTCTTCATCCAAAGCTATATTTAACGGCTAGAGATACGTCATACTCGTACATCCTTGCCTCAATTCCAAACTTACCTTAAACAACTGAATCGACCTTATTTCTAAAAATGAAACCCTTGAGTAGCCTGACCTGGCGACATAATACAATGAGAAAAGGTTGACTTCATTCTCAAAACTTATTTCTATTCTTAGAACGTGCCTCGATTCTTAGAACCGATCAGAAGTGTCAGAACTTGTTATATCCTTAAAACCTATTTCTATTCTCGAAAATACATCCTTTCTTAGAAATTAGCTATATTCTTAGAAGTTTCCCCCACTCTTAGAACTTGTCTTTATTCTTAGAACATTATTTCATTTTTAGAACTAATCTCTATTTTTAAACTTGCTTACATTCTTAACACTTCCCGAGCTTGCCTAAATTCTGAAAATTTACTTAAATTCTTATAACTTGTCACCATTCTTAGTAATTTGCTACATTATTAGAACTTGCCTACGTTTTTATAACTTAGATCCATTAATAGAACTTATTTAGATTATTAGGAGTTGCCTACATTCTTAGAACTTGACTAGATTCTTAGATAATTTCTCGATTTTTATAACGTCTATATTCTTCTAATTTACACATTATTTTAACTTTCCTAAAATCATAGAAAATGCTTCTATTCCTAGAACTTGCATAGATTCTAAAATTTGCCTTTAATTTTAAAAGTTGACTCCATTCTTAGAACTTGAATACATTACTAGAACTCGCGACATTCTTAGAACTTGCCTATGCTTATAAAATTTGGTAAATTATTAGAAATTAATACATTACTAGAACTTCACTAAATTATTAGAACATGACTCCATTATTTAAACTTGTCTACTTTCTTAGAACTTACCTCCACTCGTAGAAATTGCCTCCATTTTAAGAAATTGTCCCATTTCTGAGACTTGGCTCAATTTTGGTACTTGGCTAAATTTAAAACTATACTCTATTTTAAAACTTGTCTCCATTATTTGAACGAGGCTACTTTCCTACAACTTAACTCAAATCTTAGAAATTGACCCCATTCTTACAACCTACCTACATTCTTATGACTTTACTACATTCTTAGAACTTGCCGGGGGAACTCGATAACCAAGCGCGTGAAATAACCGTAGTAGAGGGGCTTGAACGCGCACAGCTCCCCGCTGTACGAAGTGGCGACCGCACCGCAAGCTTACCTACAGAAGGGGAAACTCCTAGATCTTTACGAAGACAGTCACCCAGTAGGCCTATCGGGCTTTCAATACTGCCTGCCCTCACACCGCCCTCTGAAAGACCCACCCTTAAGAATTAGACCGTATCAACGCCGTAAGGTGAGACAGTGTCGTGGCCTTCCTTAAGGACCCTCTCCACTCGTCAACCCTAAAAACAAGAGAAGTGGAAGAGATCAATGCACTCATAACTCTATATAGATTCCGTTCAAGATTGGATCGTCAAAAATACATAAGACTTCATAATCATCTGAGACTGTTTCACACCGTATCAAATCACGGTTGGGGCTGAGCGTTGCAAAACGCCCGTGAGCAGGCGGCTGTCGATTCCAATATCGTCTCGATTGAAGCAGCATTACATAGCCCAAGTAGCCAAACCACCATAATACAGCAGCAACAAGGTTATGCATTTGGGAGACCACCTGCCCAGGTGGGTCAAGAGGCCGATGAAAGACACGCGGCGGGAATTAGGGCCGCGCGCAGGTTCCTCGCAGATATCGATAGCAACTTATATTGGCAATGACGCATGCAGGTGGAACGCGCTGAGCATCCCATGGGCCTTCATAGTCGCACAAGATCCGACACTTCGCGAGAATTCCTATCCATATCGCCAAGGCCGGTTGACTGATTTTGGTACGACTTCACAGGAACCTTTGTGTTACGTGATTTTGAAATATCTTCATCTATCCCAGAAGACTCCTTTCACGCCGCCCCTGGATCCGTCGACCTGAACCATCTTTTTGATAGCTCCCACCAAGACCTCGAGCCTCGACTTCCATACAAGACGAAGAGGAAGAAGAAATCCCGCTTTCTTTGGCTACCCCATTGAATTCCAGGGATGTACAACAAGACCCTAGGGACCTTCGAGAATTCTTCGAGACCGCTGCAGAAGAATTAAGAGCCTTGCACGGAAATCCCGAATACACGCCCCTACCCTTGTCCCTGTGATACCCCCTGATCCCATAGTGATTTATTTTGGCCATCCTTTCATTTATAATATTTTGCATCTTAACAAAGTACATGCAAAATATTATAAATGAAATGGTGGCTGAGAATAGGGAGCGGAGGGTTTGGGCAGGTGTCCAAAGATGTTGTTACAACGAGGCCTAAAACGTCCATGCCGCCTCCTGGCTGGAGCAGCTGGTTATATACCCGCGTCTGTAGGCAGCTCCAATCCGGCTTGATGGAATTGTCCATAGGATCTTGAGGCGGCATCTGCAACGTTTCGGCGGCTTCTGACGTAGGAGACATTCATGGCGGAATAGCGCAAGATCCTGGAAATGTCACCCCTGACCTGACCAGAACAAATTAGGAGGATATCCCAAGGCACTTTTCCTCTTATGTTATTCCATATTGCTGGCAAGTGGACGCAAAAAAGGCGGGCTCTAGGGAAGAGTAATACACCTAGCCAAAGTGCTATGCTTTCACTGGCAAATATGGATCCCGTGTCATTAGTATCCAAGGGCCGTAACAGTCCTTCGTTAACCGAGGGGACTGCAATACCCTTGGTGGATGCGTCAGTTTAAATGCGACAGGGGTTAGCTTGATGTCTCAAGAGCGGGAAAAACTTCCTTGTAATTAATGGGATATTAGAGGCACACAGTTCGTGGGATCGGGTTGAGTTTGCTGCTTAAAGCAAAGTTGCACCCATAGGAAGGGTATTCTGATGAACGGGGCGATGAAATTAAAGAGTCTCGCTATTCTTTGCTATGCTTTGAAAGAAAGGGGATGTTCGCATGCAATCTTAATTACATCTCTCACCTTTTTACACATTGCCTGGCATAGGGCCACTTTTTGGCTTTTGATATTTATTGTGAGGTCTAAGTAGGTGAGCACATTACTGGTGATTGGTACACTCATATTGTCGTTAATTTCTAGGAACGAACTTTTAATTTATTTATTACTTTTCTAAGGCTACGGCTTTTTCCTATAAGCATGATATCGTCAATGTACTTGTGGGCAACTCACTGGTATTTTAATGCAAACACATCTATTACTGCGCATAAGGCTCTTTGCATTAGGCATGGACTACCCTAAGAATCCTGTAGGGGGCCACTTAAACTGGTATGTTTTTACACTAATATACGTAGGTGAGTCAAAAAGTTCTCAGACAAATGCCAGATTATTGAAATGTTCGATTTTGTACAAGTAAATACAGGGTCAAACACGACTTTCATGTTTTCTGAACAATTCCTACAAAATTCGTCATTCAATTTGTCGAGACTCTTTGTATTAGATGTGCTTCAAAAAGGTTACTTTTTTGAACCCATAAAATGGCAAATTTTGAGATAAGAGCGAACATTAAATTCCTGACTAAACTTGATTGGAAGCCTGTTAAGATTATTGACGCTCTACAACAGGTTTATGGTGACTCTTCGCCATGTAGAGCGGTAGTTTACGACTGGATTAAGCGCTTCAAGGGGGGCAGAGAAGAAGTTGAAGATGATCCACGTGAAGGGAGACCCTCCACCTCCATTAACCCAGAAAATGTCGAGCTTGTGAGGAATCTAGTGGATAAAGATCGCCGTATTACTATTGATGAAGTTGCCAATGCATGTGAAATCTCTCATGGCTCAGCATTTGGAATTCTAACTGAAAATCTTGGCCTGAGCAAGCTTTCAGCACGTTGGGTCCCAAAAGCGTTGCGAGAAGACCAGCTGAATCATAGGGCCAACCTTTCTTTGGCTATTTTGACCAAGATTGAAGCAAACGAGGATAGTTTTTTTGAGCGCCTCGTAACGGGAGATGAAACTTGGGTGTATCAGTTTGATCCTGAAAGTAAAAATCAATCAAAAGAGTGGCACCCAAGGGGGGCAGCAGGGCCTATCAAGTTCAAGACAGAGAGGTCCGTTAAGAAGATAATGGCTACAGTTTTTTGGGATTCGGAGGGAATTATTTTAATAGACTTCTTAGAAGGACAAAAAACTGTTACATCCAGCTATTACGAAGGAGTTTTAAGGAAGCTGAAAACTTCAATAGCCAAAAAACGACGAGGAAAGCTCCACAAGCAAATCTTGTTCCACCATGACAATGCCCCTGCACATTCGTCCAAAGCTGTGAGATCTCAGCTACGGGAATTTCGATGGGAAACTCTTGCTCATCCCCCTTATAGCCCTGATTTAGCACCCTCTGACTTTTTTCTGTTTCCAAATTTAAAGGGACACCTAAAAGGAACCCGGTTTCAATCATTAGATGAAGCAAAAAAGCAGGTCATTACTTGGTGCCAGAGACAACCCCGTGAATTCTACAAAGATGGTCTTTACCGTTGGATTCATAGATTAAGAAAGTGAATAGATGTTAATGGAGCTTATGTAGAAAAATGATTACAGTATTATTACAAATAAAAATTTTATGCCATTTATCTGAGAACTTTTTGACTCCCCCTCGTACACATCAAACCAATGACGCGCCTTGTTATGGAGACGCAAGTTGTAAAAGCCCTCTTTTAAATCTAACTTTATGGCTTTAGCGTTTCTGGGAGCACTTATGAGAGCCTTCTTCACACTAGGGGGACGGATCGAGTAGGTGAGTTTAATTTGTTGGTCAAGTTCTTCGTGTCATAAACCAAGTGTACCGTCCTGTTTGCTTTTGGGAGGGCGAAAAGCTTATGACATCTACTGACGTCGTTAGAATCCTCCATAATGTTTGACTAGTTGTACCACTAGGGCTTGCATATATCCTGGAGTTGCTTCCCAGTTGTTATATGCCGGGTTGATGAAGATCCGGAGTCCGTTCTTTTGTAGAGACTTTACGATGTTATTTGCTGCCCGCTATTTTTCGAAGGATCCAGGGTGTATGACGTCGAATCGTGCCTCGGGGTCAATGACAGCCCTATGGTATTCTTCTTCGATGGGATCGATGCCAGGGATAACGCTCTCACAATCATTGCCTCTTTCTTCCTTCCCGTTGTTATTATTGTCGTTATTTCCTCTGTTCTCGTCGTTATTGTTGTCGTTATTGTTGTCCTGAAATACCCTAGCACGAATGTCGGGTGGGGCACTCATGAGATTTAACAATACGTCGTCAGAACGAGAATTTTCCGACTCGGGAGGAGGGGGTGTGGGGGGCACAGTGATCACTGTAGGCACTGCGGTTCACGAAAGGGGAATGTGGGTAATCATATTGAAATCACGTTTCGGAATCCCGATTCTATGCTGTGGGGGTAAGGGGTGACCTAAACGAATCACTATAGGATCACGGGGTATCACAGGGAGAAGGGCGGGGGATTCTCGGGGTCTACATGCAAGGGTACTGATTCTTTGGCAGCGGTCTCTAAGAATTCTCGAAGGTCCCTAGGGTGTTGCTGTACATCCCTGGAAGTCAATGGGGTAGGTAAAGGAAAAGGGATTTCTTCTTTCTCTTTCTCTTATATGGGAGTCCAGGTTCGAGGACCTGGTAGGGGGCTTTCGAAGAGATGGTCCCGGTCGACGGATCCAGGGACGGTGTGAAAGGAGTCTTCTAGGTTAGATGAAGGTATTTCAAAATTGCGTGACACAATTGTTCTTGTGAACTCGCGACAAAATAAGTCAACCGACCTTGGGGATATGGATTAGAATTCTTCCGAAATGTAGGATCTTGTGCGATTATGAAGGCTCATGCGATGCCCGGCGCGTTACACCCTCATGCGCCATTGCCAATTTAGGTTTCTAGCGACGTCTGCAAGGAACCTGTGCGCAGCCTCTATTCCCGCCGGCTGTCGTTCATCGGCCTCTTGGTGTATCTTCTTGGGAAGTGTAATGCTGCTTCACTCAAGACGATATTGGAGTCGACAGCTACCTGCTCACGGGCGTCTCAAAACACCACGCCCCAACCGTGATTTGAAACAGTCTCAGAGATTATGAAGTCTAATGTATTCTTGACGATCCAATCTTGAACGGAATCTATATAGAGTTATGAGTGCGTTGATCTCTTCTATGTCTCTTGTTTTCAGGGTTGATGAGTGGAGATGGCCATAATGAAGGCGAAGACACTGTCTTACCTTACCGCGTTGATACGGTCTAATTCTTGAGGGTTGGGTCTTTCAGGGGCGCTGTTCGGACAGGTGGTATTGAAGGCCCGATATTCCTACTGGGTGACGGTCTTCGTGAAGACCTAGGAGTTTCCCCTTCTGCAGGGTAAGCTTGCAGGGCGGTTGCTACTTCGTACGGCGGGGGAAGCAGGCGTTCACGCGGTTTTTCTAGGGCTATTTCACGCTCTTTTTTGAGTTCTCCCGGCTCACTTGGATTCACCTTTTCCGAGAAACTTCCTTTGCTGAGTCGAAATGAATGCTAGCGAAATCAAAGTGTAGTGCGAGTAACTATCTTAATCTGATGATGTGAAGATAAAACCTTCTGAGTCTCGAGTATTTGACTCTTGATTTGTAGCTGTAATGTTCCTCATCTAGGTGGTCTTCGCGGAGTCGTGGTGATGAATAGGGAAAGGAAAGATATGTAGCATGTGTCCGAAGATGTTCTCACAACGAGGTCAAAAAGGGCCATGAAGGCAACTTTATTCTTACATCTTGTCTACATTCTTATGACTTTACTACTTTCTTAGAACTTGCCTCCATTATAATCACCTGCTACGATTCTTAAAATTTTCTTCAATTCCTAAAATTCGCCTCTATTCTTAAAACCTTTCTCTTTTTTTAGAATCTGACTCCTTTCTTAGAAATTTTCCGTTTGTAAGAAATTGTATCTGATTGTAGAGTTTGCCTCTTTCATTAGAACTTTTCTGAATTCTTAGAAGTATCCTTCATTCTTAGAACTTTCGTCCAACCTCAAAACCTGCTTCAGATCTAATAAGTTGCCTACATTTCTAAAACTTTTATGCATACTTAGAACTTACTCCATTCTTAGAAGGTGACCACATTCTAAAAATTTGCCTGCTTTCTTAAAACCTGCCTTCATTCTTAGAGTTTGCTTCCACTTTTGCTGGGTATTAGGCATCAATATTTATCGTGTTGCACTCAAAATGAAAGAAAAAGTAGGACTGTGACTCTCAAATTGCAAGATAGGTAGGCCCAACGAGGAACCCAACAAATGGGCGTACGGTGGATCTATGAAATCCTGAAATTGGGTACACGTATTAATAAATGAGATAATATGCCATGTAATCAATATTGAACCGATGTAAAATAGAGAGAAATACTTATATCACAATTTTATATTTAGTAAGAGAAACAGGAGTCAAGCAAGCGGACAGCCAAAGTCTCGACGTGGTCACACAAACATACGCACGCTAGGAAACAGCTGCTAGACGAAACGATCTCAATAATAGATAACAACGAGCAAGCTGAATAAATAGAGGTTGGTATGTGCTTTGACGGTTAAAACTTTCGAGAACCTGTGAAATCTAAATGGTCTTACTGATATTGGATGTAGGTCCAACTTGAGAAAAATATGTAGTTTCATTAAACGCACATACCTCTTGTAACTCCGCCCAACGGTCCACAAAGAAACTGAGGAACATTTTTCTGATCATTAGCTCCGCCCCGTGCACAATGAAAATAGGTGATGCCATTCAGAAATGATGATGCCTATCTAGTCAACACACATATAGAGAAGAAGATATTAAGATATAGAGAGAATCAGTTAACTTGTCCGTCCGCATAACCTTTTGCCATCGTTAGCTTCCCAAGTCCGTTATCTCGTTCATCAGCCCTTAGCCTCTGGCCTAGATTGTTAAGTAGGCTAGAAGAAGAAGAAGAAGGCCTTGTCAACGGTTATGGGCTCTTCCTCTCCAAGAAAGGTAGACTCTGTGACCAGTGACCCTCAAGGTTCGAAAAGAACCTTACCCCATAAGTGGTAACCATTTCGCTCGAACAAGAAGAGGGATTGAGTAGAACAATTTATTCACACATCAAACAAAGAACGCTTAGAGAAGAAAGTTTGGCTGACCCCAAGTCTACTCTCACCTCACGACAAAGTGAGCCTGGCAAACTCCACCACCGACGACATAAACGAATTGACAGATAAGATGGTAATTGGATCATCTCTTTTCTACTCACTAGGCCCTGTTTGCAGCTGGATTAGCTAAGATCAACCACTATATGTGTGCGTAGGTAGAGACA
Source organism: Ceratothoa steindachneri (assembly GCA_963969495.1). Lineage (NCBI taxonomy): Eukaryota > Metazoa > Arthropoda > Malacostraca > Isopoda > Cymothoidae > Ceratothoa > Ceratothoa steindachneri. The sequence continues at coordinate 38,024,704 of OZ018318.1, forward strand.
TTGTAGGGCACGTTTCACAAAATAGGTATGCCTCTGGAACCAAATTGCAGGTTTTAATAGGTCTAGCGAGGAACTCCACAAGTGGACGCTCGGTGGAAAGATCAAATCCTAAAAGTTGCTATGTGTGTAAATTAAGGGAATAATATGTCAAGCCTAATAAATTCAGAACCATAGAGAATTAAGAAACGAATATATATATATATATATATATATATATATATATATATATATATATATATATATATATATTTTAGAATGTACAAATAGACCTGAGGCAAGGGATCGTTAGAGACGAGCGAAAACCCACGAAAATACAAAGATATCAAAGATAACCTCCTAGAAAAATACTAGGATCGCACTCAAACAAACATATGCGTGTTGAGAACATTGATCAGCAGCTGGACAAATATAGGCTATGATCATGAAATTTCACAGATATGTGCAACAAATGTTTCCCTATAATTAAGCTAAAGCTATGGGAAATATGTTGGCACAAGTGGTACACTGAACTGTCGTAAAATCCGCTCAAAGTTGGTAATAATGAACAAACTAGATACCGGGTTCACCCCACGGACAAGTCAAGGTCACCCCCTTGTAGACTCGATACTTCGCCTAAAACAGTAAACCTACACATTGACCGCAAAGAATTTGAGTTGTTTTAACTTCTCCCTTGGGTAGGCCAACTCAAGAATAAATTTATATTCTTCTTTGCCGCGTCGTTTCAAATTCCTTACTTACTTCGATCGCGAAAACGCCTTCAGTAAGTCCAGCCAAACACATAACCCTCGTGAGAAATTATAAGGAGTCAGAAGCAATTCGACAGAGGCGTAATGTAAGCCCAGTGCCCAAATTCCTTGTCACCCGTCGAGGGCAATAGCAAATAGGACTATTCAATACACACCCTTATATTTACCAAGCACGCACCCACAAACCGGTAACCTATATACCACATAAATTTGTAACCTTCACCGGCAATTTTAACATCCTCCCATAAATTGGTGACCCTCTTAGGCTGAATAGTGAAGGTGACAAAAAAATGGACTCATCAGACTACAAACAAGCAGAATAAAGAGAGACAGAGACTGTAAGCGCAATCACCATCAAGCCACCCATCTTTAACGAGGAGGTAGTTGCAAGTTGCTTCAAGATTGTAGAAGCACCGTCCACGAACGGGATGGTGGAAAGGGCGAACCGGACTTTGAATTGTTTTATAATGGCCCGTCAACACGGCTGGCTGGTAGCACTTCTAATTATCCTTTTAAGCATTCGCGACTTGCCTATTGCCTCGCGAATTTTGCCTTTCGTGATCGTCCTCGAAGACTGATTCAGAGTTTATTAAATAATTAGCCTCAACCATAGCACAAGTCGATTTTACGCAGGCATCCCTAGGGCATTTACACTCAGTGTTCAAGCCATTTATACCCAAAGATCTTCGTGAGGCAACTCATATGTGGGTACGAATAAACTGCATTCGCAAACCACTGGAAGCGCCATATGCTGGCCCTTTCCCGGTGATTGAGCGCGATGGCAAGGTTTACAAATTGGAATTCCCTAATGTTAATAGGGACACTGGCTCAGTGGACATACTAAAGCCAGCGAAGCTTGCTCCATCGCACAGTAAACACGTGCCGGGTAATTAGGACTGGTTGCCCTTCACCTCTTGGAGTGCATGGGACAGATGACAATGATTCCAAAGGAAGTCGACGAGAAACATCTACAGAAACAGGAGAGAATCACCACATGTCAGACATCTTCACGCGCTCCGGGAGACGAGTCACGGTTGCTAGGGACCCATCATTCTTATATATTGAATTCTTTAGTAAGCTTTATATTGCAACGGCTTATTATAATTAATCTCGAAGAGGCATGAATATAAATACGCCTCGTTACTCTATAGCTTACTTGTGCATCGAGCTATGTATATGTACTGTGTCATAATTATAGCTTTTGTATAGAGTCAAAAAGGGGTTGAGACCCAGTTATAGGATAAATTAGATATTATTGTGTATTATATAGCAGAACACGGCATAATAAATATGCCTGTTTTGTTAAAATACATATGTATGTGCTCACGAATACTGATGCCCTGTACAAATGTTACAAGAGTTGTTAGACATTAGGTCTGCCTGTAATATGTGTTTGATATTTATCTACGTATGTATTTATAAAAACGTTATTTGAAAAAAAACTTGACTACTGGCAGGGGAGTCCTGTAGAACTCGTAAATAAAAGAGGTATGCTTCTGGCACAAAATCGCAGGATTTAATATGTCCAGCGAGAAACTACACAAATAGACTCTCAGTGGATTTATTAAATCTTAAAAATTGCTATGTTGGTAAATTAAGGAAATAATATGCCAAGCCTAATAAAAAAAAGAGAATTAGGAAATAAACTATAGATATGTTAAACTGTGCAAATAGAACTGAAGCAAGCGGTTGTTAGAGTCGCAAAGAAACATACAAAAATACAAAGATATCAATCGCACACAAACAAACATACGCGTGTTGGGAATATTTTAAGCAGCTGGAGAAATATATTTTCTGACCGTATTATATTTCAAGAGACCTTTAAAAATAACTTCCTTATAATAAAGCTACATCTATGGAAAATCTGTAAGCACAACAGTTAAACAGAGCTTTCGGAAACTCTGCGCCCAATGAGTTGAAATACCAAACAGACTAAATGACTGGCTCCGCTTCACTGTCAAGTCAAGGTCACGGCCCTTGGAGATAAAACATATATATATATATATATATATATATATATATATATATATATATATATATATATATATATATATATAAAGGTAGGCTATCATTATTCAGAAGAAGATTCATTAACTCAATTCATTCCCTTAGTAACTTCACGGAATTACGTTTACTCGTCTAAGTCCTGGGGCCCTTAGAGTCGATATTTCGCGTAAAACAGTGAGCCTACTTATTGTCTACAAAGAACTTGAGACATTTCCGCTTGCCCCTTTGGTTGGCCAATTCAAGCATAAAGTTCTATTTTCTATCCCAGGTGCTTTCTAAGTTCTTCACTTATCCCGATCAGGAAGATACCTTCGGTAAGCCCAGCCTGTCCCATAACCCTCGTGAGAAACCATACAATTTGACAGAGGCATAAAGTAGGGCCACTTCCGAAAGTCCTTGTCACCCATCGAGCGCAATAGCAAGAGGTACTATTCAATACACGCCCTTATAATTACCGACCACACACCCATAAATTGGTAACATATGCCACCACATAAACTAGTAACCCTCACCGGCAACATCATCATCCGTCACATAACCTAACCAGGCAAAAGATTGTCCAATCTTCGCATTTGCACACACCGCACATCATCACAGATCATCATCAACAAACGAACTCAAGCCTTTCGTTCAAGCACAAGGTTCAAATATTTATAATGACAATAATAGTTTAAAAATGCTGGTGCATATCTGGATAAAGTGCAAATTCAATACATATTCAGTTAAAAAGGCGTAAATTCAGTGCTTATTTAATTTTAAAATGTGTAAATAGAAAGAAATACAGTCTCAGGAGGTAAGAGGAATGATAGTAATTTTATTAGAACAAATAGTGTACAAAGTCAATTTAAATATTAATTTAAATGTTATCTTCGTATTCTTAGTTCCGTGCGTACACCTATTAATGTATATATAAACCTCCCCAAAAATTTTGCAGTATAGAAAACGTATCTAGACTCTCAAATGTTAACCTCTTTGGCATCACATGGTTTGTAATAAGGAATCGGGGGATTGCTGACACTTTAAGATTCATATGTTGTAACTAATCAGGATTCTATGTTTGAATTCAGTGTTGGTCGATTCATTGACCGGATCTATATATGATAATAAAAGTAGAGAGGCAATTTGTTCGCATGCCTCGATATTTGGTACATAATAACTCTCCTGCAAACCCAAGTGCATATATCATGTATTATATTTGAACATATGAGAAACTCACAAAGTAGCGCGTGAGTAGAGCAATAAATGCAAAAAATCCCACAGGAAAATGAAAGGCTGATTCCAAGTTCTTTCGAACTTGTTCCGTTCATTCTCAAGGAATTATATATTATATTGTATATATATATATATAAATATATATATATATATTAACAGCAAAGCCATGTAAGAGTGTAGCGTTATTAAATTGCAAAAAATTGTTTAACCCTAGTCGATACTTATTTGGTCTTTGTATATGTTACTCCATAAATCGAGGGGGGAGTTCTTGGGTGAATGTGTGTCGATATTGAAATCAAAAGAATCGAGATTTCTTTTGTCCTGCACGCCGGCCACAACAACTCCGACATTGCCAAGCGACTCAAATCATACGGATGACCATCAACAGAGTCATTGAGAGGCTCAAGGACCGGGAACACCTAAAAAATCGACATCGTTCAGGCAAACCCAACGTTTTCAACCGTTTGGTTGTGAGAAAGGCCTTCGAAATTGTTCGAAGCTCAAAATGACTGATCTTGGTGGCTACAATGTCCAAGGCCGTCAAGGAGAATGTAAGCAAGAGCTTCAGGTGTGTGGAAATGCCTCTCTTCTCAGCGACGATAAGCGAGAACAACGTCGTTACCGCTGCCATTGACTTCTAAATGACTCGAAGGGTCATGGCAATCGAATTTTCATTTTTTTCTGAGGAAAAAAATTACTTCTCAGTGTATCAGCAACTTAAAAAGCAGAATGACTGCGTGGTAGGCTTCGGCCAGGCAGTCTTAGATATGAGTTAAGTATCCAACACTAGGCATTCGGTCTTCGTGATGATCCTCGGTGTTGGCTTTTAATCGTGAGAAAATGCTGCCTGTGTGGTGTGTGGCGGGGTACATGCTCATCCCGGCCGATTTCATCGGCTTCTTGGCAACAAAATTCCTGCCCTGCGTGACAAAGTTCAGGAAGAAGGGGGACTAAGGATTTCAGCGCGAAGGTGCCTCGGCCCACACGGACAAGACCGTGCAAGGTGGTTGGGGTGTAACATAAAATTCTGGGTGAAGAACGTTTAACCGCAGCAGTTACCTGAACTCAATCTCACCGACTACAGTGGTGGGCGCATATCAAGGGCAAGCCCTGGATTGTCTACCGCAACAACATTGACGAGCTGAAAACCTACGCCATCCGCGTGTGGGTCAACATGAGGAAGAACTTTGTCAACGTGGGCGCGGCCTTTAGCTAACTTGGAGTGTATGCTTGCAGTCGAGGTCAGCCACATTGATAAATATTAAAATTAAAACATATTTATATTTTAAAACATTAAAAGTGTTATTTTTATTTATTCCTCCATAGTCCTATATTTAAGAGGAGAGGGACAATTTAAGGACTGATGGGAAACAAAGGTCGATACGACATATGACAGAGGGTCATAAACAATTCGAATCCACCTCTTCAAATCCCGTACTAACCCCACTCGATGTATCTTAACAATGTTCAAAAAGGGATGGGTGTTTTGTATCGATAGGCCCTAACCAATTTAAGTATAATACTTAAGAGTTAAGGAAATTAAAAGAAAGAATTGAAGAAAAAATCTAGGATCAAAACATTACACCTTTTATGACACTTCAAATCCTACTAACTCTGGGTTCGGGTGGTTAAGTTCACGGCCAACTCTCAAAAGTTCGGAATTCATGAGGAACAATTTCAAAGCCCTCTGAGGATCTCGAGTATGGAACAATGAAATTAAAATGGTGTTTCAGAATTTAATCTAACTTCTTGATATGAAATCTTGAGGGAAATTCACCAAGACAGATTTCAATCAACTCGAAATTGAATTCAGAGCTCATCTAACTAGAGTCAATTTTGTGTTATCCGTACGTATTTCAAATGGTCGAGGAGGCATCCCTCAATTAAAAGTATTAGAATTGACTACTTTTATTGTTCACTTTTTTTCCTTTGATTTCATTAGTAACATTTAAGTATTTTGTTAATTCGTTTTCAATTTCCTGCTCTCTCCATGTTCCTCAAGAGATAAATATTTGTACGGGTCAGCTACGAGCTTTTGAAATAACTCGCTTCAAACCATTATTAGCCAATTCCCACCAAATGGGAAGATTTTTTATGGATCCATTAATACTTTTTAATATAATATTTCGATCAAAGACTTGCTAAAAAAAATTTAGGGATAACCTGAATCACAAAATAAAGTCTTAACTGGTCTTTCCCAGAGCGCACTCAGACAAGAAATTTTCTAAAAAAATAAAAATGATATAGTTTTTGATTTTTAGTTCCTAACGAATCAAAGGCAAATTTATGACTCTTTTGAGGATTGAGGCTAACGGAATGGTGCTAAAATATAATCAATCCATCTCCGTTCTATGGTCCAGCACGCCAAATTCTCTAACTCAATCATTAATATTTTGCTCAATCACCACAGGTTGGAATTACCTTTCCTAACAAGTAAAATAAATAATGGATTAATAATTATCCGGTTCTTTAATTGACACATTAGCCTACATAGTTACCGGCCTTCGTAAGGCAATAGAAGAAAGTGTAAGAGAGTTGTGAACCCGGTCATTCTTTAGTGCTTAGGGCTATAAAGCATATACTACACCAATTTGTGAACCAAAATTCCACCAACAAAAACTGTCAGGTCTCACAAGCTGAACAAATAATGTTCCGACCATACATTCATGGGTTTATTCATACCAAAACGAATTCAAACGTCTTTGATAACTGTGAATTACCTCTAAAACGTAGTTTCACTATTGCACTTATACTCCTGTTGGAAGAGTATCATTTGAAAGATCACTTTTTTAAAATGGGAAAATCTTGATTTTGAATTTAAGTAATGAGGAGAAACAAATTTTGCACAAAACTTGACTGGAATTATCGTCAAATCCTATCAGATTCTTAACAGGTTTAAGAGAATGCTGCCCCTCCACATAAATCAACACATGCTGGGGGGCTTCAGCGAATTAAGGAGAAAATCTCGAAGATGACCAAAGGCAAGCACTAATTTCAACCTGGATGAATGGAAAAAATCGGGCAGTAGTGAGATAAATGTAGTCAGACGATCGTAGCACTATAATTTATTCAATTAATTATAAAGCAGAGATCTCGAAAATATAGCTTTTTCGAATTTAAGCCCTCAGGAGTCTCTGTTTGATGAGCGACAACAGCGTGGTGGCTACAACAGGTTCTTGAATGAGCCAACCTTTCATTATTTATTTTGATTGTTTTACGCAATATAAAGAAGCTGAAGAATTTTTAAAGATGAGAATTAGATTTCTAAGTAAGAAGAAAAGAGTAAAATCCATTTGAAACTGGCTAATTGTCCCTGTTAAATTCAAAGCCAAGATAACAACAAAGAAGTTTAGGCCTATATATTTCGATGGATTCAAAATAAGTAATTTTAGTAGAACCTCCCTCTGAACAACATATGATTAGATCTACTTTTTACTACCAGCTACTATGAAAATTAACAGCAACTTTATTGAATAAAGACCGGGACAGCTACATGGTAGAGTGTTCTATCACCACGAATGCACCATCTCATTCTTCGAGGACTTGAAGAGCTACTTTCTATGAAGTTCGAAAGTATTCTTGGCACATCCATTCGACAGCCTTGACTTTCTTCCATTAAATTTTCTTTCCCACTCCTTAAATGATGAAAATCTCAAATAAACAATATTTACGTCAGTCACTCGTGTAAAATCAGTAGTTTCACTGTGGAGAGATTCGTCGTGTCAGCATTCTTTATAGAGGAGTAATATATATGGAAATATGGTCGACAGAGGTGTATTGAGGTAGATGGTGTATATGTTAAAAAAAATCTATAAAGTTTAATGTACTGTCGTGCAAATTTTGTTTAAATACCTGTGAGAAAATATATAAAAATTATACTGCACATAAAATAAACTGATTTTTCAACAGAATCACGAAAGAAAATAATAAGCTTAAATTTTCGTGAAAAACTCAGCAGTCTTCGTATAAAAAAGGTAGCAAAAGTAGAAAAGAGCGGCAAAAATACTGAAAAACACTCAGCTGAAAAAAACACTCACTCTCCTTTACGCATTTCTTTTATTTACCTTCATTTAAACATCTTATCCTCTTTTTTCTGAATCTCTCCATTTACTCCTTTCATCTCTCAACCCCTCCCCCACTGAAAATTCTTACCTCGGACTAGTGATCTCCCCAAACTGCAATAATAAAGATGACACACAAACACGTTAATCAAAGTTTTAATATCAGGAACTTAAATAGAAAATCACACTTTTACAAACAATTTTAAGTCAATTAGATTGAGAGTTGTGGAAATACTGTACTCGTTTGTACGTTTGAAATATGACTTATGAATAAGTTTCAAAAATTATATTGTGAATGGGTTTTTTAAGCGCATATTTGAGACTAAACCCGCGTATTTCGTAGATTGGTTGGAATGAGTATTTTTGAAGTGGGTTTAAATACACTTATTCTGTAAATAGATTTAAATAAGCGTATTTTGTGAATGGATTCAAGACCCATATTTTGCAAATGGCTTTAAACACTCCTATTTTGTAAAATGGGTTAACATCGCGTATTTTGGGAAAGAGCTTAAACAGGGTATTTAGTAAATTGGTTCAATATGCCTATTTTTGGAATAGGTTCAAATACGTTTATTTTGGGAGGGTTCAAAGATTAGTATAGTGTGAAGGGATTTAAACATGTGTATTTTTTCATGGATTGAAACACGAGTATTTTTAAAATGGATATAAATATACGTACTTTGTTCATCGGTTTAAACACGAGAATTTATTAAATGGGTTTAAACAAGCGTATTTTCTTAATAGATTTAAACATGAGTATTTTGTGAATGGGTTTAAATACGCTTATTTTATGAAATGGTTGAAAATTGTTTATTTTGTTAATGCACTTAACGATACATATTGAGTTAGTTAAGCATATTTTGTAAATGGCTTTTAACACAGTTATTTGCGAATGGATTTAAAAACGCGCAATTTTTGAATGGCTTTAAAGACGTAAATATACGAAGGGCGGTCAATAGGTTTTGCGAATAAGTAGGGAAAAACAAAGGAAGGGAAATGGCTGTTTGTCGGGGTGTCAGGACAAGTTATGACAAGTCAGGACCTGCAGATCATCAGTCACAAATTTTTCAAAAATGGAGAAGGTTGAGCACCGCGCAGTGATCAAACTTTTGATCAAGGAATGCAAGAATGCAAAAGAAATCCATGAACGCATGGTTGCCGTGTACAAAGACACCACCCCTTCCTATGCAACCATTGCTCGCTGAAATAGGGAGGTTTGCCATGGTGGTGAGTCCCTTGAGATGACCCCCCTCCAGGACGCGCATCAGACGTGATTAACGAGGAAAATGTGGCGCGTGTGAAGAGGATGATCCTCCAAAATCGACGAATGAAGGTCAAAGAAATCGAGCAAGAACTTGGAATATCACATGGAAGTGTTATCAACATCATCCACGTCAATTAACCCATGACCGTTGGGTCCCTAGAAACCTCAGGCCTCATGATCGGCTTCAACGTCGTCAAAGTCCACTAGGCTAGAGTTGCACAAGTTGCCCTCCGCGAGTGCGCAGATTTGGCCCCTAGCGACTACTTTTTATTCCACCAGCTCAATGCTGCACTGCATGGATGCCGGTGTGGGGACGATGAAGATGTCCAGCTCGCCGTCCAGGAGTATATTGAAAAGCAGTCGGGAGATTTATGTTTTTCGGGAATTCGAAGCCTCAGGGACAAGTGGCGCAAGTGCATTCAAGTCGAGGGTAGTTATATTGAAAAATAATATAACACTTTTGCTCATATCTCGTTTCCTTATATCCGAATTTCAAAACTTATTAACCGCCCCTCGTAGTAATTGGTTATAATAAGCAAATTATTTAAATGGTTTAAACATACGTATTTTGTTACTTGTTTAAAAAATGCGTATATTATAAATAGGTTTATGACGCTTAGTTTGTGTTTGGGTTTAAAAAGGCGTATTTTGTGAGTTTGTTTAAAACCGCGTATTTGTTGAATAGGTATAAGTCATCATATTTTGTGTATAGGTTAAAACGCTCGTATTTTCTTAAAGCGTTGACATGCGTATTTTGTGAATAAATTTAACTTTATGTATTTTGTGAGTGCTTTTAAATCCACGTATATTTGTGGATGAGTTTAAAGAAGCGATTTTGAATGGGCTTAGATACGCTTATTTTGAAAATATGTTAAAAAGGTAGTAATTTGTGAATGGGTTTAAACACCCGTAATTTGTGAATGGGTTTAACCCGGCATATTTGTGAAAATCTTTAAACAGGCATATTTCTTTAATGGATTTTAACAAAAGTAATTTGCAAGTGATTTTAAACATGCCTATTTTGTGAATGGTTTTAAATATTGGGATATTGTGAATGGGATTATACACGCGTTTTTTGCCAATAGGAATAAATATGCGTATTTGTGAATTAGCAAACCTGCGTAACCTGTGAGTGGATTTACAAGTCTTATTCTGAATGGCTTTAACAACGCGTAATTTTTTTAATTGATTTGAACGAGCATATTTTAAGAAGGGGTTTAAACAAGATTATTTAGGGAATAGTTATATACACGTATATTTTGTGATTGGGTTTTAATAACCCTTTTTAAAATTTATTTAAATACTCCTATTTTATGTATGGGTTTAAAGCCGCACATTTTGCGAATGAGTTTCAAGACGCGTAATTTTGAATGAGTTCAAAATATGCGTATTTTGTGAATGTGTTTAAACAGATGTATTTTGTGAATATGTTTAAACCAATTTTGTGAATCGGTTTAAACAGGTGTATTTTTTTAATGGGATTAAACACGCATATTTAGTGAACCAATTTAAACACGCGTTTTTGTGAATGGCTTCAAAAACGGGAAAATTGTGAGTGGAATTAAACACGCACATTAAATGAATTTAAACGCTCCTATTTTTTCGATGGTTTTAGTAAACGGATTTAAACGTTTATTTGTTAAATGCATTTGAACATATATTCACTTTCGGCGTGGTGTCTCCTGGTCTGAGTGGGAAGTGAAAGAAGGTTGACCCAAAAAGGCAGATTGAACGACCTATCCAGCGAGTGAGATCGCAGTCCATTACTGCCCAGTTAGGGTCCTCCATAGAAACACTTCCATATATTTTCACTCCATTTTTGCTTTATACTTTATGATAATAATAACTATGTAATAATTGTAACAATAATAATAATAATATTACTACTACTCCCATATAATAATAATAATAATAAAAATATTTCAGTAATAATCTCACTAATCGCATCATTCTATTCGTTATATATCGATTCATTTATGAATCCATTATTGTTTGGGGTATTCTTTCTTTTCTCAATTTGCTTATTGTTTTTCGCCTTTGGGAGTGAACTGGGAATGTCAGGCTATGTACTCTTTGTTCAGTGAAAATAAATGGTGTCAATCCAACCCTAAGCACGAGATAAACACAGATAGATTGCCTATTTAATGAAAGTGAAAACAATAACTAAGGTGATATTTCTAGGAATTGGCTACACTCAAAATTTTTGAGGTAGAAAAACTCCAGCCTAAAAGTTTCGGAATGAAACCATGTCTCTAAAGAGATTATTATACAAGTTTATGTTTAGGAAGTATAAAAAACATGATTGGTTAAATAAAAAGTCAAATATTCATATGTGATATTTTCACATGAACGATTTTCAAAAGGATATATAAAGTAAGTAGTTTGAGTAATGAATTTGAGTGAAATAAGCATATTCCAACTAAGAAGAATATAAAACGTTGGAAGTTTCTTTAGAATAAAAAATAGATGTAACCCTCTTGAATTTGCTCTTTTCCCAAACGAAGTTGTCAACCACCAAATACTTCTCGTTTTTAATATTATTTAAATATACCTCGATTTGTGAGATGAATCAGAGAAGAACGGCCTTTGGTGGACCTTCTGTCTCACAAAAATGTATGTAAATCTAAGAGACGACTGTTTAGGAATGCCTGCACTATGCTGTATATTGGTTTCTGCAAAGAGAGATAGGGATGGCATTATATTATAGTAAACATGCGTACATAAAATCTAAAATCTCAACAATATTTACCCAAATTTATCCCTGTGATCTTATTTACAAAGAGCATGGATAAAGGTATAACAGACTAAGATCATTATCCTAACCTGGCACACCATCAATTAGTGCACCGAAATGCTTAGAGGCTAGCTTCTACTAAGTCTTGGTCGGATTAATATTGTCCCAAAAAGCATCCTTCGAGATTCTGTTCGATAGTTTGGATGAGTTAAACACAAGGGCACACACTACTTACAGAGAGCCTAAATTTAAAATTGTTATACCAGGTTTACTTACTTTTACTTATGGTAAGATGAGAGGAATAGCTATTTGTGATAAGTATTTATTTCGTTTAAGGATGTAGTATCTATACGTATTAAATACCGATGCTGGAGAGTAAAGCAAAGGAAAAACCTATCGTAGAAAGGAATGAATCACCCGAGACAATAATGAATTGAAGAGTACAAATCTTAAAGTGAAATTGGTAAAACAGAAAAAGTCTACCAATGGTTGAATGTTATAATTTAAACAAAAAAATTGAAAGAGGCAGAATTTAAGCACACCAAGTTACCCTTTACCGGGAATCTTCAGCTTTGCGATATATTTTCTTAAATATTTCCTCATTTCTCCAAATATGTGGCATTCGGCCACTTTTCTAAATTTTCTGTTCAATTTCATGTCATTAAAATTGAAATTGAAGGAATCTGTTTATATTTTCGTAAATTCCCTGTAAAATGAAATCGGTAAAGGAGGCAAATGCATCTAAGAAAGGCCACATACGTGAATTATAAGGTAGGCTAATTTCTCAAAAATACTGAAGACGATTCCTCTTCTTACTAACGTGATGGGTTATTCCAAATAGAAAGATCATCTACACTTTTCACTAGCTTAATCTCCATCTCTATTTTAACTTGTCAATGAAACGCGACGTTCACAGGCCAGTAATATCCTTGATAGTAAGGTAAAGTGAACCATGGAGGATAGCCCGGTTATGAGAGGAGAAAAATGAGACATTTAGAGACTCAAGACGAGACTCATCTCTAGGAAGCCAATAGGTACACATAGAGAATAGAGATTAGACTGTTAAAATATGGTCTATTTTAATATAATTTAAATTTAGCATCACAGCCCCCTTAAATCAAAACACATTGGTATTACAATGAAAATGGTTGACCCTGAAGTAAGAACTAGGGCACTCGAGGGCTGTAGTGATACAAACACTTTAAACTTGAATCAAGGGTGTAGGGCTGAACTAATTGACACCTAAATATAATACGTAGAAATCTGCCACAAAGAAGAAGAAAAAGAAAATATCGTCTCTGAGAAAGGACCCAAGACCCTCAAAGAATTTGGATTTTGCCATAAATTAACCCCACGAGTAATAGTAATTATATCATTTATATGTGGAAAGGCAATCCATGGGTTTGATCTCGCACTAAGGAAAAATGAAATTATGACTGGAAGAACAGGACTTATACTTGTAAATTGCAGAAGTTCTAAAATAGGGAAACCACACCTATACACAATTTTTTCTCGCAAAATGGCAACAGAAGCAACAACTCTGTTGAAACTACTCAGTGGGAATTTCCCACTACCAATAAATGGGTTCTTGTAAAGATGAGGCATCCAATTTTTATCAAACGCAATGTAGCCAAACCTAACTAAAGCTTACCAAACCCAACCTAACCTAACTTAAGTTAGTTTAGGTTAGGTTAGGGTAAATATGTAGATTGGTGGCTCGAACGATGGGCCGTACTATTTTGTCCGTGTTCCAAAATGTTTTACGTATTTTGAGTAAATTTAAGGAGAAGGCTCGTGTGGGGGTAAACACAATTGGGAGACCACCCTACGATAATCTTTAGTTTCAACAATTTGTGGGTATGGGGGGCACAGCCCCTCAGTATATAATCATAATTGTTTATAGAATAATGTTCTAACGTTTACAAAAGTTAATGATTTAAGCAAAAATGGCATAAGTAAACAGCGTTTTTCGTTTGTTTAGTTTCTGGTATTATTTTACAAAGAAAATGGCGTCGGCCATATTTTGAATAGGACTCAAACGCGCATGAATATTCAGGCAGGGGTGAACGAAATATAAACACACAAAAATCCACTTTTTTGGCTGAACCGGTAATCTACATATTTACCTTTGTTAGATTAGGTTAGGTTATGTAAACCTTCCAAAAATAGAATGCAGCACAAAGACCGAATATTTGCTAAGTATTAGTACTTCA